>OZ024877.1:37094306-38314965 GCA_964017185.1 Rugalucina vietnamica
TCAACACACAAGCACTTGCATACACAACAATTTCATCACACATGCACCCACATACCTACAAAAGTCCTGTGGCGATGGGCGAGCGGCGAAGCAGCAGGTGTAGGACACACTGGGAGCTGTAGTTGCAGACCTGCACGCAGGCGGCTCAGTTCTTTATGGTCGTTTTCCGTGAGGAGAAGCAGTAAGCGAAATTCGGCAGTCGGCTGAGCGACTGAGCAGACCTATTTAGGACCGCACTGCTCACCCCCGTAGCATGGGGAAGGGGCAAGAAAAGGTGCCCTAAACAATTGCCTGCTTCAAACCCCCTGGCTGGTTAACCGCGATCAGCGGGGATCCCTTTTTAGCGGTCGAAAAAATAAGAAAAAAACAAAGATAATACCTTTGAGGATTGGCGCATGGAATGTGCGAACATTGATGGACAGTGCTGGGTCAAATAGACCGCAGCGTAGAACGGCCCTTGTGGGCAGAGAACTTGGGAGGTATGGAATTCAGATAGCAGCTCTGAGTGAGACTCGGTTAGCAGATGTTGGGGAGATCAAAGAAGTTGGTGCTGGATACACCTTCTTCTGGAGTGGACGCAAAAGTGAAGAGAGGCGTGAAGCAGGAGTTGGCTTTGCCATTAAAACAGAACTTGTTGGTAAGCTTTCAGGATTGCCAAAAGGCATCAATGACCGCCTAATGACATTGAGACTTCCTCTGTCAGGCAATAAACATGCAACTATTGTCAGTGCCTATGCACCCACGATGACCAATCCAGATGAGGTTAAAGACAAGTTCTATAATGACTTAGACGACATTATTTCTGCTACACCCCGTACAGACAAACTTATCCTTCTTGGAGACTTTAATGCCAGAGTTGGTACAGACCACCAGACCTGGGAAGGAGTTATAGGTCCAGAAGGTGTTGGAAAGTGCAACCGTCATGGAAACAAGAAAAGCAGTTCAACAACTGTCTTCTGGCAAAGCTCCAGGTGCAGATGCTATTCCTGCAGAGGTTTATAAGGCCGGGGGGCTACCCATGGCAGAGAAACTGACCGAGCTGTTTCACTGTATGTGGAGGAAGGAGGCCATCCCACAAGAATTTAAGGATGCATCCATAATCCACCTATACAAGCGGAAAGGAAATCCACAAGTCTGTGACAACCACAGAGGCATTTCCCTCCTATCGATTGCTGGGAAGATACTAGCAAAAATTCTGTTGAACCGCCTGAATGTTCATCTTGATCAGAAGGGACTTATCCCAGAAAGTCAATGTGGATTCAGAAAGGACAGGGGGACGATAGACATGATCTTCACAGCAAGACAGCTTCAGGAGAAATGCCAAGAGCAGAATGTAGATCTATACATGACGTGTGTCGACCTCACCAAAGCGTTTGACACAGTAAGTCGTGATGGACTGTGGAAAATCATGGCCAAGTTTGGCTGTCCACCCAGATTCATAGCAATGGTGCGGCAATTTCATGATGGCATGCAGGCACGTGTGCAAAATGATGGAGAGTTCTCTGAACCCTTTGAGGTAACAAATGGGGTCAAACAGGGCTGTGTTATGGCACCAACACTGTTCAGCATGATGTTTTCTGCCATGCTCATGGATGCTTTTCAGGACAGTGACACTGGTTTTCCAATCAGGTACCGTTTTGATGGCAATATATTCAACCTTAGAAGGTTGCAAGCCAAAACTAAGGTGCAGACCGATGTGCTAGATGAGCTCCTCTATGCAGATGATATGGATAAGAATGCCAGCTAAGAGGCAAAAATGCAAAGAGCCATGGATCAAGTCTCACAGTCATGTGATAACTATGATCTCACAATCAGCACAAAAAAGACAGAGGTTGTACACCAGCTAGCACCTGGAAAACCGTACAATGAAGCAACCATCACTGTGAATGGAGAAAAACTGAAAGTTGTTGATAAATTCACCTACCTGGGAAGCACTCTTTCCAGAGCAGTGCACATTGATGATGAGGTCACTGCAAGAATTGCAAAAGCCAGTGTGGCATTCGGAAGACTCCGTGCAAATGTCTGGGAGCGAAATGGAATCAAGCTTGACACCAAGCTGAAAGTCTACAAGGCTGTGGTACTTCCAAGCCTCTTGTATGCATGTGAGACCTGGGCAGTATACAAGCGTCATGCAAAGAGACTTAACCATTTCCACTTAAGCTGTTTGAGAAAGCTGTTAAAAATCAAGTGGCAAGACAAGATCCCAGACACAGAGGTCCTGAAGAAAGCAGGGATGCAAAGCATGCATACTGTCTTAAAGCTAGCACAGCTAAGGTGGACCGGCCATGTTATAAGAATGCCTGATGAGCGACTTCCAAAGAAAATCTTCTATGGAGAACTACAAGAGGGAAAGCGCTCTCAAGGTGGCCAGAAGAAACGCTACAAAGACACCCTGAAAGCCTCTCTGAAGGATTTTGACATACCAATTGGGTCTTGGGAACAGACTGCACAGGAGCGATCAAAGTGGCGAGGTCTCATCAACAAAGGAGCAGCTCTCTATGAAATAAAGAGAATCTGTGAAGCTGAAAGAAAGCGCAGAGAGAACGAAAAGCCAATACCAATGGGCCACCAGCTGATTCAATGACATTGACTTGCTCTACTTGCAACCGACAGTTTAGAGCTAGAATTGGCCTAGTCAGCCATCAAAGAACTCACCAACACACACGAACCTATTCAAGAAATAATGATGGTCTTTCTCATTAGTGAGAGACGAACGACCAGCGACCAACAATATTGGTTTGTATAATAACGGCTCCAGCAGCGACCAACATCGTTGTTGAGTATAATAATGGCCCCAGGAGCGACAAACCATGTTGTTCAGTATAATAACGGCTCCAGTAGCGATCAATATTGTTGTTCAGTATAATAACGGCTCCAGTAGCGACCAACATTGTTGTTAACTAACAGTATGGCCCCTGTCTCGGCCAACATTGATGTTTAGTATAATAACAGCTCCAGTGGCGACCAACTATATTGTTTAGTATAATAACGGCGCCAGTAGCGACCAACAATATTGTTTAGTTTAATAACGGCTCCAGCAGCGACCAACATCGTTGAGAATAATAACAGACCCAGTAGCGACGAATTATGTTGCTTAGTATAATAACGGCTCCAAAAGCGACCAACTATATTGTTTAGTATAAAAACGGCTCAAGCAGCGGCCAGCATTGTTTTTGAGTATCATAACAACCTACCCTGTTGGTTAGTATAATAACGGCTCCAGTAGCGATCAACAATGTTGTTTAGTATAATAACGGCTCAAGTAGCGACAAACTATACTGTTTAGTATAATAACGGCTCCAGCAGCGACCAACATCGTTGTTGAGTTATAATAACGGACCCAGTAGCGACCAAACATGTTGTTAAGTATAATAACGGCTACAGCAGGGACCAAATAAGCTTTTACGAATAATAACGGCTCCAAAAGCGACCAACTATATTGTTTAGTATAAAAACGGCTCAAGCAGCGGCCAGCATTGTTTTTGAGTATCATAACAACCTACCCTGTTGGTTAGTATAATAACGGCTCCAGTAGCGATCAACAATGTTGTTTAGTATAATAACGGCTCAAGTAGCGACAAACTATACTGTTTAGTATAATAACGGCTCCAGCAGCGACCAACATCGTTGTTGAGTTATAATAACGGACCCAGTAGCGACCAAACATGTTGTTAAGTATAATAACGGCTACAGCAGGGACCAAATAAGCTTTTAAGAATAATAACGGCTCCAGCAGCGACCAACTACATTTGTTTAGTATAAAAACGGCTCCAGCAGCGACCAACATCGTTGTTGAGTATCATAACGACCAACCATGTTGTTTAGTATAATAACGGCTCAGTAGCGATCAACTATGCTGTTCAGTATAATAACGGCTCCAGTAGCGACCAACTCTATTATTTAGTATAATAACGGCTCCAGCAGTGACCAACATCGTTGTTGAGTTATAATAACGGCCCCAGTAGCGACCAACTACGCTGTTGTGTATAATAACGGCTCCAGCAGCGACCAACTATATTGTTTAATATAATAACGGCTCGAGCAATGACCAACATCGTTGAGAATTATTACGAACCCAGTAGCGACAAACTATGTTGTTTAGATTAATAACGGCTCAAAAAGCGACCAACTATATTGTTTAGTATAAAAACGGCACCAGCAGAGACCAACATCGTTGTTGAGTATCATAACGACCAACCATGTTGTTTAGTACAATAGCGGCTCCAGTAGCGATCAACTATCTTGTTCAGTATAATAACGGCTCCAGTAGCGACAAACTATATTGTTTAGTATAATAACGGCTCCAGCAGCGACCAACATCGTTGTTTAGTATAATAACGGCCCCAGTAGCGACCAACTATGTTGTTAAGTATAATAACGGCTACAGCAGGGACCAACTATATTGTTTAGTATAAAAACGGCTCCAGCAGCGACCAACATCGTTGTTGAGTATAATAACGACCAACCATGTTGTTTAGTATAATAACGGCTCCATTAGCGATCAACTATGTTGTTCAGTATAATAACTGCTCCAGTCGCGACAAACTATATTGTTTAGTATAATAACGGCTCCAGCAGCGACCAACATCGTTGTTGAGTTATAATAACGGCTCCAGCAGCGATTAACATTGTTGTCTAGTACAATAACGGCTCCAGTAGCGACCAACATTGTTGTTCAGTACAATTACGGCTGCAGTAATGACCAACCATGTTGTTCAGTATAATAACGGCTCTAGTAGCGACCAACAGTGTTGTTTAGTATAATAACGGCTCCAGTAGCGACCAACTTTCTTGTTTATTATACTAACGGCTCCAGTAGCGACCAACATTGCTGTTTAGCATATTAACGGCTACTGCAGCGACCAAAATTGTTGTTGAGTAATGGCCCAGTAGCGACCAACCATGTTGTTTAGTAGATTAACGGCTCTAGTGGCGACCAACTATATATTGTTTAGTATAATAACGGCTCCAGCAGCGATCAACATCGTTGTTGAGTATCATAACGACCAACCCTGTTGTTTAGTATAATAACGGCTCCAGCAGCGATCAACTATGTTGTTCAGTATAAAAACGGCTCCAGTAGCGACCATGATTGTTGTTTAGTATAATAACTGCCCCAGTAGCGACCAACTATGTTGTTAAGTATAATAACGGCTACATCAGGGACCAACTATGCTGTTTAGTATAATAACGGCTCCAGCAGCGACCAACTATATTGTTTAGTATAAAAACGGCTCCAGCAGCGACCAACATCGTTGTTGAGTATAATAACGACCAACCATGTTGTTTAGTATAATAACGGCTCCAGTAGCGATCAACTATGTTGTTCAGTATAATAACGGCTACAGTCGCGACAAACTATATTGTTTAGTATAATTACGGCTCCAGCAGCGACCAACATCGTTGTTGAGTTATAATAACGGCTCCAGCAGCGATTAACATTGTTATCTAGTACAATAACGGCTCCAGTAGCGACCAACATTGTTGTTCAGTATAATTACGGCTCCAGTAGCGACCAACCATGTTGGTCAGTATAATAACGGCTCCAGTAGCGACCAACATTGTTGTTTAGTATTATAACGGCTCCAGTAGCGACCAACATTACTGTTAAGCATATAAATGGCTCCTGCAGCGACTAACATTGTTGTTAAGTATAATTACGGCTCCAGTAGCGACCAACTTTATTGTTTAGTATAATAACGGCTCCAGCAGCGACCAACATCATTGTTGAGAATAATAGCGGCCCCAGTAGCGACGAACTATGTTGTTTAGTATAATAACGTCTCCAGTAGCGACCAACTATGTTGTTTAGTATAATAACGGCTCCAGCAGCGACCAACATCGTTGTTGAGTATTATAACGACCAACCATGTTAATTAGTATAATAACGGCTCCAGTAGCGATCAACTATGTTGTTCTGTATAATAAGGGCTCCAGTAGCGATCAACTATGTTGTTGAGTATAATAACGGCCTCAGTAGCGACCAACTATGTTGTTCATTATAATAACGGCTCCAGTAGCTACCAACATTGTTGTTTAGTATAATAACGGCTCCAGTAGCGACCAACTTCAAGTGTTGTTTACTATACTAACGGCTCCAATAGCCATCAAAATTGCTGTTTAGCATATTAACGGCTACTGCAGCGACCAAAATTGTTGTTGAGTAATGGCCCAGTAGCGACCAACCATGTTGTTTAGTAAAATAACGGCTCTAGTAGCGACCAACTATATTCTTTGGTATAATAACGGCTCCAGCAGCGATCAACATCGTTGTTGAGTATCATAACGACCAACCATGTTGTTTAGTATAATAACGGCTCCAGCAGCGATCAACTATGTTGTTCAGTATAACAACGGCTCCAGTAGCGACCATGATTGTTGTTTAGTATAATTACTGCCCCAGTGGCGACCAACTATGTTGTTAAGTATAATAACGGCTCCAGCAGCGACCAAGTATGCTGTTTAGTATAATAACGGCTCCAGCAGCGACCAACTATGGTGTTTTGTATAATAACGGCTCCAGCAGCGACCAACTATATTGTTAAGTATAATAACGGCTCCAGCAGCGACCAACATTTTTGTCTAGTATAATGACGGCCCCAGCAGCGATCAACCATGTTGTTCAGTATTGCCGCTGGTATTTCACATGTATAACCTTTTTTCTTCATTTTTACAGCTACATAAGCGAGAGCTGTGGAAATCATGCAAGAGACTCAAAGATTAGACATGTACATGTATATGGTTTATTTAAGTTCTGCTGGCAGCTTGAGTCTGAACAAATGGTTTAAAGCATGTTGCCTATCAACGTAGCTCGCAGTTTGTCGACCATCACTCATTTGTCAGAAAAACAGTTGAGAAAGGAGAGTTCATATCAAGTAGCAACAGTATGCAGAACGTATAAAGTACGGAAAACGCCATCTGATGTTGGTCTCTGCTGTCTTTTTCAGGTTACATCTATAAACCAACCACTTGACAACGTGAAATTTTCGATCTTCTACAGCACACACACACACACACACACACACACACACACACACACACACACACACACACACACACACACAATCTGATTGTTATGTGTCCGACTATTAAACAAACTCAGCATACATGTAGGCCTATAATGATCACCTGCTCCTAATACTTAAGCAATGAGGGTGACACAGTATCAATAAAAGAAAGAAAATAATAATGATCTTTAAAATCGAGAGGGTGTCTGTGCCCCTGCCTCAATTCCGTACCCGACATACACAGATCAAAATAAATACGGGGGTCCTAATTCCAATAAAGGGTCTGACGAAAAATTCTATCATTGGAAAAATCAATAATAAAGGTATTCCAGGGGTGCGGACCCCTGCCTCAACCCCCCTTGGGTCTGCACATCACCGCATTCTGCATCCGCGCATGTACATTAAGCTTTAGGTAGGAAATTAAAACGACAATGCGGTTAGAATAATTTAACGACAGAACCTCACCTGTTAATTTTGATTGTTTAGTAATACATTGAACGCACAATTATTCTAGATCTTATAAAACTTCAAACATCTTCTTCAGAATAAATCCTGTTATCATCAGTAGGTCAATTCTAGTTATAAATATGCCAAAAAAAGATGTATAACTCTTCCTATAGTTACAACTGCAAAACGGCCCCACGAGCGATCAAACAACGGCTCCAGGAGCGATCGGCCTGGCGGAGGATCTTGCAAACAGATACTGTTGGTGCGGAGGGGGCTCGCAACCAATCTAGGAGTTTGCTAGCTGGGCAGGGGGGAACTCGTTTTGGTCGACAGGAGTTTGAAGGTCTCTAAACAAAACCTAGGAAAAGATTATTCCAAAATAATTATTCCAGATATTCAAAGACTGTTTCGGTGGATCATCTGATCCAGCGGTTTTGGAAAGTGATACAGCGACATGTTGTGGGACATACAGTATAGGTTTCTCATATGCAGATTGTTTGTTTTTGGTGCGGCGTCTCATGTTAGAATTTCTAACCAGACCACTTCTGGTGCTTGAAACTAGACCACTTCTTTCATTTTCAGCTTGAAACATCAACAAAACATGACAATTAAAGTAAAGGACATATAAGCGATTTCACCTGTTGATGGAGCAATCAGATGTCCCAATGAGCATGGGCACTCTGAAGATTAAGGCGATTCACGACCCAATGTAAACCGTCCTGTTGCGCCAAAGACATGTCCCTGGCTGAGCTGCAAGAGGCTACAATTTGATCATAATTCTAAAATTTCTCCACCCTGCTTAATTTCTGAATCACCAATACGAGGCTAATAATTATTCAACAGCACGGTCTCTTCTGACTTTCTAGCTGTGGTGGCTGTAGTGGCATGTCTTTAATTTACTTTACTTATTCTTGATCTGAACTTGATTTGTAGTGAAGGTTGGTTTCTAATGTTTTTCAGTAGTAAAATAAACTAAGTTCTATCCCATTTCTAAGAGACTGGGGCCATAAGTTCTGCACCATTTAAAGACAAAGGCTTTTGATGTTTATATTCACAGCCAAAATTTTGTTGTGAAATGTTTAGTGTACAAAATTTAACAAGAAAAACTTTAACATGATTTTATCATGTTAAAAATGATAAACATGTTAAACATGGCGTGTTTTGATTCTTCTATATGTTATACAAATATCATTAATCGGTAGATATTAACCATGCCGTAAAAGGCCAAATGTCATTACTCTTAATCCAAAATGATGATGATACATGCCAAGTTTTGTTGAAATTGGTCCACCAGTTCCAGAGAAGATTTTTGAATGGTTTTTATGGACATGGCGACCATCTTGGTCATGTGACCTGGATTATTTATATACACATTGGTTCCCCCTTCCTACAGATGCTTCATATCATATTTGGTTTTGGCCAAACGGTTTCAGAGAAGATCTTTTAATACTATGGTGATATACATGTAAATTGCCCCAGGGTGGGGGCAGACCAGACCCTGGGGTCCTATTTTTTCAGAATCATAAATCTTCAGTCCATTTGCCCATTTCCATATTCCTTCAAGTTTTTCTCTTCTAATGACATTTTGACAATTTTCCGCAGTATATGCATGGACCACCTATGTTGACCTTGTCGTAAAATAGGTCAAGGTCATCACAGGGTTATGATTTATAAGGACTGTAGAGTTCCTCTCCATGATGCTCCATGCCAAATTTCAAAATCATAGACCTTCTGGTTCTGAAGGAGAAGATTTTTAAAGGTTTTTGACCATTTAACTGAATTATTTTGGTTCTTATTTTTTTTCACCAAGGGAGACTACTCAACCATAAAAATAATGCTGTTATTTACATTATAGTTTCGCGCAAAAACCAGTCCTCCCAGGACGGTTTGCGCAAAAATATTTTTCGAACGGGACGTTTCCTCCCGGGACGGTTCGCGCATTTTTCCAAAAATTGATAATAATGTTTTATTTATCAAAATGCAATGTGTATGTAAAACTAATTATGGACTTATTGGAAATATTATAGGGTTATTGAACTGATATCGGTGAATATTGTCCCGAGCTGAGATATCGAAGGACGCGAGCTTGCGAGCGTCCGTAGATATCTCAACGAGGGACAATATTCACCGATATCAGTGCGATAACCCTTTTATTATATAGCTATAAATATCTGCTTATCATATTTGATGTTTTGTTGAAAGTTAGCCTTACAAAATTGAAATATCTGCATGATGGCCGCGATAATATCCATAAGTGATATCATTTTTGCACTAGTGCAATATCAGATAATATCATTTTTGCACTGTTACTTTTCGGAAGTACATTTTGCAATTGAATCAATATTGCTGACATTTTGTTTTCTTTTTTCGACTTACATTCCTGAAATCTGAAAGTGACAAACTTCAGTTGACGTTTCGGCCCTGTATGACGTCATTTTCCACGCGACGTCAGATGAAGATGACGTCATTAGAGTTGACGTCCCAATTTTACAAATTTGCACGATGACCCTTAAGTCAAGAATTTGGCAATGTTACACAAAAAGATTTTTTTCGCTTTTAACAAAGTGTGCAATATCAAGTAAGTGTGCAGATATCGTCTGATATCTGCACAGTTGTTACTCGGCTTTTATCCCTAAGTTTTAATCATTTGATATTTATAGCTATATAATAATTTTTTTTTATCTTTGACTTTTCTGAGCAATATGTTTGGTTCTTATTTTTTCCAGAATTAAGGGGACGATTCACCCACGGGACTGTTCGCGCAAATGCAATTTTCAGTGATAATTTCAACGTTTTCTTAAAAGGAATGGAAAAAAGCCATATTATCAAAATATTTATCTTTTATTAAATATTTAAATACTGATGATAATACACATCGAGGTTTCAAGAGTTTATCAAGGCTAGCCATGAAACAACGAACATGTATGTACATATACATAAAATATAGTACCCGTGTATAAAATAACAAGTCGCTGCTTTGCTGTTTTGAAATTGAAGATAGGTAATAAATACTAAATTTACAGAAATAAAAATGGAACAGGCATGCATGGTCTGGGGGGCGGCACTAAATTATGTTTCATACTTGGCCTCCGTATTGCATATTGTGTGTGTGTGTGTGTGTGTGTGTGTGTGTGTGTGTGTGTGTGTGTGTGTGTGTGTGTGTGTGTGTGTGTGTGTGTGTGTGTGTGTGTGTGTGTGTGTGTTTTCTTTTTTCATTTTTTGATATCCTGGATAAATAAATAAATAAATAAAAAATAAATAAATAAATAAATAAATAAATAAATAAATAAATAAATAAATAAAATAAATGAATTAATAAATAAATAAATAAATAACGTCGTTACTTTTGAATTGGCCACTAACAACCTATGGAAACGGTGTATTAGAAAAACGGGGAATCAACGGGGGTTAATCGGAAAAATGTGAAGCATCGGGCGATGTGTCGGTGAGGCATCGGGATTTACAATGGCGACACGGTACGTAGTTTTAATCTTCTTTTTGTTTTGTTCCGACATGGCTGGGTGACGTTGCATGTCAAAATTCTGTTTGCTGCAGGAGCTGTAGAAATCATTATTGTTCTTTATTATGTAAACGGTTTGTAAATAAATATCCCAAGAAACGCGTGATTGTGCGCCCCACTTTAGAGGGCATGCCTTTCAAGGCCACGAAAACACATTTTCGTTTGATTTTCTAGTAAAAGAAATGGACCAAGAAGGTCACGTTGGTATTTGCAAATGAATAATAGTATACTGAAAAATTCCCACAAAAAATAAAATCTCGCCAAGCATTGCAAAGGGATTTAATGCTAGGTGCATTTACATAATGTGAGGCATCGGGCAAGTTGTGTGAGACAACGGGGCGAATTTTGTGAGTCATCGGGCAATCAAAACTTATTGCATTAATTTCCGTTTATAAACACTCTAGAGCTATTTTTGATCAAGGTAATTTCATATTCCGTGTCATCTTCGACCCGGTAATTTCATATTCCGCATCATCTTCGACCCTTTCTTGTTGGGAAATTAAAGTGCTAGACCGACAAGTGTAAAACGCTAGCGTTCACCTGAATCATTGCCAGTGCCAGACGCACTTGTGTGAAAATCGTTCCCAAACGGATTACCGTTTGTTGTTTAAAATATGTACATGTATATATATTCATTTTAAACTCAACCCCAACTGTAGTAATTTTGTAAAGTCCAGTAATATTTTGAGCAATTACATAGCGTCATCACCAACTTGCAATTTTAGTTCCGATGAGCCGTCCGTTAACTGCTAACGACATCTGGAAATATTTTCGGAAATATTAGTTTGTTTCTTTGTTTGATTGGTGTTTTACTTCCCACTCAACAGCTGTCAGGTCATATGGAGAAGGGGCCTCGTTTTAAAGTCTCATCCGAAAGACTGGAGAAGCCCGGGATCGAACACACGACCCCTGATTTACAAGGCCAGTAGCTTGGCCACCATGCCACGGAGGCTTCTAAGGAAATATTAGTGATTACCGTGAAACTACAAATTGCAGTTTTTCAAACCACTCATATTTCAGAAAAATATGAAGCCTCACTGGCATGTATATAAACGGCCCATGCCAAAGGCGGCCGCCACGTCCATATATTGGTAAAATCCTTTAAAAATATTCTCCAGAACTCAAAGTTGTTCCATGATCTGAAAGTGGTTCAAGTCATAACCATGTTTTGACATTGAATTGCGAATATCGAGATTGAATGGTGTTGTTGTGTGACGTCCTAGTCAATAATTTTTCATTGCCATCGCACATGATGTAGATAGGTATGCGCATTACTGTAACTCGTGCTGTTCGGCCTTGTTACTCGAGTTACTTTTTGCGATCTCGCCACGGCGAGAGCGCATATATAATTGAACAGGGCTGGAATCTTGTTGTAAATCGACCACACTTCCGGTCGTACTTGATTGGACAAGGCAGCTTCGATTGGGTCACACTAAATAGCGCATGCCGGCCCGGGTATGAAAGCTCACGTTGAACCGAGCTGTCAGTCTTTTCGGTCTGTGGTTATCGACGTGGATTTATACGTGGTCATACAGTGAAATTAGTGCTGAGAGATCGCAAGCGTTTTGGAAACGCTTATACTTGTGTTACTCGGATAGTCATGTCGAAAATCCTCATTTTTCCCATGAGAAAATAAATGTCCAGTCGTGTGAACTGAGCAACAAAAGGACACCGAACTTAAAGTTAACATCAATTAATACCGTCAGGTATGCATTGTCCCGGTATATTGTAAAGCTAATCAAACTTGGGAACCTGTCGAAATGTCATGTTTTACGAATCAGTTATTATTATTGATATTATTATTATTATTATTATTATTATTATTATTATTATTATTATTGATTAAGTTTTACGTGCCTTAATAGCCAATTATTTCACTCATTAACAAATCAGTAGGCGGGGCGAAAATAGGAGTACTCCAGGAAAAAGCACCTGACACACCTGCAAGCAGAACTTGACTTGTCCCACATGTGACCCGTGCGGGGCTCGAACCCTACACGGCGCTCGTGGGGATCGAACCCAGGACCTCTCGCTCCAGAGTGACAGTCTGACGCTCTACCGCTTCAGCCACCGCGCTCTAGCGGGGGCTGTGACTGTGGTATCTTTGTCCCTAGATCTCACAAGAAACGTTAAGCTTCGACACGCAATCATCTGGCACCTCAGCGGTAGACATCAGAGGGGGCATTTCAGGCCCTGATAATTTTGGGAAAGAAGCTACCCCAATAGATACTATTCCATGTTATTTCCAAAGATTGGACCTGCGTTTACTGTTATAATTTTCCCAGTCTTTAAATAGGCAACCGAAGAAATTTAAGAATTGGAGACAGTATCTTTTCCAATTATTTCTTACACGTTTTCATTTGCTTCAGCTTCATTTAACCAGCGAAAAAAAACTATATATGTGCGAACAGTGCGACATGACGGACGCTGCGGACGAGGAACGTCCGAGTTCTCATCACTGCCGGTGATTAACGTGTGTTTATAGCATCCGTAATTGGGATAGATATGATCCCACTCAAACTAAAAGTTAAAAAACAACAATCATGTACTGGCTAGAATTAAGAAAATAAAGTTTTATTCCATCAAAATTTGGTTGCTCCCCGGCGACACACACAACTTGCCCGGAGACTCACCAAATAATCAAATA
This sequence comes from Rugalucina vietnamica, assembly GCA_964017185.1. NCBI lineage: Eukaryota > Metazoa > Mollusca > Bivalvia > Lucinida > Lucinidae > Rugalucina > Rugalucina vietnamica. The sequence goes on from OZ024877.1 coordinate 37,107,928, forward strand.
CCCGGCTGAATCTCGATTTTCCCAGTCTTTTTTTACAAATTTTCTAATCAGGAGCTTACTTTTCTATATTCACCAATCTGAATTAAGGTTGTTTACATTCGTAATTCGATGTAAGCATAAAAAATAAACAAAAAATACAACCGAAAGTCAACTGAAATGTTTGAGTCGTAAAATGGGGCGCACTGTGGCGATTAAACAAAATACATTTTCAACAATTTTAGGGTTTCCGGGGCTGCATCAAAGACCCTTACAGCTCCTGCAAGTGTTCGATTTGTTTTTATTTTCTGCAGTATTTTTAGCTTTCACTTCAAAATAGAAGTAAACAAACAACATACCTTTTATCTAGTGCAAATCCCGATGTCTCACCGACACATCGCCCGATGCTTCACATTTTTTTGATTAACCCCCGTTGATTCACCGTTTTTCTAATACACCGTTTCCATAGGTTGACTAAAGTTGTTTTGTGAACAAACGGGTAAACAAAATAAGATATCATATCACCATAATGAGCAAAACAATTTAATTTAACGAAGAGAACACCAAATATCTGAAATGTTTATTTTTTAATGATGCCAATAATTTGATGCCTACTAAATGACTTAACGCTCACATTATGACAATTTAACGTCAAATTAATACAATACTACTAACGCCGACTAATTTGATTGTTTGTGTAACATCCCAGTCAACATTTCAAATGTAATTTGCCTGCTCAAAGACACAACACGGCTACCCAGCGGGTTCGACCCGCCTCCCCCTCCCACCCTTTAATTTGAAATTAAAATTGAATATACCCGTATTCCCGCAACCACGGTGTTGCCATCCCCAACACGAATCACAACTCAGGACCTGCTGTGGTCTTTTGCATCTTTTTGAACACACAACACATGTATTAAATGTCCCGTAACCTATCTTTTGAGCTAATGTGACTATTTTGGTTAGTTTTCGATAAATAAGTCACAAGAACAAAGCAGACAAAGAATAAAAAGGATCTAGAAGAACTTTCATCTATTCCCTTTAAAAGGGTCGCACAAAATGCCATGTCAACTATGTAGCATCTGTAACCTTGCTGAAATGACCTAATGAAATCTGCTGTGGTTAATTCCAAGTGCTGACAATGTAATACTATGGAACGCCATAACTGTCTTATGTTAAGAACTGTCATTATACGCTGTTGAAAAATATTGCAGGATGTTCGTTTATCATCCCATCTTGTCCACTTAGTATTATCTTGGCTCCATTCAACATGTTATCATGTCAACTTTACATTTTGTTATGTTAAATCATCATTTTATTGAGTTAATATATAATGTTGTTATGTCTACTCATTATTTTGTTGGCTTCGGGTCTCGTGTTGTCTTGTCATTTTGTCGTTTTGTTAGCTTCATATGTTATCTTATTTGGTCAATTTATCATTTACTTCTTTTGATATGCTATGTTATTTTCTTCAGTGTCTATGTAGTCTGGTTAACACTGCGTTCTATTGGCTCCAAAGGTCATAAAACTATTCTATTGGCTTTGTTCATTGTGTTGTTATGTCAAGTCATCATTTTGGCATGTCAACTTAGCATTTTGTTAGCTTTATCATTTATGTTGTTATGTCCACTCATTATTCTGTTAACTTGGTGTGTCATGTTGTCTTGTTATCAAATCATTATGTTGTGTTCGTATGTTATCCTCTTTGGTGATTTTTTCATTCAGTTGCGTTTATATAGCATGGCATCCTGTTATACCTGTGCCCCGTTGGCTCCATTGATCGTATGCGCATGTCAAACAATTAATTCATTGTCTTTTTTCTTTGTAATGTAATATCAAATCGCTATTCTGTGTGCTTCACTTGCAATGATGTTTATTCTTTTGTCAAGCTATTGGCTTCATTTGTATCTCTTAAGGTCATTCTATCATCTGATTATCTCTATATACACGCTCGTGTAGACGTTGGTCAGTACAAAGTGGCGTTTCCAGATGGTGGCGAGTCAAACAGGAAATTTATAAGTACCATTTCATTTGTAAAATATCAGTCATTTTCAATGCTAGGAGCCAGTTTCTGACACAATCACGCTCGGTAAAAAGAAACAGAGTTAACGATTTTGATATTGCCATTACGCAGTCTGATCACAAAAGCAAGAATTTGGCTGAGATGAGCTTCATGTAGTAACATAAGATTTACAACGCTGGGTGTCTTACGTGATTTTCAATTTAAGCTGAGACAGGCCAGGTTTTCACGATATTTTATCTTTTTAAATGCAAATATCGTCACTTTTCTACAACAGCCTATTGTCCTAGACCCCGAAGACTCTCCATAGCCATTGTAGCCCGCAGTAACTATAATTGAAGAAAATACTTGAGCTTGAACATATCGGTCAGGCTACTGTGTAGAGACCAGTAATTTTTAATCAGCAACCGTGTAGACAAAGTTCAATTTTGAGGATTTAGTAACCGTGTAGACGCAGTTTGGATACCATGTAGATTATCAAGACGTCGTTACCAGTCAGACCGGCAGATCACAGCTCTAAGAGCCTACAAGTACATATTGTTCCCGCGTACAATTATAACCTATAAGGGCCCCGCCCTTTGGGGGCTTAAAGAAATAGATGGACTGCTTGTGTCTCCTGGCAAAGCTTCTCCGCTACTTACTGACCATCTGATTACTCGTTAGCCGCTCAGGTCTGGGTCTGCCTATGAAAAGTGGTGTACTATTTGCTGTACTAGATATAACCATTCGTACATATAAGCCTTATTGGCTGAGTTGGATGGTTATATTTGAAACAGTTTTTGGATGTCGTCGTCCTATTTTGAGTAAAAGTCCCATAAAATAGAGGTGACGTCCCGACATGACCATAGCTTAAACATCAATTCAAAAAATAAACTGGATTGCTCTTTCTACTCTGGAGCTGGTTCTAGATAAACCAGATCTCCTTAAATACTAGCACCTAGATGTAAGGAAGATACAACCAACCAAAATGCTAAACGTGGCGTAGTCATAACTGAAAGCATTGTCTGCGCATGTCCATATTCTTCGCACACTGGACAGTATTTTAACACTACCTATATCTAGATAATGAAACTGAAAGAGATTTGTCTGGTTTTAGCCATACTCATTACATTTGGGCAATTTGATTCGAGAGAGGAGCTTCGAAAATACAGTATGTGAATACTTGTAATTGTTGGTGTTGTTGTTTCTGGTGTGTAGCATTGATAGACTCAATCCCTTCATGCCACAGGACAAGAGGAGAATTTGCTGCATAGTGGACACAGTTTATTTCAGCTAATTTACAAAATAAGGACATGACTAGACGTTTCCGCGCATTTATTGAACACCCTTCGTATGTATAAAGTTTTCATTTAAAAGAAAAATGTACAAGTAGGCAATGATCAGGAAAAGGCGTAATCAGAAAGAAATTCCCACTCCAAAAACCGAGGTGGGAAATAACTGAATTGACAATTAGGCCCTCATACTTAGAAAACGTATCGTAAACCAAGTGAGCAGCTATTTCCCAATAGGCGGCCACACAGTTACCCGAACTTTACTAAAACTATGAAAACGTATATAAGGTGCATATTGATTGTGTCTTTAAGAGACGGAGCATAAAGAAAGAACCTATAAGGTTGCTGCAATTTATCATAGTGGCTTGCATTCTTCAAGGTTGATCAACAGACTCTTCCCATATACAGTATATTGGGTATAGCTAAACTCAGGCAAAGCTCTTGACAACGGCACTTTTAGCATTGTGGTTCTACACGGTATCCAAAATCTGTGTCTACACCAATACTAAATCCTCATAATTCGCCTGCTGGCTAAAAATTACTGGTCTCTACACAGTAACCTGGCCGATATATTCAAGCTCGAGTATTTTCTTCTATGGCAATTTCTGTGGGCTGCCATGGCTAGGGAGAGTGTTTGGGGGGTCTAGGCTAAAAGCCGGATGGCTACCTGGTTGGGAAAGAGCAAGTCATTCTGCTCTTTGTGTGTATTGTCTTAAAATGTTACAGTTGTGTTTAATGTATTTTCTTTCCCACCCGGTGTCTATGTTGGGACTTAAAATTTAATTGCATCGTTTTCTGGTCTCTCTATTCTAACTTTTGTAGAAAAATGACACTTTTTGCTATTAAAAAGACAAACTATCGTGAAAACCTGGCCTGTCTCAGCTTAAATTGAAAATCATGAAAGACACCCGCTCATCTCAGCCAAATTCTTGCTTTTGTGATCAGGCTGCGTAATGGCAATATCAAAATCGTACACATTGATTTTTTCCGAGCGTGTCAGTGTCTGGGACTGGTCCCTAGCATTGAAATTGACTGATGTTTTTACAAATGAAATGGTACTTACAAATTCCCTGTTTGAATCGTCGCCATCTTGAAAAATCTACACCGGCTTGTCCTGTCATCACTTCTTGTTACTGTGTCAAGATGAAAACCATTAAATGTTTGAATTTTATTTTCCGGAAAATGATGATATTCTCAAATATATTTTACAGGTGTTTTTTATTCCTCGCCTTAACTCACAAAATTACGGATACAATATTATAGTGGAACCTTCGAAATCCGGGGAAATTCGAAATTAGTGGTAATTTATGTTTCTCACATTTTGTCTTTCTATGTGAAGTGTTTTGTGACGTTTTTATCCCCAGGTAAACCATACCCATTGCACTTTGAAATGGTATGAAAATTGTATCTGAACAACAATTTTGTACAAGCCCTTAAGCATTTATATTCGAGCACCCATTTTTTCAACAATGAAGAAAAGGAAATTCGTAATAAAATACAGTCCAAAAGAATAAATTGGATTTCAAATAGAAACCAGGCAGGGTAGATAATTTCAAGTACCATGAGTGCTTTTGGGATATCCAGTTGTTGTATGGATATTAATGAGATCGTTATAAATAAGAGAAAAAAAAACAATGAAAAATGACAGGGTACACCAACCAAATTGCTAATACAGTCCTACCCACAGCCTCAGATTTCCCTTGAAAACAAGAAAACATGCAGTTCATAAAAGATAATTAAGTGGCTACTTATCACAGCATGTTGTGCTACTCTGGGGATATAATAATTAAAGCATATCTACTACATGTGATCAATACCATATGGCACAGATAAAACATTGTATAAGATAACCATTCAGGATGCTCTATACCTCAAGGTGATTGGTTTTGGTGTTTTGAAGATATTTAGCAAAATATCAGTTTTTTTTTTATATAAAGACAATGCATTATGTCCTTAATAATTGCTTTTCATTAAAGAGTACACTTTTGAAAACAAGAAAGCAAAAATTTCACAAATAGAGCCAAAAACAAAATGTTCCTCAAAAATCAGCATATGATGATCTCAGAGCATCTATGGCATTGTCACGCACTCGCAGTCACGTGAGCATGGCGGCCATGTTCACTTCAACATGGAGGTCCATAAAATTTCACTTTCATAGGCCCAGTGATTTCTGAGAAAACCATAATCTTAATTTTGATATTTAAATGACCTTGGGTCAAGGTCAAGAAATGACATTAACCTTAATTACATGTAATTACATACCTTTATTGTCTGCATCTAGCAACTTTCAAGTCTCAGGCTGCAATAGTTTCCAAAAATCCATTGTTTTAGCCTTTTCACATTTCATTACGAAAACTACAAGAGATTTTTAGTAATTTTTCTACTGAAAAATTTTATTATTTTTCTTATTTCTTGATTATTGGAAAAATCAATGCATAGTTTCTTGACCCCTTCTATAGAGACACTGGTTCTATACTTTGTCTCAGATCCAAAATTTTATTACATTTCATAGATTGTGGGTACACGTTAGAACCGCCTCGCCAAGGTGGTTCTAACGAGTACCCACAATCTATGTTTTGGAGCAAAAATAAGAAAAATAGGTATACCCCTGTAAATCCCAGTTTTGCTGTATAAAAGTGGGGTTCAAGGGGGTACTCATTGCACGGACATGTTTTCCTGATGATGAAAAGCCTATGCTTCCAAAATTGACCTTGCCGTAAAATAGGTAAAGGTCATCCCAGGGTCTTCAATTGAGCAAACGATGATGAGCTGGAGTCTCCAATGCTAAATACCAAAATTGATGCCCACCACTCTGGAGATGAAGATTTTTGAAGGGTTTTTACCATGCATTGGCATGGCGGCCATTTGGTAATGTGACCAAGATATTGCGAACAACATTTCAATGACACTACCCAAGGACGCTCCGTATAAAATTTCAAATTGATTAGCCAAGCGGTTTCAGAGAAGAAGAAATTGTGGACGACGACTAATGACAGACGAACGCCGGAGCATGGCCATCCTTTAAGCTCCCCTTGTGAGCCTTCGGCTCAGGTTAGCTAACTACGGTATTTAAGGTTATGACTGCTTTTCTCACTATTAAAAATGCAAAACATACATGTATAGATAAAGGGGCTACTTTTTCTTTCAAAACAATGCCCGGATTTTATAATTAGTATTGATTATTATTGTCATTATTCATTATACCTGTTTGTAAGTTTACATCTTAAAGATATGATTATATTCCCATTCTCAAAGTGCAGTCACACAGTAGCGTATAAGGCAAACGCTCACCGGGCGTATGAAAAAATCACAACACGTTGAAGATTTTGGATGTATAAAAATTAATTTGCCTCTTAAAATTTAAAAAGCAGTCACCCATTAGGGTGTGACTCCAGGGTGCGCCATCTCTACACGCTGAAAAGTTAGGAATACCTTTGTGTTATGTCCCAGACACGTTAAGCATGCACCACTACAGCACGTCTCAAACATTTAACGCACGTCTTATAATGTTTGGGGCACGCTAAAGAAACGTTCAACATGCACCAAAACAAAACAAAACAAACAAACAAAAAAAAAAAAAAAAAAAAAAAAAAAAAAAAAAAAAAAAAAAAACTCGCATGAAGTGTACACTAACACGTTCAGAGCGTATTCGACGTGCCTGTAACGTGTGTTGCACTTATTCATAACAAGTAAGACACACGCCAGAGATGCACCGAGCTTCAAGAAAACTTTTAAGCATGCTTAAAAATCTTTTGAGCCCAAACACACTTGGAACGTGCATCGACGTATAGCGACTTACAACAAAGTAATCCATACAAGGCACACATGTAACACGCTTCTAACATGTCCTCGACGTGCTTCTGATGTTTGTTCAATTTTGCATCATTTTTTTTAACTTGCCCAGTGTGTGTTTGCCGTTTATGCAAATGTGTGACTACATTGCTTTCAAAAGATACTTTTTTGTCAAATAATTCTACTGGACAATTTATCGATCATCACCTTTTAAGCATAAACAGTTAAAAAATAAGGAATTACAAAATTTTAATGCATAATTATGATCTTTAAATACTACAAAAATAAGCAGATTGTTTCAGTTCAGTACCTAATTCTAAATAGTATAGCATGTTTATGATCACAGATAGTGTGGCTCAATAACTCCATCCCAAGTGGTCCTAATTAGTGACCACATTGCAAGGCAATAATATGTATATTCCTGCTGAGATTATTAACTTCTACCAATTATCTCATGAGGCTCAAAAATGAGCTAGGTATTGAGTCTGTGGTTAGGACTGAATATCTCATTTACCAATAGCCATAGAGAACTCAAAATGGCATCAGTTTATAGATAGGACAATGTATTATTGCCAGGTACTCAGATATATAAATCATCTTCGCGAACAAGATTTAATAAATTTTGTTTAAGCACAGCCTTCAATTTTCTGTTATTTTCACAATTTTTCAAAACTTTATGTAACATTCAGAAAATTTTATTATATTTTGATAAACTATAAGACCATATGGAAGTAGTGCATTCTCCTAGCTATCTATTGGTATCATTTTCAGCACTCTAAGAATATTGGCAGTTGAGATATAAGCAATTTTGTTGGTGTACCCCTTCTTTTTTCGTTGATTTTTCTCTTATTTATGACAATCTCTTTAATATACATACACCAACAATAGTTGATGTTTTATATTGCTGAATATACAGTAGTGTTATAGAACATTGTTCTAGTAATCATTTGATACCAAATATAGATCTCTAGGTCTTTCAGTAGATCAGCTAGCTAACCTGCACTCCGATACACTTCGTGACCTTGCTCCTCTCCCGTGACATGGAGAGGTCTAACGGAATACCGATGGAAATATTCCGTCTAGGTCTTTCAGTAGCCAAGATATGTTCGTTTTTCTACGTACACCCCATTATTTTTCTGTATTTTTTCACAAAATTCAAAAGGTTTTGTTAATATTCTTCAAACAAAAAATCGAATGACGTAAATACTGTAGTACAGTATGGTATAATATTGCCATAGCCACCATTTGATACCATTTTCAGCACTATAGGGCTTTTTATTGCTGAGATGCAAGTCATTTTGTAGGTTTACCCATATTAGATTTTAACTTTTTCTCTAAAATTTCTTAAATTTTCATTACAATTCATGAAATTTAAATTCAGATTATTCTTATATCATACTTCAGGGTCATAGTACATTGCAACAGCCTTCATTTGAAACGTCTTTCAGTATTCTGGGTTTATTAATAGCTCTTGTACAAGCGATTTTGCATGTATACCCCTATTTTTTCCACGATTTTTCTCCAATTTAGATTTTTTTTATTAAGTTTCATGAATAAGCAAATTCTATGATATAAATATAAGGTATCAAGGTTAAATTGTTAGGTTCATGCATCTCTATCAGACCAATTATAGTATCCTAGAGCATGCTATTGTTGGGATGTGAGTATTTTTGTAAGTACCTCCTATTCTTTAGAATCGCACGAGGGGTGGGTGAAGACTATGTCATTTTACATTATGCAAATGTGTTCATCATTGAGGACAATATTTTTTGCCATTTAGGTGGTCCCTCTGACCAAACTGGCAGCCATGGGAATTGGTTAAATGGATGCAAGATAGACCTTATAACCTATCCAAATCCTTGCAATGGATATAGTTTTTCCCTTGTTTTTCCTCATTTTTGACATTTTTATTGATATTCATGACTATGCAAATGAGATAATTTTCATAAGGGCCCAGATCATCAATAAATGTGTCATATAATATTACTGGTTCAATAACAAAGTGTCAGAATGACAGTTTGGGCCTGAAATTAGTTTATTATGGATTTTTAACGCTTTTTTTTTTTCATTTTTATGTTTTCATTAAAATTCATGAATATGCAAATTCAAAAATTTGCATTACTTACTATAGTATGAAAGGGCTATATCTAAGCTTTAAAATGAGACCAATTTCAGTGGTTTAGGATAAGTAACAATGGAGATAATGTCAATTTTCTATGTACACCCCATGCTCAAGAATCGTTTTAACGGTTGCCATGGAAACCATGCATTTTTCATAGTGCAATTGAGTTTATCTTTGAGGACAAAAGTTTCTGGGGTCCCAATGAACGATTTGGCACCCATGAAGAATTGTCCTGGGGGTGCAAGGTAGGTCAAATTAGCTCCCGGGGTATCAGTGCACATGTGCAAGAACTGTTTTGAGCCTGAGATGTAAGAGAGAGCTGTACTTTGAAACTAAACATTAACTACACCGAATTTCGCAGGTACCATCATAAGGAAAATGGGATTGGAGAGAATTGTTCCTACTTTTGAATCTGAAAATATTTCCCCTGATATAATATGAGCATGTGCGTGATAAAACCAACAATTTGGGTTCCAACCAGGTCTGACACAAACCGGGCTTTACAGTCACAGAAGATGGCGAGAGGGTAGAACTTTTGCACATGTCGACCGTGAATCCTTAGTTTAATAGCTAAATCATGTTAAGGGAAGTGTTTAATTTTATTGCAGCGCATCTTTTACGTTTGTCATTATACGTTTCAAGAAGGCGGTGAGGAAAACCAACTATCTGCATAGACAAAGGCGAAGGTCAGCTTCGCAGTAACTGCGAAGCTGATTAGCGCCTTTGCTTGTGCTACACTGATAGTACAATTCCTCTTATTTCTAAGTGCAAAAGTTCTACCCTCTCGCCATCTTCTGTGACTGTAAAGCCCGGTTTCCTTGGACAAAGAGGCTAATAGATTTTACGATAGAAATCATCAAATGTATGACGCTGCACTGTTAACAAGATGTATACTCAGCATGCTCTTCGTCCATTTATCGATTCCGAATCTAATCACATTAGACGTTTCATTAAAATTCCTTTCATTTATAAAGGGATTGACTTTATTGATTTACCATGCATATTCCCGGTAAAAATAGTGATAAAGTCTATACCTTCGTACTTCCAAAATTCAAAACCTCCTATTATTTGTTACAAATACAATAAAAAGGTACAAGTAGGCAAAGATCAGGAAAAGAAGATTCCCACTCCAAAAACCGAGGTGAAAAAAAAAAAAAAAAAAAAAAAAAAAGAAAGAAAGAAGAAAAAAAAACAACCAGGCACCCACACCATGAAAACACACCGCACAACCAATCAGAAATACTATTTTTAATTTCAATAAACTTGTTTCTGATCTTGATATCCATGCTAATACTCCTAAGTCTTGACATTGTAAAGATTCAAAATATGTTGTTAATCAGCCGGGCATATAGTTACTGGAAATTTAAAAATGATTTCGGATTCTATATTTCACAAAACTGTTTCTAAAGGTCCGAAATATAGATTCCCTTCCTACATTACTTTCGACAAATGTAGAGAGGAAATTGCATCTGCATTGAATGATTTCGGTAATCGATGGTGTAGACGAGAGGGTGTTCAGGATAATGCTCTTAAAAATTGAAAAGAAGTATCATCTCTATCGTGGATAAACGTATACAGTTTTATTCACAACATACTAATCATTTTCCTCCTAAACTCAAATCGTCATTTAGGCATTTGAAGCAGGGTATCCAAGAATTTCATAGAAAGTATGTCTTGGTTCCGGCAGACAAAGCCGCGAACAATGTTGTTGTCGTTTGTAGGCCTCACTACTTTAAAACTTAAAACAGGAGCTTGATGGTACCAGGGCTTATCTGGAGACAGATACTGATGAAATGTCTGTAATTAATGCTCACTTAAACCAAAAGACTGTTACGTTTTCTGTTTGTGTCAATGAAGGCCAAGACAAACTTCCTACGATGTATTGGTTACCTAAGCTTCACAAAAGACCAAATTCTAGCTCTTGTCCGCCTACTACTGACCTTTCTAAATTATTAACTTCCTGTCTTACTATTAGACATTTTTCACTTTTGAACGTAAATGCTGCTGGCGCTTGCGGTTACGACTTTGTGTGTGATGGGCGACGACTCGTGAGGGCATATTTGAGACGACGGCGAGGGGCGATATGAAGAATTACTTAGTCAAAACTACCAACAGCCCACCGGAGGTGTATTAAATGAGACACGCAAAAAACGAAATTGTCCAAGACGCCTAGCTGAATAGTTCAGTAGGTAGAGAGTAAGACATAGAATCGAAAGGTCCTGGGTTCGAGTCCGGGTAGGACAAAAATTATTTTTCCTTTTCTTTGTTTCTTCCTTTTTTCGCACCTGTGACATTAAAGCTTAAAAAATTAAAAAGAAATAAAAAAAAAAAAAAAAAAAAAAAGAAAAGAAAATTTTATCTATTGGCAAATGCAAGAATCACAAAATGCAATGCTGCATTTAATTCTAAAATCGTAAGTTTCTGGATTAAACTGTCTAGTGAGAAGGCAGACCGCATGTATAGGTTTTTTTATAGGTCTTGTTGGAAGCCGAGATATTGATCGTCATTAGAAGAACGGATCAGCGACCGATCCTAACGTCAACATTTATTTCCTGACTGGCTGGTACAGATAATGTGGATAGGATAAGCTGACCGCCTCTAATGACTAAAAAAATACGCAAGCGTCCCCCGTGGCCGAGCAGTTCAGAGCGCTGTTTCATAATCATCTCACCGTTGTGTCTGGTGTGAGTTCGAGACGCACAATGGCCACATGTGAGACAGGCCAAGTTCTGTTTGCGGGTGTGCCAGGCGGTTTTTCTCGGGGTACTCCCGTTTTCGCCCCACCTACTGTTTGGCGCTTTTCATATGAGCTGAAATAATCTTGAAAGGGACGTAAAACTGAATTTTAACAAATACACAAGACACCAAATCAAAAAGTATAGTCACGGTACATGTTCAGATATATGTTTATTACGTATTAGATGTAAAACTACAGTTTCACGTGCTATCTCGTGAGCGAACGATGTTTATTTTGTCGATGTCTCGTTTTGAGTCCATTCGACAGTAGGAAGAGCGATGGGGGCAATACCCTACATGTAGCTACAATATGCCTAGCCACACAACTGTTTTTGTTAATTGTAGACTTTCAACAGTATTTCTGCCATATCGAATGCGATGGTTACGATGCAGAAAATTAATTTGGCAAGACATAAGCTTTCGTTCTGATCCTCATTTATTCTGTGTGATAGTATGCGTGTTGTTTCACCTGGTTGAATTCAAATAAATAAATTAAAATCAAACTAACACAATTATATTATTTTCATGAGTTTCTAAAGTGTTTCCGTAGAGGACGCATAGTGTTTCAGTCGCCCCATAGTTTACTTTTGATGTTCGCCATTTTCACATACACGTAGAAGCAATTTTGGACACTACACATTCTGTCAAAGTGCACAAATTATTCATTTGTTTCACAAATAATGGTGTATACAGTCTTCACATTGACACGTGTTTTCTTAAGATTATTGCCTCGCGTATCGGACGCTGGTCTTGTTTGGAAAGAGCTAGTAATTTTGTTTTTTATGCCTGTTGTTAAATTGCTTGTGATGTGTTGCACCGCCATGTCTCTCCCGCCTGGTGTCTATGTTAGGATGGGAAATTTAATTGTATAGATTCTTGGTCATTCTATTGTTACTTGATTACAGATAAGGGTCTCATTGTGCTCATTTCTGATCATAATGATGCGTTTTTATACAATTTTCGGCCCGTTCAAGATTATTTTAGTTCATATGAGACGGGTAAATCAGTAACAGGAGGAAAAGAGGAGAACCCTGAGAAAACGAACTTGCACACCCACAAGCAGAACTTGGTTTTGTTTCACCCTTGATTGTAAGACTGATCAATTGGGCAGCAACCTAAGGCGAAGAGTTCATTGTCTTGGTGTTGGTAGTTGCCAAAGCGATATTGCTGCGCTGAAGGTTGTTTTAATCCATTTTATCACATGTTGTGTGATGTTGCATCAATCTTTGTTGTAAGGACTTTGATTGTATCGCAAGCATATACGATGGTGCTGACACTGATAGACAATACCCGAATACACATATTCATGTACAGTATACCACGCAGACATTTCACGTGTCCATTTACCGACCTTTTATACAAACGTACCGCCATTCATGATTCTAATATATATACATGTAACAGGGGAAATTTAATTGTGTTGTGTTTGGCTATTGAAATTTTGTCCTAGGGCCCATCGACAAAACAAAGATCATATCAAGCCGGATCAGTTATCAAACCACATTGCAGCTTGGAAAGCCGAACGCAGTTGGTGTTAAGGGCATGCGTTCTTTTGTCCTTTTTTAACATTTAAAAGTACGATTTCTATCATGATAAAGTTTATACTGAACCTATTAAGCAAGCCTCTATGGTGCAGTGGTTATTTCACGTGCCTTATAAACCAGAGATGGCAGGTTTGATCCGGGTCTTCTTGAGTCTGTCGGATGAGACTATAAACTGAGGTCTCGTTTCCATATGACCTTTGCTGTTGGATTAACGCTCAAATCAACAAACCGATTCAATTTATTATTTATTTAAATTCAGATTGAGTAAGAAGCTTATGTGCTTATATGCTTGCCCGATTCCGGACGCAAAGATGGGTCCGAATGAGTAAGGTTGAGAATGATCAAATGTTGTAGATCTGCCGTCAGCATGTGTAATACATGTGCACTAAAACGGTACCCTATATCATGACGATATCATTACAAAACCTTATCAAGCAAAATACAGTGTTTTTTTTTTTAAGTTGAAAAAAAATGAAAATTTTCAATTCAACAGTTTTGATATTTTCTTATTTGTTCAAAACATAGATTGTGGACACAAGATAGAACGAATACTCACAATCTATGTTTTCAGAAGCATAGACAACCTAAGTTGACCTTGTCTTATAATAGGTTAATGTAATCCCTGGGTCATATATAGACTTTGTAGATGCTTCATGCCAAGTTTCAAAATCATAGGCCTTTTGGTTCTGAAGAAGAACAATTTTAAAGGTTTTTCAATTTATAGCCATGGCGGCCATTTTGGTCAAGTTACCTTGGCCATTAATACAAACTTTCGTTCCCCTTCCACGAAGTTTGGCTTTGATCGGCCATGCGGTTGCAGAGAGATGTTTAAATATTATAGTCATATACATGTATATATCCCCCCAGGCAGGAGCTGACAACCACCCGGGTCTTAATGTTTTCATAAAAATAAATATGGCCATTTGTATTATCATAGCAAGTTTCCACCCATTTAATTACATGTAACTAATTTCCCCATTTAAATGCATGGGCGACCTACATGTAAGTTGATCTTACCGTAAAATAGGCCAAGGTCATCCCAGCGAAATGATTTATACAAACTTTGTAGTGCTTTTAATATTGTTTGATGCTTCATGCCAAGTTAAAAAATCATATGCCTTCTGGTTCTGGAGAAGAAACATTTTAACGGTTTTTGCTATTTATAGCCAAGGCGGTCATCTTGGTCATGTGACCTGGTCCATTTATGCAAATTTCGTTCCCCCTTCCTAAGAATGCTCCGCAAACAGTTTTAACTTTGATTGGCCAAGCTGTTTCAGAGAAGAAGATCATGGTAATTGTTGACAGACGACGACGGACGGACGACGGGGCATGGCCATCCTATAAGCTCACCGGGCTCATGTGAGCTAAAACTAGATATACCCCTGCATAATCAAGTTTTGCTTTATAAAAGCGTTGTTCAATGGGGTAAATATGTCACGGACATGTTATCCTGATGAGGATAACAGACCATGCTCGATATTACTTAAAATGTGTCAAAACGTTGTAAGGCGTAGAATAAAAAAAAAAACTGCACATAAAATTAAAGATCAACTAAATGTTTCAAATCGTAAATCTTGCCATGTTTACATGTAAAAGGAATTCTGTGTGTTCACGAAAAACATGTGAAATGTAGCTAAACAGAACCAATGTACGTATATACATGCACCAGTATGTTGAAAGTCACATGGCGATAACAAATAGTTGATAGTTGTTTTCCCACCAACAGTTATCGTCATATGCAGACGGGATCTCGGTTTATAGTGTCACCATAAAGCCATGGGCAGCTCAGAATTGAACAAGCGATCCCTAGTTATACACACGAGTGTCAAAAAATAATATTCTGCACTGGAAGCTGTTTTATTCGCGCCAAGCATTTGTAAGGCCGACTCGCATTGAACGCGTAATGTATCTTTAATGGCAATCATGACAGTTGATGATGCGATTTTGTAAACATGTCGTGTCAAAGGCCACTTCTGGTTCATTGTTCAATTAGAATCAGACAGTTAAACGGGAAGACAACAATAATCATTGTTACCATTGCATATGATAACATTGTTTACGATTTATATGTTTAATTGCTGTCTGGATTTCTTTATTTTTGCATTTTACCAATGCATATAGGTTTTAAGATTTATTTATTTTATTTTTTTTTGTTTTGTCCCAGTCAACATTTTTTTCAGTCATGTCGGGACGGAGCCAACGCTTCCTGGGTTTAACCAGTTAGTAAGGAGTTAATGTGTCTTGCTCAAGGACACAACACGGCTGGCGCCTGTGGGGATCGAACCCAGGACCTCTCAGGAGTCAGACGCCCTACCACTACGCCACCGCGCTCCCTAATAATTTTGTACCAGTCTTATATCAACTACATGTACGTATTTATTCTCGACATGTGATTTTACGAAGCGACTGACTGAACCACTGCGACATGAAGTCATCTACGGAACTTGTGTGTGTGTGTGTGTGTGTGTGTGTGTGTGTGTGTGTGCTTGCATAAAGAATATTGTCGTCCTGTTTTAGGGTACGCAAGATACGTTATGAAAAAACGAACTGTATGTTTCTCAGACTATAAACATTCATTTTATTGAAAATGATACTGTTTTAGTTTGAAGTTTAATTATACTCGTATTTATTTGAATTCACCCAGATAAACATCACGCATAGTTCAAGAGAATAAAGGAGGATCAGAAAGAAAGCCTTTGACTTGGAAAAAACATCCCAAAAATCGTAATTATCGCATTCAAAATGCTGAAATACTGTGGAATGTCTACAAAACTTATTTCTATGTCTATGCAAAATGTAGCTAGGATATCGCACTTATGACTTGCAGATGATTGTCTAATGGACTCAAAACGAAACATCAACCGTATAAATAACATCAAGATTTCGAGTATCTGTTAGAAGTACATGTATAAACATGCCAAAATAAATTATGTTCTCTCACGAGACAGCACGTGGAACTGTAGGTCTTACACCTAATAAATATACATATATCTTTACATGTACACTATACAGTGTTTGAGTTAGTGCCTACGTCCGCGGAAAACATTTTTAAGTCGTTCAGGGTGGCTATCCTTATCCTAGCCACATTATGCCTCATGCCTTCAGTATATTCATATTTTCATGTCTCCCAGAAAGAAATATTGACGCGAGGATAGATCAGCTCTTATAACAAAAATACGATCGAGCTCCCAATACAAGAGAAAACATACATGTGGGCTGCCGTCTCAAACTTCAATTCCTTTACGATTTAAGAATTTAATGTAGTAGGGCATTTCATGATTCTTGCATTTGCCAAAAATATAATCAGCTGATAATATATGTTTTATTTCCAAAGCTTTTTTGTCACAAGAGAGACAAATAAAGAAAAGAAAAAAGTGATGCCTCCGGGACTCGAACCCAGCACTTTTCGCTTTCAATTCCAAGCACGCTAGCTACTGAGCTACAGAGCTAGACGTCCTACGCTATAGCATTTATTGCATGTCTTATTTAATTCGTCTTCGTCGGGCTATTGGTAGTTTTGACTAAGTAATTCTTCATATCGTCCCTCGTCTTCGCCTCAGATATGCCCTCACGAGTCGTTCCCCATCACACGGAAAGTCATAACCGCAAGCGCCAGCAGCAGTTACGTTCAAAAGTGAAAAATGTCTAATATCAAATCTCATGTCATCACATACTGTGAGACAGTATATGAAACTTCAAATGAAAATTGGTTTTGTACAATAAAAAAAAAATGTGGCGAGGTGCTCCGTAAATTCCCGTGCGACGAGCTTGTCAACATATGATTTTGTACTCTATATACAACATAACCACATAATCAAATTAAATAAAATAAAAAACTTCTTGATTTGAGAGAGTGGACCTTAAAAAGGTCATTAAAACTATGGTTCACTTTATTTGGCATGTAATGACAGAAAGGTTTTTTTTTTCACTTCCTTTGACCAAAGTCGGTATACACTGGATAATATTCATATTAGATTTGGGACCAAGTTATACAGACAAATTGTTGGAATTCCAATGGGTACAAATTTCGCACCTCTCGTAGTTGTTTTATTTTTATACTGCTGCGAAAGAGAGTTCATGGATTCTCTGAACAATGATAATCAAGCAGATGTAATTCCACTTCTCGGTACTTCGATGATCTTTTGAACATTGACAACCCTTATTTTGAAGGTATGGTCAATAAAATTTATCCACCTGAACTGCAGTTGAACAAAACCAATATCTCAGATACCGAAGCCCCCTTTTTAGATCTACATCTTTCTGTAGCAAATGGATTTGTTTCTTCTAAAATTTATGATAAGCGCGATGACTTTGATTTTGATATAGTAAATTTTCCGTTTTTGGATGGTGACGTTCCTCGTCGTGCTTCTTATGGTGTATACATTTCTCAACTTATTAGGTTTGCTAGAGTATGCAATCATGTTACGGACTTCAAGGCTCGAAATAAATGTTTAACGACCAAACTTCTTCAACAAGGTTATCGGTATCATAAACTTCGAAAAATATTTTCTAAATTTAATCGTAGACACTATGAATTTATTTCCAAATATAATGTTGGGTTAAAAAGGTCAAAGATCAGGAAAAGACGCTTTTACGTGAGGGCCTTTCGGAACCAGAATTTTATGGTGACTTGGTTTACAAGTTTAAGAAACTTATAGGAAGTAAGGATTTTTCTTTTCAGTTCAGAAAAATCATAGCACATTACAGGCGTATAGGTTATAATTTGAATGTTATGCGACAGTTTGCATGTTTTTTTTAACCCAATCATGGTTGATAACTATGCTGCCCTCTTCGCCGGTGGGTCGGGCGTCAGACTCTATGATGGCCCCGACTTAAAGCTATTCATTTTAGTTGGTTGGGGCCGGAGCTTCTTGTCTGTTGCTTGGCCCACCGGGGTCCAACTGGTATTTTTCTTTTGCTTCGGCGTTAGTAAGTTATTCGGCGCCCAGGGATCTCCATCGTCGGGCAGCTTACTAAACCTCTGAGTCCTGGTTTTTGATTCATTATGATTTATTTGTTTGTCCTTGATGATTCGTTGACTAGTTAGAGATTCACCACGAGGACCGAAGAACTAACTAAATGTTATGAACCACTGCAGAAGCTGAGGGTGAGTAAACTGACTGGTTTAAGCCCGCCAGTAACTTTGTGTTACTGGTCGTCCAAATGCAATACTTCTGTGGTGTTTTTTTTTTTTTGTTGTTGTTTTTGTTGTTTTTTTTTGTTTTTTTTTTTGTTGTTGTTTTTTTTTTTCGGTGTTTAAAATATTTGTGCTGTTGCTGCCTTATGTATTTTAGTTAATTTTAGTTACCTTATGACTGCAATGTTAATCATGGGGAAATATTTTCCATACCTTACCGCATGCGCGGTGTCTAGGGCAGTTATGGAGGTAGAGAAAATACTTTCACACCTGCCTGGAGGTAAGGAAAGTACTTTCCTTACTTCCAGATCGGTGGTGAAAGTGACTTTCCTACCTTCTGACAGCTGATGAATAAAAATGCACTAAAGCGTGGGCATGCCATTCTGATGCAGACTTCACCAACGTAACTGCTTTTACTTCCTTGCACAAAGCTACGTCATCAACATGACCAGTGCACATGAATATCAATTGCGGTGCACTGATCGGACTGGGCAGTTACACTGAGCTGAGAGTCTTCTTGAGTTGGAATTGGTTTCTGGTTCTCATATTATTGTTAGTGGGTTATTGTTGTTAAAGTGCAAGAACAATGAACCAGAAACCAATTTCACACATTTTTGCATTGCGATTATGTTTATGATAAACGACCAGCTGTATCCCTTAAATACAGTTGGGCATTTGTACACTGGTCCCCTAACTTTCTATGGGGATTTTAGAAAGTTAGGTCCATCGGTTTCAAACCTTACAACTACAAACCTACACACGCTATATATACTTATCTGAAAATCATTACGAAAGGGTATTACGTTTTAGCATATAAAAGAAAGGGTAATTTATATTTGCTCTCCCAGTTTGTTAACTGTTTCAATAAAAGATAATTTCTATTGTTGATTAGACAATTTGAGAAAGAAACGGTCAATACAAAATAAAAAATAGGTTTCAAAATGTTTTAAATGCACAAGGGAAGAAACTCCGTTGTGATCTATTTTTGACAATAGCGACGCGGTATCGTTTTGCACGTGCAGTGTTCGGTCAATAGTTACACCGCGAGAAAAGTCACTTTACCGGTGTTCATTATCGTTGTGTAGATCTTAAAAACTAAAATTTCACTATGTGGGGTCATAAGGTAAGTTAATTACCCGCTTCGCGACAGGTGGGCATGATATTTTCCTGACCTGTCCCGCCAAAAGCATGTACCTCGAGCCCTTCGGGCTCTCGGTACATGCTTTTGGCTGGACAGGTCAGGAAAATATCATACCCACCTGTCGCTCAGCGGGTAATTACTACGTAACTGAGTGGCCACCTATTGGGAAAATAGCTGCTCATTCGGCTAACGATGTGTTTTCATGGTATAAGTACCTGATTGTTAATTTTGTTTTTTTCCCACATCGGATTTGGAGTGGGAATCTTTTTCTGATTGCGCCTCTTCCTGATCTTTGCCTCCTTGTACCTTTTTCCCATGCAGCGGCTCATATGTTAATTGTCTTTGTATGAAATGAACTGCCTGGGGGTAACAAATAGGTTGGACATCATGAATTTACGTACTGAATGTGTGGCATTTGGTTGCTTTCAACCTTTGAAGAATAAGTCTTTAGAATTTGTAATAAATGAATCAGACTTGGAACATTAACTATCCATCGGCTTTCAAATAAAGGAAATAGCAAAACTGTTGTCGGTTTCGGAGAGTACCATTTAGAGAAAGGTACAAGTAGGCAAAGATCAGGAAAAGGCGCAATCAGAAAAAGATTCCCACTCCAAAAACCGAGGTGGGAAAAAACCAAACTAACAATCAGGTACTTATACCATGAAACATATCGTAAGCCGAATGAGCAGCTATTTTCCCAATAGGTGGCCACTCAGTTACCTTAACTTAACTAAAAATATGAAAACATACATAAGGCGCCAACAGCACAAAAAATTTTAAACACCAAGACATAAAACAAAAAGAACCACTACAGAAGTATCGACTTGGAACGATCAGTAACACAAAGTTACTGGCGGGCTTAAACCGGTTTTACAGGTACCTAACCTCACCCTCAGCTTCTAGTACTCATTTGAGTACTCATTTGGCGAAATGAGAATGTTCGGTTTGAGTAAAACTGACTTTCCAGATAGTGACATGTAATTGTCTAATATTGTCGGGGATGTTGTAGAGGAATTCCCAAACTGCGGAGAGGTTATGCTTAATCATATCCTGGCAAATAAGGGTATTAAGGTAAGTGAGAGCCGATCCCTTGTCCTCAATGACACTGACTATGTCCTCTAGGGTCATAGCCTGACTCGTATTGGCCTGGCAGTAAGTCCAATTGGAGAAATGTTATCATCATCATATCCAAATAGTCTGCTTTTCTCTATCCAGGGTTGTCTCTCGTTCGTGTAAACTGAATCACCTCCCTGAAAAGGGCGTGTCGAGTTCTCGTGAATAAGAATAGAAGGTTCAGGAATTGATACAATTAAATATAAAATACCAGCCCAAAGACACCAGATGGGAAAGAATGAACAGTACAAGACATAACAAAAAATTCAAACAGCACGCATGAGCATGACGAAGTGCAAGATAACTAGCTCTTTCCCATTGAGGTAGCCATCCGGCTAGCATCAACTAAAACCAAAGATGACGTGCATTACAGACATGTATCTGTATCTGTATAAAGGGGTTTCACCCTTGATAGAGTCACTGTAGTATATATACATATCTTCTTGGGTTTTCTTAACTTTGTACTGTTAACATTTCATTTACGAGTCAGCGTTTATAGTTCAGCACTTGAGACGCATATACATAGGTTTCAACTAAGGGCAAGACCTCGCGGCTACAGACCATGTAGACGAAATAAACATTTCGTTTATTCTGTTTCTGACCCTTAGGTATCGTTTCTATAGTTTCCCATATGGCATTAGATTCTCAGTACACCATGCTAGCAATAAGGCATATGCAATCGGTTGGTTACATGTATATCCCAACAATCAGAGAGAGAGAGAGAGAGAGAGAGAGAGAGAGAGAGAGTTGCTGTAGATGTGGCTAGTGTTTTAGATAAACAGGTTCAGCAAATGAAGATATAGGCAATACCATGCATTGCCAAAACGACGCATGTTGAGGCATCGACTGTCATATAGATAGAGTCAGTATTGGCACGAAACCTGCACCTGCATTCAGTAACGGATTTTTTGGTAGTGCAGCACATATCTGGTGCCGCTTTATTCTTAAATTAAATTTTGCCACCTGTAAGAAGCTGATACTCTCTCATGCTGTTGAAAGATAATGTATAGTGTTCGTTTATCATCCCATCTTGTCCACTTAGCTTGTCCATCTTGGCTCCATTCAACATGTTGTCATGTCAACTTTACAGTTTGTTATGTTAAATCATCATTTTATTGAGTTCATATATAATGTTGTTATGTCCACTCATTATTTTGTTGGCTTCGGTTCTCGTGTTGTCTTGTCATTTTATCGTTTTGTTAGCTTCAAATATTATCTTATTTGGTCAATTGACCATTTACTTCTTTTGATATGGCATGTTATTTTGTTCAGTTTCTATGTAATCTGGTTAACACTGCGTTCTATTGGCTCCAAGGATCATAAAACTCTTCTATTGGCTTTGTTCATTTTGTTGTTGTGTCAAGTCATCATTTTGACATGCTATCTTAGTATTTTGTTAGCTTTATCATTTATGTTGTTATGTCCACTCATTATTCTGTTGACTTGGTGTGTCATGTTGTCTTGTTATGAAATCATTCTGTTGGGTTCATATGTTATCCTGTTTGGTGATTTTTTCATTCAGTTGAGTTTATATAGCATGGCATCCTGTTATACCTGTGCCCCGTTTGCTCCATTGATCGTATGCGCATGTAAAATAATTAATGTATTGTCTTTTTACTTTGTGATTTAATATCAAATCGCTATTCTATGTGCTTCACTTGCAATGATGTTTATTCTTTTGTCAAGCTATTGGCTTCATTTGTATCTCTTAAGGTCATTCTATCATTTGATTATCTCTATATATACTCTCTTGTAGACGTTTTTGGTACCGGTACCGATGTAGAACGTTTCAAGATGGTGGCGAGTCAAACAGGGAATTTATAAGTACCATTTCATTTGTAAAATATCAGTTATTTTCAATGCTAGGAGCCAGTCTCGGACACTATCACGCTCGGAAAAAACAGCGTTTACGATTTTGATATTGCTATTACACAGTCTGATTACTGTTGCAAGAATTTGGCTGAGATGAGCAGGTGTCTTACGTGATTTTCAATTTAAGCGGAGACAGGCCAGGGTTTTACTACTTTTTGTCTTTTCTTTTTTAACTGCAAATATCTTCACTTTTCTACAAAAGCCTATTAGCCTAGACCCCAAAGACTCTCCCTAGCCACGGAAGCCCGCAGAAACTATCATTGAAGAAAATACTTGAACTTGAATATATCGATCAGGCTACTGTGTAGAGACCAGTAATTTTTAGCCAGCAACCGTGTAGACAGGTCAATTTTGAGAATTTAGTAACCGTGTAGACGCAGTGTTTGGATATCATGTAGATTATCAGGAAGTCGCTACCAGTCAGACAGACCGGCAGATCACAGCTCTAAGAGACTACAAGTACATATTGTTCCCGCGTACAATCATAAACCTGTATGGGACCCGCCCATTTGGAGCTTAAAGAAATAGATGGGCTGCTTGTGTCTCCAGGCAAAGCTTCTTCGCTACTTACTGACCATATGATTACTTGTTAGCCGTTTAGGTCTGGGCTTGCCCATGAAAAAAGGTTTCATCCGTACATATAACCATTCGTACATATAAGCCTTTTTGACTTAGTTGGGTGGTTATATTTGAAACAGTTTTTGGATGTCGTCATCCTAATTTTCGGTAAACGTCCCATAAAATAGAGGTGACGTCCCGACATGACCATATCTGTTGATTGGGACGTTAAGCATCAATTCAAAAAATAAACTGGATTGCTCTTCTTTTTTTCCTAGGCGAGACCAGTACTGTAGTAGGTTGTTTTTGTGGGTTTATTGTCCCGGGAGCACCCGAAGGCTCAACCGGGAGGTTGGTTTTTTGTTGTTGTTTTTGGAGAAGCCCGGGATCGAACCTGCGACCCCTGGTTTACAAGGCGAGTGACTTAACCACTGCACCGCGGAGGCTTCTTGCTCTTCCTACTCTGGAGCTGGCTGTAGATAGACAAAATCTCCTTAAATACTAGCACCTAGATGTAAAGAAGATAGAGATATAGATACAACCAACCAAAATGCTAAACGTGGCGTAGTCATAACTGAAAGCATTCAGCGCTTGTCCATATTCTGCACATGTCCATATTCTTCGCACACTGGACAGTATTTTAATGCTACCTATATTTAGATAATGAAACTGAAAGAGGTTTGTCTAGGTTTAGCCATACTCATTACATTTGGGCTATTTTATTCGTGAGACGAGCTTCGTTAATACAGTATATGAATACTTGTAATTGTTGGTGTTGTTGTATCTGGTGTGTAGCATTGATAGACTCATTCCCTTCATGCCACGAATCAAGAGGAGAAACACAATTAAATTCAGCTAATTTACAAAATAAGGACATGCCTAGATGTTTCCGCGAATTTATTGAACACCCTTCATATGTATAAAGTTTCCATTTAAAAGGAAAATGTACAAGTAGGCAATGATCAGGAAAAGGCGCAATCAGAAAGAAATTCCACTCCAAAAACCGAGTTTGGAAAAAACTGAATTGACAATAAGGCACTTATACTTAGAATAAATATCGTAAGCCAAGTGAGCAGCTATTTCCCAATATGCGGCCATACAGTTACCCGAACTTTACTAAAACTATGAAAACGTGCATAAGGTTCAAACAGCACAAAGAATCGACTCCAAAACATAAAACAAATAGAACCACAACAGAAGTATCGCCTTGGAACGATCAGTAGAGATAGAAAAATGCAAACTGATTGCAAGCAATCCCCGAGGATTGAAAAAAATAAGAGCATAATGGATGTACGGGGAGACTTTTCAAGTTTGTCCATGTTTTTCAGTTTGAAATGTTTTTATGAACGAAAGTAATGACACTCAGATTTCTGAGACGGAGAAGTTGCAAAGGACTGTGTACAGCCAGGGGACGTGCAGGCTACGGTGAAACACCAGTGGCGTCGGCAATATGCTAGGCGAACGTGAGTGGCTATACCTTGAGTCCTGCAGGAAGCGACCCATCTTCATTTACACTATACTCTCCGGTACAGCTATCCCCCTACATAAATATATGTGTATCTGCGAGATTGATTAAAATCTGACCATTGGTTTATAAAATATAGTGCTGTAAAAAAGAACACGCTTTCTTCCTTCATACACTGCAACATCTCCTTGTGAGGATTACGTGCATACTGATTGCGTCTTTAAGAGACGAAGCATAGAGAAAGAACCTATAAGAGGTTTCAATTGGTTGCTGCAATTTATCATAGTGGCTTGCATTCAACATTGATCAATATACTCGTCCCACATACAGTATATACAGTATAGCTTAAATCAGGCAAAGCTCTAGACAATGGCACTTATAGCATTGTGGTTCTACACGGTATACAAAATCTGCGTCTACTCTGTTACTAATTGCTCATAATTCACCTGCTGGTCTCTACACGTTTTATGTATTTTCTTTCCCACCTGGTGTCTATGTTGGGACTTTAAATTTAATTGCATCGTTTTCTGGTCCCTCTATTCTTACCTTTGTAGAAAAGTGACAATATTAGCTGTTAAAAAAGACAAAAAGTAGTGAAAACCTGGCCTGTCTGCGCTGAAATTGAAAATCGCGCAAGACACCCGTTCATCTCAGCCAAATTCTTGCTATAGTTATCAGACTGCGTAATGGCAATTTCAAAATCGAGCGTGGCAGTGCCTGGGACTGGCCCCTAGCATTGAAACTGACTATTTTTTTACAAATGAAATGGTAGTCCTACTTACAAATTCCCTATTTGACTCGCCGCCTTCTTGAAACGTTCTACACCGGTACCAAAAAGTCTACACGAGATCACGTATACGACTGTGATATATATGCTAACTTGCCCTGTCATCTCTTCTTGTTACTGTGTCAAGATGAAATCCATTAAATTTTTTAATTTTATTTTTCGTGAAATTATGACGTTTTCAAATATATTTTACAGGTGTTTTTTTTATTCCTCGCCTTAACAAACTCACAAAATTATGGATACAATTATTATGGCGTGTCACGAACTGGCTATACACAGCGCATATAGCCAGTTGACGGTATAGTATAACAATTAAGGTATACCAACCATCAATGGCCAACGGTAGTTATTATAGCTTGCTACCTACGGGTTTCAGTAATTACTAATTTCAGTTTTCATTTTAATTAATGGAATTTACAATGACATGAAATGAGAAAAAGGGAAAAAAAAAAAAACACACACACACACAAAAAAAAACAAAAACAAAACAACATAACTTTTGGTTATTCCTTAAAGTCCTGGCCTCTTCATTGTAGGAATCACAGATATGGTTTTCTTCAAGTCCATTGAGAACATCCTCATGCCGTATTCCAACTGTCCCTGGCTTAGATGGATTTTATATCACCTCCCAATGACCCAGAAACCAAACACTCGTCTCTTACAACTCGATGCTCAACAGTATAGAACCAATGGAAGAGCCAATTTGAAGAACCAATTTAAGAACCAGTGGTTCGTCAGATGAGATGCAACCGCCCACAGGCCTGTACAGGGATCCCATGGCATACGACAGTAGTTACTTCTCTGCCAATTGACAAAATTTCGTCCCCAGAACTTTCCAGTTCAACATTGCCTGACTCCTAGCTCATAAAACATACCTCTGTGCATTTTTACTATGAATCAACGAATAACCACAAGTTGCTTAATTTATACGAATTTGAAACTGAGCCCAAACAATGCCAAACAAATCTTAAAACCTGTTGATCTTCAAAGATACGCTGCCAAACTGTCACAAAGACACACCAAGTTATCGAACAATGATACTTCCGCAACATGACATTTCAAAATGTACTCAGTTCAGCCTGCACACAACATTTCTGTATCCTCAAATTCAACACATCTTGCAAATACTCGATTTCGCTATGTAGTGGCTCAAAAGATTCACAATTATCTTGCGTGTCAAAAAAACTTTCAAGCATAAACCTACTTATGGTTTCAATCCGAGACTCCATTATCAAGCCCGAGAGCTTTAGCTCGAGGGCTGATAATGGTCGTGGGTTGATACTAAGGGCGATGACCAAAATGCCCATGTTATAATCTGTTTATCACATCTTAAAATCTTCTATTCAACAAATTTTATGAAGAAATGCGAAAAACTGTCGATTTTTTGTGTAGAAAAAGAAAACGGCGCCATTAAAATGACGTAACGTCATTTCACTTGACGTCACATATTTTGTCGCGCGACGTCGCATGCGGGCATGATAACCTCTCTCCATTCAAAATGCACGATTTCCATGTGTTGATAACCAGAGGGCGGGAAACACATTATCACATATGCAAACTTGAGGTTCGAAATATAGGTGTAAGTATGTGATAATTTATGTTTCTCACATTTTCTCTTTCTATGTGAAGTGTTTTGTGAAGTTTTTTAACCCCAGTTACAGCCCCATTCACTCGACTTTGCCGTTTGAGCATATGCATCACACAAGAAGACCATGTGCTCCGAAGATCTGAGTTTCTTTTCATGTTGTCCACAAAGACATCTGGATTGATTGATCTGCTGATTTGAGTGACAGTTTCAAACTAAATGACCTCTAAAACGGCAAACTCGAATAAAATTTTTAACTTACTATGTGGAATTTTTGCCATCAGGTAACTGCTTAAATTGATAAAATTCTGCTTTTGTCTCTATCCTGTTACAAATGTGTGTTCTTAATATGCATTGTATATGTTGTGCAAAGAATTTTGAAATAAAATGTGCTTTAACCAAACAATAGCAATGTTTTTATCAGAAGAGGTGACATAATTACCTAAAGATAAATGCTGAGTAGATTTTAAGAACACCTTGCACCTGGGACACTGTTTCAGTTCTAAAATAGAATAAAAAGTTACCTGATTTACAAACAAACGGCAAACTCGAGTGAACAAATTTGATTGACCTAAATGCTCAAACGGCAAACGGCAAATTCGAATGAACAAAGGATCAGGGAAGACTATATAGGTTTTCCGCCCAAAATTTGATTGTTTCTGGCAGCTTCTGTGTTAATCTTATAGAATATCTGTTGCTTTATCCGTAAAATTTAAGGTTTGATTAATGCAAAAACATGGTGGAAACCTCTTTATGTTACACACCTGCAACATAAATCTGTGTCAAAGGGGGAAGGGGTCAGAATTTTTCAAAAAATTATTTTGTCAGAAAACAACTTTTTTGCCAAAGATTTTCAAGAAAATAGTACACTATGCTTATTGCAGCCTAAAATTTTGGATAGAAACTATTAATGCGTGAAAAACCGGTGCATAATTTTTATCCGATTTATAATTCTAAATAACACTCTCCATCACTTTTGCAAAAACCTGTACCTTTAATATACTATGCAAAACAATTAAGCAACTTTTACTCTGAACAGTGACTCCATATGTTTTGTAGACATTAGGAAAGCTCTTCTGACAATTGTTTGCATGTATCAAATTAAGTTAATACCAATCGTTGAGTGGTGCTGAAGTAACGTAATAGGTTTTAAGTCTACGGAGGCATATCTCAAATAAAACATAAAACATGAAAAATTGAGAAACATATTTTGCACAGTATATTTATATGCATTATAAGTGTATTCTTTATGTGTTTACCTGTTAAAATAGACATTTCCAACTTAATCCGATATTGATATTGGAGTTTGACATTGGAGTTCGGATAATGTTTTTGGTGGATATTCTCAAGGACAACATGTAAACAAATACATGAACACATTGTATACAAACATGTTCATATATTATACTAGGAATCTATCGGTTTATCGCTTATTGATGAGCCATGCTGTGTTAAGAAATAAGATTACGGCACTGAGATTATAACAAATGTGTTAGCCCACCTCTTTTCAGCGGCCCTTGGATGGTGGGCACCCAGGGTGGACACAATATATCGGGTTGGAGAACTTGTACAGATGCACACCACCGCATGCGTCACTAGACATTTCCTACTTGCTAGCAAGTATCAAGACCAGTGACGCTATTTCGCCATTGCTTATTTATGTTTGGTAGGCAAATGATTTACCGACAATGCATAAACGCCGGTCCTTGCAATATGTCTTGCACTAAGGTCGGACTGTTCAAGGTCTCAATATTGTTCGAAACCTTTTCTTATACTCAATATCAAGGTAGAGTATGTGCAACAAGCAAAGCTTCTTATAAACCTATGTACATGCATATTTTTATTATTATCTTAGTTAACAAATTAACAAGACGGTTGAGTATGTTATATATTAAACGCACGGCTAAGACCGTAAAGTGACTGCGATATAAATTGTGCTTCGCTTACGCATGCGTGTTACATTGTATTGTTTTCTCACGGCTCAACAGAACAAGACCAGGCGCAAGGGACTGACCAGAGTTCAGATAGCTTTACCATAAATGATGTGGTAGATATAAACGACCGACATTACTTCAACTTTTTTCCCATGGACGCAAGGCATAAAACCATATTTTCAAATTTTGTATCAACAGATAAAGGTGCATATGTGGGTACAATGGAAGTAGGATGACCCTTTTCAAGCCAGTTTTTACAGACGAAGATGTGTCTACCTGTTTTAATAATAAGCCCCGTCGTAAGAAAACCGGAATTTTGCCTAGGCGAAAACAAAGGCGCACATCAGCTTCGCAGCAACTGCGAAGCTGATCAGCGCCTTTGTTTTCGCTACGCGGATAGTACAATTCCTCTACTTTCTTAATCCAAAATATCCCGTCTCTAGTCATCTTCCGTGCTTGTACAGCTCGGGTTGTGTCAGACCTGGTCGGAAACCCTAAAGACCGGGTTTCTCGCGTCGCGGCTCAATTATTCTATTACATGAGACAAAGTGGAATTATGTATGCCAACATTAATATCGCACCATAGCAGTACAAGTTATCAGAGATTTTTAAGAATTTTAAAATTAATGGAGGTTTTTTTTTCATGACGTGCCCCCACCTCACCACTTTGGTATGTTTTATGAATGTGAAAACCACACTTTCTGACAAAAAGAATTGACGGGTCAAGGGTGTAGGACACGCGTAGAAATAAACAAAGACAGTGTAAATTTTATGCACTTTGGAAACATTTCTTTCAAAATAAACTTAAAATTGTAACACTATAAACTATGAATTCATGTTGTCGACGATCACATATCAGTCTGCATTAAAAGCGCTGTTGACAAAGAATTGTAAATCAAGGGAAAGTGTAATTGTACATTTTACCCAAAGATGTAATGTATGCTCTTTAAAAATGCAGCATGATATAAGAAATCAGTTTGAAGCACGTTTCGCATGTCATTACATCATAATGTAGGATGGAAGACCAATTGAAAATAGCGGCAACGTCCTGACACGAACATAGCTGTTGGCTGGTGTGTAAAACAAACCAAGCAAAGAGAACAAACACACATTCCGCAATCGGTTTCTTTTTTTTTTTTCTTGACCTAGATTGTTACAAGTACATGTGTATGCATCGTGTTTTACATATTTCAAGATGAAATAAAATAATTCGACTCCAATTTTCTGTCCTTTACGATAAATCCCTGCTAGTGCCATTGTTGTTGTTTCGTAGAGTTCTGCGAACTGGATAACAATAGTTAGGTCACTAATGAGCGCATAAAAGTTGTCACTAAAGTTCTAAAAGTTTGGGTGCAACTTTACTCATTTGTGTTAACTCCTTCATCAGTGTCAGAATATCATTGTCTACACATATATGACCTTCGCAAGAATGAAATGTTGTATTTGGGTCTCCGGATAGCTCACTCAGTAGCGTCGATGGCTTCTATTTACCTACATAGGGGTCGAATCCCATTGGCGACGCCAGTAAAATGTCGATAATTGATAAGCCTATTAAATTGTTCCTGCATCGGCATATTTCAATGGTTTGATTGTCACCTTCCGGGCACTATGGTTTCACGGGGTATTTCCCTACCGAACATCGAGAACTGCTGTGGCTTCCCCACGACCACAACGTCGGTGTCTAAGAAGCAGAATTGCTTAGCCATTTATAATTACTTAGCCTGACGTCTGTTTCTTGCAAGCCAGATAGATTTGCGTGATTCGTGAGAGGAAACGATTAAAACGTACTATGGCCTTACAGTAGCATGCATGTGATCGGTGCACAAGACCAAAATAAGATCTGTGTACTATTGTTGAATTGAAAAGCTTCAGATACCTTCAGAAAAACGTATAAAACTTGGTACGAAAGTTATCAAACACATTTGATCGTGTACAGGTACCTGAAGTATAGGGTTTTTCACCAACTTAGTTTGACAGCCTTGAGATACCCCCCAGAAATCGATTAAAGTTTCTCGTACATCGTATATCCTATCTCAGACTAAGTTGGAAATGTCTAATAGGACAGATATCCTGCTCATTCAGGTAGAACATACATATACAGTATATTTCCATAGCCTTTGTTCATTACAAATAATAGAGCTGAGCCCATTTATCGGATTTTGGACTTTTTGACAGCCTTCCCCCCCTTGCTCAAACATGACATTTTGATATATTTGTCGCCCGTCACAACGGGTGACATATACGGTAGGATTTTCCTAAAGAAACAGCGAAGAAAACCGATAGAATCCAAATAGAAAAATGTGAATGGTTCTCAAAATATTCTACGTTTCGTTTATCACAGCGGGTAACCAGCAACGTTTTGCCGACAGGAACTGACTATTAAAAGTCAGGAAGGGATTGGCTAGATCAATATCGACCAATCATATCTTTGGTCTTAAAACTGGTTCGGTATTCGGAACATCTCACCCTTTGCTGGGTGGGTGGACTTGATTTAGCAATTGTGTGTGTATGCAGTCGTTTTTCAGGTCGTTTCGTCTCCTTTTTGATTCCGTTGGTGTCCCATGATACCTTTCCACACAAATGGGGTGAATTAGACAGTTGACCTACATGTATATCCTGACAGATTTGTTAATGAAGCCGAATTACAATTCTTAAGCAATCTAGGACTAAATTGACATCATTTTGGTGGTCAACAAACGGGCGATACTAGCTTTTTTTAAAAGCTATCCTTGTATGCCATTTACAAAAATACAGTTGTGTTCAAAATATTTTGATTGGGCAAGGGGGGGAACATGGACTTATAGAAAGTTTCCTATTTCCTATATGATCTTATATTAAATTAAAAGATTTTGTCAAATTTTTTAAGAAGTCACTTTTTGACTCACACACAACATTACATGTCTAAATACAACAGAAACTTACTTTTCGACTTCAATAAACTTCATTTAAGTGCCTGGAACTCAAGATTTTGAAAATTTCTTGGGCAAACTCACTAAAGAAATCTTCCCTGATCCTTTGATTGACCTAAATGCTCAAACGGCAAACTCGAGTGAAAGGGGCTGTAAAACATAGATGATTGCAGTTTAAAGACCTACTTCTGAAGAAGCTAAAGTGGTACCACTGTTTATTCGGTTAATGACCCCTAATGCACCGATTGCTGATCCCTCTGGTAGGGTGACAATCCAGGCTAAAAAAATGAGGTACCCGGTCATCCGGTATAACAAAACGTATCATATATCAAAATGTTCAGCAGAGTTTGTAGGATATGGAACTGCCGGCATAAATAGGCAAAAGTGATGGCGAGCTGAAAAATCCAAGATGGCGTCCAACATGGCCGCCAAAGTGAAAAATCCAAATTTTAGGGTAAACATGCATTTCACAGATTTCAGGTAAACAATATACACAATATTTTGAGATTTTCTAAAACTTTAAGTGTGTGAAGCATCAAAATATGCAAATTTGATAACATTTCAAGGCAAAATGGTGTTTAAAATGTAACTTATATGGCCTTGGGGGTCGTTTTTGAGGCCCTCCATAGACAAAAATAATTTTTAGCATGAAAATAATTGATTTGTTTGGCTTTATTTCACTTTCATCAAAAAATAAGTTTGTCTTACACTAGAATCTGGTCATTTTAGCCACAATTGTACATTATTTGCAAAGTTATTCAATATTTATTTACCACACCCCCTTATTTTAGATTTTACATGTTTTCAGGAATTTCCCAAACTGCTGTTAGAAATCACATGTACTGTGTTCTTTACAGCGTGCAGTCAACAAACTACACTCTGTTTAATTTTATTGCACTGGATTCAATACAAATATATGCTGTTTAATGAACAATTATAAGAACAACATCCAAGATGGCCGCCAAAACTTACAATTCTTTACATTACATTCAACAATATGATTTAGATGACTTTGATGTATCAAAAGTGTTTGGTTATTGTTTCTGTGTTGCTTCAAACTTATTTGTAGATATAAAACCAAGCTTAAAGTCATTAATAATGGCATATAAGATGTTTTAGACAAAAGCTCATATACAAATCAATATGTTTCAAAAATATCTGGAAGAACAAGAACACATTGTTTGTTTCTTATTTTAAGATGATGTCGGCAAGAATCGTGTCGGCACCAACGACCAATCATTTTTTGTCATTTCCGTACAAAACACAATAACTTCATTCATCCATTTGTTTTTAGACAACCCTCCCTTACTGTATGTAATGTATGATGCACCAGAGTTCTTATGAGGGAAATGGGGATAATTCTATTTACTGTGTGTATACAGTTTTTCCCCTTTGCTTATGCCCATGTTTAGATTTTGTCTAATGCTGGTTACGATTCATGTCAAAGTCTTAATACTCAACTATCACCATTATCATATTCTGTTTTATATTCATGAATTGGGTTCTCAACACCTATATCATGCATACAGCATCAGATGTATAGCTTCATAGGGGTGATATGCAATTCCGGTTCTTCTACATCGTCTTTCATGAAATAGTGTGTTTTACCTATAACTACCAGGTACTTAAGCACCCCAGAACACTGTTATTAAGCTCCTGATGGTGATCCTTTTTGTTGAGGTCAATACTTCCGTGTCTTGTTAAGACTTGTTAAGATATTCATGCAAAGCTATTTGCATATTTTGTCCATTATTTGGTTGGAATATTAAGTTCTAGTGGGGATGGGGGGGGGGTCTACATTTCATAAAAACAAAACATCGAAAATAGGAGTTTTTTTTCTGCATGCTCACAATTTCATTACTAGTGTTTCTATTTAAGAGTGTGTAACCGACAGATACATGCAGGAGTCATATAAAAATCACCAAAATTGTTTAAAGTCTTTCCAATTTGAAATGTACTATGGAAAATATTTAGGAGGTACCCGTATAGCATTTCTACCTTTGAAACATCAGAGTACCGTATTTGTTATTAAGCTATAAATGAAAGTGGCACAAACTGGAGTTTCCAGTCAGGAATTGATTCAAACTCCTAAATTTTCGAAAACTGCACGCTGCTCAAAACATGGATTATTTCGAAGCAATTTTTGCATTATTTTACATGCAAATATGTAATAGCTCTGACCCAAAAATTTATGATAAATTATTACAAGATGACCATGGCCAATGTTGCCTAGCAAGTATATAGACCTGTCCTGTTTTATCTAACACAGCTACCTATCTCCAAAATTCAGTATAGCATACATGTATAATCATTGCTTGTCAATTTGCTACTGTATATTTGAGTTTTAATGTTCCAGTCAACATTTTCAGACATGGCCAGAAGGATACAAGCATTTTCTTGTATTATTTTACATGCAAATATGTAATAGCCACCACTTCCTTGTACTATGAGAAGCAAATTATGAAGCTTGCTAGATGACACAATCCACTGCTAGTGAGGTTCGAACCCAGGACCTGTCGATTCTGAGACCGATGCCTTGCATAATGCTGCCAGGGTTCGAAGTGCCCATATCTCCCCGGGTTTACCCATGGGTTTTACCCGGGTAAACCCGGGTTGGGCTTTAAGCCTTATTTTGAAAAAGTGGGTACTTAGTGGGTCCTCACTCTTTTTGATGTTCACATTTGTGTATTTTACAGTAATTTGACAGACAAAAAAATTTTTTTTTTTCTTTAAAAACATACACTTAAGTAAAATTTACTACTAATGTGTACTTTATATTACATCCACAAAAATTCCATGACACCATCAATTTTGAATATTAGTAGAAGCTAATGATAGT
The DNA here is from genome assembly GCA_964017185.1 of Rugalucina vietnamica. Taxonomy (NCBI): domain Eukaryota; kingdom Metazoa; phylum Mollusca; class Bivalvia; order Lucinida; family Lucinidae; genus Rugalucina; species Rugalucina vietnamica. Next base: position 37,142,729 of record OZ024877.1, read on the forward strand.
TTTAGAACTGTACTTCAATGAAAGCTAGCAATGAAAGTATGTCATCAATCACGTCTCTCACATTTAATAGACAATTGCTTTAATCTTTTGTTTGAATTTTCACCTAATTATTGCTCTAGGAAGTGTTGATAACACTTTTATAACAATACCCCATATGACACCTATTTAGGCACTGCTAAAATGAGGTGTTAACTAATTGTTTGGTATGTTTGTTCTAAATTTATGTCACTTAGTTGACTGCCTTGTATGCCTAGCTGTAATGACATCTGGCATGGTAGTTAAATGATGAATTATAGGTAAAATGTGACTTAGCTAGATTTATCTGATTAATTTTATGGCAGTAGAAATATCTTTCACCATTCTCTTATCATAAGTCTGTCACTGTCAGACCAAGTCTTTCTTCTGTGCATGTCGATCAGCCATTTAGTAACAACAACAAAAAAACTCAACGAGAAGTTAAAACCTCTGTATCTTTTCAAATCTGTCTAATCGTCAAACATCCCTAATGCAATCTTGCCAACTTGGTTAGATAGCTGATTGTTCTTTTGGGATTGCTTCACACAAACTAAATAGGTTATTCAAATGAAATAAATTCAAATGTCTTGTTACTTGTAGATCTACATTCATTTCTAAAATGCCTCAATACCTTGCTCAATACTCGAGTATCATCATTAGGTATAAAGATCATAAAATTTCTAATACTGGTCACTACCCGCTACCCAGTGGGTATACGGGTTTACCCGCAGAAACCCACTGGGTTGGGTTTTATGGTTTAATACCCGGGTTTTTCGAACCCTGAATGCTGCTGTGAAAAATTTTAACTGATTGACTGAATTGATGCTTAACGTTCCAGTCAACAGCTATGTTCATGTTGGGACTTTGCCTCTATTTTATGGGACTTCATCCAAAATTAGGACGCCATGACATTCGCAAAAAGCTTCAAATATAACCACCCTACAAAACCAACAAGGCTTATATATATGGTTGGTTATACGAACCACTTTTCCTGGGCAGGCTCAGATCTAAGTGGTTAAGCAGTAATCAGGTGGTCAGTCAGCAGGAAAGAACCTTTGCTTGGAGGCATCAGCAGCCCATTTATTTCTTAGGGCTCCAATGGGTGGGACCGAACATAAACACACAGGGAAAACTGTATACACAAGGTAAATAAAATTATCCCCATTTCCCTCATAAGAACTCTGGTGCATCATACATTACATACAGGGGGCCTGGATAGCGTATCGCTTGTCATCACGGCGTTCCGTGTTCGAATCCGGGTCAAGGCATGTGGCAGGGTAGTGGTCGCCCGTCCAGGTTCGGTGGTTTTCCCCGGGTTCTCCGGTTTCCTCCGCCACGTTTGACCACTTAACGCCAACATCCGCGCCTTCAAGAACGCGTATATAAGTCCAACGAGCTTTCTGTGTAATTGAAGTAAAATAAATAAAGCTTATACTTTTACATACAGTATGGCAGGATTGTCTAAAAACAAATGGGTGAATCAAGATTTTGTGTTTTTGCACTGGAAATGACAAATAAAGATTAGTGGTTGGAGTAAATATGCAAGTGCCGACACGATTCTTGCCCTGAAAGCAACCAAAATGTTACAATATATTGTACTAATAATTGTTTTATTGAATGGACCTTCAATGTACTTTTATCAAACCACTAGTGGTTTGAGACTGAACAAAATAGGCATGGTTTTAAACTGACAATGTGATTGCTGTTGTCATATGGAAGATAAAAGCCGTATATACATGTAAATGTCACTTAACTGCTCAGCAGCCATTTTTGATGTCATATATTTTCCTCTACAATTGACGTCATATATTTGCCTCTCAAAATAAACAACTGCAGTCAGACTATTTTATTTATTGGAGATAATGTAAATTTCTCAGAATTGGATAAGAACCCACATCATATTAAATTTAAAAAAAACGAACAAGGTGCTCTTGTTCTTCCAGATATTTTTGAAACATATGTATTGATTTGTATATGAGCTTTTGTCTAAAACATCTTATATGCCATTATTAATGACTTTAAGCTTGGTTTTATATCTTCAAATAAGTTTCAAGCAACACAGAAACAATTACCAAACACTTTTGATACATCAAAGTCATCTAAATCATATTGGTGAATGTAATGTAAAGAATTGTAAGTTTTGGTGGCCATCTTGGATTTTGTTCATTTTGAATATCTTATAATTGTTTCATTAAAAAGTATATTTGTATTGAATCCAGTGCAATAAAATCAAACAGAGTGTAGTTTGTTAACTGCATGCTGTAAGGAACACAGTACATGTGATTTCTAACAGCAGTTTGGGAAATACCTAAAAACATGTAAAATCTAAAATAAGGGGGTTGGGTAAATAAATATTGAATAACTTTGCAAATAATGTACAATTGTGGCTAAAATGACCAGATTCTAGTATAAGACAAACTTATTCTTTGATGAAAGTGAAATAAAGCCAAACAGATCACTTATTTTCATGCTAAAAATTATTTTTGTCTCTGGTGGGCCTCAGAAACGACCCCCAAGGCCATATAAGTTGAATATTAAACACCATTTTGCCTTGAAATGTTATCAAATTTGCATATTTTGATGCCTCACACACTTAAAGTTTTAGAAAATCTCAAAATATTGTGTACATTGTTTACCTGAAATCTGTGAAATGCATGTATACCCTGAAATTTGGATTTTTCACTTTGGCGGCCATGTTGGACGCCATCTTGGATTTCTCAGCTCGCCATCACTTTTGCCAATTTATGCCGGCAGTTCCATATACTACAGTCCCTGCTGAACATTTTGATATATGATACGTTTTGTTATACCGGATGACCAGGTACCCCCTAGAAATGGTGGCCTTTTTTGCCCATTGTCACCCTACCATGAAGAAGCTAAAGTGGTACCACTGTTTATTCGGTTAATGACCCCTAATGGCGCAATATGGTCCTTAGATCAAAGGACTGTCATAATGAGGTGATTATCACAACTCTGCAGGGGGTCATAAAGAGGCCCCTAAAGGATAATACCTGTAGTTCCACTGTTTATTGATTTTATGGTCCCTGATAACCTGTGCAATAAAATTGCCTCCCTCTGCAATTAATATTGATTTTTCCTGTTTTGGCCCCTACCTGTATTCTGAGTCATTGTCAGGGCACTAGGTTTTCTAATACCCTGCCCCTTACCAAATGACCCTCAATAGACATGGAAATAGGTTTATTATCATTTGTTTGTTCTTGATGATTCATTGACTAAAGAACTAACTAAATGTTATGAACCACTGCAGAAGCATGGCCATGTAAAATCGATTTAAGCCCGCCAGTGACTTTGTGTTACTGATCGTTCCAAGGCGATATTCTGTGGTGGTTCTTTTTGTTTTATGTCTTGGTGTTTAAAATTGTTGTGCTGTTGGCGGCTTATGTATGTTTTCATATTTTTGGTTAAGTTAAGGTAACTGAGTGGCCACCTATTGGGAAAATAGCTGCTCATTCGGCTTACGATATGTTCTCATGGTATAAGTACCTGATTATTAGTTTGTTTTTTTCCCACCTCGGTTTTTGGAGTGGGAATCTTTCTCTGATTGCGCCTTTTCCTGATCTTTGCCTTCTTGTACCTCTTTAAAATGGTATGAAAATTGTATCCAAACAACAATTTGGTACAAGTCCTTAAGCATTTATACTCGAGCACCCATTTTTACGACAATGAAGAAAAGGAAATCCTTAATAAAATACAGTTCTTAAGATTAAATTTGATTCAAATAGAAACCAGGCAGGATAGATAATTTTAAGTACCATGAGTGCTTTGGGGATATCCATCCCTACAAAATGCTGAGACAAACGTGACCAATTTCTGAATTATGCATCAGTACAGCATATCACACTGGTCAATGTAAACGCATAGGCAACATCTGAAACGCACAGGCTCCCGTATTATGACGCACAGTCTACCTCTTCAAATGGCGTATATTTGACAGATGAAAAAGGTACGATACATATTTTCTAATTGTTTTGCCGTTGTTCAACGACACATCCCCTATTCACTTCTCTTTACTAGGGTAGTAAATTTAAGTCAATTTATTTCGAAATGAAAAAATAGACCCAAATTTACTTTTTCATGTAACGGTATTTTGTAGGTAAACTGCCTTTTATTTACCGATTTCACTCTTAAATACAAGATCAAAGCTCTTGTTATGCCAAGAATTTTAAAAGCCAAGATAATGAAGTCGAAAGGCAGGCACCAAAATAATGTCACTACTTTTTAGGAAAAAAATATTTAAGAATTTCATTTACAACGCACCTGGCTTCTCAGTCCAAAACAACGCAGATGCGTCTCACTAAACTTCAAATTGATGAAAAGGAAGGCATTTCACTGTATTTAAAGGCATGTGTCAGATTTTGCAATCATTGAACAACGGTAAAACAATTAGAAAGTATGTATCATACCTTTTTCACCTGTCCGCCATTTCAAGAGGTAGCCTGTGCGTTCCAGTACGGGAGCCTGTGCGTTTCAGATGTTGCCTATGCGTTTTTACATTGACCAGTGTGCATATGTCAGTGCACATGTGCAAGAACTGATTTGAACCTGAGATGAAAGAGAGAGCTGTACTTTGCAACTAAACATTAACTACACCGAATTTTGAAGGTACCATCATAAGGAAACTGAGATTGGAGAGACTTGTTCCTACTTTTGAATATGTAAATATTTCCCCTGATATAATATGAGCATGTGCGTGAGAAAACCAACAATTTGGGTTCCAAACAGGTCCGACACAAACCGGGCTTTACAGTCACAGATGATGGCGAGAGGGTAGAAGTTTTGCATTTAGAAAGTCAGAGGAATTGTACTATCCGTGTAGCGAAAACAAAGGCGCAGTTACTGCAAGGCTTTGTTTTTGTCTATGCAGATTGATGGTGTTCCCATGCAGCGGCTCATATGTAAATTGTCATTGTATGAAATGAACTGCCTGGGGGTAACAAATGGGTTGGACATCATGAATTTACGTACTGAATGTGTGGCATTTGGTTGCTTTCAACTCTGAAAGAGCTTGACCTTAAGAATTTGTAACAAATATACACATGGAAATAGGTTAGGGAACACCTGTAATAATGTGACTACCAACTTTGGACTGTATATATCCTTCTTTGTTAAAATGATGAAGAATGTTTTGACAATTTGTCAGAATCTGTAGTCTCCAAAGATGTGAAAATGGTTAGCATGAAACATACAAGTAAACTGCGGCGGAGAGCGACCAGTCTTTGATTCAGAAAATGTTTGCTAAAATTAAGAAACGTACTGCTAGTCTTTGCGATAACTTCATTATTTGAACTCAAATTGTCATAATTTTTCGAAAGCATAAAGCTGAGACATTGATTGTGGAACTTTAAACATTAATTCTTTATTTTCTGACCGACTGTCGGCGGTAGGTCAATACTTTTCCGGGGGTAGGTTTCATCTCAACGTTTTGTTCTTTTAGTATACATTTTGCAGGTTGTAAATGTTGGGTCAGATCTTCGATATGACCCTTTTTGAATCTAAACATGTACGTTCTGGTTATAGTGTGCTAGCGGAATTATTCTTTTACGGCTTTATTTGCAAAATATCCAAGAATTTTCCTTTCCATAGAAATCAATGCAAACTTAAGATTTTGTATGATCACTTGGTTTGGAGATAAAGCATGAAGTTTTAAGTTCGAAGCCATTTATTCATTCAGAACGATCAGATTCGACATTTTATTCCTGTTTTGCTTTCAAAAATTGAGTTTTGCGGAGTGCAGAAGCAAAAGGGCAAACTTGTATTCGGTAAAAGTAGAGTTTTTCGCATATGGCATATTGTATCCTCCGTAGCACACAGACAAAATGTTCTGAATTTCCATAAATTGGTCTGTAGCTAGGCCAAGGTATGAAGTCGGCGAGTACTATTTATCGCCGAATGAGAATGCTCGGTTTGTCAATGAGTAAAAATGACTTTCCAGATATTAACATGTAATTACATCTAATATTGTCAAGGGTGTTGTAGAGGAATTCCCAAACTGCGGAGAGGTTATGCTTAATCAGATCCTGGCAAATAAGGGTATTAAGCTAAATTACAGCCGATCTCTTGTCCTCAATGACTTTGAGTTTGTCCTCTAGGATCATAGCCTGACTCGTATTGGCCTGGCATTAAGTCCAATTGGAGAACATTTTTAGTAGTTCTGTAATCATCATGATATCCAATTTATAGTCTGCTTTTCTCTATCCCGGGTTGTCTCTCGCTCGTGTAAACTGAATCACCTTCCTTAAAAAGGCGTGTCGAGTTCTCGTGAATAAGAATAGAAGGTTCAGGAATTGATGCAATTAAATACCAGCCCAAAGACACCAGATGGGAAAGAGTGAACAATACAAGACATCAACAAAAAATCAAACAGCACGCATGAACATGATGAAGAGCAAGATGACTAGCTCTTTCCCAGCAAGGTAGCCATCCGGCTAACATCAACTAAAACCAAAAATGACGAGCTTAACAGACATGTATCTGTATCTGTATAAAGGGGTTCCACCCTTGATAGGGTCACTGTAGTATATATACATATCTCCTTGAGTTTTCTTAACTTTGTACTTTTAGCATTACATTAAATGGCAGCGTTTATAGTTCAGCACTCGAGACGCATAGGTTTCCCTCAGGGCAACAACTAAGGACAAGACCTCAAGGCTTCAGACCATGTAGACGAAATATAAATTTCGTTTATTCCGTTTCTGACATTGGCTAACCCGTAGGTATCGCTAGTTTCTATAGTAGTTTCCCATATTGCATTAGATTCTCAGTACGGCATATATTAAGCACACCATGCTGGAAACAAGGAAACAAGGCATATGCAGTCGATTGCTTATATCCCCACAATCTCCAGAGAGAGAGAGAGAGAGAGAGAGAGAGAGAGAGAGAGAGAGAGAGAGAGAGAGATGCTGTAGATGTGGTTAGTGTTCTAGATACACAGGTGGTTCAGCTAATGAATATATAGGCAATACCAAACATTTCTGTGGTTACAGACGACGCATATTTAGGCATCGACTGTCATATAGATAGAGTCAGTATCGGTATGAAACCTGCACCTGCATTCGGTAACGGATTTTTTGGTAGTGCAGCACATATCTGTTGCCACTTTATTCTTTAATTAAATTTTGCCTACTGTAAGAAGCTGCTATTCTCTCATGCGTCTCCGAAAATTGTCATGGACCGAAGTGACTAGTAAATACCGGCTTTAGTTATCGGTTTTCTGGTGACATATTTTACCCTAATTTTCAACAACATGTAAAATGAACATAATGTAATCTTGACACAACAACATATAAAGTTGACAGGACAACGTGTCCTATAGAGGCAACAAAACGATAAATTGCCCAAACAAAGTATCAAATGAAGACAATAATCTGATGAAACGAATAAACAATGCATTGATGTAGCATACAGAATTGCAATTTGACATTTAAGCATAATGAAAAGAGATAACATCTCGGTTATTTGAGTTGTGAGTATTTTCAACGAAGCGAACATAACGTCATCTTTAGCAGGTGCGTTGTTAGTTCACCAAACAGGATCACACTTTAAACCACCATAATATAATTAGAACAAACTGATATGGCAAAACAACCCATCAGAACAATAAGTTGACATAACAACAGAATATATGGACCTACCAGAATCATGATATGAAAAGACAACATTTCCAACAGAGTCAATAGAAGAGTTTATGATCCTTGGAGCCAATAGAACGCAGTGTTAACCAGATTACATAGAAACTGAACAAGATAACATGCCATATCAAAAGAAGTAAATGATAAATTGACCAAATAAGATAATATATGAAGCTAACAAAACGATAAAATGACAAGACAACACGAGAACCGAAGCCAACAAAATAATGAGTGGACATAACAACATTATATATGAACTCAATAAAATGATGATTTAACATAACAAACTGTAAAGTTGGCATGATAACATGTTGAATGGAGCCAAGATAATACTAAGCGGACAAGATGGGATGACAAACGGACACTATAATAAAATATTTCAACAGCATATAATGACAGTTCTTAACATAAGACAGTTATGGCGTTCCATAGTTACGGCTTTTTTCATAAATGAACACTGTAAAATAATGTCTCTGTTTTTCTGGACGAGTTAGACGCAACCCTGAAACAAGTTTGTGCAATCACCAGTGAGTTGTACCAGTGCGTCAAAAATGCTCCCGGTGCGCTGTAATAGAAAATCCTCAATAAAACGTTTGCTTCGGTACCAAGAAAAAAACTAACTGGCGATCGGAAATCGTGTTTCTTGAATGGTAATATAACACAAACTGCTCAGACATGCATTTTCCACTCAATTTTGGCACGAAAACACATGCCACCAGTCATGTTGCTAAAACTGTAGCGGATTTGGCTTCTAACCCATGAAATAAATCACATATTGCGTGATAAAATCATAAACTACAACGCTTCCGCCCTTGTGTGTGTGTGTGTGTGTGTGTGTGTGTGTGTGTGTATGTGTGTGTGTGCCATGAAATAAATCACATATTGCGTGATAAAATCATAAACTACAACGCTTCCGCCCTTGTGTGTGTGTGTGTGTGTGTGTGTGTGTGTGTTTTTGTGGGCAATAGTGAAACATGCTTGTTTTAATAATTTTGTCTCGTTTTGCTACACTTTCATCCTAAGCGAAACAGTGCCATGGGGTACAAACAGACCTACAAGAACAGATGACTATAGTCCAGATTTGTATTTCATACTTAAAACTATCAATGCCAAAGACCTCTTATCTCTGTCAGCTACTTTTACAACTGAAACGTTCCAGTAACTGAAATTGTGAATGCATTTTCAGGGTATACCCTGTTTTGAATTGATGACCTCAACTGACCTTTGACCTCAATGGCCGACATGCATTATTTTATAGATTAGCCTTGAATCATCTCAGAGAAGTATTACAAATGCTTTTGCAAACTTTCTTAAAGCCAGTCCTTGATTTTGTTATAGAAATGCATTATTTAGTGATCATTACAGGTTTTGATATTTTTGCACTCATATGACCTTTGACTTAATTCTGTGACCCAGAGGCAGCAACAAACTTGGAATATACCCGTATGAGTTTAAGCACTTGTCAATGAATAAAAATCTTGCTTTAAGGCTTTAAGTCAGTCCATGTTTGATATGCAAATTACTTGATTATTGTAACGGGTGTTTGTTATTTTGCACTCATTTGACTTTTGACCTAATTCTGTCACCCAGGTGTATTTACAGTCTTGATATCCATCCCTATGTCTTTGGGCAAATACCATGCGTACAAGTTACCTAAAATCACTCCATGATTTTTCAAAATAATAATTATTATTTTTTATTTTTACAGATTTTTGCTATTTTGCACTCATTTGACATTTGACCCAGTTTTGTGACCCAGGGTCATTTGCAGACCTGGCATCTACCCGTAAAATAATGTACTCAAAAATGCCAACAAAACGAAAACTAAGCGACTTTTATGGATTTGGACTGCCAAGTATTATAGATAAATCAAGTGATTTTTGTTTCAAGTGCAGTGTTTTGTAAATTGAAGCACATTTTCAATGACCTTTCATCATGTCCTCACGAGTGAGGTCGTGGTGAAAGATCTCTCAAAGTGTGCTTTAATTTACAAAACACTGCACTTGAAACAAAAATCACTTGATTATCTGTTTTATCCTAAGGCTCTAAGATCCAGATCAGCTTGTTATAACGGTGCAGTTGATAAGTGTCTTTTTCTTACTGTAACCTTAAGTTTTGCTGTGACACTTTTCTATGTTAGAATCCGGGTCACCTCGGCCTCGGGTCAAGTCGAGGTAAGAGTGAGTCCGTAATGTAGGTTGAAAGTACATGTAGATAAGTCAATGTCTTTGATTAAACAGATTAACTTACATGCTTGCCGAATTATTCATTAATTTTGTTCATTTGTTTGCAATAACGAGTTTCTAAAAATAATATCATCAAAGTCGCTACAAAACACCATTTTTGTTAGCATGTTTCTTTGTTGCACCAACAGTAACTTTTAATCCTCTAGCATAATGTACATATTAAAAATACTCTTATCTGCTATAGGAAAATCAAAACAGGCCGAGTTGACTCGGGGCCGATTTGACCCACGGGCCGAGTTGGTATCAGGCCGAGTTGACCCGCTTCCCTATGGTACTGGGTACAGTAATAAGCCACATAATGAAAACGGTGTAAATCTTTAATGTGATCAGCATGCACAACCCTGCACTTGAAGCTTAAATAAGTTGATTTTCTGTTTTATCCTTTATGCTGTAAGATACAGCTCAGCTTGTTACATTTGTGCAGTTGATAAGTGTTTTTGTCTTTTACTGTTACTATATAAATTGTACTGTTCATTAAGACACATTTTGTTGTGACACAGCTGTTTCCAAAATGTCAGGGTTACTTTATAAGCTACATCATGAAAAAATAAATAAATAAATAAAATCTGTTAATTTATGTGATCAGCACTCAGCAGTGCAAATTAACTAACAGTAACATGACTTTTGTAGTACAAAATAAAGATTTGAGATCAGCTTTGTGACAACAGCGCAGCTTATCTATGTCTTTGTTTTCTTTGTATGGAAAGTACAGCCACAAAAAATCGACTTTGTTGTGCCATGGTACTTATGAATAGTACAACTGTACTGTAGAGAAGAAAACAGATATATTTAAATGAGATGTTCATTGATTGGTCTAAAAAATTGTGGTTTAATCAAATGTAAACAAAAATTATACAAAATGATTTAATTTTCGTCACACTTTTGTTTCCATAGGCTCTGTACTATGCCTATAGGATAATTCTTGATAAATAACATTTTGCATAGCCTACAATGGATTCTAAAATATAAAACAATATATAGAGGATATTCAAGTTTTTGGAGTGAATATGAGTTTTATTTCATTGAGTGAAGTGAAATTTTTTTATATTTCATGAGTGCCGAAGGCACGAATGAAATATATAATTTTTCACTTCACGAGATGAAATAAAAGTCATATTCACTCCAAAAACTTGAATTTTCTTTTTATTATATTGCATGTAGTCATTGTAACGTTGGGCGCTAAAGCTTTTGACGTCAAAATCTTAAATGACGTCATTACGTCACGTCATTACGTCGCTATTGTGTGTGAACGTTCATTGCGTCAACAATAGCATAGATTATAAAATTTAGTTATGTATAAATTAGAAATGAAACGGTGGAATCGTAATTTGCGTATTCCCAAATCTTGTATTTTCACATGTGAAAATATAACTTTTTTTTATATATTTTCACATGTGAAAATATAACTTTTTCAAATATTGGTTATATTGAATACATATTTCTCTATATTTCATCACTTGACATATAATAAAAACCAGTGTTTTATCTGTGAACTTTACCACAGTGCCTACACCAATTATACAAAATCACAATGGGGTTTCGACATCAAGCGATCTAGGATAATTTATTTCCCTTAACATTTAAAAATATGCTTGTGCCCTTTTCATCAGATAGAAACTTGTTACACTTTTTTCCTTTTTACGACAATCAAGTAAATGGTTAATCTTATTTTCTCTTTTTCCTGCTGTATGACAACCTTGTTAGGTCGGATGTAATTATCAAAGGACTCTTAGTTCAGATGAGTAACTAGGCCATACTAAAGCGACGCATGAATATCACCATTTCTAGAAAACATTTTAGATCGCATATATCTGAAATACGAGGACACGTCCTGAGATATGGTGCATAAATAACCGAGTAGGTCAACCAATAAGACACACCATTGTCTACAACAAGGCAAAATATTAAAACTTAATTTAATGATAAACCCCGGTCACACCAGGCAAATGTGCACGGCGTTCAAGAAAAATGCAGAACACCGACGAGAGCGCGCAAAAGGCATCACCAGCGAACGCCGTGTGAACTACTAGAACGCCAAGGGCCGACAAGAGTCTAGTTGAAATATCACTGCCCAGTACGTCCGTAGTCAGTACGCTTTTACATCACTGCCCACTGTTGTCGTTATAACAGTTATCCTTAAAGAGTTATCCTTATTTTTAAAATGTAAAATATATGTTTTTAACATATTTTGTCAATTTACTACACATAATATGTACTTTTCGTGGTCTTATTTATAATAAGAGTAATTAATAATAAGGGTATTTTTATAGCTTATTTTTATTTGATGACGTTCATGTATAACACTCACGGTCTATAAAATTAAATGTACATGTACTCTTCGACTTTAAACACACCCGAATAAAGTAAAATTTGAAATTGAAAGGTATATAAATTACGTGTTTTAATGATTGGAAAGCGATACCTATTAGTCATTTTCACTTTTGAAAGTAAATTTTCTGCCGCTGCCAATTGCGTTTTCGGCGACATGGGCGGTTAGTTCTCAGGCCATATCTGAAGTGAAGTGAAGTGAAGTGAAAGTCTTTATTTATAGACGGTAGCTCGTTTGGCATTGCCAATCTTCCACGAGGCCCTCTATTAAACAAGTTAACATACAGACATACATTCAACAAAAATATACATTTATAATAAACCCCCCATAGGAAAATCAACAATGTAACACCGGTAACCTTGACCCGGATCAGCTTTCGTATAGTTAAGCGTGCAAAAACATAGAAGATGCAAACCAGACTAGGCAGATGGCAATTAAGGTCGTTCAAAAACATTGATATGTTACATTATTGACCCTCCTATGACTTTTAAAATATACATGACATAATTACACAAGCAATGGAAAAAATAATTATTATATAAACATATCAGTGAGATTATTATTAAAACACTTGCTTCAAAAATGCAAGAAACTCTAAACTCAAATTGTTGAAAATTATTGACCAATATATAGAGGATATTCAAGTTTTTGGAGTGAATATGACTTTTATTTCATTGAGTGAAGTGAATTTTTTTTATGAAATATATAATTTTTCACTTCACGAGATGAAATAAAAGCCATATTCACTCCAAAAACATGAATTTTCTTTTTATTATATTGCATGTAGTCATTGTAACGTTGCGCGCTAAAGCATATGACGTCAAAACATTAAATGACGTCATTACGTCACGTCATTACGTCGCTATTGTGTGTGAACGTTCATTGCGTCAACAATAGCATAGATTATAAAATTTAGTTGTGTATAAATTAGAAATGAAACGGTGGAATCGTAATTTGCGTATTCCCAAATCTTATATTTTCACATGTGTAAATATAACCTTTTTATATTTTCACATGTGAAAATATAACTTTTTCAAATATTGGTTATATTTAATACATATTTCTCTATATTTCATCACTTGCCATATAATAAATGAGTTATATGGAAATATACTGACCGACAAAAGAAACCCGACACTTTTTAATGTTATATAAAACGTTTATCCTTTATTATTTTTGGTATGTAAGCATCTCTTACTCTTGTCTAACGATTCCGAAATCGTTTTTTGCGGCAGTCATTTGCTGAAAACTGTAAACTTGTTAACTGTACTTTAAGCATTATTTGCACGTGCAATATTATGGTCGAATGTTTACATGTGAAAGTCTATACATGTTAAGCCTAATGTTAGACGGACATTTCACCATCGTTATTTCTTTGGAATTCTTTCTGCCACCAATTTTACCGATCAAAGAAGTCGGGCTGGTTGAACATTTTTAGCCGTTTTTTCAGCCTGATGTTTTTCGACGTTATTTTCGGCCAGTACGGCCTCCTTACGAAGCCTTAATTGCTGGTTTTCGTGATTAGATCCGCTTTGAAGAATTTTACCACTTCCGCTTTGGACGATTCGTTCGTAACATGTGTTTATCCATTCGGGGCGGATTTCTTATTTTCACATGTTTTCCATGTAACATGTCCTTTTTAGAAGGCATTAGAAGAAATTCAGCATGCGGTCGCAATGCTCAATGCATCACAATTGTTTTATTTCATCTTAAATCTTCTGCATCATGGTTACGACTTAGATTTGTGATTTTTGAAAACACACCCTTGTTTAAATCTTTGTGCGTTACAGAAAGGGATTTCATTAAAAACGTGGATTTTTGTGACCAAATGGTGTGAAAATGATTTGCCTTCCATGTTGTATATGTCTGTATTTTATTGTACATTTGCTTTCGCAATTATGCTTCCAAATGTAAGCGTCGGGTTTCTTTTGTCGGTCTATATATTACAATATTTCTGTCATCTACTTATCAAAATAATGGCGGTGGGTGGTTTTAAGCAACATTGTATGTACATTATAATATGAACTAACCATGTTTAATCCAAGACTTACACTTGTTAACAAAACTGTCAAGTGATTTCAATGTTTTAATTTCCAATGGAATACTATATTCCAAATGATAGCCCCTGTAGACAAACTGTTCTTAAAAAGATGAAGTTTAGGCTTTGGTATTAAGAAATTTTTATTAGTCACCGATCTCAGACTGGTTATAGTGTCATCATATGCACTTCGCATTTGAAACAAATTCATTAGATATGAAGGAGCAATATTGTTGGCAACTTTGTACATGATTTTCGCTTTGTTCAAAAATACGATTTCATCGAATGAGAGTATCTTTAACTTATCCACGGCTAACAAACCTTTAAATGCGTAACCGCCGGTTAAGAAAGAAAATCCGATTCACGCCCTTCCGGTTCCGCATATGAAGACCAAGAAAAGGTAAACAAAACATAAAAAGGATCGATTGATGATTATATTTTAGTACAGAAATATATCGATTTTCTATGAATGCTATTTTGTCACTTATTTAATATTGTAACTCAGCACCAAAGTAGCTCGCAAAATAATTTGATGGTCTTTGAGTTATTTATTCCCTTCTTCGAACCTGGTGTTCCAACAAGGCCAAAGTCGGCGAAATACAACTAAAAATTGGACAATTTGCTGGTAAATATCAAATTTTAGTGATTATTCCACGACAAATTTACAGATATGTATTAACTAAATTGCATCTGATGTCTGTGCCAGTATTTTGTTGTGTTAATGCCCGTAATTATCGATTTGAAGGGAAGGAAAAGATGGGTACGCATTTAATCATTAAAATATGAAGGATATATTTCAAGATACGTTTGAAAACCTCAACCTGTTCAAGTTATGGTATTTATTTCTCTGTAAAGCGTTTTGAAAGACATAAAACCAAGAAAAAACAAATTAAAGTATACAGAATGCTGTAAAATCGTCTTCATGAACAGGAATATCATGCATGTGAACTATTGTATTACATGTATTTCATAGACAGTTTGTGTTATTTTATATCAAACATATTCACTGCAAATATCACAAACACACCAAATTTGAGTAAGCAACTATTAAGAAAGGACGAGAGAATGTGACAATAATCTTCAGCGTAAAACAATTAACAAAAACAAAAACTTTAATACATGTGTTCTATAATGACTATATTGCTATCATTCTAATGATTGAATTCGTAACCGAAATGTTGACACAGCTTTTAACCACATATGCATAGAATGCATTGGCCAGAGGCAACGAAACTGTCACCAGACCTCACACAATGTTAAAATCATCTGCGCACTGTATTGCTTTCCGTTAATATGGACGTAATGAGCGGAAATCTAAAAATATTATTTTGTCAGTTATGACCAATTTACTATATGAACCCTGTAGATGCCATTGTCCTGAAAAATGACGTCAAAGTTGCGTAATGCATTTCTGCATGTTAGTAGAGCTTACAAAACTCGATACATTTGCTTAAAACTGTTTAAGCACTGGTCAGAACCTATTGTTAAGTTAGAAGCATAGTACCAAACTTACAGGCAATCTGTCGTAATTAGTTTATCTATTTGTATGATGACGCGTTTGCTATGGTTACCGTTTAACGACAGATTTAGGAAAATCATGTGTATTGTGGGCTAAAACAAGGGCAGATAACTCAAAATATTGACAATAAATATGTTTTAAAACTCATTCATTTGGTTGCTCAGTGTTCAAACATTACAAACACAGTGTTATTTCTATAACGCATATTACATAATTTTTTCGCTTTTTTGCTGCTTTTTACTAGTACTGTCAGAATGTCCGAAGGTACATTTTGTCGCGTTGAGGTTCATTTATGTTTGTTGAGTTGCAATATTCTCAATGTGGACGAATATATGCATTATAAAATAACAATTTATCATCTACTTTTAAAAATGATTTTATTTGTGACAAAAGCCATAAACTGGACGCTATCTTCTTTGATATGTATTGGTAATGACCATTCCAAACTAGGTTTTCATCGATATTGATCCCTAAAATCTTTTCATTACTTAAAAAGTTTTAAATCAACTTCATTCATTTTATGTATTAAATTGTCATGCTGTGAACGTTGTCGCTTTTGTCTACTTGTAATTAGCATTACTTTATTTTTGTCTGTGTTTATCACCATACCATTTTGTCTACACCATTTATTAAGTAAACTAAGCGATTTTTGTAGGTTTTGTTGTAGTGTCTGCATGTTACTCTGAATGTCATAAACCGTAGTGTCGTCTGCATATAAATCAGTTGAGGTTACATGCTGTAACATGCTTTTAAAACTAAAGGCAAGTCATTTATAAATATTAAAAACATAAGAGGACCTAAAATAGAGCCCTGTGGAACACCATACCTTATGGGCTCGCTCTGAGAACATTTACTATTCATTGACACTCTTTGGGTTCTATTTGATAAATATGAATTAAACCATGATAAACTATTTTCATCACATTTATACAGCTGTAATTTCTGCAATAAAAGACTGTGGTCAACCAGGTCGAATGCTTTACGAAAATCAATCATTAAACATCCAACATATTTTCCGTCGTTAATAGCTTTAAGCCAAGAATCAATCATTGAGATTAATGCAGATTCGGTGGAATGACCTTCTCTAAAGCCGCTTTGATTTTCATGCAATAAGTTATGGCTGTTAAGGAATGAAATTAAATGTTTTTGTATCCATTTTTCAATGATTTTTGAAAGTGTAGGCAAAATTGATATAGGTCGATAATTGTAAATGTCATCTTTCGAGCCGTTTTTAAAAATTGGACTTATTTTGGCTTCTTTCCATGGCTGTGGAAAACTGCCATTTGTTAAGCTCTTATTGATTATATATATATATACTAGGGCTTAGAATTTCAGGGGCAATTTTCAGAATTCTCGGTCCAATACAGTCTAATCCTGTGGCTTTCGTGACGTCTAAGCTTTTTAAAAATTTCAGTAAAATTGAGTTATTTACATTAGGGATGCTAAATGACGTATTCGTAGGTACCTTAGAATCAATAAACTCTTTTATATGCTTAAAATCATATTTTTCAACTGGCCCCTTTAATTGAGCTGCTATGTTTACAAAGTACTTATTAAAACATTTGCCATTTCTTTATCATTAGAAATTTGTCGATCATTTTCTTTTAACCCCCTTAATCATTTCACTTGTCGCCTTTTTATGTGATGCTCCAAATTTGAAAATTTTCCAAATAGTGCGGGGATCGTCTTTACCTTTTTCAATTTATACATATTATTTTTAGCTGTTTTAATCATGGATGAAACCTCGTTTCTAAAGAATACATAACCATCTTGATCTCCGTTTAATTTGCGTTTGTTTCTTTCCTTAATATTATCAATAGTTTCTGGCGAAAGCCATTCTGGTTGGTGTCCTTTTTTTACTCTATGTTGCTTTAGGGGCGCGTGTTTATTGACTACCTCCAAAAAATAACAGGTTCCATACCTGTGTTCCACGACATAACCAAGATCCGCACGAGCCAAACCCGTATGGTAGGAAACTGCTTGATATGTGTAAAAATTGTGGTCTTAGAATCTTAAATGGCCGATTTGGTACTGACTCTGGCGTCGGTAATTTTACATGTATCACGGACAACTCGGCAAGCACGATTGACTACATACTTGCTGAAAACAGTTTATTTAGATTTATATCTGAATTCAGAATTTTGGACCGACTAGAATCCATTCATATGCCTGTTTTATTAGAATATGTGTTTCAGTTTCAAAAGGTAGATAATTTGCAAGTCCCCCATGCTTCGCAGCCTGATCAGCCAATGTTCTTCTGGAAACCGGAAAAACAGGAACTTTATTTACAAAATCTTTGCACAAATCTCGAAAATATTTCGGAAAGGTTCAATAACTCTATTTCCAATAACGATTGTGAAACGTCTTTAAAAATATTATCGGAAGCAATTAATAAAGCCGCAGTTTGTATGAAAGCCCATAAGCGCCAAGATAATAATAAAGATTCTTTGGATAAACCAAAGAAAACTTGGTTTGATAAAGATTGTGAGCGTTTACGATTGTCAGCTGTACGAGCATTACGTCACTTTCGGTATGTTAAAACAGAGGAGGCGTTAAACACTTATAAGGTAGCAAAACAGGAATACAGAGAACATAACAAAGTTAAGAAAAATGCATATTTAGAACAACAGAGTGTCCTTTTAGCGAACGCAGCTGCAGACAAAAACTCGAAAAGTTTTTGGAATATGCTCAAATCACGAACAAAACCGCTTCCACCCGATATAACTCCTAAGCAATCATCACATATGGTATCATCACTTTCATGGCGTTTTTAACCCCCCAAACTTGCGTGATAACGATACAAATTATGATAACCCTGCACACATATCGGACGAATACCTCGATCAGAAAATTACAGAACAAGTTTTGCGTGCTTTAAGGGCTTTGAAATCTGGCAAATCGCCTGGTATCGACGGTCTGTCTATACAATTTATTAAAACAAGTTCACATTTTCTCGTTCCATTGTTGACTAAGTTATTCAACGCATTTTATGATAATGGCTATTTCCCCCTAGAATGGGCAACATCAATATTAGCGCCTATTCATAAAAAAGGAAGCAAAGACGACCCGAATAATTATCGTGGCGTAAGTCTCTTGCCTGAAATAAGTAAAATTTTCACGTCTATAATCAATAATCGCTTAAAGATATGGTGCGACAGAAATGAAACAATAGGAGAAGAGCAATCTGGTTTTCGACAAGACCACTCGACGATCGACAATATGTTCATATTACACACTTTAATTAGTAAATATCTCAGACATGAAGGGGGGCGTTTCTACGCCCTTTTCGTCGATTTTGAAAAAGCCTTCGATCGCGTGGATCGGAGTGCTCTGTGGCACAAACTGTTATCTCAAAATGTTAGTCACAAAATGGTTCGCATCTTAAAGGCGATATATGAAGATGTCAAAACGTGTATTAAGACACCAATGGGGTTATCCGATTATCTCCCCTGTCCGCTAGGAGTACGACAGGGCTGTATTATCTCACCTATAATGTTTACATTATTTCTAAATGATATGCAAAATTTTATATCTCTAGGTAGTCATGGAATCGACATTGAAACGATAAAATTGTTCGTTTTGCTATTTGCCGACGATTTGGTGATATTCGCAGAAACTGTGATAGAGCTACAAAGAATGATAAACCGCCTAAAAGAATATTGTAATATATGGCGATTAACGGTTATATACTAAAGACCAAAGTTATCGTGTTTAGAAATGGTGGTCCACTGCGAAATTACGAGCGTTGGAAATATGGTGAACATGTTCTTGAGACAGTTTCCTATTATAAATATCTTGGAATATTATTCTCATCGAGAAATTCTTGGTATATGAGTCAAAAGACACTGGCTAATCAGGCTTCGAAGGCATTGTTCGCAGTTAAATCTAGATTAACACAATTTGGAAATGTAAATTTGAGCGTAATGTTTAAGATATTTGATACTAAGATTTTGCCGATCCTTTTATATGGTTCAGAAATCTGGTTTAGTCATCCCTCAATGGATATAGAAAAAGTGCATAACCAATTTTGTAAATATGTATTAAGACTTCCAATCTACGCTACCAACGTATTTGCTCGTAGTGAGCTTGGTCGGTATAAACTAGAAGTTTTCAAGTATTTGAAAGCTATAAAATATTGGTTAAGAGTTTTATCACTTTCTGACTGTAGAATTCCAAAGCTTTGTTATAAAATGCAGAGGAGGTGGGTTGCAAATGATACCGAATGTTGGTTGTTTCATATTAGAAACCTGTTATTTTCATCAGGTTTTGGTGAAGTTTGGCTAAATCAAGGCGTTGGTAACAAACAAGCATTTCTGAAATTTTTCAAACAGAGGCTGAAGGATATGGACATGCAGTCATTAAATATGGATATTCAAGATATGGATCGACTACGCACTTACAAGATATTGAAAGTAAAATTTGGAACAGAAAGCTTCTTATTCAATATAAAAAATACGATACTAAGAACGCTTTTTACTAAGTTTAGAGGAGGGCTTTTGAAATTAGAAGGAAATATGGGCAGGTATCCGCGTGTTTCTTTCGACGCCCGAATATGTCCTTTATGTTACTCAGATGTAGAGACAGAATTCCATTTTCTTATGATATGTCCATCTTTAATGACTGTGAGAAGGAAGTATCTAACAGCCATATGGTATACATATCCATATACATAGCCATATGGTATACATATACATATAAGTTTGTTCAGTTGTGTAATTCCGAATACTATAACGAACATCGCACGATACATTTTATGTGCAATGAAAGTTAGAGCAAATCTCTTAACTAATTGAAAATGGTCACTCAAATTTAGTATGTATATATATGCATATTTGTAATGTTGGGCCGATGGCCTATGTTACCAGAATAAAGTTTGTCATTGTCATTGTCATTGTTCGCTTACATCACTAAAACTGTCTAATATTACCCAAGGTATTTGCGACAAATCATTTATAAATTCGTTTTCGTCAAAATGTTTAAATGACCGATACGTTATTGCTTGATGTGAATACTTATGAACAACACGATTTTGTTTTCTATTACCAAAGATAGCATAATGGTCACTTATTGTTTGTTTGCTTACACTGACACTTGAAATATTGTCGTCATGACTCGTATATATATGATCTATTAACGTTTTAGAGTTAGGAGTCACTCGTGTTGGTTGTAATATCAATTGAGTAAGGCCTAAAGACAAAGTCAAATTCTGCCATTCTCTATCTAAAATCTACTGATAAATTCATATTTAAGTCTCCTATATAATATAATTTCTTTGCCCTCTTCAGACACATGTTCTTCAAATCTATCACAATATTCAACCTTCGAATCAGGGGATCGGTACATATTGTCTATTAAAAAAGATTTACCCTTATTTTGAGAAATTTCTAACCAAATGCAAGATAAATTATTGATTTCCAAATCTTCCCTGCGTTTCTCACATACACAATGATCCCCCCACCGCCATTTGAATCATTATCCTTTTAAAGCCTTCTATTTGAAACATGCTGTTTAATTTATGATCTTTCAGTTTTGTTTCGCTTAAGCCCAATATATATATATGCCAGTTTTTATTACGACTTCAGATAGCTTTAATCTCAGAAAATTTAGACATGTCTCTGCCACATATACCTTGTATATTCAAATGTCCAAAATTTAAGCCTTTGTCAGACAAACCTAATTGTAAATCATTATTTTCAATTTTTTGTTTCTCTACATTTTGAATACGCCCTTTGCATTGGTAACTAATCGATTTACTACTTTCAAGTCTTATATTACTATTGTTATTTTTGTTCTGCTTGTAAAATGTTTTATGTGTATTTGAACATAAAACATTTAACAAGCAGAACAAAAATAACATATGACACTCATGTTTTCAGACTCACAGTTCTTGGTCAATGATGATTCAGACGTATCTACTGAGTATGTATGTGGACAAACGCTTCCGAGAGAATCACAAAAGTTGCATAAATTTTCAAAGACAGAAAATTGATTGGAAACACACACAGAAGCGTTTGTCAACTTGCCGGCAGTAATGCCGAGTCCCTATTTAGAGTTCCAACATTCCGCAAGAATATGCCCGACCATATGGCACCCGTAGCATTGTTTTCTAGCGTTCCAATGTCGTGAAGCCCGACCGTTTCCGTTCCCCGACTTGTACGACTGATATGACCTGTTGGGGTCCATGTCATTGTAACGTTGCGCGCTAAAGCATATGACGTCAAAATCTTAAATGACGTCATTACGTCACGTCATTACGTCGCTATTGTGTGTGAACGTTCATTGCGTCAACAATAGCATACGAGTACGTAGATTATAAAATTGAGTTATGTATAAATTAGAAATGAAACGGTGGAATCGTAATTTGCGTATTCCCAAATCTTATATTTTCACATGTGAAAATATAACTTTTTTATATTTTCACATGTGAAAATATAACTTTTTCAAATATTGGTTATATTTAATACATATTTCTCTATATTTCATCATTTGCCATATAATAAATTGAAGTCAGCCCACATGAAATCGGGAGCTGGATCGTATTTTTCAGTAGACACGAAAATATTTATATACGTACTCGTACAGGAATAATGTAGCTAGGATAAGTTGGACACCATGAATGAATTAAAATGTTTTCCGCGGACGTAAGGCACTAACTCAAATAGTACAGTATAGTGTACACAGTATATATATCTATAAGGTGTAAAAACTACAGTTTCACGTGTTGTCTCGTGAGCGAACATAAATTCATTTTGGCATGTTAAACATGTATTTCAAACAGATAATCGAAAGCTTGATGGGGTTTACTTAGTTGATGTTTCGTTTTGAGCCATCTGCATGTCATAAGTGCGATATCCTAGCTACATTATGCAAAGCCACACAAATAATTTGGTTTTGTAGACCTTCAACAGTATTTCAGCCATATCGAGTGCGATAATTACGATATATGAGATGAATTTTGCAAGCCGTACACTTTCTTTCTGATTCTCATTTTTTCCTGTAGTATGCGTGCTGTTTACCTGGTTTAAATTCAAATAAATTGAACAATATTCTTTTCAAGAAAATAAATGTTCATAAAACAGAGAAATAATTATCTTTTTTTTTTTCAGTTCATGCATTCAAGCTTAACCCGAAAACAGGACAGCAATATTCTTCTGAATTTTACGCGCGCGCGCGCGCACACACACACACACACACACACACACACAGCCACCCATCCACCGACCCACCACACACACACGCGCGCGCACTTCTTAGAGGACTGTATGTCGTAGTGGTTCAGTCAGTCGCCTCTTAAACTCACATGACAAGAACAAATAGTTGATATAAGACAGGCACAAAATGATTTTGATGAGGACATCTGACACGTTGGCTCACGAGAGGGTCTAGGTTCGAGTCCCGGTCGGACCTTTTTTTTTTTCTTTTTGTCGCATATTTGACAATTTATTTGCTTAGATAAAAATAGAAACAAAAGCAAAACAAAAGCCCTATATGCATTGGTGAAATGCAAAAAAAAAAAAAAAAAATAATAAAAAAAAAAAAAATAAAAAATAAAAAAAATAAAAAATAAAAAAAAAATAAATAAAAAAGAAAATAAACAACAAAACACATAGCAATTTAATTATATAAATCGTAAACAATGCAACGTATCATATGCAATGGTAACAATGATTATTGTCGTCATCCCGTTTAACTGCCTAATTTTAATGGAACAAAGAACCGAAGGTGACCTTTGACACGACGTGTTTACAAAATCGTATGATACATATATATCAACTATCATGTTTGCAGTTAAAGGTAATACATTAATACTCGTTCAGTGCGAGTCGGCCTTACAAATGTTTGGAGCGAATAAAATGTCTCCATTTTAACAGCTTCCAAAGCGGAATTCGATTATTTTAAAAACTCGTGTGTATAACTATGGATCGCTAGACTAAGTTCGATTCCGGGCCGCTTAAAGGCTCATGCCTTTACACAATAAACCGAGGTCCCGTCTTCATAACTGTTGGTGGGAAAAACCGATATCAACTATTCGTTATCGCCATGTGATTTTTACATACAGTCACATGTACACTACTGTGTATATACGTACATTGGTTCTATTAAGCTACATTTTCACGTGTCTTTCGTGAACACACAGAAAACTTTATACATGTATACATTGCAAGATTTACGATTTGAAACACTTAGTTGCTCTTTGATGTTCAGTTTTTTTTTTTATTATACGTTTTACGTTTTGACACATTTTAAGTCATATCGAGGATATATACCCTCTTGAACCTCACTTTTATACAGCAAAACTGGGGTATGCAGGGGAATACCTATTTTTTAGCTCACCTGAGCCGAAGGCTAAAAAAGGTGAGCTTATAGGATGACCATGCTCCGGCGTCCGTCCGTCGTCCGATAACACGTTCAAAGATCTCTGAAACCGCTTTGCAAATCAAAGCTAAACTTCTTGTCGAGCAGTCTTAGGAAGGGGGAGCGAAAGTTTGCATATATGGTCCAGGTCACATGACCAAGATGGCCACCATGGCTATAAATAGCAAAAAACATTTAAAAAAAATTCTTCTCCAGAACCAGAAGGCCTATGATTTTGAAACTTGGTAATAGAGCTCTACAAAGTCGCTGGGATGACATTGACCTATTTTACGGCAAGGTCAACTTAGGTCGCCCAGTTATGGTCATAGGAAGACGAGATCTCGGTTTATTGTGCCACTATAAAGGCATGAGCGGCCCGGAATCAAACTAGCGACCCCTAGTTATAGACATGAGTTTTTAAAATGATCAAATTCCGCATTGGAAGTTGTTAAAATGGAGGCATTTTATTAGCGCCAAGAAGTTTATTTGAATTCATCCAGATTAACAGACAAAACCTCAAATTATTTGAGTGACTATGCATGACATGCATAATGTAGCTAGAATTTCGCACTTATGACATGCAGATGATTGTTGAATGGACTCAAAACGAAACATCAACTAGATAAACTCC
Organism: Rugalucina vietnamica; assembly: GCA_964017185.1. Taxonomy (NCBI): domain Eukaryota; kingdom Metazoa; phylum Mollusca; class Bivalvia; order Lucinida; family Lucinidae; genus Rugalucina; species Rugalucina vietnamica. The sequence goes on from OZ024877.1 coordinate 37,167,511, forward strand.
ATCAAGCTTTCGATTATCTGTTTGAAATGCAAGTATAAACATGCCAAAATGAATTATGTTAGCTGACGTGAAACTAGTTTTTGCACCTGATAAATATACATATATCTGTACATGTACACTTTACACTATTTGAGTTAGTGGAAAACATTCAGGGTGGCCAACTTATCCCAGCCACATTCCTGTTCAAGCCTTCGTTATTTAAATATTTTCATGTCTCTAGGAAAGAAATATTGACGCAAGCTCGCGTCCTTCGATATCCCAACTCGGGACAATATTCACCGATATCAGTGCAATAACCCTATATTATTTTCATTTCCTAAGCTTTATTGTCACAGGGTAGACAAGAAAAGAAAATAATAAAAGAAAAAAAGAGGTCCGACGGAGACTCGAACACAGGCCTTTTCACTCGACCGAGACTCGAACCCAGACCCTTTCACTTTTAATTCGTGCATGCTACCTACTGAACTTCAGAGATCATAGATGTCCCAGATTATTTCATTTTGGGCATGTCCTTTTTAATTCGCCTCTGTTTTGCTATCGATAATTTTTGACCAAGTAAAGGTTCTTATCATAATTATATTTACTACAAAATATGTTCTTTTTGCATATGCGATACAGACAAGAGTTACGTTCACGTATCGCGGTACAGTATCTCGATTCAATAATTAATAAAACCCATATCACTCCCTCGGGAGAAAAAGCCATATCACAAAATGATTGGCTCACATATCCACGTGACCCATATCATCCCTAGTGAGAAAAAGCCGTATCACCAAATGATTGGCTAGTAAAATTTTATTCGGAGCACTCGGATCCTATTGTATTGAGTTCATTAGGCATTTTAGATTTGTTTGGATTGTGGTTTTATGTCACAGGCAACAGTATTTTGTCATGTCGAGACCTCGGGCTGATACGAGAGTCTCGGGCTGATACGGGATTCTCGGGTTGATACGAGGTACGTTATGAAAATTGTCATATGATAATCTCTGTATATCATCCCTTGTCTTCGTTTCAGATATGGCCTGAGAAGTAATCGCCCATGTTGCCGAAAAACGCAAGTGGCAGCGGCAGCAAAATTTACTTTCAAAAATAAGAAATGTCTATTAGTCTGGCAGATTAATTTATATATAAAATTTATTAATTTATATATATATATAGATAGCTTTTTTTATTCACGTCCCAGTAAACGATGTTTCATTCATTGTCCTGCCGTGAAAAAGCTAAGGCCTTAGGGCATGAAAGGGCACGTACATGCGACCCATTTCCCACCCATCTGTTATCTGTTTATGATTGCGTCAATTTTTGATCATTGCCTACTTGTACCCAATACCTCTCTATCATGGTTCCGAAGATCTATCAATCTAACCCACTGCGCTCCCCTGAACAGCAATTTAACTAGACCAGCTGGCTAACCTGCACTCCGATACACTTCGTGACCTCGCTCCTCTCCCGTGACAGCTTCGGTATGGATACCGATGGAAATATTCCGTCTACAGTTTAACTAAAATGCTTTTACGAATGCAAAATTAACTCTTATGATGGAAATAAGTGTTTTTTGTGACCCCCCCCCCCCCCCCCACATTTTTTTATTCAGTTTTACGTCCCTTTCAAAATTATTTCAGCTCATATGAGACGGGTCAATCAGTAGGTGGGGCAAAAACGAGAGAACCCCGAGAAAAAACACCTAACACACGCAAGCAGAACTTGGCTTGTCTCAAATGTGGCCAGAGCGGGGCTCGAACCCACACAAGACACAGCGCTGAGATGATCGAGTGTTTAAGAAACAGCGCTCTTAACCGCTTGGCCACAGGGGCCGCCTTTCTTTTTTGATTGTATGTATCGAGTCAACACTTTTACAGGTTTTCAGGTATGTCTGGACAAAGCCAACGCTTTTTGAGTATTAACCATTACTGTTGTGAGTTAATGTCTTGCTCAAGGAAACCCCGAGTGAGAATCAAACCCCATACCTCTCGATTCGGAGTCCGGTGCTCTACCATAAGGCTATCGTGCTCTATAAAGTTCTTATAAACAGCCGAGAAACAGTTTTATGAAAGTTTTTTTTTTCGGGGATATTCGTTCATCGAGTGAGTCTGATTTATATAAATTATGAGAGAAGAAAGACTCAATACAGGTACCACAAGCGCGGAAATGTTTTCAAACGCAGATGTGAACCAGTACATCGCGGAAATACACAAGGTACATGCGGCTATAGCCTTTAAGCGCTGGTTCAGATAAAAATAATGCGGGTGACTCCACATGGTAGTGAACTGATTTTCATTTTTCTGAGAGTCTTTCTTGACAGAAAAAAGGCTTATTTCGACTTTTTGCAATTCCCGTCAACGAGATCTTGTATTTTACCTAAAATCGCAAAATTCTACCAATAAAGCAACTATTGTTGTATCACATTTGTAAATAAAAAAGTCAGCTTGGTCAATTAGCTGTTTTCCAGGTTTAGCACAAAATCACTGCCATTTCAGAAGACCACATGTCTTAATTATGTCCAAATTATTTTGTATAATTATTATAAAACATGAACTATATTACAAGGTTCAACAATAATTTATAAACGATAACAATAAAACGCTATGCAAATTAATATGTATGGTTGCCATAGCAACAAACTGAACACCACTGGAGGAAAAAGCTAAGCTTTCCATGTTTTGGGGGGTTTTCAGATACGTTTATAAATGCCAGAAGCTCTGCGTATCTCGGACGGTCTTACGCGTAACGAATAGGTTCTACATGCGTTACGCTATCGACTGACCGTCTGATTACTGGTTAAAAAGGCCGATCATGTCTGAGACTGCCCAGGGAAAGTGGTCAAAGTCAATCATCCATACAAATTAATTATACATACAATGCGTGTATGCAGCGTAGAAGCGAAAATGGGCTATTTTGAAAACTGTACGGCATCATAACAAAACGTGATTGGAAATAAGTGTAACAGGAAGGTTCCCAGTAGAGATCTACAGCGCCATAGCGCCATACTAACACCACTGGAGGAAAAAGGTAAGCTTTCCATGTTTTGGGGGTTTTCTGCGTATCTCGGACGGAATAAGTTCTACATGCGTTACAGCTGCGTTGAATACGCTTTGAACGCTTTCGACGTCTTTATATGGCCCTAGCCCATTTGTGGCCTAAAGAAATAGAAGGGCTGCTTGTGCCTCCAGGCAAAGCTTCTACGCTACCGACTGATCACTGGTTAAAAATGCCGATCATGTCTGAGACTGCCCAGGGTAAGTGGTCAAAGTGAATCATCCATACAAATTAATTTATATATACTATTGGTGTATGCAGCGTAGAAGCGAAAATGGGCTAATTTGAAAATTGTACGGCATTATACCAAAACATTTGATTCGAAATATGTGTAACCGGAACGTTCCCAGTAGAGATCTACAGCGCCATACTCTACTACAACGTTCCAAATAGAGCTCTATAGCGCCGTACTCTATCGTTACCTCCCTATAAGTACAACGCCATACGCTACCGCAACGTCTCCAGTTGGATTCTACAGTACTATACTCTTCCGCAACCTCCCCAGTATATATACAGTATCGTACTCTACAACAATGTACACATTAGGGTTTACAGCACCATAGTTTACCGCAACGTCCCCAGTATCATATTCTACTACAACGTCCCCAGTAAGGATCTATAGCGTGTATTCTTCCCCAACCTCCCCAGTTGGGATACACAGTGCGGTACTCTGCCAAAACGTACAGCACCATAGTTTACCACAACGTCCCCAGTAGGGTATCGACTCTACCACAACGTACTCAGTAGAGATATGTAGCGCCACAGTTTACCACAAGGTGCCCAATAGGAATCTACAGTGCCATACTCTACGGCAACGTCCTCAGTAGAGATCTACAGCCATACATTTTACCGCAACGGCATACTCTACCACAACGTACCCATTATGAATCTACAGCGCAATACTCTACCACAAGGTTCCTAGTAGGTATCTACAGTGTCATAGTCTACCGCTGCGTCCCAAGTAGGGTTCTAAAGTGTCATATTCTACCGCAACCCCCATAGGTATCTACAGCTCACAACGTATCCAGTAGTGATATACAGCACCATAGTTTACCAAACGGTCCCAAGAGCCATACCCTACCATAACGTCTACAGTATGGATCTTCAGCCAAATACTCTACCGCATCTATACTAGCATATTCCGATAAAGTCGTCGGCCTTATCAAATCTGAATGAGTCGAATGAACTGTCAGTGTTTAAATTTTGTTTGTGATAACTTTGTTGGTAGACACTCTTTGAAGATAAAACAATAAAACAAATACGATTCGTACACCAATTCTTTTAAAACCATACCAAGAGCAACTCTATATCCTATTCATCCTGTACTGTATTAAGGGTTTAGCTTTATATGCCTGTTTGATTCAGCATTATTAGTTTTGGTTTGGGTATGAGTGATTGCTCCTGTGGCCAAGTGGTTATGGTTGTTGATTTCATTACCGCTATCTATTATCCAGTCATCTCACCGTTGAGTCCAGTATGGGTTCGAGCCCTGTAATGGGCACATGAGACAAGTGAAGTTCTTCTTGTGGGTATACCAGGTGTTTTTCTTAGGGTTCTATCCTTTTTGTCCGACCTATTGATAGGAGGTGGAATTTCGAAAATTTTGTAAAAATTGAACAAAAAATCTCCAACAACCGTTATCACCCAGGATAACCTGTTACAGGGAACTCGGAGGTTCGGGGAACTCGGAGGTAAACAATGGAAGGCGCCTCAGACTAGCGGCAGTATTTATCCGATTTTATTTTCAACTTACGTCCAGTTTAGAAATTTTAACTTAACGCAAAAAAGTTTAGAAGACAAAGACCTTGCATGCACCATCAGTTTTAGCTGACACGTCAATTTTCAATCAAAACAAATAATATAAACTGGAAATTGTTTGATTGTAAAGCATTTTCAACACGGACCACTTATTTTTGAGTATTTACGATATTTTCGCATTAAACAGCTGTTGGTTTCTAAAAATACAGGGTCTTTATGAGCATAATCTTAGCCTCATATATGTAAAATATCCAGTGTTTTACCCACATAAATGTAGGAGGTATCACAATTTGGGGTACGGTAATTATCGGAGGTATGATCTTGATAACTCAGAGTAACGTCCAGTTTAGGATATGGGTAAATTCTGAGGGTAAGTTCATTGAAAATGACTCGTTATTTTGCTTCCGGAGCAAAATAGACTTTAATTTTATGACATGCAGTGGACTGCATATGTAGAGTACCAAATATACAAACAAGAAATCTTTACCTACCCTCTTTCCAGCAAGTTTCACTTGATCTGTCTTCCAGTCAGTAATCTGTCTTCCAGTCAGTCGGTTGTACGGTGTGTTAATGTCATTTAAAATCATCCTAGAATGGTAACTTTTAAGTCAATTTTACATCTCCAAAGCATTCCAATTTGAAAACATAATCTGGTGGCATCTTGAATATTATGGAAATGGCATTTTCCAAATGACAGACATACAGCAAATTATTCTCACTTAATGATTTCATATAATACCATTTAGGCCATATCCTATAGTAATACCACAATTTGAATTGTTATCAATAATGGGTACACTCCCAATGTCAGTGTGTGAATGAATCTTTCATTCATTCAGCCCACTGTCCTAACAAACTTATCTTTTACAAACGAATCTTTAAGTATCATCATTTGCCATTTGTCTATTTGAAATTGTTTATCAATAACCATAGCAACTCTAGGTAGATTCAGGGTTCCACACAGTTCAAAAAGTCGTCTGCTAGATGCTTTTTGTATCAAAATACACTTTTAAGGCATAATTTCCTGCAATACTGTGCCCACAAGAATCAAGACTATAGAGAATAGATAATGGAATGGAAACCAAATGCATTGCAATATTGCAATTAATTTATATGATTTATCTGATCTATTTGAGTGCTTTTTGATTGGTCTGTAATTTGGAAAATACATGTGATTAACTACGTCAGGTTTTTCTAATAGCAGAAAAGTGGTCCTTTTCATGCAGGGGTTGTGAATAATGATTCATTATTTATTTAAGCCCTGTCTTGAGATGCCATCTTGAAATTCATATCTTTATTCTGGTAGCCATCTTGGACACCATTATTGGTGCATGAGTGCAGAAAAAATAGCTGCAGCTAGATACATTGATACATGTACCAACAATGATTGGAGTTAACTGCTGTTCAATGGTCAAAACTGTACAAATCACTTAAGTCCACGTTTTTCAAGTTTTGGCGGCCATCTTTGATGTCATCTTAAATAGGAAAGTTTTTAAACAGCATGAGTCAGATATGTTGATGATAGTAATATTCAGATGAAATAAATGCATCTTTCCATTAATTTAGGGATAAAAGATTTGACAGTATGTATATTTTCATTATGTGGTGGACCCCTTGGACGCCATCTTGATTTTCTCAAATTCCCCAAGGATGACAAGATGTCATCATTTGGATTCTTCAAAGACAAGGTCTAAAGTCTAAGAATCAGCAAAAAACAAACAAACAAACAAACAAAACAAACTTTTTACCTCATTGCAAGGTCAAATTGATTTCCTGTTGGACTACAGTAGGGATATACATTACAGTTGGACTACAGTTGGGATATATAGGGATCTACTTTCCATACACTACCACTACGTACTCAGTTGGGATCTACAGCGCCATGCCCTACCACAACGTACCCAGTATTACATAGTCACACTAACCGTAATGTCCCCATTGGGGATCAACAGAGCCATACTCTACCACAACTTACCCAGTAGAGATATACAGCGCCACATTTACCACATCGTCCCAAGTAGAGATCTACAGCGATATACTCTACGTAAAGTTCCCAGTAGGGATACACTGCCAGACTCTACCGCATCGTCCCCAGTAACCATCTAATTTCTATACTCTACCACAACGTACCAAGTACAATGCCATACAACGTACACTGTGGAGATCTACAGCCTCATACTCAACCGCTACAGCCTCATACTCAACCCACTACGGATCTACAGTGCCATATTCTACCACAACGTACCCAGTAGATATTTACGGCGCAATAGTTACCACAAGTTCCTCAGTAGGGATCTTAAGTGACATACTCTACCACATCGTTCCCGGTACGGACCTATTGCACACTACCAGAACGTCCCCAGTAGGGCTGTGCAGTGACATAAGCTTCTGCAACGTCCCCAGTAGAGATCTACAGCGAAATACTCTATCGTAACGTCCCCAGTTGGGATCTACAGTGCCATACCATACCACAACGTACCCAGTAGGGATCTACACACTCAACCGCAACGTCCCCGGTAGGGATCTTCAGAGCCATACCCTATCACAACTACCCACGCCACAGGTACCACATCGTCCCAAGTAGAGATCTACAGCGATATACTCTACCGTAAAGTCCTCAGTAGGGATATATACTGCCAGACTCTACCGTATCCAACGTCCCTAGTAGCGATCTACAGTGCCATATTCTATACCAATGTACCCAGTAGAGATATACATAGTTACAACAAGTTCCTCAGTAGGGATCTTCAGCGATATACTCTACCGTTAAGTCCCCAGTTGGGATATACAGTACCACACATTACCAGAACGTCCCGAGTAGGGATCTACTTTCCATACACTACCACAACGTACACTGTTAGGATCTACTGTGGCAAAGCCCTACCACAACGCACCCAGTAGGGATCTACAGAGTCATACTCATCCGCAACGTCCTCGGTAGGGATCTACATAGCCACACTGTATCACAACTTTCCCAGTAGAGATATATACAGCGCCATAGTTATCACATCGCCCCAAGTAGAGATCTACAGCGCTTTACTCTACCGTAAAGTCTCCAGTAGGGATATACACCCCAGACTCTACCGCAACGTCCCCAGTAGCGATCTACAGTGCCATATTCGATACCAATTTACCCAGAGATATATACGGCGCCATAGTTACAACTAGTTCCTTAGTAGGGATCTTTAGCGATATAATCCATAGTAAAGTCCCCAGTTGAGATATACAGTACCAAACTCTACCACAACGTCCCGAGTAGGTATCAACTTTCCATACCCATAATGGCGCTGGGGACGGTGTGGTAGGGTATGTCGCTATAGACCTCTACGTGGGACGTTGTGGTAGAGTATGGCGATGTAAACCTCTACTGGGGACGGTGTGGTAGAGATCCCTCCCTACTGGAGATGTTGTGGTACATCCCTTCTGGGGACGGTGTGGTAGCGTAAGTCGCTGTAGATCTCTCCTGGGACCGGTCTGGTAGAGTTTGGCGCTGTAGATCTCTACTGGGGACAGTGTTGTAGACTACCGCTCTGTACAGCTCTACTGAGACGCTGTGGTAGAGTATGGCACTCATAATCTCTACTGGGGACGTTGTGGTAGGGTAGGGCGCTGTAGATCTCTACTTGGGACGTTGTGGTAGATTATGGCGCTTACGATCTCTACTGGGGAAGGTGTGGTAGGGTATGACGCTGTTGATCTTCACTGAGGACGGTGTGGTATAGCATGCCGCTGTAGATCTCTACTGGGGAGGGTGTGGTAGAGTATGGCGCTGCAGATCTCTACTGTGGACCATATGGCAGGTAATGGCGATGTCGCTGTAGATATCTACTGGGGACGTTGTGGTAGGATATGGCATTGTAGATCTCTACAGGAGACGTTGTGGTAGGATATGGCGCAGTTAATCCCTACTGGGGACGGTGTGGTAGATAATATCGCTACTGTGGTAGAGTATGACGCTGTAGATCTCTATAGAGGACATTTGTGGTAGTTCGGCGCTGTAGATCTCTTCTGTGGACGGTGTGGTTGACGCACTGTAGAGCTCTACTGAGACAGTTTGGTAGAGTATGGCGCTTTAGATCTCTACTAGGGACGTTGGTGTAGGAAATGGCGCTGTATATCTCTACTGGGGACGGTGTGGTAGACTGTAGCTCTCTACTGGGGTACGTTCTGGTTGAGTATGGTGCTGTAGATTTCTACTGGGGATGGTGTGGTAGGGTATGTCGCTGTAGATCTCTACTGGGGACGTTGTTGTAGAGTATGACACTGTAGATCTCGACTGGGAACGGTGTGGTAGGGTATGTCACTATTGAATTCTACATGGACGGTTTTGAAGAATGACGCTGTATATCTCTACTGGGGGCGGTGTGGTAGGGCATGTCGCTGTAGATGACTGTGGACGTTGTGGTAGAGTATGGCATTGTAGATCTCTATCACGCTGTAGATCTCTAATGAGAACATTTGTAGAGTGTGGTAGACGTACGCACTGTAGAGCTCTAATGAGACAATTTGGTAGAGTATGGCGCTTTAGATCTCTACTAAGGACGTTGTTGTAGGGTATGGCGCTGTAGATCTCTACTTGGGACGTTGTGGTAGAGTATGGCGTTGTATATCTCTACTGGGGACGCTGTGGTAGATTATTGCGCTGTAGATCTCTACTTGGAACATTGTGGTAAAGTTTGGCTCGGTAGATCTGCTGGGGACGTTGTGCTATAGTATAGCCATGTAAATCCCTATTGGGGACGTTGTTGTAGAGTATGGATCTGTCGATCTCTTCTGTGGTCGATGCTGAAGAGATTGACACTGTAGATCTTTACTGGAGACGTTGTGGTAGGGTATGGCGCTGCAGATCTCTACTGGGGACTCTGTGGTAGTGTATGGCTTTGTAAATATCTAGTCAGACAATGTGGTAGAGTATGGCGCTGTAGATCTCTACTGAGACGTTGTGTTAGTCTATGGCTCTGTAGATCTCTACTGGTGACGGTGTGGTAGAGTATGGTGTTGTAGATCTCTACTGGGGACGTTTTCGTAGGATATGGCGTTGCATATCTCTACGGAGGACGGTGCGGCAGAATATGGCACTATATATCTATACTGGAGACGGTTTGGCATAGAAATGGCGATCTCTACTGGATACGCTGTGGTAGATTACCGCACTGTAGATCTCTACTGGGGACGGTGTGGTAGAGTAGGGCGCTGTAGATCCTTACTGGTGTCAGCATGGCGGTATATATCTTTACTGACGACGGTGTGGTAAGGTACGGCGCTGTAAATCCCTACTGGTGACGGTGTGGTAGAGTATGGCGCTGTAGATCTCTACTGGGGACGGTGTGGTTAGGTATGTCGCTGCAGATCTCTACTAGGGACGGTGTGGTAAGGACGCTGTAGATCTCTACTGGGGCGCTGTAAATCTCTACTGGAGACGGAGTGGTAGGGTATGGCGCTGTATATCTCTACTGGGGACGGTGTGGTAGACTGTAGATCTCTACTGGGGACGTTTTGGTTGAGTATGGTGCTGTAGATTTCTACTGGGGACGGTGTTGTAGGGTATGTCGCTGTAGATCTCTACTGGGAACGGTGTTGTAGAGTATGGCGCTGTAGATCTCGACTGGGAACGGTGTGGTATGGTATGTCACTATAGATCTCTAAATGGACGGTTTTGAAGAATGACGCTGTATAGATGGGCGGTGTGGTAGGGCATATCGCTGTAGATGTCTACAGGGGACGTTGTGGTAGAATATGGCATTGTAGATCTCTGCAGGAGACGTTGTGGTAGGATATCCCTACTGGGGACGGTGTGGTAGATAATCGCGCTGTAGATCTCTACTGGGGACGGTGTGGTAGTGTTCGGCGCTGTAGGTCTCTTCTGTGGACGGTGTGGTAGACTTACGCACTGTAGAGCTCTACCGAGATAGTTTGGTAGAGTATTGCGCTTTAGATCTCTACTAGGGACGTTGGTGTAGGGTATGGCGCTGTAGACCTCTACTTGGGACGTTGTGGTAGAGTATGGCGCTGTATATCTCTACTGGGGACGCTGTGGTAGATTATGGCGCTGCAGATCTCTACTGGGAACATTGTGGTAAAGTTTGGCTCGGTAGATCTCTGCTGGGGACGTTGTGGTAGAGTATAACCATGTAAATCCCTATAGGGGACGTTGTTGTAGCGCCGCGCAAGCACAGCGAGAGCGATGAATTATTGCCGGCTAGAACTCCGTAGGAACGCGGTAGGACGCAGTTTGAACTCTGTAGCAACGCATTGGAAGCGGTGATAATGCATGCCATGACTTGCTTTGTTCACAAATAAAATCATTTTCCCTTGGCGTCTTCGTGGCGCTATTGATAATTCAAGAACGCAATGGAAACGTCTGAAGTTTAAACGTGAATAAGTTTACACGTATAAAGTCTATTTTACATAAACCTTGTGTCTTCTATTCTTACCTTTTAAAGCTAACGTGTATGCATTCGGCTTCTTAGATTGATTATATTGTTTAGATTGAAAACCCAGTTCTGTTGAATTGTTTAAATAGGTTCACTTGAACAGCTAAGCTCATGTCGTGACAGCCAAACGTTCCAGTGCAAGCCTCCAGAAGCCAGGCCACCACTATTACTGCACATTTCTTTCATCAATAAAATGACAAATGCTCTTTTATCAGCGGATGAGGAAGAATGGCTGTAGAAATAATTTTCAAAATGACAAAACCCTTATGAAGAAAATGTGTCGTGCGGGAAAATCGACGAAGCCGACAATCGATCGAGCTAACGCGTTCATTCCTAATTCGTAAAAATAAGAACATAATTTATGCGACTTAAGAATTACTAGTTCAAACTTCACGTTTATAAGAACTCTCCACATTGTATGGCTTTTTTTATAGTTGATTGTCGTAAGTTACATGAAATAAGAAACCTCTCTGTGCTGAAGGACATGCCTGTTGGAGTGCAATGCGTAGATCTACATTCTTTTTTTTTTTTTTTATTTATTATTTTTTTTTTTTTTTAAATAATTAAGTGTTAGAATTCCCTGGAGATTTCAAAGAAGCTTTTTATTTCCTTAATTATTGATAAAAACACAAATTAAAGGAACTCAGCCAGACGCATTTATATGGCTTAAACGATAAAAGGATCGGAACTATTTTGGGCTTGTCATCGGAAGACTAATGTTCGTAGGTTTGAAAAAAGACAGTATAGTTCATTCAAAGCATGTTAATGTTATAAAGCCTCAGAAAGAAGCTCAAAATATAGATATAATGCCAGTTGCTTGTACTGTTTCCGTTCGCGTCTACGGAGAGAACATACGCTATCAAAATTCGTCTGAATGATCTAAAAATCACACAATTTTCTCAAGAATCTCATCGTTTAAGAAACAATGATACGGGTAGAGTTTAAAGCGAGAAATAATGTCAGAGGACCAATGGTCCTGTAAACGCTCATCTGAGATCTAATATATGAGTATATATTAAATCTCAGATGAGCGTTTACAGGACCTTATGCATAACCATGAGTCAATCTTTGCCATAGAACATACCCATTTCTAAAATGTATCACCATCAAATGACACTTTATCATGTGACCTTAGTTGATCTTGGCATAAAATATTGTTTTGGATACAGAGGTCAGCGCATTGCAAGACAAATATAGCACAAACAAATTACGATGATTTTCGTCTAAACAGTTGGCCATAACAGCACATAGATTATTTGCACACAATACTAATGTAGTATTTAACAGCTTTCCAACACTACATTCAGTTGGTTAAACTATTTACATAACACTTGCACTTTCACTTTGAGAATAAGCACAGACACTTTTTTTTCTGAAAAATTCAGCTGGCCCGAAGGACCAGCTGCTGCACCACATTTTAGCTGGCCAAAGACCAACATTTACTGGTCAGGGCCAATGGGTCCCCTCTTAGAAAGAGCCCTGCAAAGCCATCACAAGGTCATGATTTGTATAAACTTTGTAGAGATCCATTCATTGATGCTTCATGCCAGTTTCAAAATCATAGGGTTTCTGGCTTCGGAGAAGATTTTTAAAGGATTTTGCTTTTTATAGCCCTAGCGACCATCTTAGGCGTATGACCTGGATCGTTTATATTATAACAGTCATTCACCGTTTGCAAGTAGCACACTCTGCATGCCAAATATCGATATTTGACCAACGCCGGAGTGAAATAGCTAACTCCGAGGCAACAGCCAACGCCTGAGGAATATGGTGAGCGTGTTCCTTGAAAACTTGCAAAAATTAAGTAGAAAATGCGCCTTTACTAGAGTTTCGCTTACTTTAATATCTTTATTTTATCTTTAACAAGTGTTCCACATTACTTTCATGTGAAACCATATCCATATACTTGATTAAAATAAGCACAATGTACAACTATCAACATCAATCAGTCAATATGCGTGTTTCTGTGAGCAGATGTATGATCGACCGTGCACATATAAAAGCAACAACCACTGACACTCCAAACTAAAACAATAACACACCCCTATTCTTCGGTCATTTTACATCATTTAAACGGGACACTGTTTTAAGTGAGAAAATGAGGGTAACGTCAAGTATGATACGATCGCCGCCGGAGGAAAGAATTGAATGGGTGACGACCAACGATGAGGCATATTTGGGTTTAAAAGCTTTGGTGTCCAGTGTAAGAAGAAATAAAGTTTAATTTTACCGCTAAATACGGCATGTGGTTCATAATTTATAAGAATGCGCATATCGTACGTACAGTCAACTGATGGCCTGTACTGAATGATATTTTCTGTTGATTTGCACTTCACGAGGTACATGTAGACAAGCTAATAAATGATTGATTTGTTTTATTTCAGTCGTCTCAATATCTCTGTTACCACTGTTTTAGTAATCTAAGTAATCTAGAAGACTGCATTAATCATACGTTGAAATGTTTTAAAAAAGTCCCGCTATTCCCCGGCTCTAGGGGAGCAAATGACTGGTGCAATCGATACAAATTGGTCATTACGTAAAACAGGACTTCCCACCAAGTTTGGTTGGTTTCTTGTTTTAAACGTCATAGTCAACATTTTTCAGTCATGTCTGGACCGTGAGCCAGCACTTATTGAGAATTAAACAGTACTACGGGGTGCTTTTACTGTGTCTTGTTGAAAGACACAGCCCGCGCTCAAGCGAATATCGAACCCAGGACCTCTCGATTCGGAGTCCGTCCCGCCATAGTCGCCTAAAAACGCATTATCTATTTTTTCCAAACAGGTCATGCGCAGAGCAGGCTTCGCAACATCACGTATAGCAATATGAGGCTTTGGAAGTTCGGGTCTAGTATGCTCGTTCGTTTAGTCATAAATAGCACGTTTTTTTGGTTTGTTTGTTTTGTGTGTGTGTGTGTGTGTGTGTGTGTGTGTGTGTGTGTGTGTGTGTATGCCGCCCGGTAAAGAGCATAAGTTAAACAGCACGTGCTCACATGAACTGCCTGATTACAAAACTCCTTTCGTCTTCATTAATATCGCCTGTTAGTTTGGTGTGACACAGGTACTATATTTAATGCAATAATATTTGAGACGTGAGAATACCAACTGTGGTTTCCGAACAGGTCTGATACGAATCGGCCTGTTCAAGCACAGAAGATGGCTAGAAGCTTGAAATTTCGGATTTAAGAAGAAGAGGAGTGTACTATTCGTGTAGCGAAAACAAAGGCGTTGATCAGCTTCGCGATTACCGAAAAGCGGATCTGCGTCTTTGTTTCAAGTCGTATATGCAGATTGTTGGTTTTCTCATTAGGCGGCTCATTTGTTATCACAGATGACCAATATGACAGATAAATAACACTTATATCCAAATAAAGCAACAATTTAATTTATTGAAATACACTTTCGATTCGAGCTTTTTGTGCAAACGTTATCATCCTCAAGCGTTGGTCTGACCCATGCTTCATATACCTCCGGCGTAGGCGATGGCCTGTTTTTCTCCAGATAGCGACTTTGGCGAAGAACTGCACCAAATCCTTACATCAACTAGAAGGAGTTGTCAGAGGAAAACATATGTCCCCCCTCTCTGCCCCAAACCACTTTTAATTTTGTAAATTTTTACATATATACCAACAATCATTTTAAATTAAAACCAATATTAAAACCAACAGACATTTTAAAATATCACATGTAAAAAGTAATGGACCACCTCGGCCCCAACCCTAAATTTTTACAAAAATGCAATTTTGAACATAAATCAATGGCCATAACTGTAAGATCGTTTCACGAAATTTACCCATCTACAATCCCAAACCAATCCTTGCTGGTATCAACTAATATGCAAAGTTTAAAGAAAATCGGTAAAAAACTTAGAGAGCGGAAACGAATGGAGACACCTGGATTTTCAAACAGTTAATTGACCTTTGTGACCTTGAAAATTGGGTCAAGGTCACCGAAATCTAACCACTCCATTCAGCTGTCCCAATGAAGTTTCTGTGCCAGTTTGGTTTAAATCCATCCAGTGGTTCAGGAGATATCGTGCAGACAAAAAGCTACGTCGCCGCCGACGCCGACGCCGCCGACGGGATCCACACCAAAAACAATATGTCCCCTACCCCTTCGGAGGGGAGGGGGGGGGCATAAAAACCAGTGTATAAAGTGACACCAATTTCAGCATGAGTAAAGCATGAAATAGTTATTGGTTTTAACAAAATGTGGATTTAACAGTGAATTTTTACCGTCCGTGGGTTTCGCAGTAAATAACTCGTCGAAGACAAAACTATTTACTGTCTCGAATCATTGTGTGGGAAAAAAGAACCGTTACACTGTCCTCAACTACCTATTGAAGCAGAGATTTTGCGTGCTACGAAAAATATTTACCGCTTTTTGTTGAAAACTGTTCCTCAGGCGTTGGCTATTGTCTCGGAGTTAGCTATTTCACTCCGGCGCTATTCAAATATCGATTATTGGCATGCAGTGTGAGTAGGCTACATATGAAAATTGCTTTTGATTGGCCAAGCGGTTTCAGAGGAGAAGATGTTTAAAGTACATAGCCATATACAAGCACTTCGCTCTAAGGCAGACGCAGACAACGTATTCACTGTGGCATAACTTGCTAATAAGGATTTAAACATTTCGTGAATTTCGGTCACAACAATTTCACGAAGGACACAACTTATTCGCGAATTACCTGGATGAAGATGTACCTGCTATGTTTGAAGCCACGCTTTGAAGTGATTAAGGCGAAATCTAAACTGAAATAGTTTCATATGCCTTGGCGAGACATATGGGTGAATGAATATGTACTTTTTATATTTGGGAAAGCTAATTAAGGATACTCATTCTTATTTTTCTAACAAAATTAGGTGTTTTCCTAGTTTAATTGCCAATCCAGTAAAAGTGTCCTTTTGCACCAGAATTTGGGCATGCTATATGTATAAAAGGACACCTAAAGAACTTCTTGGTATAAATAGATTGAAACTTTTGTAACAATAGAGTCTGTAATATACCGAGAATCCCATGTACCAAGTCAGCTAGTGGACACAACTATTTCAGGAGTGAGGCATGAGAAAGCTACAAACATTTCTTCAGTCAGTCATAACTGTTTCTTGAGTCAGTCACAACTGTTTCTTGAGCAATGATAGTTCGTCTCTCACTAATGAGAAAGACCATCATTATTTCTTGAATAGTGCTGATGTGTGTTGGTGAGTTCTTTGATGGCTGACTAGGCCAATTCTGGCTCTAAACTGTCGGTTGCAAGTAGAGCAAGTCAATGTCATAGAGTCTGCTGGTGGCACATTTGTTTTGGCTTTGCGCTTTCTTCGCTTTCCTTCAGCTTCACAGATTCTCTTCTTTTCATAAAGAGCTGCTCCTTTGTTGATGAGACCTCGACACTTTGATCGCTCCTGTGCAGTCTGTTCCCAGGACCCCATTGGTATTTCGAAATCCTTCAGAGAGGCTTTGAGGGTGTCTTTGTAGCGTTTCTTCTGGCCCCCTTGAGAGCGCTTTCCCTCCTGTAGTTCTCCATAGAAAACTTTCTTTGGAAGTCGCGCATCAGGCATTCTTATAACATGGCCAGTCCATCTTAGCTGTGCTAGCTTTAAGACTGTATGCATGCTTTGCATCCCTGCTTTCCTCAGGACCTCTGTGTCTTGAATCTTGTCCTGCCACTTGATTTTTAACAACTTTCTCAAACAGCTTAAGTGGAAATGGTTAAGTCTCTTTGCATGACGTTGGTATACTGTCCAGGTCTCACATGCATACAAGAGGGTTGGCAGTACCACAGCCTTGTTGACTTTCAGCTTGGTGTCAAGCTTGATTCCATTTCGCTCCCAGACATTTGCACGGAGTCTTCCGAATGCCACACTAGCTTTTGCAATTCTGGCAGTGATCTCATCATCAATATGCACTGCTCTGGAGAGAGTGCTTCCCAGGTAGGTGAACTTGTCAACAACTTTCAGTTTTTGCCCATTCACAGTGATGGTTGGTTCATTATATGGTTTTCCGGGGGCTGGTTGGTGTACAACCTCTGTCTTTTTTGTGCTGATTGTGAGATCATAGTTATCACATGACTGTGAGACTTGATCCATGGCTCTTTGCATTTTTGCCTCTGTGTTGGCATTCTTATCCATATCATCTGCATAGAGGAGCACATCAGTCTGGACCTTAGTTTTGGCTTGCAACCTTCTGAGGTTGAATATGTTGCCATCAAAACGGTACCTGATTGGAAAACCAGTGTCACTGTCCTGAAAAGCATCCATAAGCATGGCAGAAAACATCATGCTGAACAGTGTTGGTGCCAGAACACAGCCTTGTTTGACCCCATTTGTTACTTCAAATGGTTCAGAGAACTCTCCATCATTCTGCACACGTGCCTGCATGCCATCATGAAACTGCCGCACCATAGCTATGAATCTGGGTGGACAGCCAAACTTGGCCATGATTTTCCAGAGTCCATCACGACTAACAGTGTCAAAAGCTTTGGTGAGGTCAACAAACGTCATGTATAGATCTACATTCTGTTCTTGGCATTTCTCCTGAAGCTGTCTTGCTGTGAAGATCATGTCTATTGTCCCTCTGTCTTTTCTGAATCCACATTGACTTTCAGGGATAAGTCCCGTCTGATCAAGATGAGCATTCAGACGATTCAACAGAATTTTTGCAAGTATCTTCCCAGCAATTGATAGGAGGGAGATGCCTCTGTGATTGTCACAGACTTGAAGATTTCCTTTCCGCTTGTATAGGTGGATTATGGATGCATCCTTAAATTCTTGTGGGATAGCCTCCTTCCTCCACATACAGTGAAACAACTCTGTCAGTTTCTCTGCCATGGGTGCCCCCCCCCCCCCCCCAGCCTTGTAAACTTCGGCAGGAATTGCATCAGCACCTGGGGCTTTGCCAGATGATAGTTGTTGAACTGCTTTTCTTGTTTCCGTAACGGTAGGAAATTCATCTAACAGAACATTGCACGACCATTAGAACTGAGCCGCCTGTGTGCAGGTCTGCAACTACAGCTCCCAGTGTGTCCTACACCTGCTGCTTCGCCACTCGCCCATCGCCACAGGACTTTGTAGGCATGTGGGTGCAAGTGTGATGAAATTGTTGTGTATGCAAGTGCTTGTGTGTTGAGAAATAAGATGACATGCGCTATGAAATTGGATTATAGTGAGGAAGAGGTGCGCAACGTCAACCTCACTCTCTAGTCCTTGCCCAGCTGCGCCCAGAGGCAAGACACAGGTCAAGACGTCTGGAGTTGGGTTTGGATGCAGTGGATGACCGTAACATCTTTAGTGCCTTGTCACGCTCTGCATGTTCCACAACATGTTGCTGTATCGCTTTCTGAACCGTTGAATCAGATGATTTCTTCCGCTCCATCTACCGAAACAGTCTTTGCATATCTGGACTAGGCATATCCAGGCACACAGGTTTGATTTTGGAGTTTCCTTCTCCTAGATGAATTGCTGGCCACAGCTGAAGAGCTCCATCTACCCTTTCTTAGGTTTTGTTTAGAGACCTGTAAACTCCTAGGAGGGCTGTCAACCAAGACTAATGAGTTCCCCCTGCCCAGCTAGATTTTGTGTAGAGAACTAGCTTAACTCCTAGATGAGTTGCCTTCCAAGGCTAACGAGCCCCATCTGCACCGCATGACAACAGGTAGTACTGATTACATGTTACAGTAGCAGTTAAACTGACCTGACCATGAGCAATACACGGTATTTAGCATACGGTCTTGAGCAATACACGGTATTTAGCATACAAGTTTCAACATTTGTACACATAAAGCACTGGAAATAGACAGTGCGTACAGTTTGAACCAAAACAGAAAAATATACAGGCATGATATAAACCATAATCGTGATGAGCACAGAAGATTTGAAATTAAAAACCTCACATAGAACACGACAGAACCTTGTTTTGACTTTCGAATCACCGCAATATCGTTTTTTTTTTTTTTTTTTCTATTGTTAATAAGATCCAAACTCTTTAAGAGGAGTGAATTTTCAAAGGAGGAAATAAAATAATCAATCATCCTAACATTTTGGTGCTCACGGTGCACGCAGTGCAGATCACTGTTCTTGTGTGGTATTGTAACAGACTTACTTGCGATCGTACTGCGCGCACCTCGGCGTTCCAACTTTCCTAGAACGCTGTACGTATGTGATCGCCGTAACAATGCCGTCCTTATGCGAAAGGGGTTTATATCATTTATAAGCAAACAAACAAACAAACAAACAAAAAAGAAAGAAAAAAAACAACAGAGGATCAATGGTCCTGATATCGCTCACCAGAGATTTTGTCTTTGATGAATGACCTTTGGCTAAGGCCATGTTGGCCAACATAAAATATAAACTTGACCTCAAATACTCACATAATTATTAACACTATAAACTCCCTGTATCTATACCAGCTTTCAGATCTTTCTGGCAATATTTGACCTTTCTGTTTAAATTAACTGTTTAATAGGTCAATGTCAACCCAATGTCATGATTTATATAAACTATGAAGGGCCAGAGCTCCCAATGCTACATACCAATCGGTCCAGCTATTCCAGAGAAATTTATTTTTAAAGGATTTTACCACATATATGGGCATGGCGGCCATCTTGGTAATGTCATCTGGACCATGTATACAAACTTTGGTTCCCCTTCCTAAGGATAGCACATATAAAATGTGGCTTTGATTGGTGCAGTGGTTTCTGAGAAAATTGAGTTTTAAATATAATCTGTAAATGACCTTTGACCAATGTCAAGAGATGACATTGACCTTGAATGCTCATAGGACTTCATTAACTCAATAAGTTGTATGTATGTACCATCTTTCAGGTCACGGGCCACAAAACGTTCTGAAAAATCCAATGTTTTCCACTAAAATATGTCAAGGTCAACCCAAGGTCATGATTTATACAAACTATGATGGGCCAGAGTTCCAGATGCTATACACCAAGTTTTATTGAAATCGCTCCAGCAGTTCCAGAGAAGAAGATTTTTTAAGGTTTTTACCATATATGGGCATGGCAGCCATCTTGGCCATGTGGTCTAGACCATTTATACAAGCTTTGATTCCCCCTTCTTAAGGATACCACATGTATAAAATTTGGCTTTGATTGGTCAAGTGGTTCCTGAGAAAATTAAGTTTTAAATTTACTATGTAAATGATCTTTGGCCAAGGTCAAGAGATGACCTTGACCTTGAATACTCCTATGACTTCATTTAATCAATAAGTTATATGTATCTACCAACTTTCCGGTCACCGGCCTGAAAAATACAATGTTTTCACTTTTGTCCATTGAAAAGCCTATGTGACCAAAGTTGATCTTGCCGTAAAATAGGTCAAGGTCAATCCAAGGTCATGGTTCATATAAATTATAGTGGGCCAGAGTCCTCGATGCAACATACCAAGTTTCATTGAAATCGGTCCACCGGTTCCAGAGAAGAAGATTTTTAAGGTTTTCACCATATATGGGCATGGCGGCCATCTTGGTCATGTGACCTGGACCATTTATATAAACTTCAGTTCCCCCTTCCTAAGGATGCTCCACATGAAGTTTGGCATTGATTTGACCAGGGGTTTCAGAGAAGAAAAGATCTTTGAAAAGTGTGAACGACGACGACAGGCGACGGAGCATGGTCATCCTATAAGCTCACCTTTTGAGCCTTCGGCTCAGTTGAGGTAAAAACCCAGAAGACCAATCGTCCTGTAAACTCTCGCCTGAGATCTGAGATATATACCAATAAACTTGTTTGACTATAAAGGACAGAGTCAGAATACCCCTTGGGGTTAATTTTTTTTGAATTCATAAATATTCCGTCCACTTGCCCATTTCCTGGAAGTTTTTTCCTTCAGTGTCATTTTAACAGTTTTCTGCATATGTGAATTATGATTACCTTGCCATAAAATCCGTCAAGATCATCACAGGATCATGATTTATACACACATTGTAGTACTCTAGTCTTGATTTTAACATATCAATTTCCGTTGCAATAGGTTCAGCAGTTCCTGTGAAGAAGATTTTTGAAGGGTTTTTACCATATATGGGCATGGTGGCCATCTTGGTCAAGTGACCTGGTATATTTATAATCACATTGGTTCTCCCTTCATACAGATGATTTTTATAAAATTTGACTTTGATTGGCCAAGTGGTTTTAGAGACGAAGATCTTTGATGTTGGCCTTGCCGTAAAATAGGTCAGGGTCATCCCAGGGTCATGATTTATATAAACTTTGTAAAGCTCTATTGCCCGATGCTTTATGCCAAGTTTCAAAGCCATAGGCCTTCTGGTTCTGGAGAAGAGGATTTTAAAGGTTTTTGCTGTTTATAGCCCTGGCGGCTATCTTGGTCATGTGGCCTGGACCATTTATATAAACTTTGGTTACCCCTTCCTAAGGATGCTCCATATAAAGTTTGGCTTTGATTGGCCCAGGTGTTTCAGAGGAGATGTTTAAACATTGTGAACGACGACGACGGACGACGGAGCATGGGTATACTATAAGCTCACCTTGTGAGCCTAACGGCTGAGGTGAGCCAAAAAGAAAAGAAAACCGAAAGCAAAAAATAGAACTAGAGCATTATTTCTGTATATTTTGCAAACCTTTTTTTTTTTGTGAAAACCGATACTTCATTATTATTGGCGGTAGTGGCATCTAAAATCCTCCATTTTCTGAAAACCAGGAATATCACAATGACTGTCATTCGATACATATAGCAAAAAAACCTTTGCGAGATTTCTAAATTTTGGTTGCTTAGACAGCATAAAATCTTAGATATGACATTGACATTTAGTGAGATACTGAGATATAAGGAGTTAAGAAAACTGAGCAGCAATGTCAGTCTTGCCTGGTCTACAACCACAAAGACAATTTTATAGGCCAAATGATGGTTTGAAATAGTGTAGTAAATCGGTACTAAGATAATGTCTTGCATTTAAGTATGTGATCATGTCAATACTATTGAAACTAAATGCGAAAGGCACATCGTGCTTCTGAGTTGACTTAAATCAGAGTTTTTGCAAATCATTGATCACGAAACGTTTGTGTCCAACAGTCATTAAGACCAAGAAACAGTTGTAACAGACTCATGACAGTTATAGCCTTCTCAAGAAATAGTTGTAGCCGCATCAACAAAGAGTAGTCATCTTTTCTTCTTTATTTCATGACTTATGCGTATTATTTTAAGACAGTTTTTGACAGGTGTCTTTGCAATTGATTTTTGTTCATTTTGAGTGCAAAATCATTATAGAAATGTCAAAGATATTCGTGTGTAGCCCCAACAGAGCATGAATTACACAATTTTTCGCATAAAAAGGTAAAAAGAAAACAGCAAATGCGACTGCAGAATGTTATTGCTTTAAAAAAATAACCCAATGAGTATGTGCCACAGAAAAATAGGTGATTTAAACAATAATATACCTTTAAAGCACAGGAAAACACTTAAAAAGAGAGTCACATCCATGTTTCCACCTGCAATTCGCGAATAAGTTGTGTCCTTCGTGAAATTGTTGTGACCGAAATTCACGAAATGTTGAAATCCTTATTAGCGAGTTATGCCACAGTGGTATTGGGCCAAATTATTTTAACGAACTAAATATTCTATCTATTTTCTTATTCCAAGCAAGTTTTCCCCCATTTAATGTCATTTTACCAATTTCCCTATTCAAATGCACATTTGAATAGGGAAATTTATTGTAAGATTTCGTGAATTTACCCATCTTACCATTAAATCCTTACCATAAAATAGACCAAGGTCATCCCAAGGTCACATTCTATATAAGCTTGAGACCCTGATGTACATGCCAAATTTCAAAATTCTAGGTCTTTCGATTCGGGAAATTTGTAAAGGTTTTTATTGTTTATAGCCCTTGAGACTATCTTGGTCATGTGATCTGGACATTTTACAAACTTTCATTCCCCATTCCTATGGATGCTCCACAAGAAGTTTTTATTTGGTTTTGGTTTGATCTGAACGACGACGACAACAACGGCATGCTCTATCAGCTCTTCATGCGCCTTCGGCTCAGGTGAGATAATAAATATTGTCTGTCGAAGGAAATCTATACGTTTCATTTCGAGTGACGGCTTACATTTGTAATTCTGGTTGTAATTGTTGTTATTTGATACTTTGTTAGCTTTGGACGAGTTCACCACTGAAATAAATGATGAAAGGAAGACAATTCTTACGTACTAGCCACTTGTCTAAGGTCTTTTATTGTCTCACGTTCTTCCCATTGATTGATTCCGATGAAATTTAATAACACATGCATGGCCTTCCATTTCTGTCTCCGAGATGGTCAAGCATATAATGACCACAAGCGTAAGATACTTTTGGTATCAAACGACGATGAAGACTTTCAAAAGACAGTCACCGAGTTTTTAATACGGCCGGACTTTCTTTATTTCAGTTTATTGTAAACTCTCTGTGACAGAATAGCTGGGCCACTTTATTATTTATTAAAAGTACATTTTAGTCTGGGTTGTATCAACTAAGGACACAATTTTGTCATACAAACAATCGTTTGTGAACTCCAGACATATTGATTGAACAAGTAAGCATGAATTATAATATATTTCAGAAGATTTTGCTAAGAAATCTTATTTAAGACACCTACGTTATAATTAATGCGTCTCGAGACGTGTCATCAAGCCACAAAACACATAAACTGTTCTTTCTTAAGTCTTTTACAATATGAGGTCCTCGACCCTTAACAGCCCTACAAGGTTATTCTGTGAGAGCAGGTGTTAAATTGAACAAAATGATAAATTATTTACATGGGGGTGTCAGTATAACATTTTGCAAGTGAGGACGATCTAATACTGTAATGTTCAGACTCCCTTGAATTGTTGAGTTATACTGTCCGGATTTAGGCCCAAAACAAAGGAGTCCTTACACTACAAAGGGTTCGTTCTGATTCTGTTCTGGTATAAAAAGATAAAGAAGATCAAATGACTTATAAAATTGTGTTTATTTTATTTGTTGATTGTTATAAAAAAAATGACAAGTATTTCCTAATTGTTCGTAATTGGTAATAGCAGGGTCTCTATAGAAGGGGTCAAGAATCTTTGTCCTATGTTCAAAATTCTTGTATGTCAGTTTCGTATTTACACACCTAAAAAACATACATTCAAAATTTATAATTAATGTCAATTTACCATAATCATGTTATTAATTCTTTCATTTTTTCTATATCAGAACATGCTAGATTATCCAGTATACATTAATAATAGTACTATAGTTAGGAATTTATATCTGTTTTGACTTAATATGTACCACAGTGTCCATTTTCACATTTTTTCATGCATTTTCACAATTTTCTGGAACATTGCGCAATTTATTTTGTTGAAAATTGCATGAATGTGAAGCTGATATGATGCATTGTTTATTGGAATGTATTTCATATCTTTAATTGGTTTTTTACGATTTTTTATTGTGATAAATTCACTTTTGAGTAAGGTTTTTAGCAACTTCTTACACTGTCCGTATATATGGTACTTGATATACCTGAGTTTTTGATTATTGGAAAAATCAATACATAGTTTCTTGACCCCTTCTATAGAGACCCTGGTAATAGTAAAACTATTTCATTGACTCCGATGATTTTTATTAATCGGCAGCCAATCAGCTCAAAGCACATTCGATGTTTATAAACAATCGGATTTATGGAGGCTCAATCAAGTACTAAGTCAAGAAAAACATTTCAACACATAGCCACACTGTAATTAATTAATGTTGAAAGAAGAAGAGATTCATTCATATACAATATAAATTATTTCCCTACTGTATCTGATCTTTAACGGGTGTTGCGAATTTTGGACATTAAAAGTCGGTCCAAAATTGGAAGAAACCTTCGCAATTCGATGCAGATTCTAGGATCAAAATTCGCAACACTTCGTTCAAATTTCGAGACAAACAGTAAAATATAATGTTTAGAGAAAAAGGATGGTCAACACGATGCAGCAGTTCAAATGTGGAATATAAAAATTGGGAAATCTAGGAGCGAAATTGGAAGTTGAAAATTCGAGAAAAAGGTTCAAAATTCGCAACAAGAAGATTTGAAAATTCGATTAAATGACCAAAAACTTGTTGCAAGACGCTTAAAGGGTCTTAAAAACTAATGAGTCTTTACTCAATTTTCTGTCTAAAAATCCGCTACCTCTCTCATGGTATTTTCGGGGGGTTATTGCTATTTTTCGAATTTGGTCTTCTGAATTTCGAGTTTCAGATCGGATGAAGAACGCTGCGGTGCTACCGTCCTTTTTATACTGATTTGGTATCTCTTAGTTACGGTCTCGCGAGCTCATGATAACCATTGTTACAGGCGTTCTGATTGGTGGAGACGCACCTTCCTGGCGCGGCTACACCAATCAGCGCTCGCTTTCCAATGTTCAATGAAACAGTATGGCGGACCGAATGAAATCTGTTTGGAGAAACAGGTGGACAATTTTAAGGAGATTTTACCTCATAAAATGACTTGTCACAGGTAATCATCATTACTATATAATTGTAGACATATTTATTCATTTACCTGTGTCGGCTTTTCGTACAACTCTTTGTATTTCTTTGGCAGTCGTGGTCGAAGCGTGTCACAACATGAAATTAGGGTAGTGGCTCAATTTCCGTGTTATGTGGAAAATATACAGAAACTCCTAATTTAGTATTTTAGAGGTGATCAGTATTTAGAGAATCAATATGGATAACAAAGTGAAAGGCTGGGGGCTGATTCATAACATTACCCCCGCCTCCGAAAAATTGGTCCCCAATTTTTAGATAAAAACTTCAGTCACCAGACTTTCAAGTTAGGCAGTGCCTATTTTCATGTTGTGCAAAGTTTACTTTAATGATGTATGTGCTTCTGCCTTTGATCCAATAAAGGGATACAAGTGCCTAGAAAACTTGTCTCCAACTATTGAATCCTTGATACTTTGATAAGTTGGTGATTACCAGACACAAAACTGGAAACAACTATTTTATCATATGTGGCAATTTAGCACATTTCATATACTTATATATGTTTCCTTATAAGGCTTTTCTGCTAAAAATGCTATAACCATCATATATACAAAGGTAAACCTTATTTTTTAAATCCATAATGTTTTAAATACAACAGATTAATTAACATGAGACATTTAATCAGACATAGACAGCATTAAGGGAATTATGAACATATGAAAACACATTTGTCATGACACACACAAAATTAAAGACTAGTCATACGTAATATAGCTCTTTATAAGAGTCTCCATATATGTGAACACATTTTGGTTATAGGTATTGTATTTTAAATACACAAATTATTGGCACTTATTTGGCCTATTTCACTAATATTGTCACTATATTGAATAATTTCCAACGTTGGTATTTAAAGTCTCTTTGTCGTCATTCATCACTGACGATAAATTGGGATCCCATAGTAGTCCACAACTCCTTGATAACGCCTCTGTTTCTATATCAGTATTATATATTGATATCAGTTTATCTATTTCAAGCCAAAAGGAGACTAAATCTCCTCCTCTCTGGCCACTTTATACGTTTACAAGAACATTCAGTTCTGTCCTATTAATTCAGTAGTGATTACAACTTGTCCTATTAATTCAGTAGTGATTACAACTTCATTGTTCGCCCCTATTTTATGATGACATTTTATGTAATAAGGTAAGATTACCATATTCTACTTATTCAAATACTTTCCTAAAATAATAGGATGTCATACTATTATAGCTTATGATCATAAACACCCACAGTTTCATTATTCAAACTCATATCAAGCATTTTCAGGGTGAAATGTATATATATATATATTTTTAAACTGCCTTATAAGATACATATTAGGAAAAAGGTTTGGCACCATCTTCTTTGAGAAAAAGAAAATACATGGTACACGTTCATACACACATTCATGTCGGAGAATACCATTTCTCCAACCCATTCATGTCGGAGAATACCATTTCTCCAACCCATTTATACAAAAATTAAAAACAAATAGTAAAGACCACCCCCCCCCCAAACAATAGTCAGTAGAAGGGATAGTAGCGGACATGCCACACACCCACTCTACGACATTGTTCCAAGAAATTCGTAAAATACCTTTTATGTTAGTTAGCTTGTTTTCACTCTCTCCACATGCCAATATCGCTACTCAACTTTCTTTCTAAAACACTCATTAACAGTTCACAATCAAAATATGCAGCCTCAGTCTTCAATGCGAGTAAACTTTCGACATTGCTAGCCAATAGACTACCAGTTCTAAGGAAAAATAAGAAACGTTTAAATGTCTAGGGTTCTCGGTCTAAAAATATTATGTTGTTATTTTCGGGGCGTAGGGGAGAGTTTTCTAGAAACATTTTTGACAACAGATTAGGGATGGAAACAAGAGTTCTTTTGCATGTTACAAATTCTGTACCCCAAACATTAAACTTTATAATTTCATTTTGGTCCTGCTCAATTTTTTGTAATTTATTGGAAGATGGGGCAGAAACTCTTATCGTCCGTTTTCTATTTTCATTTTCGCATTCCTTTTGTACCTTTTCTTCTGTTTCCTTTCTCTTTTTCTCCTTTCTCTCTTTCTCACTCTTTTCTTTTTTCTCTTGTTCTTTCCTTTCTTTCTCTGCCTTTTCTTTCATTTCTTTTTCTAACCTTTCTTTCTTCTCTTTCTCTTCCTTATCTTTTCTCTCTTTTTCTGCCTTTTCTTTCTTCTCTTTCTCTTCCTTATCTTTCCTCTCTTTTTCTTTCTTTTCTTTCTCTTCCTTTTCCTTCCCTTCTTTTTCAGATTTTTCTTTTTTCTCTCTTTCTGCCTTTTCTTTCTTTTCTTTTTCTATTTTTTCTTTCTTTTTCTCTTCCTTCTCTTTCCTCTCTTTTTCTGCCTTTTCTTTCTTCTCTCTCTCCTTTCTTTCTTTCTCTTCCTTTTCTTTTTTTTTCTTTTTCCTTCTTATCTTTCTCATCTTTTTCTTTCTTTTCTTTTACTAACTTTTCTTTCTTCTCTTTCTCCTCCTTATCTTTTCTTTCTTTTTCTGCCTTTTCTTTCTTCTCTCTTTCCTGTTTTTCCTTCTCCTCCTTTTCTTTCTTTTCTTTCTCTAACTTTTCTATTTTCTCTTTTTCTTTTCTATCTCTCTGTTCCTTTTCCTTTTCTTCCTTTTCTTTCCTCTCTTTCTCTTTTTTTTTCCCGATCTTTCCTTTCTCTCTCTTCTCTTTCTCTCTTTTCCTTTTCTTTCCTTTCTCTCTCCTCTCTTTCTCTCTTTTCCCTTTCCTCATCCACCCTTACAATTCTCACACTTTCTCTATCC
Organism: Rugalucina vietnamica; assembly: GCA_964017185.1. Lineage (NCBI taxonomy): Eukaryota > Metazoa > Mollusca > Bivalvia > Lucinida > Lucinidae > Rugalucina > Rugalucina vietnamica. Next base: position 37,196,005 of record OZ024877.1, read on the forward strand.
ATGACTTCATCATCTAAAATCATGGGCTCCTCAAGACCCGTAGCTTTTTGGTAATTTTCCAATGAATCAATGGCATTGAGGAGCTCAGATGTTCGACCGATTTCGGCAAGATGCCTTTCAGCAGAATTGTCACGTGAAGAAGCGGAGGAAGAGGATGTGGATGAGGACGAGGAAGATGATTCAGAGGAAAATTTAGCAGAACCAGCAGAAGATGAAGAAGAAGAAGAAGAAGAAGAAGAAGAAGAAGAAGAAGAAGAAGATAGGTGCCTCTGTCTTTTTCCGTTAAAGGGACGTGCTGGGCATGTCCTTTTTCTTGTAGGGGCTAGGGGACCTGGTGCATTTGGAACGATGAAATTAGATTCATTTCTTGGTCCAGTCAATATAAGCTCATTGGTTGCACGGGCTATGAAAAGTTCCAGTTCAACTTTTGCATCCTCGTGACTCGCCCCCGTAGTCGCGGAAAACATGAAGAAATCCCGCTCAGTTGCCCGGCATTGATGGGGATTGTTGTTCCTCCTAAATATCTTGTGACATTTGGTACACTTCCAGCTTACACCAGAGTGTTGCTCTTTCAAATGGTTGAGGCAAGCTCCTCAAGTCTTGAATGTCAAATCTTGGCATATGCCACATCGGTAGTCAAGTATCTGAAAGACAAGAGAGCTTCCTTAAGCATATTTCAAGGGCACAGTACATGTCAATTTTTTTTTCTAGAATTAATCAATTTTCAGATAAAAAGAAAAAATATATATATATTAAGTTCACTTCTGATTTTATATGGCAGTATACAATATTCTGGTTTAAGAAAACCAAACTGGCAAATTTCTTCCTGAGTACCTCCTCAACTTATCGTGGTGTACTACCTTGGGCCTATGTCTTGGGGACAGCTGTACTCGATACAGAATCTCACTAAGTTTTGTAATCACTTTATACGGACCTTTCCAATGTCTTTGCAGTTTTGGATTTAAGCCTACCCTTCTAACAGGATCATAAAGCCAGACTGCATCTCCTACTTGAAATTCATACAAGTTAGATTTAATGTCATAATTTCTCTTCATAGCATCACTAGCTATCTAATTTGACCTACCTTGCACCCCCCCCCCCCAGGACAATTTTTCATGGGTGCCAAATCGTTCATTGGGACCCCAGAAATGCAAAGAATTTTTGTCCTCAAAGATAAACTCAATTGCACTATGAAAAAATGCATGGTTTCCATGGCAACCATTAAAGCGATTCTTGAGCATGGGGGTGTACATAGACAATTGACCACATCTCCATTGTTACTTATCCTAGACCACTGAAATTGGTCTCATTTAAAAGCTTAGATATAGCCCTTTCATCCTACAGTGAGTAATGCAAATTTTTGAATTTGCATATTCATGAATTTTAATGAAAACTTTAAAAATGACAGAAAAAGCGTTAAAAATTCATAAATAAACTAATTTCAGGCCCAAACTGTCATTCTGACACTTTATTTATTAAACCAGTAATATTATATGACAAATGTATTGATGATCTGGGCCTATATGAAAATTATCTCATTTGCATATTCATGAATATTAATAAAAATGTAAAAAAATGAGGAAAAACAAGGGAAAAACTATATCCATTGCAAGGATTTGGATAGGTTATAAGGTCCATCTTGCATCCATTTAACCAATTCCCATGTCTGCCAGTGTGGCCAGAGGGACCACCTAAATGGCATAAAATATTGTCCTCAATGATGAACACATTTGCATGATGTAAAATGACAGTCTTCACCCACCCCTCGTGCGATTCTAAAGAATAGGAGGTACTTACAAAACCACCCACATCCCACCAATAGCATGCTCTAGGATACTATAATTGGTCTGATAGTGATGAACCTAACAATTTAACCTTGCTACCTTATATTTATATCATAGAATTTGCTTATTCATGAAAATTAATAAAAAAAAAACATTCTTAATTGGAGAAAAATCGTGGAAAAAATAGGGGTGTACATGCAAAATCGCTTGTACAAGAGCTATTGATAAACCCAGAATACTGAAAGAGGTTTCAAATGAAGGCTATTGCAATGTACTATGACCCTGAAGTATGATATAAGAATAATCTGAATTTCAATTTCATTAATTTTATTGAAAACTTAAGAAATTTGAGAGAAAAAGTTAAAACCTTATATGCGTAAACCTACAAAATGACTTGCATCTCAGCAATAAAAAGCCCTATAGTGCTCAAAATGGTATCAAATGGTGCCTATGGCAATATCATACCATCCTGTACTACAGTATTTAAGTCATTTGATTTTTTGTTTGAAGAATATTAACAAAACCTTTTGAATTTAGTGAAAAAATACGGAAAAATAATGGGGGTATACGTAGAAAAACGGACATATCTTGGCTACTGAAAGCCCTAGAGAGCTATATTTGGTATCAAATGATTGCTAGAACAATGTTCTATAACCATGTAATCAGCAATATAAACATCAACTATTGTTGGTGTATGTATATTAAAGAGATTGTCATAAATAAGAGAAAAATCGACGATAAATAAAGGGGTACACCAACAAAATTGCTTATATCTCAACTGCTAATATCCGTAGAGTGCTGAAAATGGTACCAATAGATAGCTAGGAGAATGCACTACAGCCATGTGGTCTGATAGTTTAACAAAATGTTATAAAATGTTCTGAATGTTACATAAAGTTTTGAAAAATTGTGAAAATAACAGAAAATTGAAGGATGTGCTTAAACAAAATTTATTAAATCTTGCTTGCCAACGAAGATGATTCAAATATCTGAGTACCTGGCAATAATACATTGTCCTAGCAATAAATTGATGCCATTTTGAGTTCTCTATGGCTATTGGTAAATGAGATATTAGCGATTTGGTTGGTGTACCCCGTCATTTTTCATTGATTTTTCTCTTATTTATGACAATCTCATTAATATCCATACAACAACAATAGCTGATGTTATATATTGCTGATTACATGGTCATAGAGTATTGTCCTAGCAATCATTTGATACCAATTATAGCTCTCTTCAGCTCTCTAGGTCTTTCAGTAGCCAAGATATGTGCGTTTTTCTACGTATACCCCCCATTATTTTTCTGTATTTTTTAACTAAATTCAAAAAGTTGTGTTAATTTTCTTCAAACAAAATATCTAATAACTCAAATATTGTAGTACAGGATGGTTTAATATTGCCATAGAAACCATTTGATACCATTTTAGCACTATAGGGCTTTTGACTGCTGAGATGCAAGTCATTTTGTAGGTTAACCCATATAAGTTTTTAACTTTTCCCTTAAATTTCTTAAGTTTTTATGAAAATCCATGAAACTGAAAAACAGATTATTCTTAAATCATACTTGAGGGTCATAGTACATTGCAATAGCATTCATTTGAAACCTATTTCAGCATCTTGGGTTTATAAATAGCTCTGGTACAAGCGATTTTGTATGTATACCCCCTATTTTTCCACGATATTTCTTCATTTTTAATGTCTTTTTATTAATTTTCACGAATAAACAAATTCAATGATTAAAATATAAGGTATCAAGGTTAAATTGTTAGGTTCATGCATCACTATCAGACCAATTATAGTATCATAGAGCACGCTATAGGTGTGATGTATATTTGGTGTGGAGACTATGTCATTTTACATCATGCAAATATGTTTACCACTGAGGACAATATTTTATGGCATTAAGGTGGTCCCTCTGACCACACTGGCAGCATTCAGAATTTGTCCCAGGGATGAAAGATAGACCTTATAACCTATCCAATACCTTGCAATGGAGATATTCTTTCCCTCATTTTTCCTCAATTTCTATCAATTTCATTAATATTCATGAATATGCAAATGAGATAATGATCATATAGGCCCAGGTCATCAATAAATTTCCCATATGATATTACTGGTTCAATAATAAAGTGTCAGAATGACAGTTTGGGTCTGAAATTAGTTTATTTATGGGCTATGGGTTTTTAACGATTTTTCTGTCATTTTTAATGTTTTCATTAAAATTCATGAATATGCCAATTCGAAAATTTGCATTACTTACTATAGGATAAAAGAGCTATGTCTAAGCTTTAAAATGAGACCAATTTCAGTGGTCTAGGATAAGTAACAGTCGGGATATGATCAATTTTCTATGACCACCCCCATGGTTGCCATGGAAACCATGCATTTTTTCATAGTGCAATTGAGTTTATCTTTGAGGACAAAAATTCTTTGCATTTCTGGGGTCCCAATAAACGATTTGGCACCCATGAAAAATTGTCCTGGGGGTGCAAGGTAGTTCAAATTAGCTCCCGGGGTATAATCTATTACGAGCAAACTCGTGTATTTCTCCTATTCTTTCGCTCAACTGGTTAGCATACTGACTACCATAAACTTTCTCACTATTCTCTCTTTCAGGCTGACCAAACACCATGTCAATGGGAAGCCGAATTTCATGACCAAAGGTCATCTTACTAGCTGAAGTGCCTGTGGATTCATGGACAGAAGACCTGTATGCCATCATTACTAAGGGGACATATTCATCCCAATCTTTCTGGTGTTCAGAAACAAAAGCTGACAACATGTTCAAAATGGTTCTATTTGCCCTTTCTATCATACCATCCGACTGGGGTCTAGCTTTAGTAGTCCTAGTTTTCTTGATTCCCAATACTTGACAAATTTCTTGAATTAACTGACTTTCGAAAGAGGCTCCTTGATCAGTATGTATGAACAGAGGGACACCAAACCGAGTTATGAAATTGTCAATCAGGGCCCTAGCTACGGTCTTTGCTTCCAGATTTTCTAACGGAATAGCTTCTGTCCATTTCGTAAAGTAATCCCCTACTACCATCAGGTACCTTTTTGGAGCATTACCATTCTTAGGGGTTGTTCTAACCAGAGGTCCCATGAAGTCAATTGCTATTCGTTCCATAGGCAGACCTACGTTGTACTGTTTCATTGGGGCCTTAGATTTTCTGAGGGACATTTTTCGGGAACAACACACTTCACATCTATTACACCAGTCTTCTGCATCTTTCCTCATTGCATACCAGAAAAAGCGATCCCTTATTTTACCCAGGGTTTTACCCATACCAAGGTGAGCTCCAGCCGTGCTATCATGGAGCTGTGACAGTACAAATCGCCTCAGACTTCTCGGAACAACCATCAAGAATTTAATCTCTTTTCCATCATCACTCCCATCTCCTGTACATAACACCTTCTCTGACACACAGAAGTTCCAACCTTTGCCAGTAATACTTAACCTCTAGACCCTGTCGAGCTATCTCACTCCATTCTGGCTTCTCACCTCTTTCAATCCACGCATGCAATCTCTTTAGCACCCTATCTTCTAACTGGAGTTCTCTGATTTTCACTTTATCGAACTCTTCCCAGTCAACCTCAATTTCTTCAAAATCATGATCTCTACTGCTACCTGATTCTACTTTACTAGTGGAACTTATAGAATTACTCTCATTCGAAGGACCTGGCTGTGGTTCTACCTTCTTGGATTCACTTTTCTTTGTAGCATTTATCCTACCCCGCCTTTGTGTATTTATACTACTTTCTGTCTTCTTCACCTCATTCACATTCTCTATTTTCTCTACTTTCTTTCCTTTAACAATATCTGCATAAGAAAGGGGACCTGGTTTCTCGCCCTGGCTGCACCCTACCTTACCGACTAAGCTTTCTACAGATTCATCGTCCTTTTTCTGCCTATTTGGTTCACTCTGCACCCTCTGAGAATTCTCCAATCTACTATCACTGCCTTCTTCAACTAAGACTGGGAAAAACTTGCTTTCTACCCTATCACAGTACTTGCACCGAAAGTCATAACAAGGTCTTCTGGAGAGGGCGTCACAATTACTGTGCAACCGTCCAGCCCTGTGTTCTATGGTGAAATTATAAGCAGACAAGAACGTCAACATTCTGGCTAGTTGTCCATCTAAGATTTTGAAGTTCAAAAGCCATCTCAGACTACCATGATCACTCCTTACCGTGAACAGGGTACCATACAAGTAATGATGCCAATGATAACGTTTTGCTAATGGAATTCTATAAGGTGCCTTTTTGACTGGTTTGGCATCTTGAACATCAATGTGATGCTGAATGAGTGCAGTGTGCCCAATATCACTTGACGATTTGGAAAAGATATCCTGATGCTTAATCAGAAATTGTTTCAATCGTACCTGTTGGGACTCATCCAAGTTTTCGGAAGACCGCTCAAATAAGGATTTCAAGTGCTCAGGCAGTTTGTCAGAAGTTTGGTCATTTTCAATAATTTGAGATACATTTACCCTTTCACCACTTACGGATTCTACGGCTTGCATAACTGCAGTTACAGTATCTCTTCGAACTGTTATGGGCTCTTTGCGCATGTTAGCCAATCTTAAGGGAATGTTTCCATTTTTCGGGTCAACTAAAACCCTAGCTACCATAAGACCAGTATTTTCTACAAACTTCCTATGAGGCTCTACTAGCCCTGCTCTACTTCTGTCTACATTATCTAAGGGTTTCCCTAGAACAATAATCTCAGATTCAGGGGGAACGCTCACGTTTTCTACAAGCGCCACTCTACAGCAGACAGGCTGTGAACCATTGCTAATATAACAAGGGATTTCCTGACCTTTCACCTTAAGACAACTTTTACTTAGGTTCCATTCACAGTTTCGTACTTTTGAGGTAGGGGTAGGGCATGATATTGGGCTGTAAATTATCCTCTTTCAATAATTTGCCGACATCTTTCCCCAAATCGGATCAATTATGCCTCAAACATGTGAAAAATACTTATTTTCTATTCTTAGACTGGTAAAAACCGGGATTATATAAAGATCCCGGATCGTTCGCCAGTCATAGCCGGTGACTCTCTTCACTGTCGACTTTGCAGGGGTTATCTTTGTTCACAAATAGCGAAAAAAGTAGATGGATGGCACATATTTGTGCACTGCTCATTATGATCCTGGGTCGATTCTCTAAGTATTTGCATGAGATCTATGGGGCTTCCTTTTGCACAGAATATGCATGGGGGCCCAGACTTCAGGCATATTTTACGAAAATTCACTGGTCTGAAAGAGGGGGTAGGGGAAAATATCCCCAATACAGGTAGGGTGATAGTCAGTTCTAGGCAATTTAAATGATGTTATTTTGTTGTTAGACATTTGATTTAATGATTTTATGGGAGAAATCGGATTGTTCACCAGATTGGACAGAGCTATTATCAATTTTGGCGGATCTAGCAAAATTAACTGAAAAATGCTCTAAAAACTGTGGATTGCTACCTTAATTAAGGTTCCATTCACAGTTTCGTACTTTTGAGGTGGGCCAAAAATTTCAATATTAAGGGGTAGGGTATGATATTGGGCTGTAAATTATCCTCTTTCAATAATTTGCCGACATCTTTCCCCAAATCGGATCAATTATGCCTCAAACATGTGAAAAATACTTATTTTCTATTTTTAGACAGGTAAAAACCGGGATTATATAAAGATTTCGGATCGTTCGCCAGTCATAGCCGGTGACGCTCTTCACTGTCGACTTTGCAGGGGTTATCTTTGTTCACAAATAGCGAAAAAAGTAGATGGATGGCACATATTTGTGCACTGCTCATTATGATCCTGGGTCGATTCTCTAAGTATTTGCATGAGATCTATGGGGCTTCCTTTTGCACAGAATATGCATGGGGGCCCAGACTTCAGGCATATTTTACGAAAATTCACTGGTCTGAAAGAGGGGGTAGGGGAAAATATCCCCAATACAGGTAGGGTGATAGTCAGTTCTAGGCAATTTAAATGATGTTATTTTGTTGTTAGACATTTGATTTAACGATTTTATGGGAGAAATCGGATTGTTCACCAGATTGGACAGAGCTATTATCAATTTTGGCGGATCTAGCAAAATTAACTGAAAAATGCTCTAAAAACTGTGGATTGCTACCTTATGATTAAATCACATTTATTCTGCATCATGAAATCTATACCTAGAATACCATCCTGCGTTATGTCTGCAAACAGAACTTCATGCTGGAAGGTAACATTTCCCAGGTTAATTTCTACGGTTGCCTTTCCCTTAAATGGTTTACTTTCCCCGGTTACAGTCAATAGCATGGTAGTGACAGGAGTGAGACAAGGTTCTCTACTATTTCCCCATGTGTTAATGAGATTGCTGTTCAAAATTGTCACATTTGCACCAGAATCACACAGTTGTGTAACTGGTTTATCGTTGACATTTGCTCGAACAAAATAACCACCATCATTGCTACCAGTGTTGTTGAGTTGAATTATATTGGACCTTATAGTGTTTTCGGTCGAGTTGTGGTCCCCCAACTTGACCTGGCATCGTTTCCCTGTTGCTGTGCATTGAAATTTTGCTGTTCAAAGCCATTATTTCTTTGCTCATTTTGCCATAACTATTTCTTGGTGGATTGCCTGGTCTGTAGTTGCTATTTCTTTGCCAGTTGTTACCCCTAAACCTGTCCCCGTTAAAATTGGGATTAGGTCGCTGTGACCTATTTGGTACAAATTGGGTCCTATTCTGGGGAGTGTTTCCACCCTTATGTTGGAAATCTCGGGGTATCTGTCTATTCTGCAATTTTTCAACCTTATCCATCAGAGCATTTACCGTTTCTGTTATTTTACTGATTTCATCGCTAACATTGCTGTATCCAGAGGTCTACCAACTGACCCCACAGCCTTATTTTTTTGCCTATCAGCAATTCTTTGAGCTTCCATTTTTACGGCTAGAGTTTCGGCTTCTTGGATAGATTTTGGGCTACACTCCCTAAGCCTTATTCGGATTTCAGAGTCTAGTAAAGAGTCAATGAAATGGTCAAGGGATAATGTATCTATAAGGTCAGAGTTAGCAGCGGGGTATGCCTGTCTTGTTAGTTTCCGGATATTTTGGGCTAATTCCGGTATCGTCTCCCCCTTTTGTCTAACCCGATTTTTTAATTGCGCCCGGTAAATTTCAGCTTTGTTGACTGTACCAAATCTACTCTGCAAGGCAGCAACCAAGTCAGGAAAGTTTCTACTATGACCAGAATCAAGTTCACTAAGCAATGATCTAGCACTACCCGTTAAACTACTTGCCATGTGTAATGCCTTTGTCTGACTATTCCATTGATTTATCTCTGCCACAATGTTAAATTGAGTCAGATATTCATCAGTGTCTGTTAACCCGTCATACAGCTGAGGTTTCACTCTAACATGCATATTTTCAGTCGGACGACTCTTGTCAGCCGCCTCACCTTGAGCATGTAGACTATTTCCTAACTCAGACCTAACTGCCGAACTACCCTGTGAGCTAGAATTGCTATTCGTATTTCTAGTTTCTATGTCACTTATCTGCCTCTGTAAGGTACAAAGTTTCTCTGACATCCTATCAAATTTTCCTTCAAAGGTATCACTCAAGGACATAACTGTATTCTTTACTTCACTTGCCAATGAAGTAATTTGGTCCTGTATATTTCGGTCGGGACTTGACTGCCTAGACAGTATTTCTATACTACTGTTTCTCATTTCGCCAAGCGAATCTTGCGCAGTTTCGTTTTCTTCTTCCAGAGTATTGTTTAAAATACTTTCTTCTGCCAGCCATTTTCACAGTGGAAAATGTATAAAGAAGCAGAATCAGATTTTTTTTTTTTTTTTTTTTTTTTTTTTTTTTTTTTTTTTTTTTTTTTTTTTAGACTGAGTTGGGCTTTCAAAGAGAACCGGATAGTGAAAAATCGATTTTTTTCTGTAAGATACAAATTTATCACTAATTTCACTGTCTTGCCGAACCTCAGTCAAACCAAAATTTACAAAAATTCGCCACTTCTGACGCCAAATCTGTAATGTTCAGACTCCCTTGAATTGTTGAGTTATACTGTCAGGATTTAGGTCCAAAACAAAGGATTTGAAAATTCGATTAAATGACCAAAAACTTGTTGCAAGACGCTTAAAGGGTCTTAAAAACTATTGAGTCCTTACTCAATTTTCTGTCTAAAAATTCGCAACCTCTCTCATGGTATTTTCGGGGGGTTATTGCTATTTTTCGAATTTGGTCTTCTGAATTTCGAGTTTCAGATCGGATGACGAACGCTGCGGTGCTACCGTCCTTTTTATACTGATTTGGTATCTCTTAGTTACGGTCTCGCGAGCTCATGATAACCATTGTTACAGGCGTTCTGATTGGTGGAGACGCACCTTCCTGGCGCGGCTACACCAATCAGCGCTCGCTTTCCAATGTTCAATGAAACAGTATGGCGGACCGAATGAAATCTGTTTGGAGAAACAGGTGAACAATTTTAAGGAGATTTTACCTCATAAAATGACTTGTCACAGGTAATCATCATTACTATATAATTGTAGACATATTTATTCATTTACCTGTGTCGGCTTTTCGTACAACTCTTTGTATTTCTTTGGCAGTCGTGGTCGAAGCGTGTCACAACACGAAATTAGGGTAGTGGCTCAATTTCCGTGTTATGTGGAAAATATACAGAAACTCCTAATTTAGTATTTTAGAGGTGATCAGTATTTAGAGAATCAATAGGGATAACAAAGTGAAAGGCTGGGGGCTGATTCATAACATTACCCCCGCCTCCGAAAAATTGGTTTTTACAAAATGAATAATAATATGACGCCTGAATATCTTTCCAATTTAGTTCCACAACCGATTGAAACAGCTACTAATTACAACCTTAGACACGTAACAGTACACCAACCTCTTTCAAACTCGGGACTTTATTATGATTCCTTTATACCCTCTAGCATAAGACTATGGAACGAACTTCCTAGATAGGCCAGAGATGCAACTACGTTCACTAGTTTCAAATATCAGATTAATAAAAATATTAAGAAACCGCCGAAATATTACTTGGTCGGTGATAGATATGCCCAAATACAACATACCAGACTCAGAACCTCATGTAGCTCCTTAAATCAACATCTCGTCTCAAAAAATATAGTACAAGACAAGCACTGTGTATGTGGATCTATCGAAACCACAAAACATTATCTATTAGAATGTCCACGTTACACCGCAGCACGAACTGAAATGTTAGATACGATATCTAGAATCTGTACACCAAATTTAAATTGCTTATTGGTAGGTAACAACCAGCTTAATCTAAAAGGCAATATAGATATTTTTCTTGCCGTGCAAAACTACATTGTTGCAAGCAAACGTTTTCAGTCTTGAGAACAATCTCTCTCTCTCTCTCTCTCTCTCTCTCTCTCTCTCTCTCTCTCTCTCTCTGTTACTAGTATTTACATACATATATGTATTCATATGTTGTTTATTTATACAATTAACTTGGTTCCAATATTGGTTTGAACGAACATGAATGATATTTAGGTACAATTCTCACCGGCTGTTTGCAAATCTTGATCACTTTCGGGAGACAGATTAGTATAAGCCACAGGGCTTTTTTTCTGAATCCCTTCTTATACTATTGTAATGTACTGTATGTTTATATGTTGTAGTTATAATGTGAATAAATATGTTTAAACCAAAGGCCGGGGGCTAATTCATAACAATACTATCCACAAAAAGTAGGAGGTAAAGAAAAAAACACCCAGAAAATCGTGGACCACTGATACGGTTGTCGTTTATTCATTGATTTACACGATACGGCTGTCGATTATATTTCTACATGGCAAGTTGCCCCCTTTTTTAGCTCACCTGAGCCGAAGGCTCACAAGGTGAGCTTATAGGATGGCCATGATCCGGCGTCCGTCCGGGTAGCCGGACAACTCGGACCCAAGACAACTCGGACCCTTGGTATTTTTCGGACCCAAGACGAATCGGACCCAAGCATGAGACAACTCGGACCCAATTTTGAGACGACTCGGACCCAACAGCAAGGACGACCATGCAAACAATTTCTCTTTTATTATGTAGATAAAACTTGTGTAAAACACATATACTTGCTAAAATCATAATGCAGCTCATGATGTTTTTTGTGTTACCTGGGTTATTGAATATACTTTTGATAACTACTTTGATTTGATGATTCTGCGATAATATGATAGGCAAAAATGTATCTGTAATAATGCAGCTCATGATGTTATTTTGTGTTACCTGGGTTATTGAATTTACTTGGACACTTGGTGACTTTTTTGATATGATGATTTCAGTGTATGATATGCATTTTTTTCTTCTTCGAAAAACAAAATGCATTAAATTGAGTCATTTATCTGTAATAAACTAATAATGCAGCTCATGATGTTTTTTATGTAACCTGGGTCATTGAATTTACTTGGACATTTGGTGAGTACTTTTATATTATGAGTCTGTGATAATATGCTAAGCATATTGTTGTTTTTTGTTTAAAGCATGAAATTGGGTCATTTATCTGTACTAATGCAGCTCATGATGTTATTTTGTGTAATCTGGGTTATTGAATTTACTTGGACACTTGGTGACTACTTTGATATGACGATTTCAGTGATAGTATGATATGCATTTTTTTTCTTCGAAAAACAAAATGCATGAAATTGAGTCATTTATCTGTGATAATGCAGCTCATGATGTTTTTATGTAACCTGGGTTATTGAATTTACTTGGACATTTGGTGACTACTTTTATATTATGATTCTGTGATAATATGCTAAGCATTTTGTTGTTTTTTGTTTATTGGGTCATTTATCTGTAATAATGCAGCTCATGATGTTATTTTGTGTAACCTGGGTGATGTTTCAATATTATCCTTTTTGTTTTTGTTTTTCGAAAAACAAAATGCATGAAATTGAGTCATTTATCTGTAATAATGCAGCTGAGTCATTTATCTGTAATAATGCAGCTCATGATGTTTTTTGTGTAACCTGGGTTATTGAATTTACTTGGACATTATGATTCTGTGATAATATGCTAAGTATTTTGTTGTTTTTTGTTTGTTTATTTTATTGTTATTTATTTTTGTTATTTTTTCGAAAAAAAAAAAAAAAAAAAAAAAAAAAAAAAAAAAAAAAAACACAAATGCATGAAATTGGGCCATTTGTAATAATGCAGCTCCTGATGTTATTTTGGGTAACCTGGGTTATTGGATTTACTTGGACATTAGGTGACTATTTTGATATAATGATCCTGTGCAGGAGCATATAATCTCTCATGGAGCAAGTAGCTTTCTCTATAGTATTGTGAAAGCCTAGTGTGATGGCAAACTCCCCAGCATTGGATTTCTAGAGAAAAGTTTATCAGCTCACTATCAGTATCATTTGTTTTATTAGGCATTTTCAAGTTCATGACATGACTAATGTAAACATATTTTAATGGATAATCCACAGCCGCAGCACATTACTGGCCACAGTCAAGCAAAACAAATTTCATGTGACAGAACTGTCAAGAACAGAAAAGCACCAAAATACACTATTTACATCACCTTTCACATGAAGTGGATTAAAATTGCAGAATACACCAATACTCATCCATAATTATTAGAATACACTATGAATTAAATGCTGAAAAAATTCCCAGGACAAGGCTTTCTTTGAAATGAGCATGCTAAAATATAACAAACTGACAGATACATTGCAATCTCTGCTGGGAACAACAGCCAATAGACCCCTGTCTTCCTAAGCCTAACCCTTACACCAGGTGATAGCCCCGTGAGAGATTATAGGCTCCTGTCCTGTGATAATATGATAATAGTGATAACTATCCATGGTAACAGAATTTCAAGACTTCTGTAATCGATAAGCGATAATCACAAACATAAATTAACAGACGTGTTTTAGTATATCGGTATTTGAGATATTTTAGTGGTAAAGGGGCCTGATTTCGGCGTCATGCGTTGGTAAAAAATTGCATTTTGGAATTTTGAGGAGAAAAGTACTGCAAATTCTAGCACAACTATCACATTCAAATTACACATGTTGCCATGGCAACGCTCCGAAAAGCATAGAAATACCACTTTTTGCAATTTTGTGTCTTTTCTTTTTCACCATTTAACATCATTTTCAACTACCGGCCCACACGACGAACAATTTCTCATTATGAAATAACTATGAAGTATCACCTAGAGATTTGTATGCAAGGTATCATATTGTTCGTCGTGTGGGCCGGCACTTAAAAATTAAAAAATGTGTTCAGAAATGGTCAAAAATAGACCAAAAAGTGCAAAACGTGCTCTGTCTATGGTTCTTATGCGCGTTGCAATGACAACGCTTGTAGGATAAATGAAGTACTTGTTCAGGTTTTCAAAAGAGGAGACGTTTGCTGTTTTTAAGAATAAATTTCTCACCTCGATTCCAAAATTTAGCAAAATCTGAGGCCAAAAGCAGGCGTTAAATGCCCTAGGCCGTTGAAAGATTGATAGATGACTTGAGTAGCTTTATATTCCATCCAGTGTACTGCCTTTCAAATAAAATATACTTTACTTGGCTCGCAAATTCTGTGAGTCTTTAACGCACATGTCGTACAGATAAGGCTTTCCTGTTTCGGTCGGACGGTACTGTCACATTTGACACACAGATCAAACATTATCTTAAATTTCTGTTGATCACTCTTCATTTGCAGAAAACATAAAAGTTAAAAATCAAGTTTACGCATTCATACAACTTTAAAATTATATATAAAAAAAAACAATGTATAAAATGAAATTAAAAGTCTACATCACATTAATTCTAAAACCATTGTGTTCATCCCTTCGTATTAAAATTAGTTGTTCCATTATACATGTGGTTGCGTAATAAAGACTGCTAACACCGGCGTCAAGTTGGATGAAAATTTCATCCGGTGAAAATTTCATCTAGCAGAAGAAAAAAAAAGTTGGATGAAAATTTCATCTGGACCTGCCCAGTAAAAGTGGTTCATGTCAAAACAACTCCTGTTCCCGTACTAGCTCTTGTTTAGGCAAGCAGCTTATACTGCAATATAGATACATGTTGTATGAAGGTTTGTGGTAAGTCTCAGTAGTCAGGGCGCCAAAAGTCAGAGGGGGGGGGTCAAAAATGCTTTTTTCCATATTTCTCGAGATTCTGTTCCGAATCCAGCTCTTGTGCCAGCAAGCCGCTTATACTGCGATATAGATAAATGTTCTATGAAGGTTTGTGGCAAGTTTCATCAGGATTGAAAGAGGATCCGAAGGGTAGTCAGGGCGCCAAAAGTCAGAGGGGGTGTCTAAAATGCGGTTTTTTATATTCCTCGGTCTCCTGCTCCCAAACCAGCTCTTGTGCCAGCAAGCCGCTTATGCTTGAATATAGATATATGTCCTATGAAGTTTTGTGTCAAGTCTCATCAGGATTGAAAGAGGATGAGATGGGTAGCCAGGGCCCCAAATGTCATGGGGGGGTGTCAAAAAATTCCATTTTCGATAGTTTTTGGTCTACTGCTCCCAAACTAGCTCTTGTGCCAGGAAGCCGATAGTGCTACGACATAGATGCATAGTATATACAAGTATGTGGCAAGTCTCATCAGGATTGAAAGAGGATGAGATGGGTAGCCAGGGACCCCAATGTCATGGGGGGGTGACAAAAAATCCATTTTCGAGAGTTTTCGGTCTCCTGCTCCCAAACTAGCTCTTGTGCCAGGAAGCCGCTAGTACTACGACATAGATGTATAGTATATACAAGTATGTGGCAAGTCTCATTAGGATTGAAAGAGGATGAGATGGGTAGCCAGGGCCCCCAATGTCATGGGGGGTGTCAAAAAATTCCATTTTCGATAGTTATCGGTCTCCTGCTCCAAAACTAGCTCTTGTGCCAGAAAGCAGCTAGTACTACGACATAGATGTATAGTATATACAAGTATGTGGCAAGTCTCATCAGGATTGAAAGAGGATGAGATGGGTAGCCAGGGCCCCCAATGTCATGGGGGTGTCAAAAAATTCCATTTTCGATAGTTTTCCGTCTCCTGCTCCCAAACTAGCTCTTGTGCCAGGAAGCCGCTAGTACTACGACATAGATGTATAGTATATACAAGTATGTGGCAAGTCTCATCAGGATTGAAAGAGGATGAGATGGGTAGCCAGGGCCCCCAATGTCATGGGGGTGTCAAAACATTCCATTTTCGATAGTTTTCCGTCTCCTGCTCCCAAACTAGCTCTTGTGCCAGGAAGCCGCTAGTACTACGACATAGATGTATAGTATATACAAGTATGTGGCAAGTCTCATCAGGATTGAAAGAGGATGAGATGGGTAGCCAGGGCCCCCAATGTCCTGGGGGTGTCAAAAATTCCATTTTCGAGAGTTTTCGGTTTCCTGCTCCCAAACTAGCTCTTGTGCCAGGAAGCCGCTAGTACTACGACATAGACGTATAGTATATACAAGTATGTGGCAAGTCTCATCAGGATTGAAAGAGGATGAGATGGGTAGCCAGGGCCACCAATGTCATGGGGGGTGTCGAAAAATTCCATTTTCGATAGTTTTCGGTCTCCTGCTCCCAAACTAGCTCTTGTGCCAGGAAGCAGCTAGTACTACGACATAGATGTATAGTATATACAAGTATGTGGCAAGTCTCATCAGGATTGAAAGAGGATGAGATGGGTAGCCAGGGCCCCCAATGTCATGGGGGGTGTCAAAAATTCCATTTTCGAGAGTTTTCGGTTTCCTGCTCCCAAACTAGCTCTTGTGCCAGGAAGCCGCTAGTACTACGACATAGATGTATAGCATATACAAGTATGTGGCAAGTCTCATCAGGATTGAAAGAGGATGAGATGGGTAGCCAGGCCCCCCAATGTCATGGGGGTGTCAAAAAATTTCATTTTCGATAGTTTTCGGTCTCCTGCTCCCAAACTAGCCCTTGTGCCAGAAAGCCGCTAGTACTACGACATAGATGTATAGTATATACAAGTATGTGGCAAGTCTCATCAGGATTGAAAGAGGATCAGATGGGTAGCCAGGGCCCCCAATGTCATGGGGGGTGTCAAAAAAGTCCATTTTCGATAGTTTTCCGTCTCCTGCTCCCAAACTAGCTCTTGTGCCAGGAAGCAGCTAGTACTACGACATAGATGTATAGTATATACAAGTATGTGGCAAGTCTCATCAGGATTGAAAGAGGATGAGATGGGTAGCCAGGGCCCCCAATGTCATGGGGGTGTCAAAAAATTCCATTTTCGATAGTTTTCGGTCTCCTGCTCCCAAACTAGCTCTTGTGTCAGGAAGCAGCTAGTACTACGACATAGATGTATAGTATATACAAGTATGTGGCAAGTCTCATCAGGATTGAAAGAGGATGAGATGGGTAGCCAGGCCCCCCAATGTCATGGGGGTGTCAAAAAATTTCATTTTCGATAGTTTTCGGTCTCCTGCTCCCAAACTAGCTCTTGTGCCAGAAAGCCGCTAGTACTACGACATAGATGTATAGTATATACAAGTATGTGGCAAGTCTCATCAGGATTGAAAGAGGATCAGATGGGTAGCCAGGGCCCCCAATGTCATGGGGGGTGTCAAAAAAGTCCATTTTCGATAGTTTTCCGTCTCCTGCTCCCAAACTAGCTCTTGTGCCAGGAAGCAGCTAGTACTACGACATAGATGTATAGTATATACAAGTATGTGGCAAGTCTCATCAGGATTGAAAGAGGATGAGATGGGTAGCCAGGGCCCCCAATGTCATGGGGGTGTCAAAAAATTCCATTTTCGATAGTTTTCGGTCTCCTGCTCCCAAACTAGCTCTTGTGCCAGGAAGCCGCTAGTACTACGACATAGATGTATAGTATATACAAGTATGTGGCAAGTCTCATCAGGATTGAAAGAGGATCAGATGGGTAGCCAGGGCCGCCAATGTCATGGGGGGTGTCAAAAAATTCCATTTTCGATAGTTTTCCGTCTCCTGCTCCCAAACTAGCTCTTGTGCCAGGAAGCCGTTAGTACTACGACATAGATGTATAGTATATACAAGTATGTGGCAAGTCTCATCAGGATTGAAAGAGGATGAGATGGGTAGCCAGGGCCCCCAATGTCATGGGGGTGTCAAAAAATTCCATTTTCGATAGTTTTCGGTCTCCTGCTCCCAAACTAGCTCTTGTGCCAGGAAGCCGCTAGTACTACGACATAGATGTATAGTATATACAAGTATGTGGCAAGTCTCATCAGGATTGAAAGAGGATCAGATGGGTAGCCAGGGCCGCCAATGTCATGGGGGGTGTCAAAAAATTCCATTTTCGATAGTTTTCCGTCTCCTGCTCCCAAACTAGCTCTTGTGCCAGGAAGCCGTTAGTACTACGACATAGATGTATAGTATATACAAGTATGTGGCAAGTCTCATCAGGATTGAAAGAGGATCAGATGGGTAGCCAGGGCCCCCAATGTCATGGGGGTGTCAAAAAATTCCATTTTCGATAGTTTTCGGTCTCCTGCTCCCAAACTAGCTCTTGTGCCAGGAAGCAGCTAGTACTACGACATAGATGTATAGTATATACCAGTATGTGGCAAGTCTCATCAGGATTGAAAGAGGATGAGATGGGTAGCCAGGGCCCCCAATGTCATGGGGGTGTCAAAAATTCCATTTTCGAGAGTTTTCGGTTTCCTGCTCCCAAACTAGCTCTTGTGCCAGGAAGCCGCTAGTACTACGACATAGATGTATAGTATATACAAGTATGTGGCAAGTCTCATCAGGATTGAAAGAGGATGAGATGGGTAGCCAGGGCCCCAAATGTCATGGGGGTGTCAAAAAAATCCATTTTCGAGAGTTTTCGGTCTCCTGCTCCCAAACTAGCTCTTGTGCCAGGAAGCCGCTAGTACTACGACATAGATGTATAGTATATACAAGTATGTGGCAAGTCTCATCAGGATTGAAAGAGGATGAGATGGGTAGCTAGTGCCCCCAATGTCATGGGGGTGTCAAAAAATTCCATTTTCGATAGTTTTCGGTCTCCTGCTCCCAAACTAGCTCTTGTGCCAGGAAGCCGCTAGTACTACGACATAGATGTATAGTATATACAAGTATGTGGCAAGTCTGATCAGGATTGAAAGAGGATGAGATGGGTAGCCAGGGCCCCCAATGTCATGGGGGTGTCAAAAAATTCCATTTTCGATAGTTTTCCGTCTCCTGCTCCCAAACTAGCTCTTGTGCCAGGAAGCCGCTAGTACTACGACATAGATGTATAGTATATACAAGTATGTGGCAAGTCTCATCAGGATCGAAAGAGGATGAGATGGGTAGCCAGGGCCCCCAATGTCATGGGGGGTGTCAAAAATTCCATTTTCGAGAGTTTTCGGTTTCCTGCTCCCAAACTAGCTCTTGTGCCAGGAAGCCGCTAGTACTACGACATAGATGTATAGTATATACAAGTATGTGGCAAGTCTCATCAGGATTGAAAGAGGATGAGATGGGTAGCCAGGGCCCCCAATGTCATGGGGGGTGTCAAAAAATTCCATTTTCGATAGTTTTCGGTCTCCTGCTCCCAAACTAGCTCTTGTGCCAGGAAGCAGCTAGTACTACGACATAGATGTATAGTATATACAAGTATGTGGCAAGTCTCATCAGGATTGAAAGAGGATGAGATGGGTAGCCAGGGCCCCCAATGTCATGGGGGGTGTCAAAAATTCTATTTTCGAGAGTTTTCGGTTTCCTGCTCCCAAACTAGCTCTTGTGCCAGGAAGCCGCTAGTACTACGACATAGATGTATAGTATATACAAGTATGTGGCAAGTCTCATCAGGATTGAAAGAGGATGAGATGGGTAGCCAGACCCCCCACTATGTCAGAGGGGGGTGCAAAAAAAAATATTTTCGATATGTCTCGGTATTTTGCTCCCAAACTAGCTCTTGTGCCAGAAAGCCGCTTATACTGCAATAAAGGTATATGATATATGACACCCCCATGACATTGGGGGCCCTGGCTACCCATCTCATCCTCTTTCCATCCTGATGAGACTTGCCACATACTTGTATTTACTATACATCTATGTCGTAGTACTAGCGGCTTCCTAGCACAAGAGCTAGTTTGGGAGCAGGAGACCGAAAACTATCGAAAATGGAATTTTTTGACACCCCCATGACATTGGGGGCCCTGGCTACCCATCTCATCCTCTTTCAATCCTGATGAGACTTGCCACATACTTGTATATACTATACATCTATGTCGTAGTACTAGCGGCTTCCTTGCACAAGAGCTAGTTTGGGAGCAGGAGACAGAAAACTATCGAAAATGGAATTTTTTAACACCCCCCCATGACATTTGGGGCCCTGGCTACCCATCTCATCCTCTTTCAATCCTGATGAGACTTGCCACATACTTGTATATACTATACATCTATGTCGTAGTAGACATTTCCAACTTAATCCGATATTGATATTGGAGTTTGACATTGGAGTTCGGATAATTCTTTCGAGGGATATTCTCAGAGACAACGTGTAAACTATTAGACGAAGACATTGTATACAAACATGTTCATGTATATACACGGGTTTTAATGGTTAATCGCTTATTATTGCGCAAATACCCGTGTCACACGATATCAACAGCCGTTTATTAATGAAGAGTAAGCCATGCATTAATATTACAATTCACGCGCGCACGTGCTCTTAATACATGGCTTTTACTTATGCTCGTTACCGGGCGCCACGCAAAGCACGTGCTAGCCACGAGAAACTGAAGTCCGCCCGGAAGGAGCATATAAAACGAAAGCTTCTACGCGTATGAAAATGTGATGAGGCTGTAAAATATATTGCACCATATTTCTTTCGTTTCTGCATCTTATTTCTTTCGTTTCTTCAGAATAAATGCAATGATTTTGTCATTCATTAACATTCGCTAGGTCCCTCGGGGAGTGTTGAAAACCTCGGCTACACCCTCGGTTTTCAACACTCCCCGAGGGACATAGCGAATGTTAATGAATGGAAAATCATGTTTGATCCCTATATTGATACGCTATGTTGTGTTAAGAAATAAGATTATGCCATTTGTTTGCGTCGGCGAGATCATAACAAATGTGTTAGCCCACATCTTTTCAGCGGCTCTTGGCTGGTGTACGCCCGGGGTGGACGCAATATATCGGGTTTGAGAACTCGTACAGATGCACATCAACGCTTGCGTCACTAAAAATTTCTTACTTGCTAGCAAAATGAGGATAGCGAGTATCAGAACCAGTGAAGCTATTTCGCCCTTGCTTTTTCATGTGTGGTAGGCAAATGATTTGCCTACAACGCATAAACGCCGGTCCTTGGAGACCTGCAATATGTCTTAACGCATAAACGCCGGTCCTTGGAGACCTGCAATATGTCTTGCACTAAGGTAGAACTGTTCAAGCTCTCAACATTATTTGAAACTTTACATCAATGCTTATACTCAATATAAAGGTAGAGAATGTTCAACAAGCAAAGATTCGTATAAGCATATGTACGTGGCTTGTCCCAAAAGTCCCGTTACACATACATTTTATTCTGAACGGATGGCAGGAACCAACAACAGTTACTCATGCAGAATAATTTGCCATATTGGAACTTATTTTACTGTACAACATGATAATAACGTCAATGACCTCACTGCTACAGTTACCTTGGTAACCATGAGTAGGCATCACCGGAGCAGGTCAAATTATGCAAAATGTTTTCGTAATTTCTATTTTTCGCTGTCTGCCAAATCAACATAGGTGTAATGTGATCATTTAAAAAATATACCAGCCTAGCTACCATTCTATGTGGTAACCATGAGTAGGCATCACCGGAGCAGGTCAGATTATGCAAAATGTTTTCGTAATTTCTAGCCAAATCAACATAGGTATAATGTGATCATTTAAAAAAAAATACCAGCCTAGCTACCATTCTATGAGTATCATTTAGTGATAATGTGAAATTTGAGATTGATTTGATAGTTTGGGAGACAAATAAATAAAAATTAAAACTGAGATCCTTTAAGAGCAGTGAACACATTAATGAGAAAGGCGATGGGCCATACCGCGGTTTCGACTATTTAAGTCTCGTCAGTGACCCTTTAGATTTGGCAACATGGAGCCAAAGAGAATTACGGGATTAAAGAAGCTTACCTATAAATATTCAACGACAAAATTACGACGTCGGCTAAAACATGCGGAACAAAAATACAGGATCTTTATATTTAAACATCTAAAATATGTTCTTTAATGGAAAGCAAGCAAATGTTTAGCTTTATATTAGTTGGGTGACTTCAATACTATCACACAACACCTACTTTTAAAAAGATATATCAGCTAACAGTTATTTCACTTGACCTAATAAAACATGGGGAGTAGTTAACAGTGGATAGCATTTGGTAAATTATTCTTAATTTGCATTGCTGATCTTTATAGCATTATTTTGACGATTTGCTTATAAATATCTTACTTAGATTTCCAAAATATGCTACAGTTTCATTTAGCTAAATATAAAACTAATTTTGAAATAGATATTTTGTTTGTAGTGTATTAATATTAAGAAAAAAAAAATCAAAATTAACGGCAACGTCATTAGACCTGCTCCGCTGCATTAGGGGAACAAGGGTTCAAGCGTCCACTGCATTCTAACAAATGCACGTAGCAGTATGAAAATTTGCCCCCAAAGCCCTTAGATATAGGACTTGGTGATCATAAGTGTTGTAAGCTCTGACGTGCTGTCATTGCGGCGAAACAGTGAGTGTAATGGAACTTTTGGGACAACCCTCGTACATGCATATTTTATTATTATTATCTTAGTTCACAAATAAACAAGACAGTTGATTTTGTAATATTTTTAACGCACGGCGAAGACCATAAAGTGACTGCTATATATTGTGCTTAGCTTACACATGCGTGTTACATTGTATTGTGAAGTCACGGCTCAACAGAACAAGACCAGGCGCAAGAGACTGACCTTTACCATAAATGATGTGGTAGATATTAACGACCGACATTATTTCAACATTTTTCCATGGACGCAAGGCATCAAACCATATTTTCAATTCTTGTATCCACAGATAAAGGTACATATGTGGGTACAATGTAAGTAGGAGGACCCTTTTCAAGCCAGTTTTTACAGACGAAGATGAGATGTGCCTAACTGTTTTAATAATGACCCCCGTCGTTGGAAAGCCGGATTTTTGCCTAGGCGAAAACATAGGCGCAGAAAAGATTCGCAGCAACTGCGAAGCTGATCAGCGCCTTTGTTTTCACTTTGCGGATATTACAATTCCTCTTAATCCAAAATCTCCCGTCTCTTGTCATCTTCTGTGCTTGTACAGCTCGGGTTGTGTCATACCTCGTCGGAAACCCAGAAGACCGGGTTTCTCGCGTCGCGGTTCAATATTATTCTAGCACATGTTAGAAACATTGGAACTATGTATGCCAACATTAATATCGCCATCGCATTACAAATTAACAGCAATTTTGAAGAATTTTAATGAAGGGTTTTCCCATGACGTGTTCCCACCTCATCGACACAGAATGTCACTTTGGTATGTTTCATGAATGTGAAAACCACACTTACTGACATAACGAATTGACGGGTCAAGGGTGTAGGACACATGTAGACATAAACAAAGACACGGTGAAAAGTTTATGCACCCTGAAAACATTTCTTTCAAAATAAAATTAAAATTGTAACACTTTTAAACTATGAATTCATGTCGACGAGCACATATCAGTCTGTATTAAAAGCGCTGTTAATCAAGGGAAAGTGTAATTGTACATTTTGCCCAAAATTGCAACATGATATACGAAATCATATGCATTTCAAATCCTTAATTCCGTCTAAGATTCATTATGTAAAACTACATCCCGCTTAAATCTTCTCCTCTGAAACCGCTCGGCCAATCGAAGCTGAACTTCATGTGGGGCATTCTTAGAAAGGGGAAATGAAATTTTATATAAATGGTCCATGTCAAATGACCATGATTGTCGCCATGGCTGTAGAAAGATTTTTTTTAAATAAAATCTTCTTCTCAAGAACCAAAATGCTTATGATTTGGGAACTTCGCATGAAACATCAGGGTGAGGAGCTCTACAAAGTTTATGTTCACATAGATTTGCATGACAGGAAACAATTTAAATCATGTCATGGCTTTAGCATGCATGTGATCGGTGCAAAAGACCAAAATAAGAACTGTGTACGTTTTTTTTTAATTCAAAAACTTCAGATTTCTTCAGACAAACACATAAACTATATACGAAATCTATCAAACATATTTGATCGTGTACATGTACTGGAAGTATAGGGTTTTCACCGACTAAGTGGGACAGCCTTGAAATACCCCCCAGAAATCGATTAAAATTTCTCGTATATCGTATATCGTATCTCAGACTAAGTTGGAAATGTCTAGTACTAGCGGCTTCCTGGCACAAGAGCTAGTTTGGGAGCAGGAAACCAAAAACTCTCGAAAATGGAATTTTTGACACCCCCATGACATTGGGAGCCCAAGCTACCCATCTCATCCTCTTTCAATCCTGACGAGACTTGCCACATACTTGTATATAACATATACATTTATCACAGTACTAGCGGCTTCCTGGCACAAGAGCTAGTTTCGGAGCAGTAGACCTAGAAGTGTCGAAAATAGCCAATTCTGTACAGGAAAATATGACCCTAGAGGCGTTGGGGGGCCTGGCTTCCCTCCTCATCCTCTTTCAATCCTAATGAGACTTGACACATACATTCATATATCATATACCTGTATTGCAGTATAAGCGGCTTTCTGGCACAAGAGCTAGTTTGGGAGCAAGATACCGAGAAATATCGAAAATATTTTTTTTTGCACCCCCCTCTGACATAGTGGGGGTCTGGCTACCCATCTCATCCTCTTTCAATCCTGATGAGACTTGCCACATACTTGTATATACTATACATCTATGTCGTAGTACTAACGGCCTCCTGGCACAAGAGCTAGTTTGGGAGCAGGAAACCGAAAACTCTCGAAAATGGAATTTTTGACACCCCCCATGACATTGGGGGCCCTGGCTACCCATCTTACCCTCTTTCAATCCTGATGAGACTTGCCACATACTTGTATATACTATACATCTATGTCGTAGTACTAGCGGCTTCCTGCCACAAGAGCTAGTTTGGGAGCAGGAGACCGAAAACTATCGAAAATGGAATTTTTTGACACCCCCATGACATTGGGGGCCCTGGCTACCCATCTCATCCTCTTTCAATCCTGATGAGACTTGCCACATACTTGTATATACTATACATCTATGTCGTAGTACTAGCGGCTTCCTGGCACAAGAGCTAGTTTGGGAGCAGAAAACCGAAAACTCTCGAAAATGGAATTTTTTTGACACCCCCCATGACATTGGGGGCCCTGGCTACCCATCTCATCCTCTTTCAATCCTGATGAGACTTGCCACATACTTGTATATACTATACATATATGTCGTAGTACTAGCGGCTTCCTGGCACAAGAGCTAGTTTGGGAGCAGGAGACGGAAAACTATCGAAAATGGATTTTTTTGACACCCCCATGACATTGGGGGCCCTGGCTACCCATCTCATCCTCTTTCAATCCTGATGAGACTTGCCACATACTTGTATATATCATACATCTATGTCGTAGTACTAGCGGCTTCCTGGCACAAGAGCTAGTTTGGGAGCAGGAGACCGAAAACTATCGAAAATGGATTTATTTGACACCACCATGACATTGGGGGCCCTGGCTACCCATCCCATCCTCTTTCAATCCTGATGAGACTTGCCACATACTTGTATTTACTACACATCTATGTCGTAGTACTAGCGGCTTCCTGGCACAAGAGCTAGTTTGGGAGCAGGAGACCGAAAACTATCGAAAATGGAATTTTTTGACACCCCCATGACATTGGGGGCCCTGGCTACCCATCTCATCCTCTTTCAATCCTGATGAGACTTGCCACATACTTGTATATGCTATACATCTATGTCGTAGTACTAGCGGCTTTCTGGCAGAAGAGCTAGTTTGGGAGCAGGAGACCGAAAACTATCGAAAATGGAATTTTTGACCCCCCCATGACATTTGGGGCCCTGGCTACCCATCTCATCCTCTTTCAATCCTGATGAGACTTGCCACATACTTGTATATTCTATACATCTATGTCGTAGTACTAGCGGCTTCCTGGCACAAGAGCTAGTTTGGGAGCAGAAAACCAAAATCTCTCGAAAATGGAATTTTTGACACCCCCATGACATTGGGAGCCCGGGCTACCCATCTCATCCTCTTTCAATCCTGATGAGACTTGCCACATACTTGTATATAACATACACATTTATCACAGTACTAGCGGCTTCCTGGCACAAGAGCTAGTTTCGGAGCAGTAGACCTAGAAGTGTCGAAAATAGCCAATTCTGTACAGGAAAATATGACCCTAGAGGCGTTGGGGGGCCTGGCTTCCCTCCTCATCCTCTTTCAATCCTAATGAGACTTGACACATACATTTATATATCATATACCTTTATTGCAGTATAAGCGGCTTTCTGGCACAAGAGCTAGTTTGGGAGCAAGATACCGAGAAATATCGAAAATATTTTTTATTGCACCCCCCTCTGACATAGTGGGGGGTCTGGATACCCATCTCATTCTCTTTCAATCCTGATGAGACTTGCCACATACTTGTATATACTATACATCTATGTCGTAGTACTAGCGGCTTCCTGGCACAAGAGCTAGTTTGGGAGCAGGAAACCGAAAACTCTCGAAAATTGAATTTTTGACAACCCCCATGACATTGGGGGCCCTGGCCACCCATCTCATCCTCTTTCAATCCTGATGAGACTTGCCACATACTTGTATATACTATACATCTATGTCGTAGTACTAGCTGCTTTCTGGAAAAATAGCTAGTTTGGGAGAAGGAGACCGAAAACTATCGAAAATGGAATTTCTTGACACCCCCCCATGACATTGGGGGCCCTGGCTACCCATCTCATCCTCTTTCAATCCTGATGAGACTTGCCACATACTTGTATATACTATACATCTATGTCGTAGTACTAGCGGCTTCCTGGCACAAGAGCTAGTTTGGGAGCAGGAAACAGAAAACTCTCGAAAATGGAATTTCTGACACCCCCATGACATTGGGGGCCCTGGCTACCCATCTCATCCTCTTTCAATCCTGATGAGACTTGCCACATACTTGTATATACTATACATCTATGTCGTTGTACAAGCGGCTTCCTGGCACAAGAGCTAGTTTGGGAGCAGGAGACGGAAAACTATCGAAAATGGAATTTTTTGACACCCCCATGACATTGGGGGCCCTGGCTACCCATCTGATCCTCTTTCAATCCTGATGAGACTTGCCACATACTTGTATATACTATACATCTATGTTGTAGTACTAGCAGCTTCCTGGCACAAGAGCTAGTTTGGGAGCAGGAGACCGAAAACTATCGAAAATGGAATTTTTTGACACCCCCATGACATTGGGGGCCCTGGCTACCCATCTCATCCTCTTTCAATCCTGATGAGACTTGCCACATACTTGTATATACTATACATCTATGTCGTAGTACTAGCTGCTTCCTGGCACAAGAGCTAGTTTGGGAGTAGGAGACCGAAAACTATCGAAAATGGAATTTTTTGACACACCCCATGACATTGGGGGCCCTGGCTACCCATCTGATCCTCTTTCAATCCTGATGAGACTTGCCACATACTTGTATATACTATACATCTATGTCGTAGTACTAGCGGCTTCCTGGCACAAGAGCTAGTTTGGGAGCAGGAGACCGAAAACTATCGAAAATGGATTTTTTGACACCCCCATGACATTGGGGGCCCTGGCTACCCATCTCATCCTCTTTCAATCCTGATGAGACTTGCCACATAATTGTATTTACTCTACATCTATGTCGTAGTACTAGCGGCTTCCTGGCACAAGAGCTAGTTTGGGAGCAGGAAACCGAAAACTCTCGAAAATCGAATTTTTGACACCCCCCATGACATTGGGGGCCCTGGCTACCCATCTCATCCTCTTTCAATCCTGATGAGACTTGCCACATACTTGTATATACTATACATCTATGTCGTAGTACTAGCGGCTTCCTGGCACAAGAGCTAGTTTGGGAACAGGAGACGGAAAACTATCGAAAATGGAATTTTTTGACACCCCTATGACATTGGGGGCCCTGGCTACCCATCTCATCCTCTTTCAATCCTGATGAGACTTGCCACATACTTGTATATACTATACATCTATGTCGTAGTACTAGCGGCTTCCTGGCACAAGAGCTAGTTTGGGAGCAGGAGACCGAAAACTATCGAAAATGGAATTTTTTTACACCCCCATGACATTTGGGGCCCTTGCTACCCATCTCATCCTCTTTCAATCCTGATGAGACTTGCCACATACTTGTATATACTATACATCTATGTCGTAGTACTAGCGGCTTCCTGGCACAAGAGCTAGTTTGGGAGCAGGAAACCAAAAACTCTCGAAAATGGAATTTTTGACACCCCCCATGACATTGGGAGCCCGGGCTACCCATCTCATCCTCTTTCAATCCTGATGAGACTTGCCACATACTTGTATATAACATATACATTTATCACAGTACTAGCGGCTTCCTGGCACAAGAGCTAGTTTCGGAGCAGTAGACCTAGAAGTGTCGAAAATAGCCAATTCTGTACAGGAAAATATGACCCTAGAGGCGTTGGTTGGCCTGGCTTCCCTCCTCATCCTCTTTCAATCCTAATGAGACTTGACACATACATTCATATATCATATACCTTTATTGCAGTATAAGCGGCTTTCTGGCACAAGAGCTAGATTGGGAGCAAGATACCGAGACATATCGAAAATATTTTTTTGGCACCTCCCTCTGACATAGTGGGGGGTCTGGCTACCCATCTCATCCTCTTTCAATCCTGATGAGACTTGCCACATACTTGTATATACTATACATCTATGTCGTAGTACTAGCGGCTTCCTGGCACAAGAGCTAGTTTGGGAGCAGGAAACCGAAAACTCTCGAAAATGGAATTTTTGACACCCCCCATGACATTGGGGGCCCTGGCTACCCATCTCATCCTCTTTCATTCCTGATGAGACTTGCCACATACTTGTATATACTATACATCTATGTCGTAGTACTAGCTGCTTCCTGGCACAAGAGCTAGTTTGGGAGCAGGAGACCGAAAACTCTCGAAAATGGAATTTTTTGACACCCCCAATGACATTGGGGGCCCTGGCTACCCATCTCATCCTCTTTCAATCCTGATGAGACTTGCCACATACTTGTATATACTATACATCTAGGTCGTAGTACTAGCGGCTTCCTGGCACAAGAGCTAGTTTGGGAGCAGGAGACCGAAAACTCTCGAAAATGGAATTTTTTAACACCCCCATGACATTTGGGGCCCTGGCTGCCCATCTCATCCTCTTTCAATCCTGATGAGACTTGCCACATACTTGTATATACTATACATCTATGTCGTAGTACTAGCGGCTTCCTGGCACAAGAGCTAGT
Organism: Rugalucina vietnamica; assembly: GCA_964017185.1. Classification (NCBI taxonomy): domain Eukaryota; kingdom Metazoa; phylum Mollusca; class Bivalvia; order Lucinida; family Lucinidae; genus Rugalucina; species Rugalucina vietnamica. The sequence continues at coordinate 37,225,270 of OZ024877.1, forward strand.
TTGGGAGCAGGAAACCAAAAACTCTCGAAAATGGAATTTTTGACACTCCCCATGACATTGGGAGCCTAAGCTACCCATCTCATCCTCTTTCAATCCTAATGAGAGTTGCAACATACTTGTATATAACATATACATTTATCACAGTACTAGCGGCTTCCTGGCACAAGAGCTAGTTTCGGAGCAGTAGACGTAGAAGTGTCGAAAATAGCCAATTCTGTACAGGAAAATATGACCCTAGAGGCGTTGGGGGGCCTGGCTTCCCTCCTCATCCTCTTTCAATCCTAATGAGACTTGACATATACATTCATATATCATATACCTGTATTGAAGTATAAGCGGCTTTCTGGCACAAGAGCTAGTTTGGGAGCAAGATACCGAGAAATATCGAAAATATTTTTTTATGCACCCCCCTCTGACATAGTGGGGGTCTGGCTACCCATCTCATCCTCTTTCAATCCTGATGAGACTTGCCACATACTTGTATATACTATACATCTATGTCGTAGTACTAACGGCTTCCTGGCACAAGAGCTAGTTTGGGAGCAGGAAACCGAAAACTCTCGAAAATGGAATTTTTGACACCCCCATGACATTGGGGGCCCTTGCTACCCATCTCATCCTCTTTCAATCCTGATGAGACTTGCCACATACTTGTATATACTATACATCTATGTCGTAGTACTAGCTGCTTCCTGGCACAAGAGCTAGTTTGGGAGCAGGAGACCGAAAACTATCGAAAATGGAATTTTTTGACACCCCCCATGACATTGGGGGCCCTGGCTACCCATCTCATCCTCTTTCAATCCTGATGAGACTTGCCACATACTTGTATATTCTATACGTCTATGTCGTAGTACTAGCGGCTTCCTGGCACAAGAGCTAGTTTGGGAGCAGGAAACCGAAAACTCTCGAAAATGGAATTTTTGACACCCCCATGACATTGGGGGCCCTGGCTACCCATCTCATCCTCTTTCAATCCTGATGAGACTTGCCACATACTTGTATATACTATACATCTATGTCGTAGTACTAGCTGTTTCCTGGCACAAGAGCTAGTTTGCGAGCAGGAGACCGAAAACTATCGAAAATGGAATTTTTGACACCCCCATGACATTGGGGGCCCTGGCTACCCATCTCATCCTCTTTCAATCCTGATGAGACTTGCCACATACTTGTATATACTATACATCTATGTCGTAGTACTAGCGGCTTCCTGGCACAAGAGCTAGTTTGGGAGCAGGAGACGAAAAACTATCGAAAATGGAATTTTTTGACACCCCCATGACATTGGGGGCCCTGGCTACCCATCTGATCCTCTTTCAATCCTGATGAGACTTGCCACATACTTGTATATACTATACATCTATGTCGTAGTACTAGCGGCTTCCTGGCACAAGAGCTAGTTTGGGAGCAGGAGACCGAAAACTATCGAAAATGGAATTTTTTGACACCCCCATGACATTGGGGGCCCTGGCTACCCATCTCATCCTCTTTCAATCCTGATGAGACTTGCCACATACTTGTATATACTATACATCTATGTCGTAGTACTAGCGGCTTCCTGGCACAAGAGCTAGTTTGGGAGCAGGAGACCGAAAACTATCGAAAATGGAATTTGTTGACACCCCCCATGACATTTGGGGCCCTGGCTACCCATCTCATCCTCTTTCAATCCTGATGAGACTTGCCACATACTTGTATATACTATACATCAATGTCGTAGTACTAGCGGCTTCCTGGCACAAGAGCTAGTTTGGGAGCAGGAAACCAAAAACTCTCGAAAATGGAATTTTTGACACCCCCATGACATTGGGAGCCTAAGCTACCCATCTCATCCTCTTTCAATCCTGATGAGACTTGCCACATACTTGTATATAACATATACATTTATCACAGTACTAGCGGCTTCCTGGCACAAGAGCTAGTTTCGGAGCAGTAGACCTAGAAGTGTCGAAAATAGCCAATTCTGTACAGGAAAATATGACCCTAGAGGCGTTGGGGGGCCTGGCTTCCCTCCTCATCCTCTTTCAATCCTAATGAGACTTGACACATACATTCATATATCATATACCTGTATTGAAGTATAAGCGGCTTTCTGGCACCAGAGCTAGTTTGGGAGCAAGATACCGAGAAATATCGAAAATATTTTTTTGCACCCCCTCTGACATAGTGGGGGTCTGGCTACCCATCTCATCCTCTTTCAATCCTGATGAGACTTGCCACATACTTGTATATACTATACATCTATGTCGTAGTACTAACGGCTTCCTGGCACAAGAGCTAGTTTGGGAGCAGGAAACCGAAAACTCTCGAAAATGGAATTTTTGACACCCCCCATGACATTGGGGGCCCTGGCTACCCATCTCATCCTCTTTCAATCCTGATGAGACTTGCCACATACTTGTATATACTATACATCTATGTCGTAGTACTAGCGGCTTCCTGGCACAAGAGCTAGTTTGGGAGCAGGAAACCAAAAACTCTCGAAAATGGAATTTTTGACACCCCCCATGACATTGGGAGCCCGGGCTACCCATCTCATCCTCTTTCAATCCTGATGAGACTTGCCACATACTTGTATATAACATATACATTTATCACAGTACTAGCGGCTTCCTGGCACAAGAGCTAGTTTCGGAGCAGTAGACCTAGAAGTGTCGAAAATAGCCAATTCTGTACAGGAAAATATGACCCTAGAGGCGTTGGGGGGCCTGGCTTCCCTCCTCATTCTCTTTCAATCCTAATGAGACTTGACACATACATTCATATATCATATACCTTTATTGCAGTATAAGCGGCTTTCTGGCACAAGAGCTAGTTTGGGAGCAAGATACCGAGACATATCGAAAATATTTTTTTGCACCCCCCTCTGACATAGTGGGGGGTCTGGCTACCCATCTCATCCTCTTTCAATCCTGATGAGACTTGCCACATACTTGTATATACTATACATCTATGTCGTAGTACTAGCGGCTTCCTGGCACAAGAGCTAGTTTGGGAGCAGGAAACCGAAAACACTCGAAAATGGAATTTTTGACACCCCCCATGACATTGCGGGCCCTGGCTACCCATCTCATCCTCTTTCAATCCTGATGAGACTTGCCACATTCTTGTATATACTATACATCTATGTCGTAGTACTAGCGGCTTCCTGGCACAAGAGCTAGTTTGGGAGCAGGAAACCGAAAACTCTCGAAAATGGAATTTTTGACACCCCCATGACATTGGGGGCCCTGGCTACCCATCTCATCCTCTTTCAATCCTGATGAGACTTGCCACATACTTGTATATAACATATACATTTATCACAGTACTAGCGGCTTCCTGGCACAAGAGCTAGTTTCGGAGCAGTAGACCTAGAAGTGTCGAAAATAGCCAATTCTGTACAGGAAAATATGACCCTAGAGGCGTTGGGGGGCCTGGCTTCCCTCCTCATCCTCTTTCAATCCTAATGAGACTTGACACATAAATTCATATATCATATACCTTTATTGCAGTATAAGCGGCTTTCTGGCACAAGAGCTAGTTTGGGAGCAAGATACCGAGACATATCGAAAATATTTTTTTTGCACCCCCCTCTGACATAGTGGGGGGTCTGGCTACCCATCTCATCCTCTTTCAATCCTGATGAGACTTGCCATATACTTGTATATACTATACGTCTATGTCGTAGTACTAGCGGCTTCTTGGCACAAGAGCTAGTTTGGGAGCAGGAAACCGAAAACTCTCGAAAATGGAATTTTTGACACCCCCCCCCCATGACATTGGGGGCCCTGGCTACCCATCTCATCCTCTTTCAATCCTGATGAGACTTGCCACATACTTGTATATACTATACATCTATGTCGTAGTACTAGCTGCTTCCTGGCACAAGAGCTAGTTTGGGAGCAGGAGACCGAAAACTATCGAAAATGGAATTTTTTGACACCCCCCATGACATTGGGGGCCCTGGCTACCCATCTCATCCTCTTTCAATCCTGATGAGACTTGACACATACTTGTATATACTATGCATCTATGTCGTAGCACTATCGGCTTACTGGCACAAGAGCTAGTTTGGGAGCAGTAGACCAAAAACTATCGAAAATGGAATTTTTTGACACCCCCCATGGCATTTGGGGCCCTGGCTACCCATCTCATCCTCTTTCAATCCTGATGAGACTTGACACAAAACTTCATAGGACATATATCTATATTCAAGCATAAGCGGCTTGCTGGCACAAGAGCTGGTTTGGGAGCAGGAGACCGAGGAATATAAAAAACCGCATTTTAGACACCCCCTCTGACTTTTGGCGCCCTGACTACCCTTCGGATCCTCTTTCAATCCTGGTGAAACTTGCCACAAACCTTCATAGAACATTTATCTATATCGCAGTATAAGCGGCTTGCTGGCACAAGAGCTGGATTCGGAACAGAATCTCGAGAAATATGGAAAAAAGCATTTTTGAACCCCCCCCCCCCCCTCTGACTTTTGGCGCCCTGACTACTGAGACTTACCACAAACCTTCATACAACATGTATCTATATTGCAGTATAAGCTGCTTGCCTAAACAAGAGCTAGTACGGGAACAGGAGTTGTTTTGACATGAACCACTTTTACTGGGCAGGTCCAGATGAAATTTTCATCCAACTTTTTTTTTCTTCTGCTAGATGAAATTTTCACCGGATGAAATTTTCATCCAACTTGACGCCGGTACCGCTAACTCGTCTTATTAGTTTTATTCTGGGGTTTTATTAACATTTTAGGTAATCTACTAGGTCATTTGTAGCCACGACCTTCTCAGCCCCGGGGGCTATCATGCATTAATGATATCGTCCGTATATCGTCCGTCAGTATGGGTCCGATTCGTCTTGGGTCCGAAAAGGTTTGGGTCCGACTCGTCTTGGGTCCGAAAAGGTTTGGGTCCGAGTCGTCCCAGAAATTTTGGGTCCGAGTCGTCTTGGGTCCGAGTTGTCTGACATTCTCCGTCTGTCCGTCCGTCGTCCGTCCGTCCGTCGTCCGTCGTCCACAATTTCAAAGATCTTCTTCTCTGAAACCGCTTGGCCGATCTTGTTGAAATTTTATGTGGAGCCTCCTTAAGTAGTGGCATTTCAAGTTTGATCGCGAAATCCAGGTCACATGACCAAGATGGCCGCCACGCTCATATATGGTAAAAACCCTTCAAAAATCTTCTTCTCCAGAACCGGTGGGCCGATTTCCACGAAACTTGGTATGTAGCATCGGGGACTTCAGCCCATCATAGTTTGATAAAATGATGACCCTTGGATGACCTTGACCTATTTTACGGCAAGGTCAAATTTGGAAACATAAGCTTTTACATGGGAAAAAGTGAAAACTATGGATTTTTTGAAAACTATTGCAGCCTGAGGCCTGAAAAGTGGTAGATGCAAACAACTAATGGAGTAGATGAAGGTATGTGATTAATATAGGTCAAGGTCATATCTTGACCTTGGCCAGTCTGTTGTCCATACACACTTTTCAAAGATCTTCTTCTCTGAAACTGCTTGGCCAATCAAAGTGAAATTTTATGTGGAGCATCCATGGGTAGGGGAGACGAAAGTTTGATCGCGAAATCCAGGTCACATGACCAAGATGGCGGCCACGCCCATATATGGTAAAAACCACTCAAAAATCTTCTTCTCCAGAACCGGTGGGCCGATTTCCACGAAACTTGGTATGTAGCATTGGGGACCTCAGCCCATCATAGTTTGATAAAATGATGACCCTTGGATGACCTTGACCTATTTTACGGCAAGGTCAAATTTGGAAACATAGGCTTTTACATAGGAAAAAGTGAAAACTATGGATTTTTTGAAAACTGTTGCAGCCTGAGGCCTGAAAAGTGGTAGATGCAAACAACTAATGGAGTAGATGAAGGTATGTGATTAATATAGGTCAAGGTCATCTCTTGACCTTGGCCAGTCTGTTGTCCATACACACTTTACAAAGATCTTCTTCTCTGAAACTGCACGGCCAATCAAAGTGAAATTTTATGTGGAGCATCCATGGGTAGGGGAGACGAAAGTTTGATCGCGAAATCCAGGTCACATGACCAAGATGGCCGCCACTCCCATATATGGTAAAAACCACTCAAAAATCTTCTTTTCCAGAACTGGTGGGCCGATTTCCACGAAACTTGGTATGTAGCATCAAGGACCTCAGCCCATTATAGTTTGATAAAATGATGACCCTTGGATGACCTTGACCTATTTTACGGCAAGGTCAAATTTGGAAACATAGGCTTTTACGTAGGAAAAAGTGAAAACTATGGAATTTTTTGAAAACTGTTGCAGCCTGAGGCCTGAAAAGTGGTAGATGCAAACAACTTATGGAGTAGATGAAGGTATGTGATTAATGTAGGTCAAGGTCATCTCTTGACCTTGGCCAGTCTGTTGTCCATACACACTTTTCAAAGATCTTCTTCTCTGAAACTGCTTGGTCAATCAAAGTGAAATTTTATGTGGAGCATCCATGAGTAGGGGAGACAAAAGTTTGATCGAGAAATCCAGGTCACATGACCAAGATGGCCGCCACGCCCATATATGGTAAAAACCACTCAAAAATCTTCTTCTCCAGAACTGGCTGGCCGATTTCCTCGAAACTTGGTATGTAGCATCAAGGACCTCAGCCCATCATAGTTTGATAAAATGATGACCCTTGGATGACCTTGACCTATTTTACGGCAAGGTCAAATTTGGAAACATAGGCTTTTACATAGGAAAAAGTGAAAACTATGGATTTTTTGAAAACTGTTGCAGCCTGAGGCCTGAAAAGTGGCAGATGCAAACAACTAATGGAGTAGATGAAGGTGTGTGATTAATATAGGTCAAGGTCATCTCTTGACCTTGGCCAGTCTGTTGTCCATACACACTTTACAAAGATCTTCTTCTCTGAAACTGCACGGCCAATCAAAGTGAAATTTTATGTGGAGCATCCATGGGTAGGGGAGACGAAAGTTTGATCGCGAAATCCAGGTCACATGACCAAGATGGCCGCCACGCCCATATATGGTTAAAACCACTCAAAAATCTTCTTCTCCAGAACCGGCAGGCCAATTTTCATGAAACTTTGTATGTAGCATCGGGGACCTCAGCCCATCATAGTTTGATAAAATGATGACCCTTGGATGACCTTGACCTATTTTACGGCAAGGTCAAATTTGGAAACATAGGCTTTTACATAGGAAAAAGTGAAAACTATGGATTTTTTGAAAACTGTTGCAGCCTGAGGCCTGAAAAGTGGTAGATGCAAACAACTAATGGAGTAGATGAAGGTATGTGATTAATATAGGTCAAGGTCATCTCTTGACCTTGGCCAGTCTGTTGTCCATACACACTTTACAAAGATCTTCTTCTCTGAAACTGCACGGCCAATCAAAGTGAAATTTTATGTGGAGCATCCATGGGTAGGGGAGACGAAAGTTTGATCGCGAAATCCAGGTCACATGACCAAGATGGCCGCCACTCCCATATATGGTAAAAACCACTCAAAAATCTTCTTTTCCAGAACTGGTGGGCCGATTTCCACGAAACTTGGTATGTAGCATTGGGGACCTCAGCCCATTATAGTTTGATAAAATGATGACCCTTGGATGACCTTGACCTATTTTACGGCAAGGTCAAATTTGGAAACATAGGCTTTTACGTAGGAAAAAGTGAAAACTATGGAATTTTTTGAAAACTGTTGCAGCCTGAGGCCTGAAAAGTGGTAGATGCAAACAACTTATGGAGTAGATGAAGGTATGTGATTAATGTAGGTCAAGGTCATCTCTTGACCTTGGCCAGTCTGTTGTCCATACACACTTTTCAAAGATCTTTATCTCTGAAACTGCTTGGTCAATCAAAGTGAAATTTTATGTGGAGCATCCATGGGTAGGGGAGACAAAAGTTTGATCGAGAAATCCAGGTCACATGACCAAGATGGCCGCCACGCCCATATATGGTAAAAACCACTCAAAAATCTTCTTCTCCAGAACTGGCTGGCCGATTTCCTCGAAACTTGGTATGTAGCATCAAGGACCTCAGCCCATCATAGTTTGATAAAATGATGACCCTTGGATGACCTTGACCTATTTTACGGCAAGGTCAAATTTGGAAACATAGGCTTTTACATAGGAAAAAGTGAAAACTATGGATTTTTTGAAAACTGTTGCAGCCTGAGGCCTGAAAAGTGGCAGATGCAAACAACTAATGGAGTAGATGAAGGTGTGTGATTAATATAGGTCAAGGTCATCTCTTGACCTTGGCCAGTCTGTTGTCCATACACACTTTACAAAGATCTTCTTCTCTGAAACTGCGCGGCCAATCAAAGTGAAATTTTATGTGGAGCATCCATGGGTAGGGGAGACGAAAGTTTGATCGCGAAATCCAGGTCACATGACCAAGATGGCCGCCACGCCCATATATGGTTAAAACCACTCAAAAATCTTCTTCTCCAGAACCGGCAGGCCAATTTTCATGAAACTTTGTATGTAGCATTGGGGACCTCAGCCCATCATAGTTTGATAAAATGATGACCCTTAAATGACCTTGACCTATTTTACGACAAGGTCAAATTTGGAAACATAGGCTTTTACATAGGTAAAAGTGAAAACTATGGATTTTTTGAAAACTATTGCAGCCTGAGGCCTGAAAAGTGGTAGATGCAAACAACTAATGGAGTAGATGAAGGTATGTGTTTAATATAGGTGAAGAGCACCTTGGCCAGTCTGTTGTCCATACACACTTTTCAAAGATCTTCTTCTCTGAAACTGCTTGGCAAATCAAAGTGAAATTTTATGTGGAGCATCCATGGGTAGGGGAGACGAAAGTTTGATCGCGAAATCCAGGTCACATGACCGAGATGGCCGCCACGCCCATATATGGTAAAAACCTTTCAAAAATCTTCTTCTCCAGAACCGGCAGGCCAATTTTCATGAAACTTGGTATGTAGCATTGGGGACTCCAGCCCATCATAGTTTGTTGAAATAATGACCCTATGATGACCTTGACCTATTTTACGGCAAGGTCAATTTTGGAAACATAGGCTTTCACATGGGAAAAGGCGAAAACAAACTGTTGCAGCCTGAGACCTGAAAGTTGCTAGATGCAGACAACTAATGGTTTCAATGAAGGTAAGTAATTAATGAAGGCCAAGGTCATGTCTTGACCTTGGCCCAAGGTCAATTAAATATCAAAATCAAAATTATGGTTTTCCCAGAAATCACTGGGTTTGGAAACTATTGCAGCCTGAGACCTGAAACTTTGCAGATGCAGACAACTTATGAAGTGAATAAAGGTGTGTGAGTATTCAAGGTCAAGGTCATTTCATTATGACTTAATACTCCAAGATCAGGCTTCAGGTGAGCGTTCTCAGGACCAATGGTCCTCTGGTTTAATTTTGTGCGGTTGTTTTGTGTTTCTGAATACTTTGTATTTGTTAATGATACAAAGACGACCATACAGTACAGTTCAACCTCAGTGCGCCTCACTATAATGCGGTTTTCCAGATAACCCAGCAATTTCAAGAATTTCTTAAATTAGAATGTCAAAATAGGATTTTGAATATAGAATAGCAAATTCAATGTCACAACAGGATTCTGTATATAGAATAGCACATTCTTGACGAATAGGATTCTGAATAACAAAATACGATATCCTTGACTCATTTGAATAGGGTTTCGAATATCAATTTGGTCATGTATAGGCTATTTTGAATTTCAGAATCCTATTCCGACATTTTCAATGGTCAAGAATATGCCATTTTGACATTCAAAATCCTACTTTGACATTCGAGTCGGTCAAGAATATCGTATTTCGATGTTCGAATTGGTAAAGCATATGCCAAAATATGATTTTGAATGTCAAAATACGATATTCTAAACCAATTCGAAGGTCAAAATATGATTTTGAATGTCAAAAACGATATTCTTGGCCAATTCGAATGTCAAAATAGGATTTTGAATGTCAAAATACGACATGCTTCACTCATTCTAATGTCAAAATAGGGTTTCCTTTCGAATATCGATTTGGTCAAGAATAGGCTATTTTTGAGATTCAAAATCCTATTCCGACATTTGAAATTGTCAAGAATATGCTATTTTGACATTCAAAATCCTATTTTGGCATTCGAATTTGTCAAGAATATCGTATTTTGATGTTCGAATAGGTAAAGAATATGCCAACAGAATAGGATTTTGAATGTATAAATATGATATTCTAAATCGATTCGAATGTCAAAATAGGATTTTGAATATCAAAGTATGAAATTCTTGACCAATTCGAATGTCAAAATAGGATTTTGAATATCAAAATAGCATATTCTTGACCAAAACGAATTTCGAAGTAGGACTTTGCATGTCAAAATACGATTTTCTAAACCAATGTGAATGTCAAAATAGGATTTTGAATATCAAAATAGCATATTCTTTTCCAATTCGAATGTCAAGATATTATTTTGAATGTCAAAATACGATGTTCTTGGCCAATTCGCCGATCAAATGTCAAACTAGGATTTTTAATATCAAAATATGATATTCTTGACCAAATCGAACGTCAAACTAGGATTTTGAATATCAAAATAGCATATTCTTGACCGAAACTAATGCCGAAGTATGATTTTGAATGTCAAAATACGATATTTTTTGGCCAAAATGGAATGAAACAATAGGAATTTTAATGTCAAAAATACGATATTCTTGGCCAAATCGATTGACAAAATAAGATTTTGAATTTCATATTAGCATATTCTTGACTAATTCGAATCTGAAAATAGGATTTTTTTTTTTAAATATAAAAACGGCATCCTTGGCAAATTCGAATGTCAAAATAGGATTTTGAATGTCACAATACGATATTTTGACCAATTTGAACATCAAAATACGATATTCTTGATCATCTTTGAAATCGAATGTCGAAATAGGATTTACTCAAAATAGCACATTCTTGACCAAATCGAATGTGAAAATGGGATTCTGAATGTCAAATTACGATATTCATGGCAAACTTGAATGTCAAAATAGTATTTTGGTTTAAACAATATTTATTTGCCCATTAACACCTATATATTACAAGCGTATTATATTGAGCATTCGTATTCAAAATTGAACATCTGGTTTTATAAATGATAAATTATTTACATGGGGGTGTCAGTATAACATTTTGCAAGTGAGGACGTCTGAAAATAGGATTTTTTTTAAAAAATATAAGTACGACCTCCATGGCAAATTCGAATGTCAAAGTAGGATTTTGAATGTCACAATACGATATTTTGACCAATTTGAAAGTCAAAATACGATTTTGAACATCAAAATACGATATTCTTGATCAACTTTGAAATCGAATGTCGAAATAGGATTTACTCAAAATAGCATATTCTTGACCAAATCGAATGTGAAAATAGGATTCTGAATGTCAAATTACGATATTCATGGCAAACTTGAATGTCAAAATAGTATTTTGGTTTAAACAATATTTATTTGCCCATTAATACCTATATATTACGAGCGTATTATATTGAGCATTCGGATTCGTAAGCAAGCAGTAATAGCTTATACGAGTACATATCCTCTCCAAAACAGAAATAGGATTTTAAATGTCAAAATGCTATATCCGAATGTCAAATTAGGATTTTGAATATCAAAATAGCATATTCTTGACCAAATCGAATGTGAAAATAGGATTCTGAATGTCAAATTACGATATTCATGGCAAACTTGAATGTCAAAATAGTATTTTGGTTTAAACAATATTTATTTGCCCATTAATACCTATATATTACGAGCGTATTATATTGAGCATTCGGATTCGTAAGCAAGCAGTAATAGCTTATACGAGTACATATCCTCTCCAAAACAGAAATAGGATTTTAAATGTCAAAATGCTATATCCGAATGTCAAATTAGGATTTTGAATATCAAAATAGCATATTCTTGACCAAATCGAATGTCAAAATAGGATTTTGAATGTCAAAATAAGAGATTTTTAGCCAATTCTAATGTCAAAATAGGATTTTGAATGTGTGCATCCAACTTATGTATATGACCTAAATTGATTTTGGACCTTTCTAGTAAACTTATATGAGGTGGTTTGGATATGATGTAGGGGTTTGATTTTTATGAGGAGGATAAGGAGAATAAGGGTGTTTTGGAGTGGTGACAGTGTGGGGGTTGGGTGTGGTTTAGGTGGTTTAGGGTGCCAATGCGCCTGTTTTTCCTTTTGTGAAAAAAAAAATACAGTGCGTACTGTAATGGTGTGGCTAATATAATGTTATGTGAAGTTAAAAAAATATATATATTTTTCTTGTTATTTATATGCGTTAGAATTGTCCAGAGTGGTCGACATCCGTAACGAGTTACATCGGCACCCGTATCACACAATTTTCATTGCAACGGCAGCAGTAACACCAAAAAGTAAACGCCACTGAAAAACCTTTTTGCTATGGATTTCTTGAAAACCTCGAATGGGTTTATCATTGTGGTGATGCTTCCAATGTATATCAATGAATGGTAAGATATAGAGGAGGATGAATTTTACATTATTTGCATATTTTAGTCATTTTTACTGAATTAAGATTAAACATATGTTTATTTGCAAAACCCGTTCAAACGTTTCGCGTGATAACACTTTCTAGGAGGAAATTGATAAATACCTCCAAATTCCACCATGAACTGCCTTTTGTTGTGTCATGTTAGGGTAACGACAGCCGTACTACTTGGACGGAAACCGGAATACTCGGACGACAGCGAAAGGATGCAGTAACGTACTATCAATTGAATCACTCCCGTGAAAAAAAAGACGCAGAATTTTGTGGAGAAAAACTTGATTGTTAGAACGTTAAATGTGTGTTTCATCAAATAGCGAAGTGTCGGTGAGCATTTCATTGTATTAACGATGGAATTCTAGGTGAAACAATAGATGTGTAAAAACGGCTTATTTTCGCCATCTTGTTTTACGGATGGACACGAGGCTGAGATTACATTCGGAATGGAAGACGAATCACTTCGGCCCATGGAGATTGTACACATCAGCTGAGTTGTACGAGTCTAGACAGCCAACACTTTCAGAAACAAGAATCCACATGATTCCACCTTGTCTTCCTTGGGCAACTCCCATAATTCAATATGGCGTCCAAGAGGGTTGCTATCTATTAAGACATTACAGAACTAGGCCAATAAAACGGAAAATCTTGTGTTTTCTAATCAGAAATATCCCACAGCAGTTATCATGAATGTATCATATGGTGAACAGGTTGCGCTTCCATGCGTCTTGTATGTCAGTTTAAAAAGATGGCATCCAAGATGACCGCCTAAAGTTAAAAAAAAAATGATCAAGTTACTGAGCTACATGTCAGTATTTTTGCAGCATTATAACTTTTCCAAGTGATGTATAAGGAGGATTTTCTACACAAGAACCCAGGTGGTGCCATTTTGTCACCCTTTTGCCACATGCATAATTCAATATGGTGTACACGAGGAGAGGGTTGCCACCTATTAACGCATTACAATACTAGGCATGTATAATTTAAAATTGTGTGTTTTTTTAATCAAAAATAGTCCATAAATGTTGTTTATATATCATATCATAAAGTTGCATTCATATTGATATTATGATAATGTTAGTTGGAAACAAAAAATGACATCCAAAATGGCCACCAAATATAAGAAACAGTACATGTATATTTCAGACCAAAATTGCATTTTTTTCACACTACATGTACACTGAAAAAATGTTATAAGAGGCCACTTTTCAAACTCATTTTATGTTTCTAAGCCATGTTCAAAATTGCACGACTTTTTGCCTAAAGACGTGTCTTTCAACTAGGTAAAGTTCCAAAGTGTTCAGAAATAAATCTGTCACTAAACGCGTTTTTGGAGTAAAAAAGCAAAAATCAATGTTTTTGAATAAAAAAAATTGGATAAAGCACAACATGATTTGCTTAATGAGAAAATACTTCAGTTGATGATACAAGCATGAAATTTTCACATGACACACACTAAATTCTGATCCCTGGCCACTTGAAATTCCGCCATTTTCAAGATGGCCGCCAAAAAACAAAATGGCCGACAGTTGTGAAAGGAGTATATGTAGTAAATTGCTCATATCTTAGGTTCTTTTCATCATAGAACAATAATGTTGATACCAAACTGAAGCTAAATGATTGCTCTTTCAAATAAAGTTCTTATATGCAAATTACCTCATTTTCATATTTATAAATGTTAATGAGATCTTATTATTTTGGCTAAAAATTGAGAAAAAAAATCCCACATCTTATATTCTGAACAATGTAAAATATCAAATGAAATGGATAACTATGGCTTTGATATTGCTAGACCATAAATTATCATAAATTAACAAAAGCTAATTAGCATGGTCATGAATATTCATTTCAAAACATTTTAAGACTTTGTATGCCCTTATATATCAGTTAAGTTTAAAAAATCATACAGTTAATTGCTTATAGCTTAGGTTCTGTTCATCATAGAACATCAGTATTGATACTAAAATAAAGCGTAATGTTTGTTCTTTCCAATGGAGATCAAATATGCAAATTACTTCATTTGCATATTTATGAATATTAAAAGGTCTTATTTTTTGCCAAAAAAATCACATCCCATTCTCTGAATGATGTAAAATGTTAAATGAGATTGATAACTGTGGCTTTGATATTTCTACACCATAAAGAATCATACATTAACAACACCATAAAGAATCATACATTAACAACAGCCAATTAGCATAAGAATATTCTTTAAATACTTCAAGACTGTATCAGTTTACTTAAGGAAGTTCATTATGTAAATTGTCTATAAATATCACTTTCATTGTAAAATTAATGTCATTAATAGACATTTCCAACTTAGTCTGAGATACGATATACGGCAGACGAGAAACTTTAATCGATTTCTAGGGGGTATCTCAAGGCTGTCCAACATAGTTGGAGAAAACCCTATATTTCTAATACTTTACACGATCAAAGGTGTTTGATAACTTTCGTACCATGTTTTATAAGTTTTTCTGAAGGTGTCTGAAGTTTTTCAATTTAGAAAATCGTACACAGATTTAATTTTAATCTTGTGCATCGATTACATGCATGCTAAGGCCATGATATGTTTTTAATTGTTTCCTGTCACCAATAACGCAAATCTATGCGGCTTGCAAGAAACAGACGTCAAGTGAAGCAATTATGATTGCCTAAGCAATTTTGCTTCTTAGACACCGACTGCCTAGTGGTGGTGGTCGTCGTCGTTGGGGAGCCAAAGCAGTTCTCGATGTTTGGTCGGAAAATACCTTGAGAAACCATCGTGCCTGGAAGGTGACAATCACACCATTGAAATATGCCGATGCAGGATTGAACAATTTGATAGGTTTATCAATTATCGACATTTTACTGGCGTTGCCAATAGGATTCGACCCCTATGTAGGTAATCAGAAGTTTACGACGCTACTGATCGAATGAGCTATCCGGAGACACAAATGTAAACACTTCTTTCTCAGTCGATTTATTTTCATTTGATCTTTAAATAAGTAAAACAATATATTCCAACACAACTCACTGGGAAAAAAGTCTCAGGAAAAAGTCAAGGAAATAAAGTCAAGAAAAAAGTCACTGAAAACGTTTTTCCATGACTTTTTTTCCAGTGACTTGTTTTCCTACATTCATTTAGTCAATGGCTAAAATGATTATCGAACAATTTACTCAAGCAAATTAGCATAGTGTTATTTTGTACCCTTTCTACGTCATCCTATATTTTTGACGTTAACCTTCTCATCAGACAGGGTAAGGTTGATTTTCTGAGACTGCGTTATATCGTTGTAATGCATAACAAACGGACATGTAATGATGTATGTAAGTTTTTGAATTGTACAGGCTTTTTGCAAGATTTCCGCGGTGCAATAGCGGAAAGCTTAAAAATATCGACGGTTTCAGCAACTTTTATTCCGTTTATTATGTATTGGAATTGTAATAGATTAGCTCAGGGGGGGGGGGACTTGAGTAATTATTCACTTTTTGTCTGTCAGTTGTAAGCATGCACATCGCTCGCGCTCCGCGCTCGTGGTTTGACCTTTCTTACAACTGACCTCAAAACAGTGAATTACTAAACAAATTACTGCTCTGCAGAGCTGAACTATTTCTTTAAAGACCCAAGTAGATCTAAACAACTAAATCTTATAGCTAGTGAGTGAAAAGTAGAATATCTATTTCTCTTTGTCCGGATGGACGGGGTCCGATTTATAGCCGCTCAGCTGAGCCACTCTCGCGAGATCTGACGAGACAAAGTTCTGAAGCGCTACCTGGCGGCAACAATGCACCCGAGTCGTGATACTGAAGTACAACCATGCTCCATCGTCCGTCATTCATGGTTGATGGTGTTTACGTTGCTGACCACAATGATCAAACATGTTGTCCTCTGAAACCACTCGGCCGAACAAAGTCAATCTTGATATGGAGTACCCCTAGGAAAGGGGAACCAATATTTGTATAAATGGTCTAGGCCACATGATCAAGATGGCCACCGCGACTCTTCTTCTCTGGAACGGGTAAACTGATGGTGTGTGGCATAATGGACTCCGGCTCATAGTAGTTTTTTTACACGAATTTTGGTTTGTTTGTGTTTTTTAAGAAAACTACACATAAAAGTTGCCTTTAATTGATCAAGCGGTTTCAGAGAAAATGTTGTTTAAATTGAAATATTTAAAAAAAAATCCTTTGTCCAAGGCCAAGAAATGGCATTGGCCTCAATTACACGTACATGGAAAAAAATGTTGAAGTAATGTTGGTCGTTTATATCTTCCATATCATTAATGGTAAAGCCATCTGAACTCTGGCCAGTCTCTTGCGCCTGGACTTCTTCTTTTGAGCCATGACAAAACAGTACAATGTAACACGCATGCGTAAGCGCAGCAATATATATCGCATAATGAATCACTTTATTGTCATCGTCGTGCGTTAGATATATAACAAATTAGTTAACTAAGATAATAATGATAAAAATATGCATGCACATAATTATGCTTACACGAATCTTTGCTTGTTGTACATACTCTACCTTGATGTCGAGTATAATATAAAGTTTCAAACAATATTGGGACCTAGAACAGTCCTACCTTAGTGCAAGACATATTCCAAGGACCGGCGTTTATGCGCTGTCTGTAAATCATTTGCCTACCAAACACGAATAAGCATGCGAAAAAAGCTACCCGCTTTCGTAATTTTGCTAGCAAGCAGGAAATGTCTAGTGACGCATGCGGAGGTTTGCATCTGTACAAGTTCTCAAACCCGATATATTGCATCCACCCCCACCCCGTGCGTCCACCATCCAAGGGCCGCTTAAAAGATATGGGCGAACACATTTGTTATGATCTCGCCGATGCATACAAATGCCATAATCTTATTTCTTAAGACAGCACGGCGCATCAATAAGCGATTTACCGATAGATCCCGAGTATATACATGAACATGTTTGTATACAATGTCTTCACATATTAGCTTACATGTAGTCCTTGACAATATCCCTCAAAAATAGGCAGTGGCTATTTTGCCGGACCCGGCAAAATAGCTCCTAGGGGCTATTTTGCCGGACCCGGCAAAATAAGGCAAAATAGTCTGTAGGCTATTTTGCCGGACCCGGCAAAATAGCTATAATATACATATAGGCTATTTTGCCGGACTAAAAACTTAGTAAATTTTTTTTATTTTAAATTTTTAATTTTTTTATCTACATTTTTTTTTAATTTTATTTACCTATTTATTTGAGTTAATTGTATTCTTAAGATAAGAATACACATACTGAAAATGTTGATAAAAAGACTTTATTCAGGGAGAATGGCTGGCATTATGGGACACTTTAAAAGAGAATCCCTTAAGAAAAGAAGAAAAATTGTTAGGAAAAGGTCTGAAGATTAAAGCCAGAATACACACAGATGACCCCCAAGAATATATACAGTCTAGAAATCAACACACATTGGCATTGCAGATATGTTTAGCTGGCAAAGAAGCTTACAAAAGCAGTTTCTTTCCACAGACTATCAGGGATGGGAATTTTTCACCCATCAGACTAACATACTCCTTTGTGTGCCTGTCAGAAATTTTACTATCCCAGTACTGGTAATTTTCAGTTGTCTCAAAATGTCATTCATTTTCTGTATTTACCAATACGGCACTTCATAGCAAAATAAATGATATATAAAACATAATGCATTTGCAGTACTTCCTACAATGCATACAAGTGACTGGAATCGTGTAAATATCTCCATGTTCTTTTGTTTTATTATTTATTGTTCCCATTTTAAGACATCTTTCAAAAATCAAAGAATGCTATAAGGTAGTTAATTTATCTAGCATCTTTCACCTTCAGCTGATCTGCTATACCCTGTGGCACAATTTGTATGATTCATTTTATTTCATTCATTTTTGGCTAAAAATCTTGTTAAAAGAGAACCCAAAATCAAATCTGTTTTTGTACTACTTTATGTGTCTCCAGTAGGGGAATGGCTGTACCAGGTACATGTAATCCAGGGTAGCGGGGTCGGAACTCAAGTTTCCTGGAACTAGCCATGATCAGCCATAAGTCTATTTAAAATTTCAAAGCTCTATCATTCACCATTCAAAGTTTCAAAAAAGTGACCAACAGACCCAGCCAGCCAGCCAGACCTCTGCACACCCCATCCCCCCTACTGGCATACACCCCAACCAGCAAACACCCACCCAAATACACCCACCC
Source organism: Rugalucina vietnamica (assembly GCA_964017185.1). Taxonomy (NCBI): domain Eukaryota; kingdom Metazoa; phylum Mollusca; class Bivalvia; order Lucinida; family Lucinidae; genus Rugalucina; species Rugalucina vietnamica. The sequence continues at coordinate 37,243,971 of OZ024877.1, forward strand.
ACACAGAGAAAGACAAGCCAAAGGCAACACGCCCTTCCAACTTTACCAAAGTTGGGGGCATAAAAAAAGGCACAAAAATCAACCCATTGATTGAGAAATATCTCAAATAAATAAATAGATAAACAAAACAAAAATTTAGATTAGAATACCTTACAAAATGTAAAATAAATTTTTAATAAGTATTTGGTCCGGCAAAATAGCCTACAAGTCCAATATAGCTATTTTACCGGGTCCGGCAAAATAGTTCCTAGGGACTATTTTGCCGGGTCCGGCAAAATAGCTCCTAGGGGCTATTTTGCCGGGTCCGGCAAAATAGCCACTGCCTCAAAAATATTATCCGAACTACCATTTCAAACTCCCATGTCAATATCGGATTAAGTTGGAAATGTCTAATACAAGATAAATGTCATTGTACTTTCCTTCTAAGCTCGCATGTGTTCACTGGCTAACTGAATATCAAAATGTATTAATCATATAAAAACGCATGTTTGATCCCTATGGTGCATACCTATGCATATATTTTAACTAAAAATTGACAATTTATGTTTGTAGTGAGCTTCCCACAAATTATTTCCCATCAATTATTTGCTTGCATCTACTAAAAAGGTACAAGTAGGCAAAGATCAGGAAAACGAGCAATCAGAAAAAGATTCCCACTCCAAAGACCGAGGTGGGAAAAAAACCAAACTAACAATCAGGTACTTATACCATGAAAACATTTCGTAAGCCGAATGAGCAGCTATTTTCCCAATAGGTGGCCACTCAGTTACCTTAACTAAAATATGAAAACATACAGAAGGCGCCAACAGCACAAAATATTTTAAACACCAAGACATAAAACAAAAAGAACCACCACAGAAGTATCCACTTGGAACGATCAGTAACACAAATTTACTGGCGGGTTTAAATTTTACATTGTCATAACCTCACCCTCAGCTTCTGCAGTGGTTCATAACATTTCGTTCTTCAGTCCTCGTGGTGAATCTCTAACTAGTCAATGAATCATCAAGAACAAACAAATAAATCATGATAAACATCCTGACGAATCAGAAACCAGGACTCACAGATTGAGTAAACTGCCCGACGATGGAGATCCCTGGGCGCCGAATAACTTCCTAACTCCGGAGCAAAAGAAAAAACATCAGTTGGACCCCGGTGGGCCAAGCAACAGACAAGAAGCTCCGACCCCAACCAACTAAAATGAATAGCTTTAAGTCGGGGCCATTATAGAGTCTGACGCCCGACCCACCGGCGTGCGATTAAAGAAGGCAGCATAGTTATCAACCGTGATTGGGTTAAAAACTAAGCATGCAGACTGTCGCATAACATTCAAGTTATAACCTATACGTCTGTAACGTGTTATGATTTTTCTAAACTGAAAAGAAAAATCATTACTTCCTATGTTTCTTAAATTTGTAAACCAAGTCACCATAAAATTCACCTGATCATATAATCATCATACCCTTTTTATAGTCCTTTGTCCTCATCTGAGGGTTGGACTTGTTTGACAAATCTGCTTCTGTTAAAAGTTGCAAAAGTTCAACAATTCGCCAAATCTAAAGGGTCACTGAAGAGGCTTGAATAGCCGAAACCGCGGTATGGCCCATCACCTTTCTCACAAATATACTCACTGCTCTTAAAGGAGCTCAGTTTTATTTTTATTCTTAGACGACCTCTCCACTCTGAGCGATTCTACGGATCGGCAGTATCCATTGTAACCTTCTATTCATCGTCCAACAACACTTCATCCCATGATTTCCTAAGCTTGCCGGATCTATGCTGTGCAACTAATTTAGCTTGCGTACTTGAGAAATAAAGCCTTTAATGCGCTCTACATGTCCATACCGTCTCATCTTACTGGAGCGAAGCAAGCACTACATCTATATCTATCCTGAAGTCCAAGCTTTGAGAGAAGGGAGTCTGAGCTTACTTCATCATTCGCCTTGAAATTACAGATCCAGCACATAATTGCACGATCATTGCGCTGCAGGCGACAAAGAGTAGCCAGTCATTGCCTATGTTTCTGCTGTATGTGGCAGTACATAAGTTGGATACACTCGACCTCTGGTCAAACGTGGCAGATTACGATTGGTGTGGAGAGGGAGTGGTTGGCGGAACTTGCCCTAAGCCGATTTGCAGTGTGTGACTGCAGCCAGTTCACAACCTCCATCAGCAGAAAGCATGTCTCCCAGATAACATAACTCTGGTACAGCCTTAACTGTTTCGTCATCAACTAGAACCTCCTTCACTGGGACGCGCCTTTCGTAGGCAGCCAGCACAGCTGAAATCGGGATGACGGCGCGAGGAACCTTTGATTCAACTGCATTTCTTGTGGATCCAGGACAAGCATCCACCACAGAAGCATTTCTTTCTACACCTGTCTGACAGACGCCACAGGGATTCTTTCCAGATGTTTTTCAGAAGGTTCAGATTGAGGCCAGAGACCATAATCTTTGTCTTCCCTATGTTCACTCAAAGAACTGTCCTCTCCATCTCTGCTTTCAAAGTCTTCAACTTAACAGTTAGATCTTATATTAATGACATTTATTTTACATGTACATAGACTGGACCAGACGCACTAGTCATTCGTCAATTCTTAGTTTCGCATTGCCCACCAGATTACATCCCTCATGACTCGATCAATTGCTTTCTTCAGATCAACGACGGCCATGTAGAGCAGCTTGTTAGTGCCCAAGTGCTTCTCTTGTATTTGATACAAGAGAAGCAGTCAATTAAATAAAAAATCAATTAAATAAAAAATCATAATTCATAATTGCCAGTACGACTCATTTCAAGCATACCAGAATGGGCGACAACATACTTGCAAGTTCATAGCTAAAGGCTTTCTCCAAATACACATGGTAACAGTAGTCTAACCCGGAGCATTAGAAACTTTTTAAGGTTACGCCAAGGAGGCGATCGTACCTCATATTGAGTCATATGCCAGAAATCATTCCAGGGTGTGTTTTTTTATTTATCGCCAAGATAGTCTCAACGATGAGACCAGGCAGAAAATAGTAACTGGTGTATACCGAAAGGTAATTGGTAACTGCAGACCTCCAAAATCCTGGAAAACTTCATCAGATGTGCTGAAAACAAAACGGAAATATTTAGGTTTCTTGTAGATAAATTTATTCTTGCGCAAAATTATGCACAGACCATAGTAACAAAAAGGAATGATGTTGTTTACATTTTTCAAGACTAAGCTCCCACTTTTTGAAGGAAAGCACAATGGCATAGATCTTATATTAATGACATTTATTTTACAATGAAGGTAATATTTATAGACAATCTACACCATGAACATTTTACATCGTTCAGTGAATAAAATGTGATTTTTTTTTTCAAGTTTTAGCAAAACAAAAGCTTCATTTATATTCATATATATGCAAATGAGGTAATTTGCATATTTGAACTCTATTTGAAATAACAATCATTTAGCTTTATTTTGGTATTAATATTGTTGTTCTATTATGAACAGGACCAAAGATATGAGCGACCAAAGATACTGTGATAAACTTTCTAAACCAAACTGATAGGTAAGGACATACAAAGTCTTGAAATATTCTAAAATGAATATTCATGAACATGCTAATTAGCTTTTGTCAATTTATGATAATTAATGGTCTAGCAATATCAAAGCCACAGTTATCCATTTCATTTAACACTTTACATCGTTTAGAAAATTAGATGTGTTTTTCCTCAATTTTTAGCCAAAAAAGTAAGATCTCAGAATATTCATAAATATGCAAATAAGGTAATTTGCATATTGGAACTTAATTTGAAAGAGCAATCATTTAGCTTCATTTTGGTATCAATATTGTTGTTCTATGATGATAAAAACTTAAGATATGAGCAATTTACTACATGTACACCTTTCACAACTGTCGGCCATCTTGTTTTAAATTATTTACATGGGGGTGTCAGTATAACATTTTGCAAGTGAGGACGATCTAATACTATCCACAAAAAGTAGGAGGTAAAGAAAAAAAAACACCCAGAAAATCGTGGACCATTGATACGGTTGTCGTTTATTCATTGATTTACACGATACGGCTGTCGATTATATTTCTACATGGCAAGTTGCCCCCTTTTTTTTAATTTTGTGCGGTTGTTTTGTGTTTCTGAATACTTTGTATTTGTAAATGATACAAGGACGACCATACAGTACAGTTCAACCTCAGTGCGCCTCACTATAATGCCGTTTTCTAGATAACCCAGCAATTTCAAGAATTTCTTAAATTAGAATGTCAAAATAGGATTTTGAATATAGAATAGCAAATTCAATGTCACAACAGGATTCTGTATATAGAATAGCATATTCTTGACGAATAGGATTCTGAATAACAAAATACGATATCCTTGACTCATTTGAATAGGGTTTCGAATATCAATTTGGTCATGAATGGGCTATTTTGAAATTCAGAATCCTATTCCGACATTTGCAATGGTCAAGAATATGCCATTTTGACATTCAAAATCCTACTTTGACATTCGAGTCGGTCAAGAATATCGTATTTCGATGTTCGAATTGGTAAAGCATATGCCAAAATATGATTTTGAATGTCAAAATACGATATTCTAAACCAATTCGAAGGTCAAAATATGATTTTGAATGTCAAAATCGATATTCTTGGCCAATTCGAATGTCAAAATAGAATTTTGAATGTCAAAATACGACATGCTTCACTCATTCTAATGTCAAAATAGGGTTTCCTTTCGAATATCGATTTGGTCAAGAATATGCTATTTTTGAGATTCAAAATCCTATTCCGACATTTGAAATTGTCAAGAATATGCTATTTTGACATTCAAAATCCTATTTTGACATTCGAATTTGTCAAGAATATCGTATTTTGATGTTCGAATAGGTAAAGAATATGCCAACAGAATAGGATTTTGAATGTATAAATATGATATTCTAAATCGATTCGAATGTCAAAATAGGATTTTGAATATCAAAGTATGAAATTCTTGACCAATTCGAATGTCAAAATAGAATTTTGAATATCAAAATAGCATATTCTTGACCAAAACGAATTTCGAAGTAGGATTTTGCATGTCAAAAGACGATTTTCTAAACCAATGTGAATGTCAAAATAGGATTTTGAATATCAAAATAGCATATTCTTTTCCAATTCGAATGTCAAGATATTATTTTGAATGTCAAAATACGATGTTCTTGATCAATTCGCCGATCAAATGTCAAACTAGGATTTTGAATATCAAAATATGATATTCTTGACCAAATCGAATGTCAAACTAGGATTTTGAATATCAAAATAACATATTCTTGACCGAAACGAATGCCGAAGTATGATTTTGAATGTCAAAATACGATATTTTTTGGCCAAAATGGAATGACACAATAGGATGTCAAAAATACGATATTCTTGGCCAAATCGAATGACAAAATAAGATTTTGAATTTCATATTAGCATATTCTTGACTAATTCGAATCTGAAAATAGGATTTTTTTTTAAATATAAAAGTACGGCATCCTTGGCAAATTCGAATGTCAAAATAGGATTTTGAATGTCACAATACGATATTTTGACCAATTTGAACATCAAAATACGATATTCTTGATCAACTTTGAAATCGAATGTCGAAATAGGATTTACTCAAAATAGCACATTCTTGACCAAATCGAATGTGAAAATGGGATTCTGAATGTCAAATTACGATATTCATGGCAAACTTGAATGTCAAAATAGTATTTTGGTTTAAACAATATTTATTTGCCCATTAACACCTATATATTACAAGCGTATTGTATTGAGCATTCGTATTCAAAATTGAACATCTGGTTTTATAAATGATAAATTATTTACATGGGGGTGTCAGTATAACATTGAGCAAGTGAGGACGTCTGAAAATAGGATTTATTTAAAAAATAAAAGTACGACCTCCTTGGCAAATTCGAATTTCAAAGTAGGATTTTGAATGTCACAATACGATATTTTGACCAATTTGAATGTCAAAATACGATTTTAAACATCAAAATACGATATTCTTGATCAACTTTGAAATCGAATGTCGAAATAGGATTTACTCAAAATAGCATATTCTTGACCAAATCGAATGTGAAAATAGGATTCTGAATGTCAAATCACGATATTCATGGCAAACTTGAATGTCAAAATAGTATTTTGGTTTAAACAATATTTATTTGCCCATTAATACCTATATATTACGAGCGTATTATATTGAGCATTTGAATTCGTAAGCAAGCAGTAATAGCTTATACGAGTACATATCCTCTCCAATACAGAAATAAGATTTTAAATGTCAAAATGCTATATCCGAATGTCAAATTAGGATTTTGAATATCAAAATAGCATATTCTTGACCAAATCGAATGTCAAAATAGGATTTTGAATGTCAAAATAAGAGATTTTTGGCCAATTCTAATGTCAAAATAGGATTTTGAACGTGTGCATCCAACTTATGTATGTGACCTAAATTGATTTTGGACCTTTCTAGTAAACTTATATGAGGTGGTTTGGATATGATGTAGGGGTTTGATTTTTATGAGGAGGATAAGGAGAATAAGGGTGTTTTGGAGTGGTGACAATGTGGGGGTTGGGTGTGGTTTGGTGTGTTTTTGATGTTGCATCGCTAAAAGATCTGGTTTGTGATATTATAAATGTCTTTGGGTGGATTAAATGTGTTCTTAAGTGGTTTAGGGTGCCAATGCACCTGTTTTCCCTTTTGTGAAACAAAACAAAAACAAAACAAAAAATACAGTGCGTACTGTAATGGTGTGGCTAATATAATGTTATGTGAAGTTAAAAAAAAATTTCTTGTTATTTATATGCGTTAGAATTGTCCAGAGTGGTCGACATCCGTAACGACAGCCGTATCACACAATTTTCATTGCAACGGCAGCAGTAACACCAAAAAGTAAACGCCACTGAAAAACCTTTTTGCTATGGATTTTTTGAAAACCGTGAATGGGTTTATCATTGTGGTGATGCTTCCAATGTATATCAATGAATGGTAAGATATAGAGGATGATGAATTTTACATTATTTGCATATTTTAGTCATTTTTACTGAATTAAGATTAAACATATGTTTATTTGCAAAACCCGTTCAAACGTTTCGCGTGATAACACATTCATGGGAATCTTTTTCTGGGAAATACCTCCAAATTCCACCATGAACTGCCTTTTGTTGATAAATTCCACCATGAACTGCCTTTTGTTGTGTCATGTTAGGGTAACGACAGCCGTACTACTTGGACGGAAACCGGAATACTCGGACGAAAGCGAAAGGATGCAGTAACGTACTATCAATTGAATCACTCCCGTGAAAAAAAAGACGCAGAATTTTGTGGAGAAAAACTTGATTGTTAGAACGTTAAATGTGTGTTTCATCAAACAGCGAAGTGTCGGTGAGCATTTCTTTGTATTAACGATGGAATTCTAGGTGAAACAATAGATGTGTAAAAACGGCTTATTTTCGCCATCTTGTTTTACGGATGGACACGAGGCTGAGATTACATTCGAAATGGAAGACGAATCACTTCGGCCCATGGAGATTGTACACATCAGCTGAGTTGTACGAGTCTAGACAGCCAACACCTTCAGAAACAAGAATCCACATGATTCCACCTTGTCTTCCTTGGGCAACTCCCATAATTCAATATGGCGTCCAAGAGGGTTGCTATCTATTAAGACATTACAGAACTAGGCCAATAAAACGGAAAATCTTGTGTTTTCTAATCAGAAATATCCCACAGCAGTTATCATGAATGTATCATATGGTGAACAGGTTGCGCTTCCATGCGTCTTGTATGTCAGTTTAAAAAGATGGCATCCAAGATGGCCGCCAAAGCTACATGTCAGTATTTTTGCAGCATTATAACTTTTCCAAGTGATGTATAAGGAGGAGTTTCTACACAAGAACCCAGGTGGTGCCATTTTGTCACCCTTTTGACACATGCATAATTCAATATGGGGTACAAGAGGGTTGCCACCTATTAACGCATTACAATACTAGGCATGTATAATTTAAAATTGTGTGGTTTTTTTTTTATCAAAAATAGTCCATAAATGTTGTTTATATATTGGCCAAAACGTGAGAAAATGTACCTTCAGACAATTATTTGAGTATTAGAAAAACAAAAATACACTGAATGTATGATGTTTCTAGAGTCTGTTACTCTTTATTTGACCAGATTATTTCATTTATTTTGTGAGTTATGACCAATTTACCATACGGACCCTACAAACGTCATTTGTCCTGAAAAAATGACGTCAAAGTTGCGTAATGCATTTCTGCATGTTAGTAGAGCTTACAAAACTCATGCATTTGGTTAAAACTGTTTAAGCACTGGGCAGAACCTATTGCTAAGATAGAAGCATACCATCCTTACAGGCGATCTGTCGTAATTATTTTGTCTATTTCTATGATGACGTGGTTGCTATGGTTACCGTTTAACGATACATACAGGAGAACTATGTGTATTATGGGCTAAAACAAGGGCAGATAACTCAAAATATTGACAATAAATATGTTTTAAAACTCATTCATTTGGTAGTCCAGTGTTCAAAGATTACATATACAGTATATTTCTATAATGCATATTACATCATTTTCCCCTTTTTTGCTGCTTTCTACTAGTAATGTCAGAATGTCCGAAGGTACATTTTGTCGCGTTGAGGTTCATATCATATTGTGATAAAGTTGCATTCATATTGATATTATGATAATTTCAGTTGGAAACAAAAATGACATCCAAAATGGCCACCAAATATAAGAAACAGTAAATGTATATTTCAGACCAAAATTGCATTTTTTTCACACTACATGTACACTGAAAAAATGTTATAAGAGGCCACTTTTCAAACTCATTTTATGTTTCTAAGCCATGTTCAAAATTGTACGACTTTTTGCCTAAAGACGTGTCTTTCAACTAGGTAAAGTTCCAAAGTGTTCAGAAATAAATCTGTCACTAAACGCGTTTTTGGAGTAAAAAAGCAAAAATCAATGTTTTTGAATAAAAAATTGGATAAAGCACAACATGATTTGCTTAATGAGAAAATACTTCAGTTGATGATACAAGCATGAAATTTTCACCATATATTCTTTACATGACACACACTAAATTCACCCTGGCCACTTGAAATTCCGCCATTTTCAAGATGGCCGCCAAAAAACAAAATGGCCGACAGTTGTGAAAGGAGTATATGTAGTAGATTGCTCATATCTTAGGTTCTTTTCATCATAGAACAATAATGTTGATACCAAACTGAAGCTAAATGATTGCTCTTTCAAATAAAGTTCTTATATGCAAATTACCTCATTTGCATATTTATAAATATTAATGAGATCTTATTATTTTGGCTAAAAATTGAGAAAAAAAAACACATCTTATATTCTGAACAATGTAAAATATCAAATGAAATGGATAACTATGGCTTTGATATTGCTATACCATAAATTATCATAAATTAACAAAAGCTAATTAGCATGGTCATGAATATTCATTTCAAAACATTTTAAGACATTGTATGCCCTTATATATCAGTTAAGTTTAAAAAATCATACAGTTAATTGCTTATAGCTTAGGTTCTGTTCATCATAGAACATCAGTATTGATACTAAAATAAAGCGTAATGTTTGTTCTTTCCAATGGAGATCAAATATGCAAATTACTTCATTTGCATATTTATGAATATTAAAAGGTCTTATTTTTTGCCAAATGATGAATGATGTAAAATGTTAAATGAGATTGATAACTGTGGCTTTGATATTTCTACACCATAAAGAATCATACATTAACAACACCATAAAGAATCATACATTAACAACAGCCAATTAGCATATTACAAGAATATTCTTTAAATACTTCAAGACTGTATCAGTTTAGTTAAGGAAGTTCATTATGTAAATTGTCTATGAATATCACTTTCATTGTAAAATTAATGTCATTAATACAAGATAAATGTCATTGTACTTTCCTTCTAAGCTCGCACGTGTTCACTGGCTAACTGAATATCAAAATGTATTAATCATATAAAAACGCATGTTTGATCCCTATGGTGCATACCTATGCATATATTTTAACTAAAAATTGACAATTTATGTTTGTAGTGAGCTTCCCACAAATTATCTCCCATCAATTATTTGCTTGCATCTACTAAAAAGGTACAAGTAGGCAAAGATCAGGAAAACGAGCAATCAGAAAAAGATTCCCACTCCAAAAACCGAGGTGGGAAAAAAACAAACTAACAATCAGGTACTTATACCATGAAAACATTTCGTAAGCCGAATGAGCAGCTATTTTCCCAATAGGTGGCCACTCAGTTACCTTAACTAAAATATGAAAACATACATAAGGCGCCAACAGCACAAAATATTTTAAACACTAAGACATACTAGAAAAAGTGCCTTGAGAGGCACGTATACCCCGGCTGGTAGCTCCCCGCCCGGACCCCTAAGCCCACCGTGCCCGACCCAGACATGTTCACTGACACATTGAATCTCAATTCCCGAATTAAAAAAGAGCACCCTCAACAAGTAAATCTTTAAAATTTGAATTTGCAAAAAGCACTGAATAAAAGCATTGACAGGTGTGTGTGTGTGTGTGTGTGGGGAGGGGGGTGTAGTAGAATGACAGACTACTATAGAGCAGTATACAGAGCTGACTTGTATACTCAATCTAGGACTTGATCGCGGACATTGAGGATCAGGTCCTCGGTCCTAGATGGAAAATAGAATGTCATTCTTTAATGATATTAATAAAAACTAATATGAGATGTCCTAGATCTTGACCTCTAGCCCCACCTAGAGTGTGATGGCATTAGGAACAAGGCAAACCTTATAGAGTACCTATGGTGCAAGTATGAATGATTTCTAAACATGGCGGGTAAAAAGGTACAGAAAATACAATTTTTAAAGATGTTCTAGATTTTGACCTCTAGCCCACCCCCCGCACATGGACCCTAGAGTCTGAACCTTACACGATTTCTATGGTCTAAGCATGAATGCTTTCTGACAAGACTTATTTGATGTCAAGAAAATAGACTTACAGAAAATTTATCATGGTCTCTATCATATTATAAATGTGTCCTAGATTTTGACCTTTAGCCCCACCCCTGTGGATGGTACCACTGATATTGAAAGAAAACCCTATAGCGCATCTACGAACTAAATAAGAATACATTCCTATGATTGTTTGTTAAGATATAGACTTAGAGAAGAAACAGTAACATTGTAAACAGCACATTTTAAAGGTGACCTAGATTTTGACCTCCAGCCCCACCCCCCAGGCATGGACCCTGGGGTCCGACCTCATGGAAATAAAGCAAACCCTATAGGGTACCTATGGTCCAAATATGAATAGTTTCTGACCATCGGTTTATGAGATATACACCTCTAGAGAAACTTTAACCAAAACTTTGACATAAATTCTACGAACGTTCCGGAATTACGAACGAAGAAACGAACAAACGAACGAACATACGAACGGAAAAGCGAAAACTATATACCCGTCGGCATAAATGCCGGGGGTATAAAAACAAAAAGAACCACCACAGAAGTATCCACTTGGAACGATCAGTAACACAAATTTACTGGCGGGTTTAAATTTTACATTGCCATAACCTCACCCTCAGCTTCTGCAGTGGTTCATAACATTTAGTTAGTTCTTCGGTCCTCGTGGTGAATCTCTAACTAGTCAATGAATCATCAAGAACAAACAAATAAATCATGATAAACATCCTGACGAATCAGAAACCAGGACTCACAGATTGAGTATACTGCCCGACGATGGAGATCCCTGGGCGCCGAATAATTCCTAACTCCGGAGCAAAAGAAAAAAACATCAGTTGGACCCCGGTGGGCCAAGCAACAGACAAGAAGCTCCGGCCCCAACCAACTAAAATGAATAGCTTTAAGTCGGGGCCATCATAGAGTCTGACGCCCGACCCACCGGAGTGCAATTAAAGAAGGCAGCATAGTTATCAACCGTGATTGGGTTAAAAACTAAGCATGCAGACTGTCGCATAACATTCAAGTTATAACCTATACGTCTGTAACGTGTTATGAATTTTCTAAACTGAAAAGAAAAATCATTACTTCCTATGTTTCTTAAATTTGTAAACCAAGTCACCATAAAATTCACCTGATCATATAATCATCATACCCTTTTTATAATCCTTTGTCCTCATCTGAGGGTTGGACTTGTTTGACAAATCTGCTTCTGTTAAAAGTTGCAAAAGTTCAACAATTCGCCAAATCTAAAGGGTCACTGAAGAGGCTTGAATAGCCGAAACCGCGGTATGGCCCATCACCTTTCTCACAAATATACTCACTGCTCTTAAAGGAGCTCAGTTTTATTTTTATTCTTAGACGACCTCTCCACTCTGAGCGATTCTACGGATCGGCAGTATCCATTGTAACCTTCTATTCATCGTCCAACAACACTTCATCCCATGATTTCCTAAGCTTGCCGGATCTATGCTGTGCAACTAATTTAGCTTGCGTACTTGAGAAATAAAGCCTTTAATGCGCTCTACATGTCCATACCGTCTCATCTTACTGGAGCGAAGCACTACATCTATATCTATCCTGAAGTCCACGCTTTGAGAGAAGGGAGTCTGAGCTTACTTCATCATTCGCCTTGAAATTACAGATCCAGCACATAATTGCACGATCATTGCGCTGCAGGCGACAAAGAGTAGCCAGTCATTGCCCATGTTTCTGCTGCATGTGGCAGTACATAAGTTGGATACACTCGACCTCTGGTCAAACGTGGCAGATTACGATTGGTGTGGAGAGGGAGTGGTTGGCGGAACTTGCCCTAAGCCGATTTGCAGTGTGTGACTGCAGCCAGTTCACAACCTCCATCAACAGAAAGCATGTCTCCCAGATAACATAACTCTGGTACAGCCTTAACTGTTTCTTCATCAACTAGAACCTCCTTCACTGGGACGCGCCTTTCGTAGGCAGCCAGCACAGCTGAAATCGGGATCATGGCGCGAGGAACCTTTGATTCCACTGCATTTCTTGTGGATCCAGGACAAGCATCCACCACAGAAGCATTTCTTCCTACACCTGCCTGACAGACGCCACAGGGATTCTTTTCAGATTTTTTTCAGAAGGTTCAGATTGAGGCCAGAGACCATAATCTTTGTCTTCCCTATGTTCACTCAAAGAACTGTCCTCTTCACCTCTGCTTTCAAAGTCTTCAACTTAACAGTTAGTTCTTCCATGGACTCGACAGTGTCATATCATAAGTCATCTGCATACAGCAGAACCTAAGGGCAGCGTGTGCGAAACTCCCTGGATAAAGCCTGTAGCACAATGATGAAGAGTAGCAGGCTAAGGACAGGGCCCTGATGAACACCTTCCTTGACACCAAACTCCTCACTGTATCCACTGCCCACTCTAACCCTGCTTCTCATCGTATAAATTACATTTTTCAAGACTAAGCTTCCACTTTTTGAAGGAAAGCACAATGGCATAGATCTTATATTAATGACATTTATTTTACATGTACATAGACTGGACCAGACGCACTAGTCATTCGTCAATTCTTAGTTTCGCATTGCCCACCAGATTACATCCCTCATGACTCGATCAATTGCTTTCTTCAGATCAACGACGGCCATGTAGAGCAGCTTGTTAGTGCCCAAGTGCTTCTCTTGTATTTGATAAACACATCAATCAATTAAATAAAAAATCATAATTCATAATTGCCAGTACGACTCATTTCAAGCATACCAGAATGGGCGACAGCATACTTGCAAGTTCATAGCTAAAGGCTTTCTCCAAATACACGTGATAACAGTAGTCTAACCCGGAGCATTAGAAACTTTTTAAGGTTAGGCCAAGGAGGCGATCGTACCTCATATTGAGTCATATGCCAGAAATCATTCCAGGGTGTTTTTTTATTTATCGCCAAGATAGTCTCAACGATGAGACCAGGCAGAAAATAGTAACTGGTGTATACCGAAAGGTAATTGGTAACTGCAGACCTCCAAAATCATGGAAAACTTCATCAGATGTGCTGAAAACAAAACGGAAATATTTGGGTTTCTTGTAGATAAATTTATTCTTGCGCAAAATTATGCACAGGCCATAGTAACAAAAAAGAATGATGTTGTTTGCACTGTATAAATTACATTTTTCAAGACTAAGCTCCCACTTTTTGAAGGAAAGCACAATGGCATAGATCTTATATTAATGACATTTATTTTACAATGAAGGTAATATTTATAGACAATCTACACCATGAACATTTTACATCGTTCAGTGAATAAAATGTGATTTTTTTTTCAAGTTTTAGCAAAACAAAAACTTCATTTATATTCATATATATGCAAATGAGGTAATTTGCATATTTGAACTCTATTTGAAATAACAATCATTTAGCTTCATTTTGGTATTAATATTGTTGTTCTATTATGAACAGGACCAAAGATATGAGCAATTTACTGTATGAACTTTCTAAACCAAACTGATAGGTAAGGACATACAAAGTCTTGAAATATTCTAAAATGAATATTCATGAACATGCTCATTAGCTTTTGTCAATTTATGATAATTAATGGTCTAGCAATATCAAAGCCACAGTTATCCATTTCATTTAACACTTTACATCGTTTAGAAAATTAGATGTGTTTTTCCCCAATTTTTAGCCAAAAAAGTAAGATCTCATAATATTCATAAATATGCAAATAAGGTAATTTGCATATTGGAACTTAATTTGAAAGAGCAATCATTTAGCTTCATTTTGGTATCAATATTGTTGTTCTATGATGATAAGAACCTAAGATATGAGCAATTTACTACATGTACACCTTTCACAACTGTCGGCCATCTTGTTTTTGGGCGGCCACCTTAAAAATGGCGGAATTTCAAGAGGCCAGGGATCAGAATTTAATGTGTGTCATGTAAAGAACATATGGTGAAAATTTCATACTTGTATCATCAACTGAAGTATTTCCTCAAAATCACCCACTTAGCCGCTCCACTATATTAAATTAGGAAGGGGTCCTTCCGGCTTGGAAAAACATCAAACATTCGAATTTTCTCTACTGGTAGACTTTTCACGCATTTTTAAAAATCGCTATTTTTGAGATTTTTTGAAAAATTCATCAAATTGCCTCTTAAACGTGTTAATCCCTGTTAAATCCACTTGATGAGGCCTGGAAATGAAAGATATAACTCAAATGAGCTATTCAAGACTATTTTCGAGGACGAACAGGTCACGGATGCCGCATACTTCCGGTGTCAATGCCAATTTTTAACGAAAAAAAAAATAACAAAATTGGTGGACGATTTTTTAAATTTTCAAAGTTTGTTAGAGTCTAGTATTAGACCTTAATAATCGCTGAAAATTTTAATTCCATACTGCTGATAATAATGCAACCATAGATGAACAAAGTTTGTATTCAAATTGCATGCAAAAAGCTGAAGTCCTGTTATTCATGTTGCTGTCTTCTTGCATGTACAAAACAGATACGAAGATTCTTATTGCAGCAACACATCTGCCTTAATTTCATCTTGCATTATGGCAGTCAGTAGCACTTTCAATAAAATCAGAATGTAGAACACAACGTCATGATTATAGGGATCAACCATGGTTTTCAGTGTTCAAACATTCGATGGATCACGAGGAAGGCGTTTGAACACAAGGGCGCAGGCCGCGTGTTCAAACGCCTTCCAAGTGATCCAGCGAATGTTTGAACACTGAAACAAAACATGGTTGATCGTTATTCTTGCATTTTCACACTAATTCACTTTGATTTTTTTTTGAAAATAACATTAACAACGCCAAAACTCACCGAAAACCGCAGAGATTCTTCAACGTCGGCCATTTTGTTTCTACGGAAAACAGTGACGTCACTTCACATTGACCAATGACGTCGGTCCAAACCCATGTTCAAACGGCACGTGAATTTCATGATTTGAACATGGGTTTTGCTGTTTGAACACGGCTTTCGGCCAATCGAAAACGGCTTCAAACAGCTATGTGGATAGATATCTATGCAAGAATAAGACATTTAATTTGATGTTAATAAAGTGTGACTTTTTGAAAAGAGGGTACCTTTACTCATGCTTCGTCTGTGTGAGATATATCGCACATTTTGGAATGCAGAAACTCAGAGCCACTGTAAGACATTGATTTATTTATTTGATCATGAATTTCAATTGATAGTATTTGGGCCACAGCGTGAGAAAATGTACCTTCGGACAATTTTTTGAGTATTAGAAAAACAAAGTAACTTTGAATGTATGATGTTTCTAGAGTCCGTTAGTCTTTATTTGGCCAGATTATTCCAGTTATTTTGTGACATATGACAATTTACTATATGAACCCTACAGACGCCATTGTCCTGAAAAATGACGTCAACACTGAGTAATGCATTTCTGTGCGTTAGTAGAGCTTACAAAACTCGATGCATTTGTTTAAAACTGTTTAAGCACTGGTTATAACCTATTTTTAAGATAGACGCGTACCATCCTTACAGACAATCTGACGTAATCATTTTGTCTATTTTTATGATGACGAAGTTACCATGGTTACCGTTTAACGATAGATATAGGAAAATTATGTGTATTATGGGCTCCAACAAGGGCTGATAACTCCAAATATTAAAAATAAATATATTTTTGTAACTCAATCATTTGGTAGTCCAGTGTTCAAAGATTACAAATACAGTGTTATTTCTAAAACGTACATTACATCAGTTTTCCGCTTTTTGCTGCTTACTACTAACAATTATTATACAAGTTAAATGTAACAGGAATCAAACAGTTCAAAAGATTTTTCTCTAACAGTTTAGTTAACCTGTTATTTGATTACTTTCACATGCACCAGCAGGCCGCCATTAATCTCTAGATCTTCTTAGGGATCACATTCACAAATCAGCCTGGCTATGTGAAAGTAGCTGAAGTACAATGTATTTGCACTAGACTGGTAAACACACATGCATTATTAGCCATGTACACTGAAGAGCTTTAAAAACGCAAAATACGAAAATCAGTATTTTTTTTGCACCAAGGACATTTTTAGTCTTCTTAACAGGTGAAAGGGTCGATAACTGTACTCTACTTCTATTTTTACATGAAAGCGGCATTTTTAAAGTCACTGACCACCCCAGCAATAAAAAGCCATTTACACTTTTTTCATGTGGTGTCTCGTTGAATTAATGAAGAAAAATATTTTACTATTTTATAAGAAGCTTGTACTGTAGTAATCCACCATAGTTAAAAACACTTAAGTTCTAGTTTTGTCTTAATTATGACCAATTTACGGGTCTTTGAAAATGAATTATTCGGCAAAAATTGATTTTTACAAACTTGATGACGTATATGTGACGTCACGTGACGTCATATTTGCAATCTTTCAACTTACGGCACCGCAACGGTCCCTCCCAGGCTATTTGGACAGTGAAAGGTTGACACCGGTCTGATCAACAGAACTCACGTCAAGGCGGTAATGTCTCTAGAGATTTGACGTAAAGACAATCAGTGCAACTAGCAAAACTTGTGATTTTACTGAGGTAGCGATGTCCTTTTTGCCAAGGGGCAAATGGTAATATCGTGCTCAATAGTATTTGCAGTTTTGGATTTTAGGGGTATTGGTATATCAAGGACTGTTTCTCTCACATTACTCATTAGTTCAACATAGTTTGCAAACATATCAATGCTTATGTGTGCTAAATTTCATCAAAATCAAGATACTATAAAAAAACAAAAAAAAATATTTGAATTATAACTTTTGCATTTTTAAAGCTTTTCAGTGTATAAAGTTTGTCAGTAGACGAACAGACTGATCTACACATCTATTTGTTTATTTATTTGATTATCTATTATATGACAGTTTTACGTCATGTCTGATTTCCTTTTCAATGCCCATCTGAATCATTACCTAAATTTCTACTTGTTACATTTATTTATTCATTCATTTATTTATCATATGCCATTTTACTTTATGGCGTTTTATTTCCTTTTAAAGGCCCAACTGAATTATTACCTAAATTTCTACTGATTGTTATATTTATTTATTATATGACAATTTTTGCGGAATTCTATTTCCTTTTACATATTGGAATTATTCATTTACTTATTTATTTATATTTCTTTCTTTATTTTTTTATTTATTATACGCTATTTTACTTCATGGCTTTGATTGGCCAAGCGGTTTCAGAGAAGAAGATCTTTGAAAATGTGGACGCACAGACGCCCGGCTCGAGTACCATACAATAAGCTCCCCATGAGCCTTCGGCTCAGGTGAGCTAATAAATCAGGACCCTGTGATGACCTTGACCTACTTTACGGCATGGTCAATTTTGGAAACATTGGCTTTTACATGGAAAAAAGGGAAAACTATAGATTTTTCGAAAACTATTGCTGCCTGAGACCTAAAAAGTGGTAGATGCAAACAACAAATGTATTAGATGAAGGTATATGATTAATTTAGGTCAAGGTCATATCTTGACCTTGGCTGGTCTGTCGTCCATACACACATTTCAAAGATCTTCTCTGAAACCACTTGGCCAATCAAAGCCAAATTTTATATGAAGCATCTATAGGAAGTCACTTAGTGGGAACCAATGTGTATAAGAATAATCCAGGTCACATGACCAAGATGGCCGCCATGCCCATATATGGTAAAAACCCCTTCAAAAATATTCTTCTCCTGAACCGGTGAACCGATTTCAACGAAACTTTGCATGAAGTATGGATGACTCAAGTACTACAATAAGTATATAAATCATGACCCTGAGATGACCTTGACCTATTGTACGGCAAGGTCAACATAGGTCGCCAATGCATTTGAATGGGGGAAAACTTTTAAAATGTCATTTAAAAAGAAAGTCTTGCAGGAAATGGGCAGTAGGACTGAATATTAACGATTCTGATAAAAATGGACCCCAGGGGCTCATATGAACCCACCCCGGGGCAATATACATTTATATCTCCATAATATTCAAACATCTTCTCCTCTGAAACCACTTGGCCAATCAAAGCCAAATTTTATGTGAAGCATCTATAGGAAGGGGTAACCAATGTGTATAAGAATAATCCAGGTCACATGACCAAGATGGCCATATATGGTAAAAACCCTTCAAAAATCTTCTTCTCCGGAACCGGTTGACCGAAATCAATGAAACTTAGCCTGAAGTATGGATGACTCAAGTACTACAATTTGTATATAAATCATGACCCTGTGATGACCTTGACCTATTTTACGGCAAAATGTCATTAAAAGTGAAAGTCTTCAGGAAATGGGCAGTAGGACTGAATATTAATGATTCTGAAAACAATTGGACCCCAGGGGCTCATCTGCCCCCCCCCCCTCCGCCACGGGGAATTATACATGTATATTAACATAATCTTCAAACATCTTCTCCTTTGAAACCGCTAAGCCAATCAAAGCCAAATTTTATGTGAAGCATCTATAGAATGGGGGAATCAATGTGTATATAAATAATCCAGGTCATGTGACCAAGATGGCCGGCATGCCCATATATGGTTAAAAAACCTTCAAAAATCTTCTTCTCCGGAACCGGTTGACCGACTTCAAAGAAACTTGGCATGAAGCATTGATGGCTAAAGTGTGTATGAATCACGACCCTGTGGTGACCTTGACCTATTTTACGGCAAGGCCAACATAGGTCGCCAATGCATTTGAATGAGGAAAACTTTTAAAGTCATTTGAGGTGAAAATATTGCAGGAAATGGGTAGTAGGACTGAATATTAATGATTCTGAAAAAGAAATTGGACCCAAGGGCCCATATGCCCCCACCCCTGGGCAATATACATGTTTGTTATATGACTGAAGGAATTCCTGTCTCCTGATTGGCTCATTCAGTATTAATAAATCCTTATATTTCTCTGAAACCAGACCAAACTGATGAATACCAGATCAAACCAGTTCCTGGAGGTTAATTATTTTGACAGGTTTTCTATATTAACCTCCAAAATCTATATTACGCTCCTGAGTACCCAAAAATAGCACCGGCATGAAATCAACATGGGCTTCATGAAATTGACATGACTTGATGTATGGGTTTAAAACCTGCCAGTCAGCTATAAATAACTATGAACTCATTTCAGTTCATGAAATCTACATGCTTTGCAGTAGCACACTATTACAGGTAAACAAAGCACTAGATAATGAGGTGTATTTGGTTAAAATTAAGGGATAATTTTGTTTATTTTTCATAAGAACCTATGTTGTTGGTACCCATTGGAATTGCCTCATCATCGTGATTCATAGGAGTACCCATAACATATGTTTTTATTAAGAACTAACAAAATTATCTTTCAAGCATAATCAATTGTTCCTCATTGTCTAGCCTTTAATATTTACATCTGATATGATTTTGTTTGTTTATTCGTTATAAGATAAAACACTTGAAAAGTCATATAACAAAACAGTTATTGACTTCAATTTCGGTAGATATAAGGATTTATCTACCCTCAAAAGTGATATTCACCTCGGCCTCCGGCCTCGGTGAATATCACTTTTTCAGGTAGATAAATCCTTATATCTACCTTATTGAAGTCAATAATTGTATAATATTACCATAATATTCAAACATCTCCTCTGAAACCACTTGGCCTTTAAAGCCAAATTTTATGTGGAGCATCTATAGGATGGGGGAACCAATGTATATATACTTAAACGCAAAAGAAAGGAACAATTTACACTCTCGTTTTCTTCTACATAACCCATGTAAGGATATTTTTGAAAGTTTATTTTATGTCCCTACACAATTTGTAATGATTTGCCATAAACTGTATTTGATCGCATGTTTTCGTTCTGACGTTTTTTTTTTTTTTTTTTTTTTTTTTTTTTTTTTTTTTTTTGACAATTTGCGTCTTAAATATGGATGTTTATTTCGATTGAAAAACAAACAGAATCAATCGATAGCCTGGTGTCTGTACAAGCAGAAAACAACAAAACTGTTTGGAAATTATTGTTTAGCAGCACTCTTATTTGATGCGTTTCTTTGTTGACGTTAGCTTATTTTTTTTTTTTTTTGAAACAGTCATAGCATACTCATTATCACACCCGGTTAACAAGGTATATATGGGAGGCGTTAATTTACGGCTATCAGTCAATTGCCTTTACGACTAAGTCACAGATAATTTCGGACTAAGTCATAGAGAATTTACGCAGGGTATTAGAGACATTCGGACAATACACTGTCACATTCAGTGTGTTTACACAATAAGAATCATAAGAATAGGAATAAGGTGTGTGGTTGCAAGAGAGAGAGAGTACAAAAATGAGGTAATTTGTTTCTAACATTTGCATCTTAAATAAATTTGTGCATACTCTAAATATTTATATGAAGTTTGACCCAAAGGCAGATCCTGTTCTGGAGTCCGGTGTTAAAAGCTTTGAAATTAATTATTTTTGTACTTTCAGGTTCATAAATTTATTATTTATGGCTTTGATAAACCTTTGGAATTTGAATGATGTCGAAATGTGTATGGCAAGAGTGATTGCGAATGTTATATTCACAATGCAAGTGAAATGTCACAGTTTGTCTGTTTTGTCAATGTTCCTTTACGGCCTATGTAAAAATGTATTGGTGACTTGCGTACTACGTATATGTAACATTTCGATTTTCTGTATATGTTCCTTTCGGACATTGTGGCGAAACAGACTGCATAGTGGAAGAGATATCTGGGGTAACTTTTGAAGAAAGTTTCCAGGATTTACCAATTGAACTTGGAAGGTAATATTTTAGTTTTATCTTTGTTATGTCCCTCATGATCAGTCTCATGAATCGTCAGGAATTGATGAAATTTTGATTCGTGACGTTTCGTGCAGTTTCATAAATTTTCTTGTCTGTCCGTAATTGTTTTACGAATCTGTAATGCACCAGTCATTTATATCTCCGGGGCCCCTAGGGTTGGGGATAGCAGGGACATAGCGGGGCTGAAATGCCGAGATTTTACTTCCGACGAGTCCCGGCAGTGCCTATTCTCACCGCCATGGAATAGGCGAGTAAAAATTATTCAAATAGCTTAGGTCATTTGTCCCCGGGGGACCGGGGCTTTTAGCAGGAATTTTACCAAACTTTTCTCCCTGCAGGGCGGAGCTTTTACCAGGGCTTTAGAATTTGAAAAGTTAAACGCCCGCTATTCCCCGGCCCAAGGGGTGCCGGGGATACAAATGACTGGTAGAGAAACAAGAGATTCGGCATAATCGGCTGGAATCGCACGAAGACTTGCAAGAATTCATTAAGATTTCATTACGATAACACGATTGAAAAGGGGAAATACGGCACGAAAGTTTGGAGAATAAGACATGAAGAATGTGCCAATAGCTATATACGAATCGTGTACGTACGATATATTTTGCGTCAACTGATTGATATGAAGTTTTGTACGAATAAACATTGATCCTTTTGTAATTAAATGACATGTCATTATAAAACAATGACGTCAGACGTTCATGCATGAGACAGCGTAATGACATCACTTCACGTGACCCGGCGCACCTGTACCCCTGGGTTGACTTTGTTAGTGTATTTGGGTGTGTGTGTGGGGGGGGGGGGGGGGGAAGTTGGTCGACATTTTTAATGGAAAATAATTTTCTAACATTAAATTGACCAGTTTTCGAAAACATACGGCATTCTGATGGTTTATCTACTAATACGGTGCAATTGAATTCAACAGGTTAGCGTAAAATATGCAAGAACGTCGATTTCATTTTGTAAACTTAAATTCAATACCCTGTTTTCTGGCCGATATTTAACGAAGTGATAAAAGACTGGCATAAACTATAACTAGTAGAGACAATGTCAAGAATAGATATGTTTCGAGCTTAGAGTAGATACATACTTTAAAAAAAATGACTTGCCAAAAATGCAACATTTTCGAAAATCTTAACAGTTTTGTGTATTTGACACAGTCGGTGCTTGCAAGACTCTACAGACAAATCCATTCGATAAACAACCTCGTAACTTGACAAACATAAGCCGTGTACATTGCAGTAAATAAGTATTAAATAAAATGTGGGCGAACGCAATAAAACCGGGTGTTACAATACCTTGAACTAAGAAGTACTTTGAAATAAGAATAAAACTTCGACGTTACGTTGCGCCGCATAACGTTAGGCGGTGTTTCCATAACGACAGCTGCAACGCACGTGCGCGTATTATGCTTGCGTTATTGCAATGGAATAACTGCATATATATCACTGCATTATTTGATGAAATTTCATCTCGAAATAACGAAAGATAAAGAAATGACAGCATTTTTATAAGTACTTTCCGATCACCCCTCTTATAAAAAGGTACAAGTAGGCAAAGATCAGGAAAAGGCGCAATCAGAAAAAGATTCCCACTCCAAAAACCGAGGTGGGAAAAAAACCAAACTAACAATCAGGTACTTTATACCATGAAACATATCGTAAGCCGAATGAGCAGCTATTTTCCCAATAGGTGGCCACTCAGTTACCTTAACTTAACTAAAAATATGAAAACATACATCAGGCGCCAACAGCACAAAAAGTCAGGATAGATACATGACTGTATCCGTGGCGTTTCGCGCCATATGCATGAAAAGCCACGTACATGCTTCCCTGCTTGTCAGTCAGAGACCGTGGTTCTAAATTTGCAAAGTCGGGTACTCTCTCCCCCCCCCCCCTTACCCCTTCGTTTGCCTTTGCCTGCATCTTTCTCATTACCCATCTTGTACCAATGAATTAGTCAACAATTCATGATGTTTTCCCGCAAAAATACACTAATGACATCAAATTGCATGCAACATTGCTTTGATTTCAAACGCAGCTGAATCATAAACCATTCGTGGAAGTATTGGTCGGTTCCGTGCCTACAAGCATCATTGGCTTAGTTGGCCCAATATATACATGTGTGGGTCATTTTCAAAAAATGTGCCCATTTGGGGTAGGATTTTTTCAAAAAAGTTAATATTTGCGTTTCATCTTATGTTGCGTTTTTACGTCAGAAGTGTATATACGAACTCAGAAAAAGCCATATGCAAGCTTAATCTCTCTTCTTAAAGTCAAATTTTACCAAAAACTAGGGTTATTTCAAAGAAATGTCAATGTTGTGACCACTAAAACAAACTTCCATCTAAATGGATTTGTAATCTTATCACGAAACCTAAATTAGTATTTTAGCCATGATCAGGTTGACTTAATCCAATATTTTCGACCTTAACTCACCAGGTTTACTATAAATGTATGTAACACCAATGCCATTGGTAACAACATTGACATTTTGTAACAACATTGATATTAATGATAACAATATTGACATTTCAAAACTAATAGCTCTGTCACACATTCACGTACCAGCGGCATATCGCTCACGTATCTATGAAAATGTCGATACGCCGAGGTCTCAGCCGTATTTTGCTCGAGAGACGTATGTACCACATACGTGTGACGTTCCTGCTACGTTCCTGTGGCGTATCCGTGACGTATCTGTATTCGTATGGAATTTCACTTTCGTATGTACGGCGTATCAATGCGTATGTGCTACGTACGTGTGACGTATGTATGGCGTATGAAGTGTACGCGTGACGTATCTACGGCGTATGTACTACGTTCCATTCTTATCTGCGGCGTATCTGTTCTGTACCAATTGCTTTTTAATAACTATGAGAACAAACGGTTGTGTTCACTTTGTTCGTGCAATTCGCACATTCATGCATTATAGTTATCAATTATCAGAGGTCGAAGAGAGAAATCTAGATAATCTAGATTAACACCGAAGAAAAAAAAACCGAGGTTGTGGTGGTGGTGGTGGGGGAACATCTTCAAGCTCTCCATCCTGGTCGTAAGACCACATGAACAAAGACGGAGGCTACACCAAGCGTAGCCATGAAAGAACCCTGCACGACACCCAGAACCGTGAGAAACATCTGATCCATGGCTTCGGAAAAACGAAAACATACATATAGAAGCATTAAGATTCTCTTGGAACGCCACAAAATATTCCTAATACTACTTATACGTCACACATACTCCACAGCAGCGAAACGAACGTAGCACATACATAGTACATACGCCATTGATACGCGAGATACGCCACACGTACGTCGCTGATACGCCGTAGATACGAACAGACATTCGAGGATACGCCGCACATACGTCACACATACGTAGCAGATACGAAAGGCACGCTGTACATACGTCACGGTTACGTGGCATGTTAACCGCTACGTACGTGTGGCGTATCAGGAGTATGAGCTACATATCTACGACGTACCTGCCACGTTGCTTTCGTATGTACCACGTATGTGTGACGTATGTACGGCGTATCGGACCTGCTACGTACGTGCTACGAATTTTTAAGTGCACACATAAAAAAACGTAGCACCTCGGCGTATGAGGAGTATGAGCTACGTATCGAAGAGTATGAGCTACGTATGCCCACGTATCTACGACGTACGTGTGACGTACCTTTCGTATCTCGATACGCCATACAGCTGTAGATACGTGAGCCGATACGCGAATGTGTGACAGCCCTATTAGTATTGTTTAAATTTTTGCCTGGTTATTTTACGACACTAACACTACATCATAGTTCTCTTTTCTCATATTCATCTGCAAGAAATAAAAAATACCCACTTAAACTTTGTTGCTATGTTGGTCAATGTTGTTACTATGCTGGTCAATGTTGATACTATACTGGTCAATGTTGTTACTTTGTTTTTGTGAGAAACCTTCAAACAATGATAGAACGTTATCTATTAAAATATGCATTGTTAAAATGTATACATTTGTCACACAGTAAGCTACTTTTTCGCAATTTTTTTAAACTTTCGTGCTTCCAGCATGTGAAAGAAAAAGTCATATTTGTCAATGTTGTTACCACACAGTGAGTAACACCATTGACAGTAACAGCATTGACAAAATTTGACAAATCGTCAAAACTAGGGACCCTGGATAAGCACAATGAAGCACAATGAAAACTTTAATGTGTGTTTACCCTAAAGTGTAATTAAGCATTGACCAGTATTTGAACATTTGATAAGTTCAGAAGTTTTGAATTACTTACCGATTTGAATTACTTACCGATCACATACGTTGACATACAAAAATCAGCATCCACACATACGCGGCCTTTTTCTCAGAAAATCTTAAGTTCAGTACTGTTGATTCTATTCTGACAAAATCATGGTGTATTTCGAAGACAAGACAAACAGGAAGAAGAAGACTGCAGCACTGCTTCTATACACGCAACTGGAACATGAAAAAATCATCTTGCAGGTATTTGGTGTTTGTTTATTATTATGTTGTCTTTCAAGCAGCACTCTGTTTTCTTTCTAGTAGAGCAGTACCCACTGCAGTTTTCGACAAACGAGTCTTTTATCTACATCTACT
This sequence comes from Rugalucina vietnamica, assembly GCA_964017185.1. Classification (NCBI taxonomy): domain Eukaryota; kingdom Metazoa; phylum Mollusca; class Bivalvia; order Lucinida; family Lucinidae; genus Rugalucina; species Rugalucina vietnamica. Next base: position 37,270,315 of record OZ024877.1, read on the forward strand.
ATAAACTCGAGAACAGTTTTGTGTCAGTTTCATCGGGAAGTGTCGTTATGCCTTCGGGACACTTTCGGGAATACATTTTACACCTCACGATGGCTTCACGATGGCTTCACGACATCGTCAAGCCTTTGCATACCATTCGCATCAACATCGTATGCAAAACTACCACTTCGTGTATCTTTCGTGACTGAATCGGGTATAATCGTGTGTCCATCGGTAGGCTTCGTACATGCTTCGGCTCAACATTGGCTTTTTACCCAATTCGTGACGGAAATCGCGCGAAATTGAAAATTTCATATTCGTGTGGCCATCGTGTGTCAAAATCGGCTAGGTATAACGCCACCTTAACATAGTGACTTTGTCATATTTTTATCACATCTCAACTATAAGGGGTTAGTGCCGGACAGCCCAAAAGTACTAATATGATCTAATATTTGTGTACTCAACACGGAATTTGGAGAGCTTATCATAAAGACGATGAACAAAAAGTGGTGTTTCAACATGACCACCATGGTGCCTTAAGACTTACTAAAAGAAATAATCTAAAAAGCAGAATGAAGTATGAAAAAAATTATCACGGACAGAAAAATGCACATTTTTTGAAAAAGGCCCGTATGACCACGGTGGTTATATTTTAAGCACTTCTGGATGCCATGATATTCTACTTTTGGGTAAAAGTCCCATTAAATGGAGGCAACATCCCGACATGACCTTAGCTGTTGACTGTGACGTAAAGCATCAATTCAAACACACAGAAAATGCATAGCGATTAAGCGTTTTGCGTTCATATGCACAGAATACACCCGGGTGCAAAAGAACCGTGACCCGGGTTCAATTTCAATTTGCTCCACCTCGAAAGTAGGGGCAAATTTGCACCCGGGTGTATTTTTTTTTTTTTTTTGCACTGGGTTTACTTTCTTAAAACACCGTTCTCATAGCATAAAATACGTACACCGGATCCAAATTTACACCCGGGGTGCAAAAATACACCAGGTGAAAATGTTGCACATGAACACGACTTTAGTTTCGTATTTGCTTCGGCATGTATTCATGACATTCGTAACGGATTCGTGGTTCATTCGTAGTTGGGTGACAACCTCCGGAATTCCCGAAAGAGTTTCGAATGCATCCGAATAAAATAAGATCCAGCTACGATGTCACGGAATGAACTGCGACTTCGTTACGAATCATGTGGAAAAAGTCTCCTCAGCGCGTCTTATCGTATTATCAGCTTAGGGGATTAGTGGTACAGGTAAATCATCTTCGGTTCTTTCCGGTGATTTACGATTTACTTGGCGCCTCTGTCCGTAAAATTACCTGTGTAACTTTAGCCCGAGGGCAACCATAAAACTTGATCATATATTGTCTTAAAAATTTATGAACTCAAAACTTCGACTATGAAATAATATGAAAAAAAAAAAAGAAATACAAAATGTGTGGCTTTGATGACGGTAAAAAAAAAAACAACACGATTTCGAATGAAAGAAAACTCGTGTTTTTCCCATTCAAATGCACATTGTGGGTACCCGTGACAATCGCATCGTCGCGGTTAAACTCATGGACCAGTTTGTACTGTAAGCATTCAGTTGTATTATTTTTATTTAATTATTTATTCATGTATTTATTTATTTATTTATTTATTTATTTATTTATTTATTGCTTCCTCAAAATAAATGCTATGAGTATATGATATATGTTACATATTAAATGTAAGCATTACGAAAACACGCCCATGCAATATATAGATTTTTCCCAAATTGTAAAAGTAGAAATTATTTGATATTTTTCTTATTATTGCTCAAAACATATATTGTGGGCACATATTAGAACCACCTCGCAGCCTGATGACTAGCTTAATCTTTATTTCCAATTTTCAAGTATTTATGTATGCGTAGACCGGTTTGCTTTTGAATCCGTCAAACCTCGCTTGGACAAGTTTTTCAAGTGCACAGACTGATCGACTCCTTGCATTTTCGCAATATTTATATAACAAGTACACCTTCCATTAAAAATGAGCCGCGTCATGCGAAAACCGGAATTTAACTATGCAAAAACAAAGGCTCTGGTCAGCTGTGTAGCAGTTGCCTAGCTGATCAGCGCCATTGTTTTCGCTACACGGGTAATACAATTCCTTATCTTCCTCAATCCGAATTTTCAAGCTTCTTGCCAAATGGTGTAGTACACAAGCCGGTTTGTGTCAGACCTGATCGGAAACCCCTAGTACCGGTTTTCTCACACCGCGGCTCAAATGTGAAATGGTATAGTTTTATAATCCGAGACTGCATGTCATAAAATCAGGCACGCTTTAAATCATACCCCTAGGTCATAGATAAACTAAAACAACATTGATGCGCCACTGATCGTGATCAAAATCGTGTCGCATTTTTTGTGTAATATTGAATTATAGTACTTTTTTTTTTTTTTTTTTTTTTTTTTTTTTAAAAAAAAGCCGGTTAGAGAGATTTGAATGAAGATAACCCCTAATACCGGTTTTCTCACGCCGCGGCTAAAATGTGAAATGGTTAAGGTTTTATAATCCGAGACTGCATGTCATAAAATCAGTCACGCTTTAAATCATACCCTTAGGTCATAGATTAACTAAAACAACATTGATGCGCCACTGAACTGTTCAAAATCGTATCGTCAATATCTGCATTTTTGTGTAATATTAATTATAGATCTAGTACTAATCTTTTGATAAAAAACAACAACAAAAATCATTTAATGAATTTTTAAAAAGTAAAAAAACAAAAATAATGAATTGATGTATCTTGCGACTTGTGACTGAGAATGAATGAATGAATATGCGATTCCAGAAAACTCAACGGGATGATCTAGACCGTGGCTGAGAGCAGAAATAAAATAAGAAAATAAGAACGAATCAGCGTAAAAAGTAGCAGCACAGTAAAAACAAATCTTAATTTCATTGAAAACAGTGTACAGTTTCAGTGTTTTTCTGCAGCTTTAACGAGAGAGAGAGAGAGAGAGAGAGAGAGAGAGAGATTTGAATGAAGATAATTAAGAATTTTTATGTCGGTTTTTGCTTTGTTCAAACTGGGACACGGAGACGCTATCATTTGGTCATCAGATTGAGTAAAAAGAGTTACTTAGGTGTGAAATGCAAACTTTAATTGGACCAATTGCAATTACGACAATAATGTTGATGTGTATTCTTACAATGCACAATGCGTTTGTGGTTCAGAGGTGTCACATTCTGTTAGGATATGTAATGTTTATAAAATTATACTCAAAAGTTAATCGCGATCATTGTGTAGCATCTTTCATAAATTTTAAATCGATTATCATTCGAGGTGAGAAAAAAAGCAACATCCATCCACCTCAACCACACCTCATGGGCCACGCCGCCACCCATTCCCAACCATCCCTCCCTATGGCCCCCACCATACCCATTCCCTCATCGTTCCCACCAAACCAGTCCCCATGGCCCAGAAGGTCTCCATACCCATCCCCTTACCCCAGATGTGCGGCCCCTCACCGAGGGAACCGCTTAGTTGAAGCGAAGGCACAGCACCAACGCTCTTCGCTTAGACTGTCTAAGCGGAGTATAGTTCAACTTTGTGTCGAACTAGTACCTTCTCCGGGGCCCTGCTGCAGTGCAATAGCGATAACCAGGCCTCGGATTTACCCCTTTGGCATGGAACCGCCCACAGCGTAACGCCGGGACAGGTAAAATAATTGGTATTGAACCAGGTTAACCGTATATGAGTTAAAACAAAGCTTATGGGTGAACCAAATATTAATTTAACAAGGTGTAATAGTGTTTCATTCTTTATAATGAAACTAGATAATGTTGGCATTAAACACGTGTTCATGCTCTTTGCAAAATCTGAATAAATATTGATATGCTAAATTGCATTTACATTTGAGACAACTATCGTGTGTAGCCCGTTTTATAGTGGGACCATTTGAGTAAATGAAAAATTGAGTATTTTCCCTTGGATTCGAATCTAATATAAAGGGATAATCTTTCTGTCATGTAAACAGGCCCAATATCATGGCCGAGTGGTTAAGGTCGCAAATGCAACATTTGTTCGTCATTGCGATCGTTAAGGAAATGGGTAGTTCGTTCAAACCCCACCAACGGAAAATGATTTTTTTTTTTTGTTTTGTTTTTCGTTTTTTGTTGTTTTTTTTTTTTGTTGTTGTTTTAATATTAAAATTTTGTTGATAAACATTGTAAGTTTGAAGTTTTAACTGATGAGCGCAATGCGTAATTTTATTTAATAATATCGTAACTGGCAAGTCCGAGTAAAAACGATACCGTCCCATTGTGGTGATTGTCATCCCATTAAAAACTTCACCGTCCAGATTGGCATGTTCGCCGTCCAGTCAAACGTCACTGTCCCAGTGAGGTAATTTATCTTTATGATATATCTTCTGTGTAATTTGTCTGTCTCTCTGTTGTCTTCGTTATCTTTGTTTTTGATTGATACTAGCCGGGTCGCTACCTTGATGGGTAAGAGCTAGTCATCTTTCTCTTCAAGTGTGCTGTCGGAAAATGACTTGTGATTATTTTCTTTCCAGTCTCATTGGGACCCATCTGTTAATCGAAATTATTGATGCGCCGTGGTTTCTCAATACATTCTATAGTAACTTTGTATGCGCCTTGGTGATCGTTAGGAATGCGTTCTATACATCCTTTGCCTGTGGACTGTTAGAATCATACTTTTTGCTTCCGTGCGAGAAAATTAAGTCGCGTTTGCAAAATCAGCGACCGATGTGATGTGCAAAAAATCTTCTATTTTGTCAATGAAAATGATTCGGAATCCTTGTGCCATCTGTGGTTTTTCAGCTATTCGTTTATGAACGCGACCAGTAGACGAAAAGCTACAAAAAGTGACAATATCTATAAATTATACCTCTCTGTCGTCAAACAAAAAAAAATGCTAGTTTATATTGATTTCACAGATGCGAGGGAACTTAGCTGAACCCCACGTATGAAAATAGACCATTCAGTTACATTTAGCGACGATACACATGTTTTCGTATTTTCGTATGCAGAATCGATAAGCTAACAATTATGTATTCCATATGGAATTCCTGGACCAATACAAAACTTGTAATCATTATCTTTGGCACTTAAAACGGTGGTTATCGAGCCCGCATTATTTAAAATAGTTTTAAAGGCTAACTTGGATGTATGATTGATAAGAAATGCCCAAAGACTGTGTTGTGACTTGCTAGTTTACACTCAAGACTTCAAACAATAGGAGCAGAAAAGAAACAACCAGTTTTCGTGGCCCTGTGGTACCTACTGACCACATTTATAAACCATTAGCTAAAATTGTTGAGCATGCAAGAATTCTTACTAACTGGACTCATGTGGAAAAATGATTTTCACAGATCAAAGCCGACACCGATTTTGCATAGTCGACATTGTTTTCGTTTGCAAAATCAACACATCTAGAACTTACCTTATAAGGACAAAAGATATGGAGTAACGCATTAGTAACGATCTCCCGACGCATATGAATCCCGTTATATATGTATACTATCCATTAACAAACCACGACGCATCAATAATCTCGATGAACTGATGACAACCCATTCGCCTGGTGTCTACAGCTGCGTTTCAAAAATAATATACCTCTGCAATGTCGCATAAGAAGTTGACCCCTTCGCATATATTGCACCGATCACTGGCGAGTAGTCATAGAGGCTGAGCAGACGGCAACATGCTTGAAACGAACACCCTAATTTCAAAACCTTAATAACCATTCAATTATACCCACAGTTAATAAAATACAGACCATAAAATCATCTCACAGTAACAGAAACAGTTTCTGCTGACTGGGACAAGCTCTATGCAAATGTAAACCTACCACACCCCTGCACTTTAAGGGCATTTTTTCGCCCCAAAAAGACACATTTTCCTTGAAGTTATGACATGTCACTGGCCCATACAATGACCATAAAGTGCATGATCATGTGTAGATAAAGCCTACTGCTTTAAATATATGCGCAATGATTATTGAATACATGGCAGCCGTTGACTTCTCACAGTAAATTCCACTTAAAAAGAACCATTTTTGAAAAGCCGATTTCCAGGTTTAGGGGTAAAATCCAACAAGTTAGTTCTGCACTAATGAAAATATAAAAGGTCATGTGACCTGACAAAATTCAGTTTAAATAACCAATAACAACTGCTTGAGTGAAATAAAAATCAAACGCTGCTTAAAAATAATTTTACACAAATTTACAAACCAAAATGTAGTCATACCCTAATATATTGACCATTTTGTCCAGGACAAGTGGGTAAAAAGTGTGTCCTGCACCCCAGACCACATATTCGGGGGTATTTAGAGCAGAAACTTGAATACAGCTTATGTATCGTTAAATGTTCAGAATAACCCCTAAAGGGTGGATAATACCACAAGTGAATACCGGCCAGAATCATTATTTACGTGCGTATTAATTGAGGTAAAACATAATGCCGCCATATTGTGTTTGAGCATGGCACGTTAAACGGACGAATAAGAAACCATAGAATGACTAAATGCAGACTGGGCATAACACTCGTATGTTGTATGAGAGAAAAGCATCATAGAAGAAAACTGACAAAAAAGAGTAATATATTTTGTTACTAAATAAAAGCCCATCTCTAAAAATCTCAACACACCCTTACGGGGGTCCGTCAAAATAAAGCAACATCCATCCACCTCAACCACACCTCATGGGCCACGCCGCCACCCATTCCCAACCATCCCTCCCTATGGCCCCCACCATACCCATTCCCTCATCGTTCCCACCAAACCAGTCCCCATGGCCCAGAAGGTCTCCATACCCACCCCCTTACCCCAGATGTGCGGCCCCTCACCGAGGGAACCGCTTAGTTGAAGCGAAGGCACAGCACCAACGCTCTTCGCTTAGACTAAGTCTAAGCGGAGTATAGTTCAACTTTGTGTCGAACTAGTACCTTCTCCGGGGCCCTGCTGCAGTGCAATAGCGATAACCAGGCCTCGGATTTACCTCTTTGGCATGGAACCGCCCACAGCGTAACGCCGGGACAGGTAAAATAATTGGTATTGAACCAGGTTAACCGTATATGAGTTAAAACAAAGCTTATGGGTGAACCAAATATTAATTTAACAAGGTGTAATAGTGTTTCATTCTTTATAATGAAACTAGATAATGTTGGCATTAAACACGTGTTCATGCTCTTTGCAAAATCTGAATAAATATTGATATGCTAAATTGCATTTACATTTGAGACAACTATCGTGTGTAGCCCGTTTTATAGTGGGACCATTTGAGTAAATGAAAAATTGAGTATTTTCCCTTGGATTCGAATCTAATATAAAGGGATAATCTTTCTGTCATGTAAACAGGCCCAATATCATGGCCGAGTGGTTAAGGTCGCAAATGCAACATTTGTTCGTCATTGCGATCGTTAAGGAAATGGGTAGTTCGTTCAAACCCCACCAACGGAAAATGATTTTTTTTTTTTTTTTTTTTTTTAATATTAAAATTTTGTTGATAAACATTGTAAGTTTGAAGTTTTAACTGATGAGCGCAATGCGTAATTTTATTTAATAATATCGTAACTGGCAAGTCCGAGTAAAAACGATACCGTCCCATTGTGGTGATTGTCATCCCATTAAAAACTTCACCGTCCAGATTGGCATGTTCGCCGTCCAGTCAAACGTCACTGTCCCAGTGAGGTAATTTATCTTTATGATATATCTTCTGTGTAATTTGTCTGTCTCTCTGTTGTCTTCGTTATCTTTTTTTTGATTGATACTAGCCGGGTCGCTACCTTCATGTGGAAAAAGTCTCCTCAGCGCGTCTTATCGTACTATCAGCTTAGGGGATTAGTGGTACAGGTAAATCATCTTCGGTTCTTTCCGGTGATTTACGATTTACTTGGCGCCTCTGTCCGTAAAATTACCTGTGTAACTTTAGCCCGAGGGCAACCATAAAACTTGATCATATATTGTCTTAAAAATTTATGAACTCAAAACTTCGACTATGAAATAATATGAAAAAAAAAAGAAATACAAAATGTGTGGCTTTGATGACGGTAAAAAAAAAAACAACACGATTTCGAATGAAAGAAAACTCGTGTTTTTCCCATTCAAATGCACATTGTGGGTACCCGTGACAATCGCATCGTCGCGGTTAAACTCATGGACCAGTTTGTACTGTAAGCATTCAGTTGTATTATTTTTATTTAATTATTTATTCATGTATTTATTTATTTATTTATTTATTTATTTATTTATTTATTGCTTCCTCAAAATAAATGCTATGAGTATATGATATATGTTACATATTAAATGTAAGCATTACGAAAACACGCCCATGCAATATATAGATTTTTCCCAAATTGTAAAAGTAGAAATTATTTGATATTTTTCTTATTATTGCTCAAAACATATATTGTGGGCACATATTAGAACCACCTCGCAGCCTGATGACTAGCTTAATCTTTATTTCCAATTTTCAAGTATTTATGTATGCGTAGACCGGTTTGCTTTTGAATCCGTCAAACCTCGCTTGGACAAGTTTTTCAAGTGCACAGACTGATCGACTCCTTGCATTTTCGCAATATTTATATAACAAGTACACCTTCCATTAAAAATGAGCCGCGTCATGCGAAAACCGGAATTTAACTATGCAAAAACAAAGGCTCAGGTCAGCTGTGTAGCAGTTGCCTAGCTGATCAGCGCCATTGTTTTCGCTACACGGGTAATACAATTCCTTATCTTCCTCAATCCGAATTTTCAAGCTTCTTGCCAAATGGTGTAGTACACAAGCCGGTTTGTGTCAGACCTGATCGGAAACCCCTAGTACCGGTTTTCTCACACCGCGGCTCAAATGTGAAATGGTATAGTTTTATAATCCGAGACTGCATGTCATAAAATCAGGCACGCTTTAAATCATACCCCTAGGTCATAGATAAACTAAAACAACATTGATGCGCCACTGATCGTGATCAAAATCGTGTCGCATTTTTTGTGTAATATTGAATTATAGTACTTTTTTTTTTTTTTTTTTTTTTTTTTTTTTTTGTTTAAAAAAAAAAAAGCCGGTTAGTGTCAGACCTGGTCGGAAAACCCCTAATACCGGTTTTCTCACGCCGCGGCTAAAATGTGAAATGGTTAAGGTTTTATAATCCGAGACTGCATGTCATAAAATCAGTCACGCTTTAAATCATACCCTTAGGTCATAGATTAACTAAAACAACATTGATGCGCCACTGAACTGTTCAAAATCGTATCGTCAATATCTGCATTTTTGTGTAATATTAATTATAGATCTAGTACTAATCTTTTGATAAAAAACAACAACAACAAAAAACATTTAATGAATTTTTAAAAAGTAAAAAAACAATAATAATGAATTGATGTATCTTGCGACTTGTGACTGAGAATGAATGAATGAATATGCGATTCCAGAAAACTCAACGGGATGATCTAGACCGTGGCTGAGAGCAGAAATAAAATAAGAAAATAAGAACGAATCAGCGTAAAAAGTAGCAGCACAGTAAAAACAAATCTTAATTTCATTGAAAACAGTGTACAGTTTCAGTGTTTTTCTGCAGCTTTAACGAGAGAGAGAGAGAGAGAGAGAGAGAGAGAGAGAGAGAGAGAGAGAGAGAGAGAGAGAGAGAGAGATTTGAATGAAGATAATTAAGAATTTTTATGTCGGTTTTTGCTTTGTTCAAACTGGGACACGGAGACGCTATCGTTTGGTCATCAGATTGAGTAAAAAGAGTTACTTAGGTGTGAAATGCAAACTTTAATTGGACCAATTGCAATTACGACAATAATGTTGATGTGCATTCTTACAATGCACAATGCGTTTGTTGTTCAGAGGTGTCACATTCTGTGAGGATATGTAATGTTTATAAAATTATACTCAAAAGTTAATCGCGATCATTGTGTAGCATCTTTCATAAATTTTAAATCGATTATCATTCGAGGTGAGAAAAAAAGACTTTTTATTTTTTTTTCTTTTGTGTAAATAAGTAATCTCCATGTTAAAGAAAATAAATAAATAAACAAATAAATAAATAAATAAATAAATAAATAAATAACAAGGAAAAGAAGTATTACACCTTTATGCGAAATAGCAGACGCTTATGCACAGGTATTTATTTCGTAATTCTCCGCCCGGTTTACGGGATTTGCCGATAAAACTATTGATTTACGGAAATTAGAAAAAAAAAAACAAAAAAAAAAAAAAAAAACAACTCAAAGTAGCTATAAAACACACGCAATTTGTACACGCCAAATGTCGCTTGATTTTGAAGTTAAGCATGTCTTTAGAAAGATCATTTTCTTCTGATGAATAATCCGAAAGAACAAATTTAGAAAAAAGGTTTTGGAAACGATATATTTGGCATTTAACCAAAGCCCCTTTGGTAGATTTTACACTTTTTGTATATCAGATATAAGAAATGATGCGACCAAACAGGACCTTTTTAAATTTTGATTTTGTCCATTCAAAAAATCAAGATAATTGAACGAAACAATATCCATTAAATCAGGAATACATTAAATTACAATATTCCGAAAGAACAAATTTGATATCTGCCGTAATTAAGTTTTAATTAAACATTGAAAGTCAATGTCCTATTCATTTATGTACATTATTTATCGGCAATAAACTGAATTACAGGTAAGGTATCGGCACAATATTTCTCCGTATGTAAACACTAAGCTTTGCATTTGCAACCATTAAAACCACGTCAACACGTTAAAACTAAGCGTTGTAGTTATAACTGTTAATTGCAACACGTTAGCACTGAGCAATGGATTTGCAACCATTAATACCGTGGCAACATGTTAAAACTAAGCGTTGCAGTTAAAACCGTTAATGACAACACGTAAACACTAAGCTTTGCATTTGCAACCGTTAAAACCGTGTCAACACGTTAAAACTAAGCGTTGTAGTTAAAACCGTTAATGGCAACACGTAAACACTAAGCTTTGCATTTGCAACCGTTAAAACAGTTGCAAACGTTAGTGTCAACATGTCAGCACTAACCGTTACAGTTGCAACCTTTAATGGCAACACGTTAACATTAAGCGTAAGTGGCAACTCGTTAAAGCTAAGCGTTGCAGTTGCAAACGTTAGTGTCAACATGTAAGCACTAACCGTTACAGTTGCAACCTTTAATGGCAACACGTTAACATTAAGCGTTAGTGGCAACACGTTAAAGCTAAGCGTTGCAGTTGCAAACGTTAGTGTCAACATGTCAGCACTAACCGTTACAGTTGCAACCTTTAATGGCAAGACGTTAACATTAAGCGTTAGTGGCAACACGTTAAAGCTAAGCGTTGCAGTTGCAAACGTTAGTGTCAACATGTAAGCATTAACCGTTGCAGTTGCAACCTTTAAAGGCAACACGTTAACATTAAGCATTGCAGTTGCAAGCGTTAGTGGCAACACGTTAAAACTAAGCGTTGCAGTTACAACCGTTAGTGTCAACATTACAGTAAGTGTAGCATTTGTTTACGTTAATTTCAACACGTTAACACGTTGCAACCGTTTATGTCAACATGTTAACACTTAGCATTGCAGTTGCAACCGTTAGTGTCAACATGTTTACACTAAGCGTTGCAGTTGCAACCGTTAATGACAACACGTTAACACTAAGCATTGCGGTTACAATGCGTTAAAACTAAGCGTTGTAGTTAAAACCGTTAATGACAACACGTAAACACTAAGCTTTGCATTTGCAACCATTAAAACCATGTCAACACGTTAAAACTAAGCGTTGTAGTTATAACCGTTAATTGCAACACGTTAGCAGTAACTTAGCACTAAGCATTGGATTTGCAACCGTTAATACCGCGGCAACACGTTAAAACTAAGCGTTGCAGTTGCGACCGTTAATGACAACACGTAAACACTAAGCTTTACATTTGCAACCATTAAAACCATGTCAACACGTTAAAACTAAGCGTTGTAGTTATAACCGTTAATTGCAACACGTTAGCACTAAGCATTGCATTTGCAACCGTTAATACCGTGGCAACATGTTAAAACTAAGCGTTGCAGTTAAAACCGTTAATGACAACACGTAAACACTAAGCTTTGCATTTGCAACCGTTAAAACCGTGTCAACACGTTGAAACTAAGCGTTGTAGTTAAAACCGTTAATGGCAACACGTAAACACTAAGCTTTGCATTTGCAACCGTTAAAACGGTTGCAAACGTTAGTGTCAACATGTAAGCACTAACCGTTACAGTTGCAACCTTTAATGGCAACACGTTAACATTAAGCGTTAGTGGCAACACGTTAAAGCTAAGCGTTGCAGTTGCAAACGTTAGTGTCAACATGTAAGCACTAACCGTTGCAGTTGCAACCTTTAAAGGCAACACGTTAACATTAAGCATTGCAGTTGCAAGCGATAGTGGCAACACGTTAAAACTAAGCGTTGCAGTTACAACCGTTAGTGTCAACATTATAACAGTAAGTGTAGCATTTGCTTACGTTAATTTCAACACGTTAACACGTTGCAACCGTTTATGTCAACATGTTAACACTTAGCATTGCAGTTGCAACCGTTAGTGTCAACATGTTTACACTAAGCGTTGCAGTTGCAACCGTTATTAATGACAACACGTTAACACTAAGCATTTCGGTTACAATGCGTTAAAACTAAGCGTTGTAGTTAAAACCGTTAATGACAACACGTAAACACTAAGCTTTGCATTTGCAACCATTAAAACCATGTCAACACGTTAAAACTAAGCGTTGTAGTTATAACCGTTAACTGCAACACTTTAGCAGTAACTTAGCACTAAGCATTGGATTTGCAACCGTTAATACCGCGGCAACACGTTAAAACTAAGCGTTGCAGTTGCAACCGTTAATGACAACACGTAAACACTAAGCTTTACATTTGCAACCATTAAAACCATGTCAACACGTTAAAACTAAGCGTTGTAGTTATAACCGTTAATTGCAACACGTTAGCACTAAGCATTGCATTTGCAACCGTTAATACCGTGGCAACATGTTAAAACTAAGCGTTGCAGTTAAAACCGTTAATGACAACACGTAAACACTAAGCTTTGCATTTGCAACCGTTAAAACCGTGTCAACACGTTGAAACTAAGCGTTGTAGTTAAAACCGTTAATGGCAACACGTAAACACTTAGCTTTGCATTTGCAACCGTTAAAACAGTTGCAAACGTTAGTGTCAACATGTAAGCACTAACCGTTACAGTTGCAACCTTTAATGGCAACACGTTAATATTAAGCGTTAGTGGCAACACGTTAAAGCTAAGCGTTGCAGTTGCAAACGTTAGTGTCAACATGTAAGCACTAACCGTTGCAGTTGCAACCTTTAAAGGCAACACGTTAACATTAAGCATTGCAGTTGCAAGCGTTAGTGGCAACACGTTAAAACTAAGCGTTGCAGTTACAACCGTTAGTGTCAACATTATAACAGTAAGTGTAGCATTTGCTTACGTTAATTTCAACACGTTAACACGTTGCAACCGTTTATGTCAACACTTAGCATTGCAGTTGCAACCGTTAGTGTCAACATGTTTACACTAAGCGTTGCAGTTGCAACCGTTAATGACAACACGTAAACACTAAGCTTTGCATTTGCAACCATTAAAAGCATGTCAACACGTTAAAACTAAGCGTTGTAGTTATAACCGTTAATTGCAACACGTTAGCACTAAGCATTGGATTTGCAACCGTTAATACCTCGGCAACATGTTAAAACTAAGCGTTGCAGTTAAAACCGTTAATGACAACACGTAAACACTAAGCTTTACATTTGCAACCATTAAAACCGTGAATTCCCCAAGTAGTCCCCAACCGTTAATTGCAACACGTTAGCAGTAACTTAGCACTAAGCATTGGATTTGCAACCGTTAATACCGCGGCAACACGTTAAAACTAAGCGTTGCAGTTGCAACCGTTAATGACAACACGTAAACACTAAGCTTTGCATTTGCAACCGTTAAAACCGTGTCAACACGTTGAAACTAAGCGTTGTAGTTAAAACCGTTAATGGCAACACGTAAACACTAAGCTTTGCATTTGCAACCGTTAAAACAGTTGCAAACGTTAATGTCAACATGTAAGCACTAACCGTTACAGTTGCAACCTTTAATGGCAACACGTTAATATTAAGCGTTAGTGGCAACTCGTTAAAGCTAAGCGTTGCAGTTGCAAACGTTAGTGTCAACATGTAAGCATTAACCGTTGCAGTTGCAACCTTTAAAGGCAACACGTTAACATTAAGCATTGCAGTTGCAAGCGTTAGTGGCAACACGTTAAAACTAAGCGTTGCAGTTGCAACCGTTAGAGTCAACATTACAGTAAGTGTAGCATTTGTTTACGTTAATTTCAACACGTTAACACGTTGCAACCGTTTATGTCAACATGTTAACACTTAGCATTGCAGTTGCAACCGTTAGTGTCAACATGTTTACACTAAGCGTTGCAGTTGCAACCGTTAATGACAACACGTTAACACTAAGCATTTCGGTTACAATGCGTTAAAACTAAGCGTTGTAGTTAAAACCGTTAATGACAACACATAAACACTAAGCTTTGCATTTGCAACCATTAAAACCATGTCAACACGTTAAAACTAAGCGTTGTAGTTATAACCGTTAATTGCAACACGTTAGCAGTAACTTAGCACTAAGCATTGGATTTGCAACCGTTAATACCGTGGCAACACGTTAAAACTAAGCGTTGCAGTTGCAACCGTTAATGACAACACGTAAACACTAAGCTTTACATTTGCAACCATTAAAACCATGTCAACACGTTAAAACTAAGCGTTGTAGTTATAACCGTTAATTGCCACACGTTAGCACTAAGCATTGCATTTGCAACCGTTAATACTGTGGCAACATGTTAAAACTAAGCGTTGCAGTTAAAACCGTTAATGACAACACGTAAACACTAAGCTTTGCATTTGCAACCGTTAAAACCGTGTCAACACGTTGAAACTAAGCGTTATAGTTAAAACCGTTAATGGCAACACGTAAACACTTAGCTTTGCATTTGCAACCGTTAAAACAGTTGCAAACGTTAGTGTCAACATGTAAGCACTAACCGTTACAGTTGCAACCTTTAATGGCAACACGTTAACATTAAGCGTTAGTGGCAAAACGTTAAAGCTAAGCGTTGCAGTTGCAAACGTTAGTGTCAACATGTAAGCACTAACCGTTGCAGTTGCAACCTTTAAAGGCAACACGTTAACATTAAGCATTGCAGTTGCAAGCGTTAGTGGCAACACGTTAAAACTAAGCGTTGCAGTTACAACCGTTAGTGTCAACATTATAACAGTAAGTGTAGCATTTGCTTACGTTAATTTCAACACGTTAACACGTTGCAACCGTTTATGTCAACACTTAGCATTGCAGTTGCAACCGTTAGTGTCAACATGTTTACACTAAGCGTTGCAGTTGCAACCGTTAATGACAACACGTAAACACTAAGCTTTGCATTTGCAACCATTAAAACCATGTCAACACGTTAAAACTAAGCGTTGTAGTTATAACCGTTAATTGCAACACGTTAGCACTAAGCATTGGATTTGCAACCGTTAATACCTCGGCAACATGTTAAAACTAAGCGTTGCAGTTAAAACCGTTAATGACAACACGTAAACACTAAGCTTTACATTTGCAACCATTAAAACCGTGTCAACACGTTAAAACTAAGCGTTGTAGTTAAAACCGTTAATGGCAACACGTAAACACTAAGCTTTGCATTTGCAACCGTTAAAACAGTTGCAAACGTTACTGTCAACATGTAAGCACTAACCGTTACAGTTGCAACCTTTAATGGCAAGACGTTAACATTAAGCGTTAGTGGCAACACGTTAAAGCTAAGCGTTGCAGTTGCAAACGTTAGTGTCAACATGTAAGCATTAACCGTTGCAGTTGCAACCTTTAAAGGCAACACGTTAACATTAAGCATTGCAGTTGCAAGCGTTAGTGGCAACACGTTAAAACTAAGCGTTGCAGTTACAACCATTAGAGTCAACATTACAGTAAGTGTAGCATTTGTTTACGTTAATTTCAACACGTTAACACGTTGCAACCGTTTATGTCAACATGTTAACACTTAGCATTGCAGTTGCAACCGTTAGTGTCAACATGTTTACACTAAGCGTTGCAGTTGCAACCGTTAATGACAACACGTTAACACTAAGCATTGCGGTTACAATGCGTTAAAACTAAGCGTTGTAGTTAAAACCGTTAATGACAACACGTAAACACTAAGCTTTGCATTTGCAACCATTAAAACCATGTCAACACGTTAAAACTAAGCGTTGTAGTTATAACCGTTAATTGCAACACGTTAGCAGTAACTTAGCACTAAGCATTGGATTTGCAACCGTTAATACCGCGGCAACACGTTAAAACTAAGCGTTGCAGTTGCAACCGTTAATGACAACACGTAAACACTAAGCTTTACATTTGCAACCATTAAAACCATGTCAACACGTTAAAACTAAGCGTTGTAGTTATAACCGTTAATTGCAACACGTTAGCACTAAGCATTGCATTTGCAACCGTTAATACCGTGGCAACATGTTAAAACTAAGCGTTGCAGTTAAAACCGTTAATGACAACACGTAAACACTAAGCTTTGCATTTGCAACCGTTAAAACCGTGTCAACACGTTGAAACTAAGCGTTGTAGTTAAAACCGTTAATGGCAACACGTAAACACTAAGCTTTGCATTTGCAACCGTTAAAACAGTTGCAAACGTTAGTGTCAACATGTAAGCACTAACCGTTACAGTTGCAACCTTTAATGGCAACACGTTAACATTAAGCGTTAGTGGCAACACGTTAAAGCTAAGAGTTGCAGTTGCAAACGTTAGTGTCAACATGTAAGCACTAACCGTTGCAGTTGCAACCTTTAAAGGCAACACGTTAACATTAAGCATTGCAGTTGCAAGCGTTAGTGGCAACACGTTAAAACTAAGCGTTGCAGTTACAACCGTTAGTGTCAACATTATAACAGTAAGTGTTATACAGGTCAGGTCAGTTTAACTGCTACTGTAACATGTAATCAGTACTACCTGTTGTCATGCGGTGCAGATGGGGCTCGTTAGCCTTGGAAGGCAACTCATCTAGGAGTTAAGCTAGTTCTCTACACAAAATCTAGCTGGGCAGGGGGAACTCATTAGTCTTGGTTGACAGCCCTCCTAGGAGTTTACAGGTCTCTAAACAAAACCTAAGAAAGGGTAGATGGAGCTCTTCAGCTGTGGCCAGCAATTCATCTAGGAGAAGGAAACTCCAAAATCAAACCTGTGTGTCTGGATATGCCTAGTCCAGATATGCAAAGACTGTTTCGGTAGATGGAGCGGAAGAAATCATCTGATTCAACGGTTCAGAAAGCGATACAGCAACATGTTGTGGAACATGCAGAGCGTGACAAGGCACTAAAGACGTTACGGTCATCCACTGCATCCAAACCCAACTCCAGACGTCTTGACCTGTGTCTTGCCTCTGGGCGCAGCTCGGCGAGGACTAGAGAGTGAGGTTGACGTTGCGCACCTCTTCCTCACCATAATCCAATTTCATAGCGCATGTCATCTTATTTCTCAACACACAAGCACTTGCATACACAACAATTTCATCACACTTGCACCCACATACCTACAAAGTCCTGTGGCGATGGGCGAGTGGCGAAGCAGCAGGTGTAGGACACACTGGGAGCTGTAGTTGCAGACCTGCACACAGGCGGCTCAGTTCTAATGGTCGTTTTCTGTGAGGAGAAGCAGTAAGCAGAGTTCGGCAGTCGGCTGAGTGACTGAGCAGACCTATTTAGGACCGCACTGCTCACCCCCGTAGCATGGGGAAGGGGCTAGAAAAGGTGCCCTAAACAATTGCCTGCTTCAAACCCCCTGGCTGGTTAACCGCGATCAGCGGGGATCCCCTTAAGCGGTCGAAATACAAAGAAAAAAGCTAGAGTAATCCCCTTACGGATTGGCGCATGGAATGTGCGCACTTTAATGGATAGTGCTGGGTCAGATAGACCACAGCGTAGAACGGTCCTTGTGGGCAGAGAACTTGGGAGGTATGATATACAGGTAGCTGCATTGAGTGAGACTCGGTTCGCAGATGTTGGGGAGATCAAAGAAGTTGGTGCTGGATACACCTTCTTCTGGAGTGGACGCAAAAGTGAAGAGAGGCGTGAAGCAGGAGTTGGCTTTGCCATCAAAACAGAACTTGTTGGTAAGCTGTCAGGATTGCCAAAAGGCATTAATGACCGTCTAATGACATTGAGACTTCCTCTGTCAGGCAATAAACATGCAACTATTGTCAGTGCTTATGCACCCACAATGACCAATCCAGATGAGGTCAAGGACAAGTTCTATGATGACCTAGACAATGTTATTTTTGCAACATCCCGCACAGACAAGCTTATCCTTCTTGGCGACTTTAATGCCAGAGTGGGTACAGACCACCAGACCTGGGAAGGAGTTATAGGTCCAGAAGGGGTTGGAAAGTGCAACAGCAATGGTCTCTTGCTTCTCAGGAAGTGTGCTGAACATGATCTTCTAATCACCAACACAGTCTTCCGTCTACCTAATAGGAACAAAACATCCTGGATGCATCCCCGTTCCAAACACTGGCATCTCATAGACTATGTCATAGTGCGGAGAACAGACAGGCAGGATGTTAAAGTGACAAAGACTATGTGTGGTGCAGACTGCTGGACAGATCATAGACTGGTTGTCAGCAAACTCAACCTAAGAATACAGCCTGCGAGGCGACCTCAAGGCAAGAAAGCTCCTAAGAGACTGGATGTCTCAAAGCTGAATAAAGACAGCATGAGACAAGATTTCTTAACAGACATTTGCAACCAACTGGATGCAATGAATCTCAGTTCAGAGGACCCTGAAGAAAACTGGACAGTTTTCCATAAAACAGTTCTTTCTTCAGCTGCAAGCACCTTAGGCCATCCATCTCGCAAACATCAAGACTGGTTTGATGAGAATGATGATGAAATTCAGAGGCTTCTTAAAGAAAAGCACCGTTTGCTCAAGGCACATCAAGATGATACTAGCTCAGTATCAAAGAAAGCAACCTACAGCAACATTTGTAAGACAGTCCAGACCAAGCTTAGGGACATGCAAGATTCCTGGCTGAGGAAGAAAACAGAAGAAATTCAGTCTTTTGCGTATAGAAAGGACATGAAGAAATTTCATGATGCACTGAAAACCATTTATGGTCCAAAGAGTTCTGGAGCCACCACATTGCTCAGTGCAGATGGAAACACTCTTCTCACAGATAAATCTTGGAAAGGTGGGCAGAACACTTCAATAGTGTGCTTAATCGACCATCAAGCATCAATCAGGATGCAATCGACAGACTTCCACAGATAGAGTGAAATTTTCTGTTAGATGAATTTCCTACCATTACGGAAACAAGAAAAGCAGTTCAACAACTATCATCTGGCAAAGCCCCAGGTGCAGATGCAATTCCTGCCGAAGTTTTCAAGGCTGGGGGGCTACCCATGGCATAGAAACTGACAGAGTTGTTTCACTGTATGTGGAGGAAGGAGGCTATCCCACAAGAATTTAAGGATGCATCCATAATCCACCTATACAAGCGGAAAGGAAATCCTCAAGTCTGTGACAATCACAGAGGCATCTCCCTCCTATCAATTGCTGGGAAGATACTTGCAAAAATTCTGTTGAATCGTCTGAATGCTCATCTTGATCAGACGGGACTTATCCCTGAAAGTCAATGTGGATTCAGAAAAGACAGAGGGACAATAGACATGATCTTCACAGCAAGACAGCTTCAGGAGAAATGCCAAGAACAGAATGTAGATCTATACATGACGTTTGTTGACCTCACCAAAGCTTTTGACACTGTTAGTCGTGATGGACTCTGGAAAATCATGGCCAAGTTTGGCTGTCCACCCAGATTCATAGCTATGGTGCGGCAGTTTCATGATGGCATGCAGGCACGTGTGCAGAATGATGGAGAGTTCTCTGAACCATTTGAAGTAACAAATGGGGTCAAACAAGGCTGTGTTCTGGCACCAACACTGTTCAGCATGATGTTTTCTGCCATGCTTATGGATGCTTTTCAGGACAGTGACACTGGTTTTCCAATCAGGTACCGTTTTGATGGCAACATATTCAACCTCAGAAGGTTGCAAGCCAAAACTAAGGTCCAGACTGATGTGCTAGATGAGCTCCTCTATGCAGATGATATGGATAAGAATGCCAACACAGAGGCAAAAATGCAAAGAGCCATGGATCAAGTCTCACAATCATATGATAACTATGATCTCACAATCAGCACAAAAAAGACAGAGGTTGTACACCAACCAGCCCCCGGAAAACCATATAATGAACCAACCATCACTGTGAATGGGCAAAAACTGAAAGTTGTTGACAAGTTCACTTACCTGGGAAGCACTCTCTCCAGAGCAGTGCATATTGATGATGAGATCACTGCCAGAATTGCAAAAGCTAGTGTGGCATTCGGAAGACTCAGTGCAAATGTCTGGGAGCGAAATGGAATCAAGCTTGACACCAAGCTGAAAGTCTACAAGGCTGTGGTACTGCCAACCCTCTTGTATGCATGTGAGACCTGGACAGTATACCAACGCCATGCAAAGAGACTTAACCATTTCCACTTAAGCTGTTTGAGAAAGTTGTTAAAAATCAAGTGGCAGGACAAGATTCCAGACACAGAGGTCCTGAGGAAAGCAGGGATGCAAAGCATGCATACAGTCTTAAAGCTAGCACAGCTAAGATGGACTGGCCATGTTATAAGAATGCCTGATGCGCGACTTCCAAAGAAAGTTTTCTATGGAGAACTACAGGAGGGAAAGCGCTCTCAAGGTGGCCAGAAGAAACGCTACAAAGACACCCTCAAAGCCTCTCTGAAGGATTTCGAAATACCAATGGGGTCCTGGGAACAGACTGCACAGGAGCGATCAAAGTGGCGAGGTCTCATCAACAAAGGAGCAGCTCTCTATGAAAAGAAGAGAATCTGTGAAGCTGAAAGAAAGCGAAGAGAGCGCAAAGCCAAAACAAATGTGCCACCAGCAGACTCTATGACATTGACTTGCTCTACTTGCAACCGACAGTTTAGAGCCAGAATTGGCCTAGTCAGCCATCAAAGAACTCACCAACACACATCAGCACTATTCAAGAAATAATGATGGTCTTTCTCATTAGTGAGAGACGAACTATCAAGTGTAGCATTTGCTTACGTTAATTTCAACACGTTAACACGTTGCAACCGTTTATGTCAACATGTTAACACTTGGTATTGCAGTTGCAACCGTTAGTGTCAACATGTTTACACTAAGCGTTGCAGTTGCAACCGTTAATGACAACACGTTAACACTAGCAAGCATTGCGGTTACAATGCGTTAAAACTAAGCGTTGCAGTTACAACCGTTAGTGTCAACATTATAACAGTAAGTATAGCATTTGCTTCCGTTAATTTCAACACGTTAACACGTTGCAACCGTTTATTTCAACATTAGCATTGCAGTTGCAACCGTTAGTGTCAACACGTAAACACTAAGCTTTGCATTTGCAACCATTAAAACCATGTCAACACGTTAAAACTAAGCGTTGTAGTTAATTGCAACACTAAGCGTTGCAGTTGCAACCGTTAATGACAACACGTAAACACTAAGCTTTGCATTTGCAACCATTAAAACCATGTCAACACGTTAAAACTAAGCGTTGTAGTTAATTGCTCTAAGTTAGCACTAAGCATTGGATTTGCAACCGCTAATACCGTGGCAACATGTTAAAACTAAGCGTTGCAGTTAAAACCGTTAATGACAACACGTAAACACTAAGCTTTGCATTTGCAACCATTAAAACCGTGTCAACACGTTAAAACTAAGCGTTGTAGTTAAAACCGTTAATGGCAACACGTAAACACTAAACTTTGCATTTGCAACCGTTAAAACAGTTGCAAACGTTAGTGTCAACATGTAAGCACTAACCGTTGCAGTTGCAACCTTTAAAGGCCACACGTTAAAACTAAGCGTTGCAGTTACAACCGTTAGTGTCAACATTATAACAGTAAGTGTAGCATTTGCTTACGTTAATTTCAACACGTTGCAACCGTTTGTGTCAACATGTTAACACTTAGCATTGCAGTTGCAACCGTTAGTGTCAACATGTTTACACTAAGCGTTGCAGTTGCAACCGTTAATGACAACACGTTAACACTAAGCATTGCGGTTACAATGCGTTAAAACTAAGCGTTGTAGTTAAAACCGTTAATGACAACACGCATGTGGAAAAAGTCTCCTCAGCGCGTCTTATCGTATTATCAGCTTAGGGGATTAGTTGTACAGGTAAATCATCTTCGGTTCTTTCCGGTGATTTACGATTTACTTGGCGCCTCTGTCCGTAAAATTACCTGTGTAACTTTAGCCTAAGGGCAACCATAAAATTTGATCATAAATTGTCTTAAAAATTTATGAACTCAAAACTTCGACTATGAAATAATAAGAAAAAAAAAAAAGAAATACAAAATGTGTGGCTTTGATGACGGTAAAAAAAACAACAACACGATTTCGAATGAAAGAAAACTCGTGTTTTTCCCATTCAAATGCACATTGTGGGTACCCGTGACAATCGCATCGTCGCGGTTAAACTCATGGACCAGTTTGTACTGTAAGCATTCAGTTGTATTATTTTTATTTAATTATTTATTCATGTATTTATTTATTTATTTATTTATTTATTTATTTATTGCTTCCTCAAAATAAATGCTATGAGTATATGATATATGTTACATATTAAATGTAAGCATTACGAAAACACGCCCATGCAATATATAGATTTTTCCCAAATTGTAAAAGTAGAAATTATTTGATATTTTTCTTATTATTGCTCAAAACATATATTGTGGGCACATATTAGAACCACCTCGCAGCCTGATGACTAGCTTAATCTTTATTTCCAATTTTCAAGTATTTATGTATGCGTAGACCGGTTTGCTTTTGAATCCGTCAAACCTCGCTTGGACAAGTTTTTCAAGTGCACAGGCTGATCGACTCCTTGCATTTTCGCAATATTTATATAACAAGTACACCTTCCATTAAAAATGAGCCGCGTCATGCGAAAACCGGAATTTAACTATGCAAAAACAAAGGCTCAGGTCAGCTGTGTAGCAGTTGCCTAGCTGATCAGCGCCATTGTTTTCGCTACACGGGTAATACAATTCCTTATCTTCCTCAATCCGAATTTTCAAGCTTCTTGCCAAATGGTGTAGTACACAAGCCGGTTTGTGTCAGACCTGATCGGAAACCCCTAGTACCGGTTTTCTCACACCGCGGCTCAAATGTGAAATGGTATAGTTTTATAATCCGAGACTGCATGTCATAAAATCAGGCACGCTTTAAATCATACCCCTAGGTCATAGATAAACTAAAACAACATTGATGCGCCACTGATCGTGATCAAAATCGTGTCGCATTTTTTGTGTAATATTGAATTATAGTACTTTTTTTTTTTTTTTTTTTTTTTTTTTAAAAAAAGCCGGTTAGAGAGATTTGAATGAAGATAACCCCTAATACCGGTTTTCTCACGCCGCGGCTAAAATGTGAAATGGTTAGGTTTTATAATCCGAGACTGCATGTCATAAAATCAGTCACGCTTTAAATCATACCCTTAGGTCATAGATTAACTAAAACAACATTGATGCGCCACTGAACTGTTCAAAATCGTATCGTCAATATCTGCATTTTTGTGTAATATTAATTATAGATCTAGTACTAATCTTTTGATAAAAAACAACAACAACAAAAATCATTTAATGAATTTTTAAAAAGTAAAAAAACAAAAATAATGAATTGATGTATCTTGCGACTTGTGACTGAGAATGAATGAATGAATATGCGATTCCAGAAAACTCAACGGGATGATCTAGACCGTGGCTGAGAGCAGAAATAAAATAAGAAAATAAGAACGAATCAGCGTAAAAAGTAGCAGCACAGTAAAAACAAATCTTAATTTCATTGAAAACAGTGTACAGTTTCAGTGTTTTTCTGCAGCTTTAACGAGAGAGAGAGAGAGAGAGAGAGAGAGAGAGAGAGAGAGATTTGAATGAAGATAATTAAGAATTTTTATGTCGGTTTTTGCTTTGTTCAAACTGGGACACGGAGACGCTATCATTTGGTCATCAGATTGAGTAAAAAGAGTTACTTAGGTGTGAAATGCAAACTTTAATTGGACCAATTGCAATTACGACAATAATGTTGATGTGTATTCTTACAATGCACAATGCGTTTGTGGTTCAGAGGTGTCACATTCTGTTAGGATATGTAATGTTTATAAAATTATACTCAAAAGTTAATCGCGATCATTGTGTAGCATCTTTCATAAATTTTAAATCGATTATCATTCGAGGTGAGAAAAAAAGCAACATCCATCCACCTCAACCACACCTCATGGGCCACGCCGCCACCCATTCCCAACCATCCCTCCCTATGGCCCCCACCATACCCATTCCCTCATCGTTCCCACCAAACCAGTCCCCATGGCCCAGAAGGTCTCCATACCCATCCCCTTACCCCAGATGTGCGGCCCCTCACCGAGGGAACCGCTTAGTTGAAGCGAAGGCACAGCACCAACGCTCTTCGCTTAGACTGTCTAAGCGGAGTATAGTTCAACTTTGTGTCGAACTAGTACCTTCTCCGGGGCCCTGCTGCAGTGCAATAGCGATAACCAGGCCTCGGATTTACCCCTTTGGCATGGAACCGCCCACAGCGTAACGCCGGGACAGGTAAAATAATTGGTATTGAACCAGGTTAACCGTATATGAGTTAAAACAAAGCTTATGGGTGAACCAAATATTAATTTAACAAGGTGTAATAGTGTTTCATTCTTTATAATGAAACTAGATAATGTTGGCATTAAACACGTGTTCATGCTCTTTGCAAAATCTGAATAAATATTGATATGCTAAATTGCATTTACATTTGAGACAACTATCGTGTGTAGCCCGTTTTATAGTGGGACCATTTGAGTAAATGAAAAATTGAGTATTTTCCCTTGGATTCGAATCTAATATAAAGGGATAATCTTTCTGTCATGTAAACAGGCCCAATATCCTTTCGACTTCCGGTCTATAATGGCGGCGATCTAATCTTTGTTTACCTGATCCCGAAATTCTGGACAGTGCACTAAATGACGATATCAGCTAGCTTCTAGTATGAACACTGAAATGTTATGACCATATGAGCTGAACGATCTTGTTGTATATCAATGAATCGATCGATCTAGTGCTATAAACGTTGTTCCAAACATTGAAAATACAGAACAGTACTAATATTCGGTTTTATAGGTTGATTATTTTTTAATATACATAAATGAATTGAACTACTTTAAGTAATGACTAAAATAATGACTTGTAAGTTGTAACAGTATTTTGAAGATTTATCAAACTCTTACATATATTTCAAAAGGTAACTAGAGCTTCAAACACTGTATATTATATAATTTTGCTGATAGATGTGTCTACTGAACAAATTTTTGGGATCTTGTATTGTTAATTTGTTCATTTTGTATTATGTTTTTCACTTTCTATGTATTGTGTTTTTCACTCTCTATGTATAGACTTATAGTATCTCTTTTCATATCTTTTCTATTTAAACAACTCTTTTTTTCATTGGACCCTTCATTATCACCATACCATTGTTACTATCTATACAATGAACATATTTATTCCTGTAGCATACATTCAAAATCATTTTATCCTAGGTTGGTGTTTCTGCACAATGGACAGAATGGCAATTTGAATGGCAGGTGAAAATTTAACACATGATACGGGGAATAGATCAGCCAATAGTAGTCAAAATAATCAAATTCGCCCAAATAATAATACAATGCAAATGACATCAATGAAACTTGCCCACTCTAACATTAACAGTATCCGAAATAAAATAGATGACATTGCGTCAGAACTATCAGATTATGAAATCATATGTATATCAGAAACCAAACTTAATGACTCAATTTTAACCTCCAATCTGATGTTGAACACTTATAACACACCCATTAGAAAAGACAGGAATCATAATGATGGAGGAGGGCTAATTATTTACATAAAAAATAACATTTTCTTCAAAAGAAGGGACGACTTGGAAAGTAACATTATTGAAAATATCTGGGTAGAAATTCACTCTGTTAGAAAGAAATTTTTACTTGGTCTTTTTTACAGGCCTCCTGAGTCTAGAGTTAATTACTGGAATGAATTTGATAACATTATTGAAAAAGCTTCAGAAGAAAACCTTGATATTATTGTCATGGGAGACTTGAACTATGATATTTTGAAAGCTAATACAAACAGCCACTTTTTTCAAACTTTATCCAAATTTAATCTACATAATGTAATTACTGAACCCACGAGGGTCTCAAAGAAATCATCTACATGTATTGACTTGATTATTACAAATCACCCTGCAATCATAACTGATACGAATGTTTTACCCCCATTTCACAGTGACCACTGTACGGTCACCACTGAGGTTACCTTTAAAACCTATAAATCTCTAGCTTATAAAAAAACAATCTGGAAATATGATGATGCAAATTTGCAATCAATTAAAAATAAATTTGATTCTGTAGACTGGTCATTTATTAATGATAATGATAATATAAATTTAAGCAATGAAAAATTTAATACTATTTTAACTGAAACAGCAGAAGAATTTATTCCCAAAGTATCATTTACATACCGGCCGAATGAAAAACCCTGGATGGACAGTGTAATACGTAAACATATGAGACAAAGAGACAGACTTTATCACAAAGCGAAAACAAAGAACACTGACAATCATTGGTTGAATTTTAAAAATAAAAGAAACCAAGTAGTGCAAATGGTTAGGGATGCTAAAAAATCTTATATGAATAAATTGCAAAATAAACTTGCAGATCCAAACCTATCATCCAAACACTGGTATAAAATTGCAAACGATATAACCAAAATGAAAAATAAAAGTAATCCTCCACCCCCTCTAATTCAAAATGGCAATCCAAACATTCACCCTCTTGACAAAGCCCAGGTCTTAAATGACCACTTTGTTAATATTTCAACAATTGATACTGATAAGGAAATAAACGAAAATCTTAACCCTCCAAACTTTTCTCTTGACAATATAATAGTTACAGAACAAGATGTAAAGGATCAGCTGTGTAACCTTAACTCTAGCAAACCAGGAGGACCTGACGAAATTATGCCGCCATTAATTAAACTTTTTAATACAAATTTGGTTAAACCACTTACCATGTTATTCAACAAATCACTGCAATTAGGTCAAGTCCCAATCCAATGGAAAATGGCAAATGTCTCTGCAATCTTCAAAGGTAAAGGCAATGAGAATGATCCCTCTAACTATAGACCCATCTCCATAACAAGTTGCATTGGAAAAATTCTGGAAAAAATAATTTTCAAATATTTGTATAACTATTTGCAAGAAAATGAAATATTAACTAAATATCAATCAGGCTTTCGTCCTAAAGACTCAACAGTGAACCAGTTACTAGAAATTTACCACACAATAATTGAAAATCTAGACAATGAAAAAGACATTAAATTTATTTTTTGTGATGTAAGCAAAGCTTTTGACAAGGTCTGGCATAGAGGATTAATACATAAACTGCAAAAATATGGAATTACTGGGAATATGTTAAACTGGATGAAAAGCTATCTTTCTGGAAGGCAGCAACGTGTAAAAAATGAAGGCTTCTTTTCAACATGGAAAAGCACAAACGCAGGCGTACCACAAGGATCTGTACTGGGCCCTTACCTGTTTTTATTATATATTAATGATATTACTGAGAATATAAAAACAAATATTAGGCTTTTTGCCGATGACACATCACTTTATACAGTTATAGAGAATGATGACTCAATTCACTTATTAAACGAAGATTTGCGTGAAATAGCAAAATGGGCAGATACATGGCTTATCATTTTAAACCCCACTAAAACTAATTCAATGACTTTTTCAAGAAAATTTGAAATTAACTGGCCTGAAGCTAAATTTAATAATGTAACAATTCAAGATGAAAAAACGCATACTCATTTAGGTATAACGTTTTCAGCAGATGCAACCTGGAAAGAACATATCCGAAATATTTACAAAAAAGCAGCCTATCGGTTGAATATAATGAGAATGCTCAAATATGATCTTGATCGGAAATCACTCCATCGCTTTTATATTTCCTTCATTCGACCAACTTTAGAATATGGAAATATATTATGGGATAATTGCACAGATGATCAAGCAAAATTACTCGAGTCAATACAGTTAGATGCAGCCAGAATCATCACAGGGCTAAGAAAAGGCACAAACCATGATGTTCTCTATAAAGAAACAGGTTTATCTAGTTTAGCTTCTAGAAGAAGGAATGCAAAACTCATCCAGTTTTATAAAATATTGAATAATGAATCCCCTACATATATCGATGAAATAGTTAGGTCATTCAATGCCCATAACACAGGATATAATCTTAGAAATTCAAATTTATTAAAACATCCAACACCACGTACAAGATCTTACCAGAAGAGCTTCTTCATTGCAACAACAGATTTATGGAATGACATTGATCAAGAATTAAAGAACTGCACATCCTTATATTCTTTCAAAACTATATTAAAAAATAGAACAGCAAAACCTCCAAAATATTATTCTGAAGGTGAAAGAAGATCTAATATATTTCTATGCCAATTAAGGAACAATAAAAGCCAACTGAATTTTGACCTATGTCATGATCATCTTAATAACTCTTCTCTATGCATCCATTGTCAGACTCCTGAAACCAAGTTGCATTTCCTATTAGAGTGTCCATATTATATAAAACAAAGAGTTGACTTAATTAACTGGCTGATATCTAATCCCCGGATATATGAAGCAATCTCTATTACAGAACATGATCTTTTGTGTGGAAACCCAGCTATTACAGACAGAGACAATGCAGAACTACTTGCTGCCGTATCACGATATATAATAGCTACTAAAAGATTTGACTGAGACCCAATCACACACAATAATTTGGAGTTGAAATATATATCTCTATTTATATTTGTAGATTTAACTGTGATTTTATCTTTAATAATATAATAGATCTAGATCTATCTAACTTTTTCTGCAATTTTATTTGATAACAATTTTATTATGCTAACTTGTTCAGCCTTATTATAATAAATAGACAGGGCCTCTTATTATCTACATGTCCGAGATGTAGTTTACTATAGCCCCATTCATGCGAAAGATAATTATGTCATGACCTACATAATTTTGTACACAAGGTAAGATTCTAAATTTAGAATTATGAACCATAGATTGTCTGAATGACTCAGACACACCCAGTGAACAAATTCGATTACCCATAGCGTTTTTACTGGCTTAAAGTTAGCAGTAAACAGTTATAAATGAATAAAATACTACTCACTTAACCAGGGTCATGGCCTCAATACACTACTTGTCCCTGATCAGGGTCTTTTGGTCAGATCAAAAACAGTAAACCACGCCGACAATCACTTTAGTCACGTGAGAAGATCAATACGGTCTGGTAAAACCGAACACACGAATCATTTTCAAGAAGATAAACCGAACCGAACCGTTTTAAAGATACAAGATACAATATCTTTTATCACCTTGGAACTCCACTTGAATTACCAAATGCTAGTTTCATTTAAACATATATTAATAATCAAATAATAATCGAGGATCTATTAATCAACTAAAATTTAACTGTTGGTATCGATGTTGAAGGGTCCATCTCTCTCTCTCTCTCTCTCTCTCTCTCTCTCTCTCTCTAGCTCTCTCTCTCTCTCATATCTATTTTCCACGCGTATCTACTACACTGTATTACTCTCCCCCCCTCTCTCTCTCTCTCTCTCTCTCTCTCTCTCTCTCTCTCTCTCTCTCTCTCTCTCTCTCTCTCTCTTTCCGTCTCTCTCTCAATAAATGACCAGGAAAATACAAAAAATTGCATACAATAACCATGCTTATATATAGACTTAATGTTATATCATGCACATTATAGTACCGGCGTACGTCCAAGGAGAGGATGCATACAGGCCCTGCCTATATCCAATCCTTTGATGTCTATATATATGCTAATAATTCCTTCACCTTGCTTGATTATGTCGTGCTGAATGTATGTATGTATATAGATATGTCATGAAATTTCTAATAAATAAATAAATAAAAATAAAAAAAAAACAGGCCCAATATCATGGCCGAGTGGTTAAGGTCGCAAATGCAACATTTGTTCGTCATTGCGATCGTTAAGGAAATGGGTAGTTCGTTCAAACCCCACCAACGGAAAATGATTTTTTTTTTTTTGTTTTGTTTTTCGTTTTTTGTTGTTTTTTTTTTTTTTTTTTTTTTTGTTTTAATATTAAAATTTTGTTGATAAACATTGTAAGTTTGAAGTTTTAACTGATGAGCGCAATGCGTAATTTTATTTAATAATATCGTAACTGGCAAGTCCGAGTAAAAACGATACCGTCCCATTGTGGTGATTGTCATCCCATTAAAAACTTCACCGTCCAGATTGGCATGTTCGCCGTCCAGTCAAACGTCACTGTCCCAGTGAGGTAATTTATCTTTATGATATATCTTCTGTGTAATTTGTCTGTCTCTCTGTTGTCTTCGTTATCTTTGTTTTTGATTGATACTAGCCGGGTCGCTACCTTGATGGGTAAGAGCTAGTCATCTTTCTCTTCAAGTGTGCTGTCGGAAAATGACTTGTGATTATTTTCTTTCCAGTCTCATTGGGACCCATCTGTTAATCGAAATTATTGATGCGCCGTGGTTTCTCAATACATTCTATAGTAACTTTGTATGCGCCTTGGTGATCGTTAGGAATGCGTTCTATACATCCTTTGCCTGTGGACTGTTAGAATCATACTTTTTGCTTCCGTGCGAGAAAATTAAGTCGCGTTTGCAAAATCAGCGACCGATGTGATGTGCAAAAAATCTTCTATTTTGTCAATGAAAATGATTCGGAATCCTTGTGCCATCTGTGGTTTTTCAGCTATTCGTTTATGAACGCGACCAGTAGACGAAAAGCTACAAAAAGTGACAATATCTATAAATTATACCTCTCTGTCGTCAAACAAAAAAAAAATGCTAGTTTATATTGATTTCACAGATGCGAGGGAACTTAGCTGAACCCCACGTATGAAAATAGACCATTCAGTTACATTTAGCGACGATACACATGTTTTCGTATTTTCGTATGCAGAATCGATAAGCTAACAATTATGTATTCCATATGGAATTCCTGGGCCAATACAAAACTTGTAATCATTATCTTTGGCACTTAAAACGGTGGTTATCGAGCCCGCATTATTTAAAATAGTTTTAAAGGCTAACTTGGATGTATGATTGATAAGAAATGCCCAAAGACTGTGTTGTGACTTGCTAGTTTACACTCAAGACTTCAAACAATAGGAGCAGAAAAGAAACAACCAGTTTTCGTGGCCCTGTGGTACCTACTGACCACATTTATAAACCATTAGCTAAAATTGTTGAGCATGCAAGAATTCTTACTAACTGGACTCATGTGGAAAAATGATTTTCATAGATCAAAGCCGACACCGATTTTGCATAGTCGACATTGTTTTCGTTTGCAAAATCAACACATCTAGAACTTACCTTATAAGGACAAAAGATATGGAGTAACGCATTAGTAACGATCTCCCGACGCATATGAATCCCGTTATATATGTATACTATCCATTAACAAACCACGACGCATCAATAATCTCGATGAACTGATGACAACCCATTCGCCTGGTGTCTACAGCTGCGTTTCAAAAATAATATACCTCTGCAATGTCGCATAAGAAGTTGACCCCTTCGCATATATTGCACCGATCACTGGCGAGTAGTCATAGAGGCTGAGCAGACGGCAACATGCTTGAAACGAACACCCTAATTTCAAAACCTTAATAACCATTCAATTATACCCACAGTTAATAAAATACAGACCATAAAATCATCTCACAGTAACAGAAACAGTTTCTGCTGACTGGGACAAGCTCTATGCAAATGTAAACCTACCACACCCCTGCACTTTAAGGGCATTTTTTCGCCCCAAAAAGACACATTTTCCTTGAAGTTATGACATGTCACTGGCCCATACAATGACCATAAAGTGCATGATCATGTGTAGATAAAGCCTACTGCTTTAAATATATGCGCAATGATTATTGAATACATGGCAGCCGTTGACTTCTCACAGTAAATTCCACTTAAAAAGAACCATTTTTGAAAAGCCGATTTCCAGGTTTAGGGGTAAAATCCAACAAGTTAGTTCTGCACTAATGAAAATATAAAAGGTCATGTGACCTGACAAAATTCAGTTTAAATAACCAATAACAACTGCTTGAGTGAAATAAAAATCAAACGCTGCTTAAAAATAATTTTACACAAATTTACAAACCAAAATGTAGTCATACCCTAATATATTGACCATTTTGTCCAGGACAAGTGGGTAAAAAGTGTGTCCTGCACCCCAGACCACATATTCGGGGGTATTTAGAGCAGAAACTTGAATACAGCTTATGTATCGTTAAATGTTCAGAATAACCCCTAAAGGGTGGATAATACCACAAGTGAATACCGGCCAGAATCATTATTTACGTGCGTATTAATTGAGGTAAAACATAATGCCGCCATATTGTGTTTGAGCATGGCACGTTAAACGGACGAATAAGAAACCATAGAATGACTAAATGCAGACTGGGCATAACACTCGTATGTTGTATGAGAGAAAAGCATCATAGAAGAAAACTGACAAAAAAGAGTAATATATTTTGTTACTAAATAAAAGCCCATCTCTAAAAATCTCAACACACCCTTACGGGGGTCCGTCAAAATAAAGCAACATCCATCCACCTCAACCACACCTCATGGGCCACGCCGCCACCCATTCCCAACCATCCCTCCCTATGGCCCCCACCATACCCATTCCCTCATCGTTCCCACCAAACCAGTCCCCATGGCCCAGAAGGTCTCCATACCCACCCCCTTACCCCAGATGTGCGGCCCCTCACCGAGGGAACCGCTTAGTTGAAGCGAAGGCACAGCACCAACGCTCTTCGCTTAGACTAAGTCTAAGCGGAGTATAGTTCAACTTTGTGTCGAACTAGTACCTTCTCCGGGGCCCTGCTGCAGTGCAATAGCGATAACCAGGCCTCGGATTTACCTCTTTGGCATGGAACCGCCCACAGCGTAACGCCGGGACAGGTAAAATAATTGGTATTGAACCAGGTTAACCGTATATGAGTTAAAACAAAGCTTATGGGTGAACCAAATATTAATTTAACAAGGTGTAATAGTGTTTCATTCTTTATAATGAAACTAGATAATGTTGGCATTAAACACGTGTTCATGCTCTTTGCAAAATCTGAATAAATATTGATATGCTAAATTGCATTTACATTTGAGACAACTATCGTGTGTAGCCCGTTTTATAGTGGGACCATTTGAGTAAATGAAAAATTGAGTATTTTCCCTTGGATTCGAATCTAATATAAAGGGATAATCTTTCTGTCATGTAAACAGGCCCAATATCATGGCCGAGTGGTTAAGGTCGCAAATGCAACATTTGTTCGTCATTGCGATCGTTAAGGAAATGGGTAGTTCGTTCAAACCCCACCAACGGAAAATGATTTTTTTTTTTTTTTTTTTTTTTTTTTTTTAATATTAAAATTTTGTTGATAAACATTGTAAGTTTGAAGTTTTAACTGATGAGCGCAATGCGTAATTTTATTTAATAATATCGTAACTGGCAAGTCCGAGTAAAAACGATACCGTCCCATTGTGGTGATTGTCATCCCATTAAAAACTTCACCGTCCAGATTGGCATGTTCGCCGTCCAGTCAAACGTCACTGTCCCAGTGAGGTAATTTATCTTTATGATATATCTTCTGTGTAATTTGTCTGTCTCTCTGTTGTCTTCGTTATCTTTTTTTTGATTGATACTAGCCGGGTCGCTACCTTCAGTAACTGTGATTTTTGGGTCGAAAATTCCTGACCAAAATTTTGAACAGTTTGGCCACGAATTTCTGACTGACCAACAAACGGCAAGATCTTACTACGAACTGTAAGAATTAGTTAAGATCTTCACGAATCGATTACGTTTCAGCTACGAATTCAAAAACTTTGTAAATTCGTGACGATTCGTGTGTCGTTTTGTCGTAGTCTGATAGGGGGCATTATGAATAAAAATTGAATTGTGAAGTCATTGTGTGACATTACAAAGTAGGTAGAATGCAGTAATAAGCGCGTCTAGCCCAGCACCCGGGGATACACAGGTTCACCATCTAATAAGGTACACCGGATTCAACGATTATTCTGTCACGTGAGGGAAACGAGGAAAATGTCATGCAATGCGGTAAATGTGAAATGTCACTTTAGATACATTTTATTGTTGTGTAACAAAACTGTGCTAGTTGGCTGAAAATCGTTACAGCCGGTGTAAGTTGATAAACGGTGAAAAATGTAAAAGTAACGGCAGCGATAAGGAAGTGGCGCAATCAGAACAAAAATCCCAATCAAAAAATAAAACTAAAAGGGCATTCGGGTAATATGAAAAATCTCTAAACGCGAGATTTTGCACTATAGAAATTACTATGTTTCTTAAACTCGTTTTAGCAGTCAAACATTTAATAGCGCGTGACTGAGGCGTGTGCCGGATGTATAAAAATCTCAGTAGGCTGAAAATTTTGGAGTTCGTTTGTGTTACGTCACAGACACGCTACGCATGCGCTATAGGTGTGTATCAACGCATGTATCAACGTTACTGAAGCAATATCTTGTAAAATCGGAACGCACATGTACATTTAGCGTACACTGGCGTGCATAAGATGGGCACCAAACATGTTCAAAGCGTATTCAACGCACCTATAACGTGCGTGGAACCTTGTCAAAACGTATAAGACACACGTTCGAGACACGTCAAGCTTCTAGAAAATATTTGAGCATGCTTACAAATCTTTTCAGCCCAAACGTAACTGTGCTTCTGACGTATGTTGGATTTTACGTTTTTGTCAACACCCCAAAGCGCGTTTGGCGTATACGCTAATGTATGACTGCTATTTAAAATAATATTCAGTACTTATAGTGCAAAGAGGACAACTGGTAAGCCGAGCGAGCAACTATTTCCCAATACGAAACAAAGCAAAATGTCATTCCTTAAAAAATTATTAGACCTGAGTTACACCCCTATATATTTTCCTTACTATTAAGCAACGTTACATTGGCAAACGCTAAAAATGTGATTGTCTATTCACACACACACTGTTTGCATAATTTTTGTATTCTCTCTGTAATTGATCATAATCGTTCAAAACAGTGACCTTTTAATAATCAGGATATGCTAAAAACAAACATATAGCCGTAAATTCGCCAAGACAATAGTCGTAAATTATCTATCGCGGTCAATTTGGTGGCCGTAATGTCACCAAGACATAGTCCACAAGTAAAATATACTTGTCCAAAATTTGGGGGCTGCTAAAAAGGAAATATTCTTCCGAAAAATGCCGTTTTTTTTTCCAGAAAATGATTACATTCTAGAACAATGTTTCTCACAAATGTTTGTGAATATAATCTTTTTTCGAGAATTCCATGAGAATGCAATTTAACATATTACTATTTAAATAAAGTTCATACTACACGAAATATATTTTTCTGAAGTTGCAAACAAAATACATGATCACTATCTTGCACTATACAATTTTTCTGGAATAGATGTCTGGAAAAGCTAAACCAAACACTTTCAGTTCAACCCAGTCCAGCTGCAACCTGCAAATAGCGTAAAGGAACACATACGATTTGTAAATTATCTATGACTTAGTTCGAAATTCTCCAGGACGTAGCCGTAAAGGCAATTGACCGATAGCCGTAAATTATCGCCTCCCATATATACCTTGTTAACCGGGTGTGATTATGCCCGGCTAGGATGCAATCTTTTTGTCATTTGTGAAATGTACTGATAGCTACATTATGCCATTAAAAGGTTTCGATTATTGATATCCGTTTGCCTATTAATAGCCAATTACGTCAAAACTTAAACACGTCACACACACGTAATATTTGCGCTTGTTGCCCTTTTTGCTTTTGAAATTTCATTTTCGCATACAATACACCTCTGTGATTTTTGAAAGATGGGTAACTTTGAAGTTTTGACGTTTTCTCGTCAACCATAAGTAGCAGCGTTCTGATTTTCATGTTGTATGCAAGGCAAAGAACTGGACTTGTCAATCGTAATATCACCAAAAGAAATTCCTCAGTCGATAAGAAGAAATTTGCATTTTATAAGTGTTGCAAAACTTTTGCGTTTAAGTATATTAATAATCTAGGTCACATGACCAAGATGACCGTCATGCCCATATATGGTAAAAACCCTTCAAAAATCTTCTTCAATGGACTGATTTCAATGAAACTTGGCTTGAAAATCATGACCCTGTGATCTTCTAACCCAGTTTATGGCAAGGTCAACATGGATTGCCTATGCATTTGAATGGGGGAAAACCGTTAAAATGTCATTTGAAGGAAAAACCCAGCAGGAAATTAGCAAATTGTCAGAATACTGATTATTCTGAAAAATGAAAATGGGCAAAGGGCTTCATCTGCCCATGCACTGGGGTAAATACCATAATATTCAAACATGTTTATTGGTATATGCAGCAGATCTCAGGCGAGCGTTTACTGGTCCTCTGGTTTTCTTTACACAGATTGACAATTGTATCCATGTTCCAATAGTTGACAAACTGTCAACATGTATGAGCAGTGAAATGTAAAAGTCAGTGTTGTTCAAAATCGTTGTTTTCGCGTCAATATTACTGATGTTATCGGACTGCTCAGAGATGGCGAAGGTGGGTGTTTTCAATTCACTATAATTTCTTAACTGACATAAGAAGTATTGTTATGAAACTTTGCAGAATGCTGTGTATTATATCACTGCTGGGAATCACGTGATACGCAATGTTTATGATAATGGAAGCCATATAAGCCATGCGTTTCGTGCATGACGTCAAATTACGGAAATTTCCCGCAATTGTCCGTGAAAAAATACGGAAATAGTCGAAGATGAACGACAAGAAATATCTTTTTTAAAAAACGAAAGGCTATAGTTTAAAACGTATCTTGAATAAAATCAATGGGTGAAAAACATGTATACATACATGTGCGGCACACCCGTGTATAGCTCACCTCTTTCTTACACAAAAACACTGTTTTTGAATCAAACACTGTTTTTGAATCTTTAAATCTGATCAGTCTGGTAGTTAATACTTATACTTTCTGTTAATACCGCTCATGTTAGCTTGCAGAAGGAATGCTTTCCGAGCAGAAATAACAGGCTCTTATTGGTCTCTAGGTTTTATCAAGGACTTTCTAAACTCCTTGGTTTAAGTGCAACTTCTTAGACCTATATCTTGCTTGTTGCATGTATGTTAATTAGAAGTATCTAGAGTTTGGTATATAAAATACCCGCAAAATGGTCTTCTTTTGAATATAATTTATAACTTAGTCTCCTTTGACACATAAAATGTGCTTGTAACGAGATCTCTCTAAATGCTAAGATCAGGACTTTGTCACTGTCCACTGTTAGCAGTTTGGATTTCTGTTTAGTAGGCTAACTACATGTATGTCAGTTGACGTATGGCTTGAGGCCTGGTATTTGGTGTCTATCTAGTAGCCAGCTGATGAACAGATG
Organism: Rugalucina vietnamica; assembly: GCA_964017185.1. NCBI lineage: Eukaryota > Metazoa > Mollusca > Bivalvia > Lucinida > Lucinidae > Rugalucina > Rugalucina vietnamica. The sequence continues at coordinate 37,308,026 of OZ024877.1, forward strand.
AAATGCAGTAAACGCATGGCTTTAGGCCATGCATTTGGTGTCTGTGCATTAGCTGGTCATAATACAGGTGCATGGCAGTAAACCCATGGCATTAGGCTGTGTATTTGGTGTTTGTGTATTAGTTGGGTCATAATACAGGTGCAATGCGGTAAACGCATGGCTTAAGGCCATGCATTTGGTGTTTGTCTATTAGCTGGTCATGATACAGGTCCATGGCATTAAACGCATGACCTTAGGCCATGCATTTAGTGTCTATGTATTAGCTGGTCATAATACAGGTGCATGGCAGTAAACGCATGGCTATAGGCCATGCATTTGGTGCCTGTGTATTAGCTGGTCAAAATACATGTGATTGGCAGTAAACGCATGGCTTTAGGCCATGCATTTGGTGTCGGTGTATTAGCTGGTCATAATACAGGAGCATGGCAGTAAACGCATGGCTTTAGGCCATGCATTTGGTGCCTGTGTATTAGCTGGTCAAAATACAGGTGATTGGCAGTAAACGCATGGCTTTAGGCCATGCATGTGGTGTCTGTGTATTAGCTGGTCATAATACAGGTGCATGGCAGTAAACGCATGGCTTTAGGCCATGCATTTGGTGTCTGTATATTAGCTGGTCATGATACAGGTCTATGGCAGTAGAAGCATGGCTTTAGGCCATGCATTTGGTGTTAGTGTATTAGGTGTTCATAAAACAGGTTCATCGCGGTAAACGCATGGCCTTAGGCCATGCATTTGGTGTCTGACTATTAGCTGGTCATGATACAGGTCCATGGCAGTAAATGCATGGCTTTAGGCCATGCATTTGGTGTCTGTCTATTAGCTGGTCATAATTTATGTAATTGGCAGTAAACGCATGGCCTTAGGCATTTAGTGTCTATGTATTAGCTGGTCATAAAACAGGTGCATGGCCGTAAACCCATGGCTTTAGGCCATGCAATTGGTGTCTGTGTATTAGATGTTCATAAAACATGTGCATCGCGGTAAACGCATGGCTTAAGGCCATGCATTTGGTGTCTGCCTATTAGCTGGTCATGATACAGTGGTGCCTGTCTATTAGCTGGTCATGATACAGGTCCATGGCATTAAACGCATGACCTTAGGCCATGCATTTAGTGTCTATGTATTAGCTGGTCATAATACAGGTGCAAGGCAGTAAACGCATGGCTTTAGGTCATGCATTTGGTGCCTGTGTATTAGCTGGTCAAAATACAGGTGATTGGCAGTAAACGCATGGCTTTAGGCCATGCATTTGGTGTCTGTGTATTAGCTGGTCATAATACAGGTGCATGGCAGTAAACGCATGGCTTTAGGCCATGCATTTGGTGTGTGTGTATTAGCTGGTCATAATACAGGTGATTGGCAGTAAACGCATGGCTTTAGGCCATGCATTTGGTGTGTGTATATTAGCTGGTCATGATACAATCCATGGCAGTAAATGCATGGTTTCAGGCCATGCATTTGGTGTATGTGTATTAGCTGGTCATGATACAGCTCTATGGCAGTAGAAGCATGGCTTTAGGTCATGCATTTGGTGTCTGTGTATTAGGTGTTCATAAAACAGGTGCATGGCGGTAAGCGCATGGCCTTAGGCCATGCATTTGGTGTCTGTCTATTAGCTGGTCATGATACAGGTCCATGGAAGTAAATGCATGGCTTAAGGCCATGAATTTGGTGTCTGTCTATTAGCTGGTCATAATGCAGGTGATTGGCAGTAAACGCATGGCTATTAGCTGGTCATGATACCGGTCCATGGAAGTAAATGCCTGGCTTTAGGCCATGCATTTGGTGTCTGTCTATTAGCTGGTCATAATGCAGGTGATTGGCAGTAAACGCATGGCTATAGGCCATGCATTTGGTGTCTGTGTATTAGCTGGTCATACAGTAATACAGGTGCATGGCAGTAAACCCATGGCATTAGGCCATGTATTTGGTGTTTGTGTATTAGTTGGGTCATAAAACAGGTGCATGGCGATAAACGCATGGCTTTAGGCCATGCATTTGGTGTCTGTCTATAACCTGGTCATGATACAGGACCATGGCAGTAAATGCATGGCTTTTGGCCATGCATTTGGTGTCTGAATATAAGCTGGTCATGATACAGGTCCATGGCAGTAAACGCATGGCTTTAGGCCATGCATTTAGTGTCTATGTATTAGCTGGTCATAAAACATGTGCATGACAGTAAACGCATGGCTTTAGGCCATGCATTTGGTGTCTGTGTATTAGCTGGTCATAATATAGGTGCATGGCAGTAAACGCATGGCTTTTAGGCCATGCATTTTGTTTCTGAATATTAGCTGGTCATGATACAGGTCCATGGCAGTAGACGCATGGCTTGAGGCCATGCATTTGGTGGTTGTGTAATAGATGTTCATAATGCAGGTACATGATAGTAAACTCATGGCCTTAGGCATTTAGTGTCTATGTATTGGCTGGTCATAAAACAGGTGCATGGCAGTAAACCCATGGCTTTAGGCCATGCAATTGGTGTCTGTGTATTAGTTGTCATAAAACAGGTGCATCACAGTAAACGCATGGCTTTAGGCCATGCACTTGGTGTCTGTCTATTAGCTGGTCATGATACAGGTCCATGGCATTAAACGCATGATCTTAGGCCATGCATTTAGTGTCTATGTATTAGCTGGTCATGTGCATCGCGGTAAACGCATGGCTTAAGGCCATGCATTTGGTGTTTGTGTATTAGTTGGGTCATAATACAGTGGTGTCTGTCTATTAGCTGGTCATGATACAGGTCCATGGCATTAAACGCATGACCTTAGGCCATGCATTTAGTGTCTATGTATTAGCTGGTCATAATACAGGTGCAAGGCAGTAAACGCATGGCTATAGGCCATGCATTTGGTGCCTGTGTATTAACTGGTCAAAATACAGGTGATTGGCAGTAAACGAATGGCTTTAGGCCATGCATTTGGTGTCTGTGTATTAGCTGGTCATGATACAGGTCAATGGCAGTAGACGCATGACTTTAGGCCATGCATTTGGTGTCAGTATATTAGCTGGTCATGATACAGGTCCATGGCAGTAAATGCATGGTTTCAGCCATGCATTTGGTGTATGTGTATTAGCTGGTCATGATACAGCTCTATGGCAGTAGAAGCATGGCTTTAGGCCATGCATTTGGTGTCTGTGTATTAGGTGTTCATAAAACAGGTGCATGGCGGTATTCGCATGGCCTTAGGCCATGCATTTGGTGTCTGTCTATTAGCTGGTCATGATACAGGTCCATGGAAGTAAATGCCTGGCTTTAGGCCATGCATTTGGTGTCCGTCTATTAGCTGGTCATAATGCAGGTGATTGGCAGTAAACGCATGGCTTTAGGCTATGCATTTGGTGTCTGTGTATTAGCTGGTCACACAGTAATAAAGGTGCATGGCAGTAAACCCATGGCATTAGGCCATGTATTTGGTGTTAGTGTATTAGTTGGGTCATAAAACAGGTGCATGGCGATAGACGCATGGCTTTAGGCCATGCATTTGGTGTCTGTTTATAAGCTGGTCATGATACAGGTCCATGGCAGTAAACGCATGGCTTTAGGCCATGCATTTAGTGTCTATGTATTAGCTGGTCATAATACAGGTGCATGGCAGTAAACGCATGCTTTTAGGCCATGCATTTGGTGTCTGTGTATTAGCTGGTCAAAAGAGAGGTGATTGGCAGTAAACGCATGGCTGTAGGCTATGCATTTGGTGTCTGTATATTAGCTGGTCAAAAGAGAGGTGCATGGCAGTAAACGCATGGCTTTAGGCTATGCATTTGGTGTCTGAATATAAGCTGGTCATGATACAGGTCCATGGCAGTAGATGCATGGCTTGAGGCCATGCATTTGGTGTCTGTGTATTAGATGTTTATAATACAGATGCATGGCAGTAAACCTATGGAATTAAGGTCATGCATTTGGTGTCTATGTATTAGCTGGTCATAAAACAGGTGATTGGCAGTAAACGCATGACTAGGCCATGCATTTGGTGTCTGTGTATTAGCTGGTCAAAATACAGGTGCATGGCAGTAAACGCAAGGCTTTAGGCCATGCATTTGGTGTCTGTGTATTAGCTGGTCATAATATAGGTACATGGCAGTAAACGCATGGCTTGAGGCCATTCATTTGGTGTCTGTATATAAGCTGGTCATGAAACAGGTCCATGGCAGTAGACCCATGGCTTGAGACCATGCATTTGGTGTCTGGGTATTAGCTGGTCATAATACAGGTGCATGGCAGTAAATGCATGGCTTTTGGTGTCTGTGTGTTTGGTGTCTGTGTATTAGCTGGTCATGATACAGGTCTATGGCAGTAGATGCATGGCTTTAGGCCATGTATTTGGTGTCTGTGTATTTGGTGTCTGTGTATTAGCTGGTCAAGATACAGGTCTATGGCAGTAGATGCATGGCTTTAGGCCATGCATTAGGGGTCTGTGTATTAGATGACCATAATACAGGTGATTGGCAGTAAACGAATGGCTTTAGGCCATGCATTTGGTGTCTGTGTATTAGCTGGTCATGATACAGGTGCATGGCAGTAAACGAATGGCTTTACGCTATGCATTTGGTGTCTGTGTCTAAGCTGGTCATTTTACAGGTGTATGGCAGCAGATGCATGGCTACAATACTATATAATATTCGAGAATATCTCAACATCTTATAATAAATATGTATTTAACCTCAGGGCCAGGTCAGATCTACCCTTGGAGTCAATTTCTTTTTCAAATCATAAAACTTTAGTCCATTTGCCAATTTACTGCTAGTTTTGCCCTTCAATGACATTTTAACAATTCTCCCCATTCAAATGCATGGGATTTAAGTTGAACTTGCCGTGAAATAGGTCAAGGTCATCCAAGGGTCAAGATTTATATAAACTTTGTAGAGCTCCACTTCCTGATGCTTTATGCCAAGTTTCAAGAAGATTTTTGAAGTTTTTTGCTATTTATAGCTATGGTGGCCATCTTGGTCATGTGACCTGGACCATTTTTATAAGAACTTTTGTTCCCCCTTCCAAAGGATACTCCACATGAAGTTTGGCTTTGAATGGCCAAGCGGTTTCCGAGGAGATGGTGTGAACAACAACGATGAAAACTGCAATGGACGACCGAGTTTTGGTATACTATAAACTAAAAAAGACCCTTACAGGGTAATTTAAATGACAAAAACAACAAAATTTAATGGCAACAACAGTTTATTGTGTCTGCCTGATGTTGCTTATGTAACCCATCAATAGAAAGGTTGAGAAAGATCAAACATGCTTTATATACAATTTAATGTGTATGATTGAAATGATGGTGTAGAAATCTTTTGGGATAACAAAAGACGTTCTGTGTGTGTGTGTGTGTGTGTTTGTGTGTTAATTTTGTGTAGCTTGTGCTGTAGAATTCTCAATTTCATCAAAAGTTTAGATTATTCTGAGCATGAAGCCAGTAATTCTAACTTGTATAGAAACAATAAATGATGTCATTTTTCACCAAAACTTTTTAACACAATCAAGTACATGTACTTGTATATATATTTGTTCATTTTTCACAACCTCTCTAAGAGAATGGTTTTGAGACTTGAACTACATATACATGTATGAGTTTTGTCAGAAAAGTTTGTGGACACCTTCGCTAACAGAAAAAGCAACTCGTTTGTGTAGCAGGTTTTTGTACAAAATTACAAATACAAGCAGAAATATATTTATTTGAGCGTATGAGTATGTTTAGAATTTTAGTTCAATTTGAAACTATAACACCCTTGTTGGGACTAGTCTTGTACAGGGCTGCCTCGCTCAGTTGGAAACAAAAAATACAGTGTTGAACACTTTAGGAGTCATTTTAAAGAAAATACTGGCAAGTTTTGTTTTAATCTCTTCTTTATTTTGTCTGTTCTTGCTATCTCTTAGTATATTTTGATAATATATTTCTGATTATTTATTTTCTTTTGCCCTGCATAAAATACAAAAAAGCTTATCAGCAATGAATGCGGAAACTAGGTTACCGCATCTAAATGTGTCATTCATGATTACAGAGACCTATTAAAATAACATCACGTGACTCATTAAGTGATTGTTAAAGCACTTTTTCCTGATTGGACCATGATACTGATATAAGCTACTCGCGGGCTCCGCCCCCTTGTAAGATTATATCAATTACTTGTACAAACTGTTTTCTTAATATAACTAAGATGTTGACCCTTGCCCTGCAATATGACAAACACCAGGTTGGGGAGGTAGACTGTAGTTTTGGTCGCTATTTCCTTGAACTTTCATCTATTTGCTAAAAAAACATCTTCGCTATAGTGGATAAATTCCTTTTGATTTCATTTCTTTTTCTGTTGATAATATTCATAGTGTCCACGAACTTTTCTGAAAAAAAAAAAGAAAAAAGAAAACTAGAAAATGTGTTTGTGAAACACTATGCCCCCAACTGGTATTAAAAAGTCAGTTTCAAGATGTAAAAATGTCCAAAAAATGACTAAGTTCAAATTGTAAAAAAAATTGACAAAAAATTAATCTGATTAGTATATCCCAACCACATGCATATCTTCAAAGCATGGTCACAATGTCTACAAAGTTTCAAAAGTATCGGTATAAAATTGAAGGAGGAGTTGCGCACACAAGGTACCCTCTATCCATTCACTAAAATGCCCGAAAAAATGACTAAGTTCAAATTGTGAAAAAAATGACAAAAAATAATCCAAGGATTATATCCAAACCACATGCGTATCTTCATGCCATGCCCAGAACACATGTAAAGTTTTAAATGAATTGGCATGGAACTGTAGAAGGAGTTGCGCACACAAGGTACCCACTGCCCATTCACTTTCATTGTGAAAAAGCCCGAAAAATGGCTAAGTTCAAATTGCGAAAAAAGTGACAAAAATTAATCTGAGGATTATATCCAAACCACATGCATATCTTCAAAGCATGGTCACAACATCTGTAAAGTTTCAAGAGAATCTGAATAAAACTGTAGGAGGAGTTGCGCACACAAGGTACCCACTATCTATTCACTTGATCAAGAATTAAAAAGGGAAATAACTCTCCCCTAGCCCATTGAATTTACCTGAAAGAAAAAATATGGGTCCTCTTAATTTTCATATACAAACTACATACCAAATTTCAAGATCCTAGCTCTAACGTTTCCTGACCGAGTGCTAAGTGTTACTCACGCATCACAGACTGACTGCACTGCACTGCACTCACTGCACTGGACTGCACAGACAGACCCAAACCAATATGCCCCCTCAACTTCTTCGAAGTTGGGGGCATAAAAACAATACATAACTTTAGTTCTATCTCTTAATTAATCATTCTAGTACTGTCTAAAGATTGTTATCCAATATAATAACAAGAGGACCAATGGTCCTGTAAACGCTCTCCTGAAACCTGAGATATATACCAATAAACTTGTTTGACTAAAATGGTAATATACATGTATATAACCCCAGGGCTGGGTCAAAGCAACCCCTGGAGTCAATTTCTTTTTCAAATCATAAAACTTCTGTCCATTTGCCAATGACATTTTAACAATTTTCCCAATTCAAATGCATGGGTGACCTAAGTTGAACGGCTGCGGGACATTTCGCTCAAAAACCAGTTCCTCCCGGGACAGTTCGCACAAATTTTTTTCTTCGAAAGGGACGTTTCCTCCCGGGACTGTTCGCGCCTTCAAATGACATTTTAACAATTTGGCCTAGCGGTTTCAGAGGAGAAGATGTTTGACAACCCCCCGAGGACATTTTTTTTCATTAACATAAATATTCTGTCCTCCTGCCGATTCCTGCAAGTTTTGCCCCTCAAATCATACTTTAACAATTTTCCCTATTTAAATGCATGGGCGGCCAATATTGACCTTGCAGTAAAATAGGTCAAGGTCATCCCTGTGTCATGATTTATATAAATATTGTAGAGCTCAGTTGCCTGATGTTTCAGGCTAACTTTCAAAATCATAGGCCTTCTGGTTCTGGAGAAGAAGATTCTTAAAGATTTTTGCTATTCATAGCCATGGCTGCCAGCTTGGTCAAGTGACCTGGACCATTTATACAAACTTTCGTTCCCCCTTCCTAAGGATACTCCACATGAAGTTTGGCTTTGATTGGCCAAGTGGTTTCAGAGATGTTTGAAAAGTGTGAACGACGACAATGACGACAATGACGACAAAGACAACGACGACGGAGCATGAGTATACTATAAGCTCACCTATGAGCCTTCGGCTCAGGTGAGCTAATGATACTGACATAACACATAATATATACACTGTCTCAGATATGGTTACTACACTACTGAAACAGTGAAATGATCAACTAAGATTTAAGACCCAACATGTGACATTAAATGAGCCAAGTCATGAGAAAACCTGATTTTTGCCTATGCAAAACCAAAGGCACAGATCATCTGTGCAGTCACAGTGTGTTTGTTTTCGTTTTACAATTTAAATCCCTCTTCTCACTAGATCCAAAATTTCAAGCCTCTAGCCTGCTTCTGTGAGTGTTGAGGCCAATTTGTGTCACACCTGGTTAGAAACCCTAAGACCGGTTTTCTCATATTGCGGCTCAAATAATGTTGATCGTATTGACAATCAGTATTTTCTATCTAGACCAGCCACTGTTACACTTTATACCCTAACAACCATGTTCCATCAGTGACAGAATAACATTCAACAACAAGACAAGCAAACCTTGTTTATAACAAGACAAGAAATGCTACAAAAGTAGCATATTTGTGTCATACTATAATTACAGCATTGTTATTTGAAAGCACACATAGAAGGTCTAGGAATCGATAAAATAAAATTCAACATCACAACCAAGACACCAAAAGATAAAGAAATGACTGTTGTTTGCATATGTGCCTATGATGTAAAACTAAAGTGTCTTAAAATATATAAATGAGCCGCCTCGCGGGAAAACCAACAATGTGGTTTCCGAACAGGTCCGACACAAACCAGCCTGTACAAGCACAGAAAAGAGCTAGAAGCTTGAAATTTCGGATTTAAGTAGAAGAGGAAATGTACTATCCGAGTAGCGAAAACAAAGGCGCTTATCAGCTTCGCGGTTACCGCGAAGCTGATCTGCGTCTTTGTTTTCGCCTATGCAGATTGTTGGTTTTCCCACGAGGCGGCTCAAATGTGTTTGAACAAATATGTTTTTATTGTTTTTTGAGAACTTTCTTATAGTCAAACTCTGACAACTGACAGAATTAATCTGCTGCCTCGTATGTACAGCCAGTCTGTATCATCCTAAACTGGATCAAGAATTCTTTAACAGCTATGTATAAAACATAGTCTTGAGACAGCCTGAATTAACAAAATAATGGTTAAGGTCATGGACCAAAAAATCATTTTTTGTATCATATTTAATGTCCCAGTCAACAATATGAACTGTCATATAAGGATGGAGCCTCCACTTTCTGGGTATTCACCAGTGCTCTGGGGATTTAATGCGTCTTGCTCTGATAAGGAGGCAAATATAATAATCATGTTACCTTAACAATAAACTTTCTAGATCAAGTGAGCTTAACTTACATATTGTTATTTCTTAGTAGCTTCGCCAGATCACACGTCTTCAGGTTCTTCAACCTAATGCCTTGTTTTGTTATTGGATGCCTGCAACAAAAATAAATACAGGTTATCATATAACAGTAATACATAGACTGTCTAAGCTTTTAACCAGTATTAAGTTTGTCAGTTACACCCCTATGGGGGAATTGCCTTTACTACCCCAGGGTGAACATGTGTCACCAACATGACAGGCATAGATACCAGCCTGGTATCGAACCTCTTGATTGCTATGTGAATAAGCTATCCTTTACACCACTGCGTTTATACAGTCCATTAGCTGTTTTGCTGTAAGCATAAATTAATTAGTGGGGTAAATACATTTGTACATTATTGTTGTTTTTTTGTTTTTTGTTTTTTTAATTTGACTAAACTTTCTGAAATTTGTCTATCCTCTAACTTACTCAGGGTCGCGGTAGTGCTCTAGAAGGGCTTTCCTCACCTTCTCTGTCACCCATTTCACACCCTACAACATGATTTTTGAGAAATTATATATGTTTCAGAACATGAAAGTTATTTATCATTGGCATTTGATGTACTAGTGAAACTTTATTATGGCAAGATAAGCTTAAGGACATTTGGTCATCTTTAATTTCACTTCAGTCATATTTTAAAAGACTGTCAAAATGATTAACCTATAATTTTGTACTTTGATAGCAAATGTTTGAAAACCTGACCTCTGATCAGATGCAAAGCCTGTTGCTTTATGTTCTTATGATGTCCACATTCACAGAAGCATCTATTATATATAAGATGTTTTATATGATAATGAGAATGCCATGAAGAAAAATGGCCCTGTAAACACTCACCTGAGATCTGAGATATATACACTGAAACAAAGTTATAAAGAGGCCACTTTTCAAACTCATTTTTTTTTCTAAGCCAAGTTCAAAATTGCACAATTTTTTGCCAAAAGACGTGTCTTTCAAGTAAGTAAAGTTCCAAAGTGTTAAGAAATAATTTTCTTTTACTAAAGGCGTTTTTGGAGTAAAAATGCAAAAATCAATGTTTTTAAATAAAAAATTGGATACAGCACACCATTTATTGAAATTAGGAACGGGTGTCATCAAAGGGGTCGTTACGGCTCGGAAAAACATCAAACATTCGAATTTTCTCTACTGTTAGAATTTTTATGCATTTTTAAAAATCGCCAATTTTGAGATTTTTTGAAAAATTCATAAATGTGCCTCTTAAACATGTTGACCCCTGTTAAATTCACTTGATGAGGCCTGGAAATGAGAGATATAATTCGACTGAACTGTTTTTGACCATTTTCGAGGACCAACACGTCAAGGCTGCCGCACACTTCCGGTTTCAATGCCAATTTTTAACGAACAAAATAACAAAATTTGTGGACGATTTGTTTAATTTTCAAAGTTTATCAGAGTCTAGTATTTGACCTAAATAATCGCTGAAAATTTCAATGCCGTGCTGCTGATAATAACGCAACTGGAGAAGAACAAAGTTGTTATGCAAATTGCATACAAAAGCTGAATTCCTGTTATTCAGGTTGTTGTCTTCTTGCATGTGCAAAACAGAAACGAAGATTCTTATTGCAGCAACACTTTTGACTTAATTTTATCTTGCATCATGGCAGTCAGTAGCACTTTCAAATAAATTAAAATGTAAAAAAACAACGTCATAATATGACATTTAATTTGATGTTAATAAAGTGTGACTTTTTGAAATAGGGTACCTTTACACATGCTTCGTCTGTGTGAGAAGTATCACGCATTTTGGAATGCAGAAACTCACAGAGCCACTGTTAGACATTGGTTTATTCATATGATCATGAATTTTAATTGATCGTATTTTACTTTCTGAACTAGAAGACAAAATATGAGGTGGCCCCTTATAACTTTTTTTCAGTGTATACCAATAAACTTGTTTCACTGTTATGGTCATATACATGTATATAGCCCCAGTACTGGGGCAGATGAACCCATGTGGCCAATTCCCTTCAATGACATTTTAAACTGTTTTCTGCATAGGTGACCTAAGTTGACTGTGCCTTGAAATCTGTCAAGGTCATCACAGTGCCTTGATTTATATATGAATTGTAGTACACTAGTCCCCCAAGGCACATTCACAGAAGCATCTATAATACATCAGTTGTTTTATAGAAGAATGCATTTGAATACACACTGTAGTTGCTACATGCCAGGTTTCAAGATCATTGAAATTTGGGTTCAGAAGAAAAAATTCTATAGGTTTTTTACCATATATGGGCATGGTGGCTATCTTGGTCATGTGTCCTGGATAATTCATATACACTTTCTTTTTGTCCTTCCTATACACGTTCTTACAAAATTTGGCTTTGATTGGCCAAAGAGGAGATCTTTGAAAATGGTGGACAGACAAACAGACCCTGTCTATCCTATAAGCTCACTTGTGAGCCTCCAGCACAGATGAGCTAAAACATACCTCATGCTTAAATGCTTCATACCCAAAGCCAATCTTTTTTCTCTCTCTGTTGTACACCAGATTGTAATTCTGTATAAACTCATGGTGCCGACGGTGCTGTGACTTTGTACTGCAAGATGTTACAGTTGATTTAATATCCTTTATTTGCATTAAAATAAACAAAAGGCAGATATATTATGTAATAAGAAAATGTGTTTATGAAACACTATGCCCCCAACTGGTATGTCACTTTCAAGATGTGACAATGTCTGAAAATTAAAAAGTTCAAATTGCACAAAAAAGTGACAAAATTAATCTGAGGAGTATATCCCAACCACATGCATATCTTCAAATCACGATCACAATGTCTGTAAAGTTTCAAAAATACGAGGATTAAACTGTACAAGAAGTTGTGGACACAAGGTCCCCTCTATCCATTCAGGTATCAACTTCATCTGTCTTTATGCAAATATAATTATATGGCAGATTACCACAACTGAGTGCATATTTCTTTTGAACAGTTACTGAGAAATGATCTTAGTTAATTAGAGGAACAGGATACAAATTGATTCTAAAACATTAAAATAAATTTATTTTGCTTAAGAAGCTGAAAATCTAGATTTTACAATATTAGTCCACAAACTTGAGAAACTGTTCATGTTTATCTAAATGAAGAAAATAAAAATAATAAGCCCGTTTTGCAGAGATATAATAACAAAACTTACCAGCTATCACTGTCACTGCACTCCATAACCTCATAAAACTGTTCTATCACTGCATCAATCTGCAATTCATTAAAAAACTTTTCAGCCAGCTGTTCACAACAAAGATCAGTGCGTTATGAGGTATAAAATACTACAGCTTTGGGGCCTCTTAAAACAAGTGCCATGGAAGCTGCATATGTGTATTTGTGCAACTTTTTTGCCACAAATTACAATTGTGAAGAACAGAGTTATAGATGCATATCATGTGTTACCAAGTGACATATTCAAATGTTTCTGTTTGTAAAGTTTGTCTTTTCATGATTCAGTCTTTCATTCCTTCAAGATAATTTTACTTTTTCCTTGTGTAGGGGAACATCTTCAAGGAAAAGGTTAAATGGAAAAACTTACATTGGCCTGGAAAAGCTCCAGAAAATTACTGCCACCTAAAAAAGGAAATAAATGATAAATCAGAACAAAGCATTTACTGACAAAAATGGTATTACAAGATGTATTATCTTATATAAGTTAAAAGGCCTGAAGGGACAGATTCTATAAAATATGAAGATCTAATTGCTTATTATTGCAAAATAATGAAGCCTACATAGATTGTGTGGCAGTCGGTATTGATATTGGGACATTGATGCTGACTGCCGGTATTTTGACAGGAACATCATAATAGAAACTATCAGAAATGGGACTCTCATGTTATGGGAGTACCTGTCTCGTGTGTTTTACTGTTTAATGACCCAGTCAACAAATTTCAGTCATATTTCTTTCTCGACACGCTAAATGCAATAACTTGACAAATACAAACAAGGTCTACTACTATGGGCTTTAGAAATAGACAAATTCTACCTTTTGTGATTTGATATTGTAAGGAGGTCTCTTTGTCATCAAAAATGCATTTGTAGGGGAGGTGCATGTTATTTTATGATTATTATTATTATTTGAATGCATCTTTTGTTCAAAATACACATATCCATTCATAAGATTTTATCTAGTACAGTATTTTCCTTTGTATTCACCTTGAAGGTCTTGGCTGTCTGTGTGACTTGATGTGGCACCTTCCCTATCTGATTTCTCCTCTCTGGCAGAGGTTTCAGTATTTACGAGGGGCGTTCGGAAAGTTCGAATAATTGTTTGATCATTCAACTAATATTCATAGTAAAACAAAAAGAATCATACCTAATTTAACTTCAGTATGTCCTCTATAAATGCTGTGAAAACCAAGACGATGCACAAAGACATAATAAAAATATGTTCATTATAAAAAGGTGAGGTATGGGTACCCGGAGCACGCCAACGTCAAAATGACGTTGTGAAAACGTCAAACTTTATTTTAATCCCCTTGGCAATGTTCACACTTTCTTAGCATAAACGCCAACAATATCTACGCATTTAATGTTCCTGTCTATTCTTTTGTTATAAGTTTTTGTAACCAGTATCAGTGTGTGGTGATACATCTCCCTGAGTCTATTTTGCTAATATTCTCCGCTGAATCATCCAATTTTTTTGCAATTCTTAATGGAGTACAATTCTACTGCCGGTTGGTTCCCTCTAAAATCGCCATCAGTTGCTTTTATTCCACTCTTAAAACATGCGAATCATTTGTACATAAATGTTGAACTATATTATTCAGTTTTCAAGTTTATTTTACCATCTTAAGTTGTTCTCTGTGTGTTTTATGAAGAAAAAACCGAAGTTCATAATCTTTTGCAACGCAAAGACACAGTTTGACGTCATGGTTTCCCCATACAACCCTCGTTATAAAGGACCATAGCTTTTTTGTGGAACATCCAACTGATTTTAAATTTTTAGGAAGCAATGTCATGTTGTTGAAATATTACAAGACGATTCCATGCTTTTCTGGTGATGAGCAAACAGTCAGAATTTATGTTTATTTCTTTAAGACTTTGTTTAAAAAAGTGACATTTTTCGGACTGCTCCGGGTACCGATGATGACGTTGCCACGACAACCAGTATTTTCGGTTTCTATGGTCACTTTTCTTTCTCTTTCCTTTCAACAATTAACAATAAGTGAAAGTCCACGCACACGAACTTTCCAGTACAACGGATGAAAATTACGAGAGATATAACACAATTACACGAACTTTCCGAACACCCTACGTATATCTGTCCTAGGGCTAGACTGCATTTAAGATAAAAATAAAATAAGTTAAGCTCCAATGACAAGTTGTGTTTTTTTCAAAGGCATAATGTTAATTTGACAAATAAAGTAAGAAAATGCAAGGAACCATTAGATATCCCCTGAAGCGGTCAACAAAAGTATGATGGGGGTAAAAATTAGATATGGCCGAGAAACCTCAAACAAGTTTTTAGGAATAAATATGAAGCCTTCCAAATAATTTCAACTTCTACCTTTTTGTTTCTTGACAATCTCAGTCTCTGGGTCCTTGAAGCCTTACTAGAATAAGCTTGGCTAGCTGTCGAGGAATACAAATTTGTGGTGGCAGTTGTCTGTTCTGTCTGCTGTAATGAAATAATGATGCTCCTGTAGACGCTCACCTGGTGCTTCTTCAATGCAACACAATGTGCAGAACAAAGACTAAATGCATTTTTTAAGACTAAAAACTTCACAGACTGAATAAAAACCATAGTACAGCAGCTAATGCAAAGGATGAAAAAAAATTGTGAAGACCAAGTAGCAAATATGTAGCCTACCTCTTAAAGTCTACTTCAAAGTTTCCACACACAAGCACACTAGAAAGCCATCAGCAAATGCATGGAATAAAATCAGCCTATATAGTATATAAATAGCTATCTACTTCAAAGAATAGATACAGGGGGCTATTTGTGTACAAGCAATCGGAAAACAAAACACTTGTCTTGTTTAATGATTAAACATTTCTTACCATGTTACATGAAGAGCATGTACCATCAGCAAGAACAGTATCACAACCATGGCAGATTAACTGAATGGGATCTGCATATAATAAAAGCATAAAAGGAGAATTTTCTTTTCCTGAAATCTAGTCTTATAAATTTCATATATTTATAAACTGAAATCTTTGAACATCAAAATGATTTTTGAAATTCATATAGCCTTGCACATATCTCAGGAAGACATTCACGTTCTGGGATAAAGAAGTCGCATAAATTATATTATTATTAAGATAGGGGTTGCCTGTGAATCTCCATAACAAGCACTGTAAATCAATTCTTGCATTTTACTAAGATGAAGTGATAGTATTTGTCAAATGCTTAACACTGAGTAAAAGTACTGTTTACACATATTTGTACACTAGATATACTTAATCTCCGCAAATATATTTCACAGCAATATCATACAGCCAAAATTGTTTCCATAAATATCAAAATTTGTATAATTTTACCTGAGTTGTCCAGTAATTCTTTTTCTATTTCTTTTCTGGCTCCAGATATGTGATAGAGCTCTTGCAAAGGGAGGTCTTTGGCAATATACTCTGCAAACTAATAACAAAAGGATCAATGATCCTGTTAACACTCTCCTGATCTGGACAGATTTAGGGAGTTAATGACCCTCGTTCTGGGGCGTGGCCTGTATGGACCCCAGGTGGCAGTATTTTTAAAGAGGATTACTGAAGATTGCTACACACAATGGTTTGCAGGATTTATGAAGGGGGCTAAAATATTGCTACAAAAATAAGGGCGAATGAGCACACAGTAACATCACCCTAATGTGTCCAGTGATTTTGTCACTCAATACATCACTGCACTTTACCATTGGCTTTAATAGGAAGCTTGTGTTAGAAGCTTAGTTATATCATTTGATATATCTTGTGTAGCAGAATGTAATAGAAAAATCATAAATAGTCATTAAAAATATTTATGCACCTTGAGTACATATACACCACAGGAACTTGTATCAGTTTGTATGATGTGGTCAGTGGTAAGTAATGACCATCTCCCTCTTGGACCGCTGCAGCCCATTTTAGATCTCTCTGACATGAATGAACTGGAAAAAGATGATTTTTAAGACATTTATACATTGCTTTTACAAAATTATTTTCATAAATCCATAATTTTAGAGTATATGTTCAATGGTCTTATTAGTTTGCAAATAATGCCATCTATTAGAGGAGATTTTTTTGCTTGCTTTGTTTGTTAAGTCATTATGAACTTACCCATGCAATAAAAAGAGATTTTTGGAGCTTTAAAAATTGAAAATTTTCAGCTGAAAAAAATCGATATTTTTCTTATTTTTGCTCAAAACATAGATTGTAGGTACACGTTAGAACCACCTCGCCGAGGCGGTTCTAACGAGTACCTACAATCTATGTTTTGGAGACAAAATAAGAAAAATAGGTATACCCCTGCATACCCAATTTTAGTGCATAAAAGTGGGGTTTAGGGGGGTATATATTTCACGGACATGTTTTCCTGATGTATGTTTTGTTGGGTATTTTCATCATTTTCATTTAATATGTTTCCTCTTTTGGGTGACAATGTGGACACAGTATACAGTCTCAAATAATGTTGTTGATTTTTTACAATTTTCAATTTGATTTTTTTCTTTACTTGTAAGGCTTCTTTTGTATTCATCACCTAATTTCTCGCTTCACACTTTCAAAATTACTATAATCTGCATGATATACACTATATAGTCTTTTCATCTAGTGAATGAGAGAAAATGTATAGATATGTTTTATATCAAAAATATGAAGATTGGTTGCTGAGATATACATCAATAGAAAAAAATTTACAGCTAAACTTTGTTTAAAATAAGAGCTGTCGCAGGACAGTGTGCTCAACTGCTTCTGACCTTCGTCAAACATAAGGCCAAACCCGACCAGTAACCCAAAACGTTATGCTCGTACATCTTTTTGCCTTGATGCAATAAGGCAAAATCACTGAACCATGAAAGTTAACTATAACTACCTAAGATTTAAAGGTCTCGCTCATATTGTGAAAGAAGTGTGTTCATATACCAACTGAGTGCCAAGACACAAGGCAAAATCACTGAACCGTGAAATAAGGTCACACTGACCTATAAGTATTTCAGGGTCAAAGGTCTAGCGATACTTACTCATAATGTGAAAGAAATATGATCATATACCCATTCAGTGTTGAGATATAAAGCAAAATCACTGAGCCATGAAATAAGGTCATAGTGACCTGTAAGTATGTTTGGATTAAAGGTCTGGTCATACTCATACATAATCAGAACGAAGTATGAAAAATACTGAGTGTCGAGATATAAGACAAAATCACTGAACCATGAAATTAGGTCACAGTGACCCAGGAATACTTTACAGTCAAAGGTCTTGTCATACGCAAACATATTGTGAAAGAAGTATGTTCATATACCAATTAGTTCCGAGATATAAAGGAAAATCACTGAACCGTCAAATTATGTCTGTCATATTAACCTAGGACTACTTTAGGGTCAAAGGGCTTGTCATACACAAACATAGTGTGAAAGAAGTTTTTTATAAACCACTTGATTGCCGAGATATAAGGCAAACTCACTGAACCGTGAAATTAGGTCACAGTGACCTATAAGTATATTGGGGTCAAAGGTCTGGTCATACTCACTCATAATCTGAAAAAAAGTATGAAAATATACTAATTGAGTGTCAAGATATAAGGCAAAATCACTGAACCATGGAAAGTAGGTCAACCAACCCTTACTGTCATGACACTCAAGTCAGTGTCACAAAGTCAAAAGATGAATGAACAACCATCTTCCTAAGTTGTTTCTATTAAGAAATTAAAAGAAAAAAAATCAGGGAGTTCTAGATTTTGACCTCTAGCCCCACCCCCCTGACTCTGACCCAGAGATCCAATGTCATGGAACCTAGTGTATGAAGTATGAATGCTTTGTGTTAAGTTGTTGTCAAGAGATGGACTCCTTGTAAAAGTTACACAGCAGTACATCTATTTTTTATAGTGTTCTAGTTTTTAACGTATAGCCCCACCCCCCTGGCATGGACCCAGAGATCCGATGCCATGAAATGAAACTCAACCCTACAGGGTACCTATGGTCCGAGTATGAAAGCCCTCTGATAAAAGATATAGACTTCTAGAATACTATATCACAGAAAAGCCATTATTATTAATGGTGTTCTAGATTTTAACCTCTAGCCCCACCCCCTGGCATGGACCCAGGGATCTGATGCCATGGAATGAAAGCCAACCCTACAGGGTGTCAATGGCCCAAGTATCAATGCTTTCTGATGAGTGGTTGTCAAGATATGGACTTCTAGGAAACTTAAACACAAGAATTACCATTTTTGAAGGTGTTATAGATTTTAACCTCAAGCCCCACCCCCTGGGCTGGACCCAGGGGCCCGATGCCATGGAATGAAAGCTTACCCTACAGGGTATCTATGGTCCAAATATGAATGCTTTTTGATGGGTGGTTGTCAAGATATGGACTTCTAGAAAACTTTAACGCAAGTGTGACACACACGGGAACGGGAACGTGGACGACCGAGGTGACTGCAATAGCTCTATGCACTTCGTGCAGTCGAGCTAATAATAAAATAACTTAAAAACAGGGGTTACACCACTTAAAACACAAAAGCAGATTCATCATGATAAATAATACAAACCTCCAACTACAGAGAACTTTATTCTTTCTCTCAAGCAGTTCTCCACTTGGGTTTATATATAGTAACTGCTTCTCAGTGGGATATGCCACCTAAACAGACAAATGAAATGAGTAAATATTTCAATTATTTAAAATTCATAAAACATTTGTTTATGCTGTGAGCTCTTTACATGTTTCATAAAGGACATCAGAAAAAAGATCATCAAGACAATCACAAAATCTGAAGTTTAAGGCATCATATTGTTTAAGCTACACCTCCTGGATAGACAGGTAACTGTCCGTTTGGGACATGCTAAGTTTATTTTTTTCTTAATAGAAGTTTAACCCAGAAAATAAAAATAAGATTTTTTGGCATTACTCAATTAGGCTAGATTGATTATTTTGCCTACCAGTAAAGTCCAGTGGCACCCATCTTCGTTGTAGGCTCCCCATATCATATCAAATTGAGAGAAATCCACCTGTATTTGGAATAATAGAATATATACCACTCAACAAAAAATTTTTGCATCACATTTTTTTTCAAATCTTAAAACAATAAACCTGTAAACTAACTACCTACTACCATAACCAGAGGACCATTGGTCCTTAGAACGCTCACCTGAAGCCTGACCTTGGAACATTAAGTCATCATGAAATGACCTGACGTTGAATACTCACACACCTTTATTGACATCTTAAGTTGTCTGCATCTGCCAAGTTTCACGTCTCAAGCTTCAATAGTTTCCAAACCCAGTGATATCTGAGAAAACCATAATCTTAATTTTGATATTTAAATGACCTTGAGTCATGGTCAATAATTGACCTTAACCTTAATTAATTACATACCTTCACTGGTCTGCATCTAGCAACTTTCAGTTGTAATAGTTTCCAAAGTAGCCATTGTTTTCGCCTTTTCCCATGTAACAGCCTATGTTTCCAAAATTGACTTTGCTGAAAAATAGGTCAAGGTCATCCTAGGATAATCAGAGAAAAAGATTTTTGATTTTGTGGACGACGACGATGGACAGACGCCGGAGCATGCCTATAGCTCACCTGTGAGCCTTCGGCTCAGGTGAGCTAAAAATGATAGTGCTATTATCATCAAATCAATTTTATTGCCATAAAGGGTTTGATTTCAGTGTTATATAGGGAACCTTGTTGTAATCAACCGTGTCAAGAGGAAGACCTGATCTACCTTCTTTTGATATCCATGGATGTCATCTTGTCTCTCCATGATGGCTGTCATAACACAACTGCTGATGTGATGGATTCTCTTTGACATCTAAACAATGAGTACATGGTTGTGAGTACTTGTGACTTAATGTGAAATAATGTATGCCTGCCATCCTTTCCAAATGTACTAAATTATAGGGATCATCCATGATCATTCGCTAGGTCCCGAGAGCATAAATAGAAAAGTTGTGCATTAACAGCATATGCTCATGCGAATCACCTCATTAATACACAGTGCATATGCCTATTAATATTGCAGAACACAGGTATTTATACAATAATACATGTATTTACATTTGTGATGCAAAGTCTTAATGAATGTATAGAACTGAAATGCTGTTCATAGTTCCATGAACATCATTTCACGTGTTGTCATATGATCAAAACTACCGTATCACCTGTATATTTTGGGACCCTGTTTGTTTTGGTACTTGCCAAAGAGCCCCAATGTGATTTGATGTTGTAAGCACCATGATGTTGACACCCTTCTGCTGTTTGAACACACCCTGTGTGTAAATTCTCTATTTGCTTCTAAATATGATCACCTTAATTATTTTTCAACAGGAGATACAGAGTAATGACTGTTAATATAAGCAATGAGTTTAATTTTTCTGAGGATCAGAAAACTATGAACCGCAGTGGGTTGCTAGCAAAGCTTATTTGAAGCCCTTTAGAGTGTGTTGAAAACATCAGAATTTTCACTAGTCCACAGCAAGGTATTTTCATTTCTGATATTCTAAACTGAACATGTATTTAATGATCATATAGTGTACATTTATTTGAACATCTTACCATGGTCCTGGCTAAGTGAAGGAGATAGGCATCCATAATCTGCAATGCAATGAATATTTATTATTTCGCATAGCTGAAATTTATTATTAAACAATATAAAAACTGACTTTGACAATATAGTATGTTTAGTGGTTTTTAAGGCATTGAACTTAAGCTATTGTGTTGTTGAACTTCATTACTACAAATGTGCCAGTTCATATCTGACATTAAAACAACAACAAAAGAACATATTTTCTTGCTTATTACATATTCATAGTGGAAATGAAGATTAAACTTGGCAAAAAATGCAAACACAAAAATTGCTGAAGCAAGCAGACCCGAAACTTGAGTGCTCAAGCCTGTTACATATCCTCAACTTATAAAATATTCTGGTTTTACATAGACCAACTTTTATATGCCTACTAAGATAATCGAATGACATAACTGGTTAAAATAATGAAATGCACATACCTCATCCGGTAGTTTGCTTTTTAGATCTAAGAGTGATTTGTTTGTGATCTTGTATGGACCAATCTGGGCTCGGAGAGTACTTTCATTATGGCCTAAAGACAATAATATTAAGATCAGTGCAAATGCATGTAATAGGATACTGGTTACATGGTTACGAAAAAGCACATAAAATGGAAAAAAAAAATAGTGTTAAATGTGTCATTATTTTCCATGAATGTATCCAAAAACAGGCAATGATAGATCAAAAAATAAAAATTTAAATCCAAGCCTGGCAAACCATACCTTTTTCGTCTGAAAAATGATTCGATATTCCTGTGGACAATTACACTACTGTAAGTTTGCATTGAACAAATAATTAAGCTTTTTTTCACATTTTATTTATAAGAATTTGAAAGTATTTGTTTTAGAACATTAAAGGGAGGGCACAATTTATTCAGTTTACCTGACCCCAAGTAGCTGTGTTCTCTCAACTGAATTGTTTCACCTGAAATGTATATAAGTTCACATTAAAATCAATTATTTATGGCACCAATGCCTTGATTGGGAAATGGAAATTGATTGACTATGATACATGTTCCTAAGAAATATGAGAGGCTACAGAGAAATCTGACTTTGATTTGTGCTACATAATTTTATCAAACCCATGAATATGCAGGCAGTGGCAGATTTAGAGGGGGGTCAGGGGTTTCACTTGAATCCCCCACACCCTCTTGAACCAAATTATTTCATTTTCATGGGAAAAAATATGGAAAATCAGTTTATAAAATGATGAAAACGAACCTGCCTTGTGGAATAAAAGGGAACCCTACAGGGAATCTATGACCTAAATAGGAATATATTACTAGGACTGTTTGTTAAGATATGGACATTGTAAACATTCCATTGGCCTAGATTTTGACCTTCAGCCCTGACCTCGTGCATGGACCCTGTGGAAAGAAAGCAAACCCTACAGGGTACCTATGGTCCAAATATGAATGGTTTTGATCATTGATTCATGGGATATACACCCATAGAGAAACTTTGACGTAAATTCTATGAATTCCCGAACAAACGAAAAGTATATACCAGTCAGCATAAATGCCTGGGGTAAAAAATAAATTCAATATTGAACTTAGACTTTATAGCATTTACAAATATACATATACATGTAAATAGTACAAATACATACCACTTCTAAAATGGTGGACTTTCTCTAGAGTACTTGGGCTGGCCCATTTAACATGTTTCTCATTGACTGGAAGATCTGTAAAACCATCTTCTACCACTATCACTATATTAAAAGTAAAACTGGTGTTTTTTAACATTATATTGTGAACATAAAGACAGCTAATCAGTGGCGGATCCAGGATTTTTGAAAGGGGGGTTCAAATTTACCAAGGGGGGTTCGTTTTCAATTTTTATCCATATTTTCTTAAATTTCCCCATGAAAATGAAGTAATTTGGTTCCAGAGCGGGGTTCGAGTGAACCCCCCGAACCCCCTCTAAATCCGCCACTGCTAATACATGTCTACAACTTGCTTTTGACTATAAATTTCATGGGTCACTTTTGACAGCTCATTCGCAAAAATTACAAAATGTAGCCAAATTTCTTGGTTTTAAGTGTTTTTACTTCACTTTTATCATTTACTCTTAAGCTTATTGATCACAACAGATACACAAAGTATATTTTGCTACTGAATACAGTAAGCTCTGCGATATACCTGTATTGATTTTGGGAAACACCTATCGACATCCCTGTTATAAAAAGTGGTTAATCTTATAATGTCTATACAGAAGATTTTGTTGTACTTTCAGGCAGCTGTAAATAATTATTGTCTACCTATACACCAGCATCTATAGTGATGTTTTTTTTTTTTTTGTTGTTGTTGTGTTTTGTTCTTAGAGACCAGTGAGAATGTTCTTTTTATTAAAAAAATCAGGCTTTGTATTTAGAACCATATCAAAGATAGTACTTTGGTTGATTGACACTAAAAAACAGTTCTACGGGAGGGGATGGGATTAATGCTCAAGGGTACAACCTGCTGCCAGTGAGTTGGGAACCAAGGACCTGTCGATACGGAGTGTGGAGCACTCAGTAACCGCTAAGCTCCAGAGGAATCTGCTTACCTTCCGGTGACACATCCTTCTTTGGTTTCTTTATTGGCTGCTCATCTTCATCTTGCTCCACTGTGATCACTTCATTGGAACCTAGAATAATATTAAGTAACATGTTAATTTGTTTGAAGTTTTTTTAGCTATATAAATATATGTGGAGAGTTTGTAACATACCTTAATACCACCCTGATTCATATGCACTGACATTTTGGGATTGATCTTAAAACAAAATAAATAAGTGTATAAAGGGAAGTCATGATATAGGATTTAATTAGTATCTGGAAAAAACATTCAGTTCTCTCTTTGTTAGGTTTATAAAAGATAATATACTGCACTTTTTGTCTAAAAATTAAGACCAATTATATAATGATAGTTACCAGTCTTATATTTTCCCTTCTTTCGCTTTAGCCTGCTATTTCTACGTAATGGTAGACGTCTGGTGGTACACAAGGCTTGTTTCTTCACCTGGACAGTTTCACCTCCATGTATTGGTAAGCCATCCACTTTCTTTGAAGCTTCTTTCAATGACTGTACCACACCATCCAAAATACTAGAAGCTGTTTGTAGCACTTCAGTTTCCGCTACATCATAGGACAGGCTATTAATTAATTGAATTTTTTCACGAATACTTGATTGTAACTTTTGTGTCACTTTCTTCTTCATTTCTGCTGTGCTCTTATTGTCTAAATTAAGTTGACGTTTTCACTCCTCTCCATCCTTTTCATGGCCTCTATAAGAGATTCTAGTTCTTGACCTTCTTCTACTTCTTCATACTTAATTTCCACATTATGGTCCATAATTTCGTTGGACAACAGAGCTTGGTCTAAGGTCAAATAAGGACTATTCTTATAACTATCTATTACATTCTCCCATGCTTTATCTGTCTGCTGAAATACAGCAAAGAAATGCTTACAAAGCAGTCCGTTCTTTCTGAAAGCCTTACATTCACATGAGGGCACTCTTTTCTCAATTTCATCTCCAAGAAACACTTCATACCATATATTTTCGGATTCACTTTTTACTTCAAAAAGTTGATCTGTAATCACATTAACATCAGTTGGTTTAGAGTAGCCAGCACTTATCATGTTTTTGTACAGAGTCATTACTACGTGTTTAGGTCTGTTATGTAGTATATCTGGTATCTCCGGCCTATAGAGCTTATACTGGGATGTTGACATGTAGTTTAGTCTCTTGTACTCTAAAACAATATCAGGAATGAAATCTCTGACCAGAGTTTCCACCAAAACTGTAACACTGCCATCTCCCTGCAGCTTAAGGTAGGAGTATTTCAGAGCCTTGTGTAGTGACTCTATACCATTGGTAGTTGATGGAGAACCAAGATGGATAGTTCGATAGGCATCGCTGAAATAAAACAGAATTAGAAAATTGTGCAAATACATGTGCAAATACATTGTATATGATTCAATTGATTTCTAACTAGAATTGTCAGAGAATCTGACTATAGCCCTGCTTCTGAGCTCTGTTTCTGGGCGAGAAAAGCAATGACTGGCAACAATCCCAAGCAAGATCTTGTTAATGTTGATGCACATACAAAATTTGGTCAGGTTATGTAAATTTGTTTTTAAGGTATTGACCAAAAATGAAATTCTAGCATCAACCAAGAGTCGTAACTCTATCAAAATTATGCGAAAAATGGCGGATAACAATATTTGGTCAGATTTTGTCAAATCGTTGACAAAATATTGAGGGGAAACATAATTCCCACGTCAATCAAGAGCCATAACTCAACTCCATAAAAAAATTTGTGAAAAAAAAAAAAAAAAACAGGTAACAATCACAAGCTAGATTTTGTCAATGTTGATGTGCATACAAACTTTGGAAGGATTCTGTCAATTTGTTCTCAAGATATTGAGCGGAAACAAAACTTTGACATCAATCAAGCGCCCTAACTTTGTCAAAATTTTGCGAAAAATGACGGGTGACAATCCCAAGGTGGATCTTGTCAATGTTGATGTGCATAAAAAGTTTGGTCAGATTCTGTCAATTCATTCTCAAGATATCGAGCGGAAACGAAATTCTGACATCAATCAAGGGCCATAACTTTGTCAAAATTTTGCGTAAAAAGATGGGTAACAATCCCTATATAGATCATGTCAATGTTGATGTGCAAACAATATTTGGTCAGATTCTGTCAATCTTTTCTCAAGATATTGAGAGGAAACTAAATTCTGAGGTCAATCAAGGGCCGTAACTATGTCAAAATTTTGCTAAATATGACAGGTAACAATCCCAAGCTAGGTCTTGTCAAGTAGATTAGAAAAAAAAGTTTGGTCAGATTTTATCAATTCATTCTCAAAATATTGAGTGGAAACAAAGTTCTGATGTCAATCAAGGGCCATAAATCTGTCAAAATTTTGCACAAAGTAATGGTTAACAATCCCAAGCTTGATTTTGTCATTGTAGATGTGCATACAAAATTTGGTCAGATTATGTCCATTCATTCTCAAGATATTTAGTGAAAACCAAATGTTCACGGACTGACAGATTCACAGAATCACAGAAGGAGAGGGTGAATCAGCATAGCCCCACTTTTCCAAAGCAGGGTTATAACAATTAATTCTATGATGCAATTCATCTAATACATTTAATGTGATTGTAGCTGGTTGTTACATACAGTTAACATTATTTGCGTCTTTACATTTTGTTGAGATGCATTCTTGAAAAAGTTTTTCTTTCCTTAGATTCACTAAGTTTTTGCCTTTGCTTTCAATAGCTTTCAAATTTTGTGATAATTTCCTAATTTATAAACAAGAGGATCATTTGTCCTGTAAACGCTCACCTGAGACCTGAGATATATACTTATTCACTAGTTTGACTACAATGGTAATATGTATGTATATAACCCCATGGCAGGGACATAATAATCGCTGGAGTCAATGTCTTTTCCATTCATGAAAATTCAGTCCATTTGCCAATTTACTACCAGTTTTGCCCTTCTAATGACATTTTGACAATTTTCCCCATTCAAATGCATGGGCGACCTTTGTTTACCTTGCCATAAAATAGGTCGAGGTCATCGCAGGGTCATGATTTATATAAATTTTGTAGACCTCCATTCCTTGATGCTTCATGCCAAGTTTAAAAATCATAGGCCTCCTGGTTCTGAAGAAGATTTTTTTAAGATTATTGTTATATATAGCCATGGTGGCCATCTTGGTCAGGTGACCATGACTATTTATGCAAACTTTCATTCACTCTTCCTGAGGATGCTCCAAATAAAGTTTGGTTTTGATTGGCCAAGCCGTTTTAGTGAAGAAGATGTTTGAATAATTTGGTCATATACCTGTATATGGCCCTGGGGCAGGGGCAGAAAACAAGCCCTGGGGCATGGGGCAGACAACAACCTGGACCCAAAATATTATCATAAGCATAAATCTTCTGTCCATTTGCTCATTCCTAGTAAGCTTTCTGACATTAAATGACATTTTCCTATTTTCCCCATTCAGATGCATGGGCGATTTAAATTGACCTTGCCGTAAAAGATTAAATCAAGGTCATCCCAGGGTCATGATTGATACAAACTTTGTAAAGCTCCATTACCAGATGCTTCATACCAAGTTTCAAAATCATAGGCCTTCTGATTCTGGAGAAGAAGTTTTTTAAAAAGTTTTTTTGCTATTTATAACCATGACAGCCATCTTGGTAATGTGACCTAGACCATTTATACAAACTTTGGTTCCCCCTTCCAAAGGATGCTACATAAAGTTTGGCTTTGATTGGCCAAGTGGTTTCAGAGAAGGTGGTGTTTGAATATTTTGGTAATATAAAGGTATATAGCCCCGGGACAGGGGCAGACAACCCTGGGCCCAAAATAGTTTCATAAACATAAATGTTCTGTCTATTTGCCCATTTCCTAGCAAGTTTTCTGCCATTAAATGACATTTTCCTATTTTTTCCCCATTCAAATGCATGGGCGACCTAAATTGACCTTGTCGTAAAAGAGGCCAAGGTCATCCCAGGATCATGATTTATACAAACTTTGTAGAGCTCCATTGCCTGATGCTTCATTCCAAGCTTCAAAATTATAGGCCTTCCAGTTCTAGAGAAGAAGAGTTTAAAAGGTTTTTGCTATTTATAGCCCAGACGGCCATCTTGGTCAAGTGACCGGGACCATTTACACAAACTTTGGTTACCCCTTCCTAAGGAAGCTCCACATGAAAATTGAATTTGGTTGGCTAACTGGTTTCAGAGAAGAAGATGATTGAAAAGTGTGAACAACGCCGACCACAACGACGGAGCATGGGTATACTATAAGCTCTCTTTGTGAGCCTAACGGCTCAGGTGAGCTAACAAAACTCATATAAATTTTAAAAAAGTTTAAGTTTAACGGCTTACAACAATTACAAAATGTTTGCACTGTTCAGTGATAATTATTATATCTAGCTCGGCGATTGTATGAGCTGTTGTTTGTATTTTAAAATGACATAAATACAAAAAGATTTGAAAAATTCGTGTGACTTAAGGCACCTAATAATCTATTATTGTACTACAATCCTGAGTTGACCTTAAAGGCCATGACAACTGAAATGTTACTTAAATCTGTGTTGAACGATGTTGTTTTTCACATGTTGAGCCAGTTAAAATTTTAAACAATGCATTAATTTTTTAACATGCATTATTCATGTAAAGTACAGTAAGTAAAGTACAGTAAGTTCAGAATTGTTAGCGAAAATTAACTTTAGCTTATGAATTTGACGACTTGCCAATTAAAAGTTCTCACTAATAAAATGCTAATGTAAGGCTTCAACCAAGAAAACACAAGAGCCCTCTGACAACTTAAACCAGAGGACCAATGGTCCTGTTAACGCTCACCTGAGATCTGCTACATATGCCAATAAACATGTTTGAATATTATGGTATTTAGCCCCAGTGCAGGGGCAGACAAAGCCCTTGGGCCATTTGTTTTCAGAATAATCAATATTCTGTCCATTTGCCAATTTCTATTTTATTTATTCCCTTCAAATGACATGTTAACAGTTTTCCCCATTCAAATGCATTGGCGATCTATGTTGACCTTGTCATCCAATAGGTCAAGGTCATCACAGGGTCATGATTTATATATACATTGTAATACTTTAGCCATCAATGCTTCATGCCAAGTTTCTTTGAAATCGGTCCATCGGTTCCGGAGAAATAGATTTTTTGAAGGGTTTTTACCATATATGGGCATGGCAGCCATCTTGGTCATGTGACCTGGATTATTTATATACACATTGGGTACCCCATCCTATAGATGCTTCACATAAAATTTGGCTTTGATTGGCCAAGTGGTTTCAGAGGAAAAGATGTTTGAATATTATGGAAATATACATGACATAATATATATTGTATACTGCCCCAGGGTGGGAACATATGAGCTCCTGGGGACCAATTTTTTTCAGAATCATTAATATTCAGTCCTACTGTGTATTTCCTGCAAGACTTTCACTGACATTTCAAAAGTTTTCCCCATTCAAATGCATTGGCGACCTATGTTGACCTTGCCGTAAAATAGGTCAAGGTCATCACAGGTCATCACAGGGTCATGATTTATATACACATTGTAGTACTTGAGTCATCAATAATTCATGCTAAGTTTCGTTGAAATCAGTCAACCGGTTCCGGAGAAGAAGATTTTTGAAGGGTTTTTATCATATATGGGCATAGCGGCCATCTTGGTCATGTGACCTGGATTATTTATATACACATTGGGTACCCCATCCTATAGATGCTTAACATAAAATTTGGCTTTGATTGGCCAAGCAGTTTCAGAGGAGAAGATGTTTGAATATCATGGAGATATACATGTATATTGCCCGGGGGTGGGAGCATATGTGCCCCTGGGGTCCAATTTTTTTCAGAATCATTAATTTTCAGTCCTACTGTGAATTTCCTGCAAGACATTCACTTTAAATGACATTTTAATAGTTTTCCCCATTCAAATGCGTAAGTGACCTATGTTGACCTTGCCGTAAAATAGGTCAAGGTCATCCTATGGTCATTATTTATATACATATTGTGAACCTCGAGTCACTTATGCTACGTGCCAAGTTTCAAGATCCTAGGCCTTTGGGTTCTGGAGAAGAAGATTTTTAAAGGTTTTTACAATATATGGGCATGGCGGCCATCTTGGTCATGTGACCTGGATTGTTTATATATACATTGGTAAAATGGTTCCCCCTTCCTATAGATGCTTCATATAAAATTTGGTTTGATTGGCCAAGCGGTTTCAGAGAAGAAGATCTTTGAAAATGGTGGACGACGACGTCGACGCCGTCGGATGGACGACGGACGGACGCCGGATCATGGCCATCCTATAAGCTCACCTTGTGAGCTTAACGGCTCAGGTGAGCTAAAAACTTGCTAATAATTTTGAAACAGATACAATGTAATTCGCGAAAAAAAAAAGTCACACGAAAATTTCTGGATTTATAGTAACACTCAATAAACCTCAGTATTATGCAGCCAGAAATGATCCAGATAGCGTTTGACTTTTTCATTTTGGTATAGAGTAGACTGTAGAAGCTCTGTCTTCGCTACATCCAATAGCTCCTCATTTTCTGCATTTGCCATTCCGTCCATCAAAGTGAGGAATGATTTTTGATCTTCCTCAGACAAACAGTGTTTAGCTGTAAGAATTTAAAAGAGACATGTAATAAAGGGATCAAACATGATGTTTCATGAAGGGCGGGTTTCATGGGTTTTGCTGTTTGAACACGGCTTTTGACCAATTGAAAACGGCTTCAAACAGCTATGCACATAGATATCTATGCCAGAATAATTGTTCATATTTACAATTTATACAGTATCATAATTGAGCCGCATCGTGAGAAAACCGGAATTTAGCCTACGCGAAAACAAAGGCGCAGATCAGCTTCGCAGTAACTGCGAAGCTGATCAGCGCCTTTGTTTTTGCCACTGGATAGTACAATGTCTCTTCTTCCTAATTCCGAAATTTCAAGCTTCTAACCATTTTCTGAGACTGCACAGACCGGTTTATGTCGGACCTGGTCGGAAACCCCGAAGACCGGTTTTCTCGCGTCACGGCTCATATATTATATCAATTATTACCATTTATTTTTTCATCAACTGTTGCTTCTTTTTTTTGGATAATTTGAAATGACAGAAGTTTTGGAATATCCAAAATCATGCCCAAACACATTCAGTTGCCATTACTTACTGGGCAATTTTGTTTTGGAAATTTGTAAAATGTAGGCTTTCAACATACATGTATATTGTCAAGAAATATCTGACATAATTATTTAACTGAATTATTTTATACTTACAATTTACAACCCATCGTCTCCAAGACTGTTCTCTATGGAATGCACATAGGAATTTGTCTGCTGGAGGAAAAACAGCCTGCAAAGCCTCATACTCCTCAACAGAATAGTCTACCATAAAACTGGCTGGCTGCCAACCAGGATTCCAGTCCTACAACAAGATGACTATAAACACTTGCTAAAAGCCTGTCACATATACTTTGTTTTTTGTTTGGTATTCAAAAATGTTATGGAAAATGTGTATTTTTCTCTGTTCAAAATCAAATTACAGCAGACAAAGATACACTGAGATTATTTAAACATATATACAATGAAAACAGATGATGATTTATGACAGGAAGCGAACTTATAGTTATGCAAAATTTCATATCAAAATTTAAAAGTTTAAGTTCACATTAATGCCTCTATTACACCATCTATCTACTAGAAAGGCACATTTCAATGTGTTTACTATCATCATCAACTTTATGAATTTTGACAAGATATTGTTCCGAATTAGTACACTCAACTGTAATAAAGACTTTTTTACTTGTTTTGATAAACCACTTACCTTTACAATTTTCAGTGCTTCAGCTATATTTTCTGTAGATTCTGACTCCACAATGAACTCTGCTACAGGCATATATTTAAAGTTTGTTGACACAGCCAACATAAAGAGTGGCAAGGCATACTTTGATGTTTTATAGGTTGCATCAAGAAGAACCATATGCCCATATCTGTTCAGCAGATGTTGTTGTTCCTGTGTCTGGTGTACAAAAAGGAATGTTGATGGTGTAGATAATTCAACATCTTCTGGATTTTGTGAGGATGGAATTTCACTACTGCCTTTCTCTAAACATTTACGAAAAAAAATCTTGATGTTGGATCTTGTAGCTTCCATTCTCCAATCTTTCCTTCAAGATTGTCTTGATCTAAGGCTGAGTACTTGCCATTCACTAAAGCAAGGTGGATGTGATTTGTTATGTCAGAATTTTTAGGGAAAAAAGCATTGTCACAGTCAGATGGTGGAACATTGTTTGGGTGTGTCATTTCTTTTAAGACATAATGTCTTAAGATCTTTTTTACAGTTGGTGTGGATGTTACTCTTGATGACACCAGGCTCACAATCTTTTTTTTAACTTGTTTATCAATCCGTTGACAGAATCCAGACTCACTTGAAAGACCATGGTTCTCATGAGCTGCAGCCAGTGGTAGTTTTACACAGATCAGATGTGTTACATTTTTGTCATCTCCAACTCTGATTTGAGCCTTTGTCTCTTCTTTCTTATGTCTGCTGGAGTCAGTTGTTACACACCAATTATCAAATCTGAAATGAATTTAGCTCTTGGTCTTACACTAAAACAAGTCGGTTCAGCATATGCACATCAGACCAACAGCTTACTGCAGAAATCACAGGCAATCCATTAATTCACCAACTGTCATTTTATATTACTGAATAACCTTTCATGACACTTCCAATCTGACAATGTTAAAAAAAAAGAGTCAAATTTCAATATTTAGTACAGATCATAAAGGCTGCAGACAATCCGCTGAATACAAAAAGCAAATGTTGATGGAAGATGAAAAAAGGCTTAATAATTGAATAATTATAATCAGGTCTGGAGGGAAACTACAGAAAAAAGCAGACAAAAATGTCTGGATTAAACAGAATATAGCAAATTCAAGTATCTATGCAAGACTACATACTTGCAAGTTGCTACCAGCTAAAACAAACAATTTAGAGAAACTGAATTTAAGATGAAGACAAAGTCTGAGGTAATGCATCAAGAGGGTTAGCCAAATGGCAAACTTAAAATGTAGAGCTCCATGCCTAAACTCAAGACAAATCCAAGTAAAAAATGATGGTATTGAATGTAAATAGACTGAAATAAAGGTAACCGGCAGAAGGTCAATGTATGATTGACCTTCATGTGGTGTAATATGCAAAGCTTCAACTTGCAGTTTTTGGCTTTGCAAAGAAACAATTAAATTCTAGACTCTTTGCAACTACAGGTAAGTTGTTGGTGGATGATAGTGAAGACTGACAGATGGGAAGTAAGACTCGTTTATAACAGCAGGCTATTTAAACAGCTGTGTAAAAACATTAACAAAATAATATATGGAAGCAAGCTGTATATAAGGATTATACACATGATACAAGTGATGATGAAACTGAAATCTAGAATACTACATAGCTTTAATAGCTGCTTAGTGCTACATTAAATAAAAAGAATAATTTGCCCCAAAAGCAAAGCCAAGGCTGAAAACAGAGCATTAATTTCCTTTACATGTACAGGAAAAATAGAATTACTATCCCCACCAAAATATGCAATTTTGAGAAAGTTGTTATGATTTTGATTATTGTATTGATCCTTTTTCGGCAGATTTT
The DNA here is from genome assembly GCA_964017185.1 of Rugalucina vietnamica. Lineage (NCBI taxonomy): Eukaryota > Metazoa > Mollusca > Bivalvia > Lucinida > Lucinidae > Rugalucina > Rugalucina vietnamica. Next base: position 37,341,430 of record OZ024877.1, read on the forward strand.
AGCTCAAGGCTTATAAAATGCTCCTTTTCATTCTTATAAAAATAGCATAAATGTGTAGAGACTGGTTTTTAAAATTATGTATATGTGTAAATTAGAATGATGTTCTGAGAAAAGTAAAGTTTTTTCTATTTTTCTTTTTTATATTATACGAGTGAACTAGCTTTAAGCAGATTATCTATCATATTAGACAGAAATTTTAGTGAAACTTCGTCCAACTGGGAATTGAACCCAGGTCTCTAAAACGTTATGTTTTAGTGCTCTATCCACTGAGCTATTGGACCAATTTTTTGAGATATGATTAGTGTAGAAGAAAAAAGTACAACTATAATAGCTACATAAAAGCAGTCAAGATTTACCACCACCAAAAGAATTAAACATTAACCACCACCAAACAATTAGTAGTTATACTCACCAGTTACTGAAAGTTATCTGATATAGGCAAACATTAAAAGAGTACCAAGTTAAGTACATAAACATTTTCATGTATGCCTTTGAAATTATTGTTGCTATGCAGTAACAACATGGAGGGAATGTCTTTTAACATTAACCATGAAAAACAAACCTTATAATGACATAATCACAGGCCTTAAAGTCAATAAAAATATTTTTTTAAATAATTTTCAATTGATCATACCTACAGCAATTAAGAGAAGTCCTCCATGGCCTACATGATCCTTGTAATTGTTTTGAAAGCCAAATGTGTTCTTTGCATTATTGCTCAATAGATTACAATGATTAACTATAGATCATAGCTACCTATTAACATCGCACACTGGCTGGCGCAGTCGGTAGCGCATCATACTTTAGGCCAAGGGGTCCCTAGTTTGGTCCCCGTCCGGGACGTCGTCTGTTGTTGCCTTGAGCAGCTCAGTGTATATAGTGTGCATATGTTCTTAAATAGTCGCAATAACAACTATAGAGCTTACGTCGATTGTTGAAATATGAAGCGACTTTAAATAAAGATTATTATTATTATTTATTATTACACTTGGACCAGTCTTTGAAAGCTCAAAATTTGATCAGACTATTTTTTTTATGCACAGCTTTGCAAATGGTTGGAATCAACTCAATAATGTTCTTGTTGCAATACCTTGTAAGGTAATGTACATAAAGCTTGGCCGGACACTCCACTTTTCTAGAGAACTGGGGTCCCTTCTTTGATGTTGATCTGTATCCATGATCTATATGGCTCTGAAAAGGAAAACATTCATGATTCACCCATAAATCATATGTACACCAACAGTCATAGTCATTTAAGGGATGATTTTAGTTTATGGTGATTTATAGTGATAAATGCGGGATGCTGGAGGTCAGATGAAGTAAATTAAAAATCGCATTTTTGCCCAACAACATCACACGTTAATCAAAGATAATTAACTGTTAAATTCTTTCAATTCGACTAGTAAATAAATGCTTACATTTTAAAATGTTTACCAGTGGACTTATTCTCGGGGGACATGAATGTTTATGTGTGACATCACAAACACACTACCATATGCATGTAATTTGGTTTACAGTGAATTATTGTTAATTTGCAAACAGTGATGTTTCAATTAGGTTCAATGGGAAAGACAATAACTTCTGTTAGAAGCTGGAATATCACATGATTATGTACACAAAAATGTATTGAAACAAGAATTGGCAATAAGCAAGGCTTATTAGATACCCACTGCAAAGTAAGTCAGTAAAAAAACAACTGATTTTCAGCTGTTTATGATGCAAACTATAAATGAGCCACTTCTTGGGAAAACCAACAAACTGATATTAAGTGTCTCCCCATTGTGTATACAAAGTATCAAACTTTTCCTATACAAACTGTCAGAGGAGCTAAGGGCAATAGCTCCAAAAGAATTGGACCCTTTACAAGCATCCCCATGTTGAAAACATGCACAAAAATTGTCTAAGTTCACAAAGCTGCCATTTCGTCAAAAAAGTTATTTTTTCACAATAAAACTTCTCCATGCCAATGACTAACATGTCTTTATTGTGAGGGTAAAGTATAAGATCACTACATCAAAAGATGTGGTTGGAGTTGATCGGCCCGCATCTGCACTTCTTAGAATAAACATTGAAAACTTGCAAAAAAAAATTGTCTAAGTTCAAACAGCTGAAGTTTTGTCAAAAAAATTTTTTTTTCAAAATAATATTTCTTCATGCACAGTGTGTCTGTATTGTGAAGGCAAAGTATCATAATTATAGCTCCAGCAAAAACTATGGTAGGAGTTGATCGGCCCATATAAGAACTACCATAGCAAATGCTCATAAAAATTGTCTATGTAATGTTGTCTAAGTTCAAACAGCTGCAATTTTGTCACAAATATTTTATTCAAAATAATATTTCTTCATGCACATGTCCAATGTGTCTGTATTGTGAAGTCAAAGTATCAAATGGCTCAAGAAAAAACTGTGGTAGGAGCTGATCGGCCCATATAGGCACTACCATGGAACCCATGTTGAAACAATGCACAAAAATTGTCTAAGTTCACAAAGCTGCAAATTTGTTAACAATTATTTTTCCAAAATAATATTTCTTCATGCACATGTCCAGTGTGTCTGTATTGTGATGGCAAAGTATCAAATGGCTAAAAAAAACTGTGGGAGGAGTTGATCAGCCCGTATAGCCACTACCATAGCGCATGCACATCCCCTGTAATAGAAGATGCTCACGCAAAATTGTCTATGTTCTCTCAGTTGTAATTTTGTCGAATATTATTTTTTCACCATCAAACTACTTCATGCAAATGTCCAACATGTCTCCATTGTAATTGTTAAGTTTCAGCCTTATTCATGGAAAACTGTGGTAGGAGTTGATCGGCCCATGAAACCACTATACATATGCATATAAACACAGCCATTAAGAATTACAAAAGGAAATAACTCTCACAGAACTGGCCCCTAGCCGCTTATGTTTTATAATAATATCTGACACATCAATATGTATGTATGTGCAAGGTTTCAAGGGGCTTCAAGATATTAAGGAAACAAAGTGTTACGGACAGACGGATGGACGGAGACCTGGACGGACAGACGGACAACATGAAAACAGTATACCCCCCTTAAAACTGTTTTTGCGGGGCGTAAAATTATTAAAAGGGTACAAGTAGGCAATGATAGGGAAAAAGAGCAATCAGAAAAAAAAATCTGTCTCCAAAAACTAAGGTGGGAAAAAATCAAAATTGACAAATACAGTTTATTACCAATTATTTGTTCTAATTACTGGGGGGGCTTTAACCGGTTTTACAGGCGCCTAATTAACCTCACAGTCATCTTCTGCAGTAGTTCACAACATATAGTTCACTTAATGGTAAATCTCTTAAATCGACAATGACTTGAATTTGTATTTTATAGATCTTCACTCATTCTTGTCGAAATGAAATGTGAACATTTTTCTCATGCATAATTATTAAAGACATTATGAAGTATTAATAACGAGTGACAACTCCATAATATAAATTAAAAAGAAACATATAAAGTGATTGTTGAGGATGAAATACCTCTTGAGCAGGTGTTCTAGAATGAGCCTTGCCAAACTGACAATTTCTTATCTTGGTGTTTTCAACAATAAAGGGATACTGCATGCCATCTTCTTGAAGATTTCCAATATGTTGGTGGCTCCAAAACACCCTACGTGTTCCCTCAGCTTTCCTAGTTTTGTCATTATGACTGAAATTCAATATATAAACATGGATAGAAACTCAGAACTTCATTCAAGTTAGAGCAACAGCAAATACTACTTTTTCTAATAACTGGTATAAAAAACGAACATAATAATCATAATAATAAACAGCAGATAATTCCATCTTAGTTAGTATTTCAATCTATATGCTCTTAATAGGGCAAATTAAGAAAATCTTTTTATGGCTTTATTTACAAAAAAGTATAATATGTCTGACGAAACCAGCAACATTTGATAACACCTGGCAGAAGATTATATTCTATAAAGTTTAACACAAGTGTCATAGTATAAATTTCATTTGCTGTCCAAGCCACCAATGCTTTCATTATGATCTGGTGCTGAAGGAATTTCTCAAACTTAAATTAATATTTAGACATGAATGCTATTGATATCTTTGTAATGCTACCCACACTATCTGTAGAAACACGGACATTTAGCATGAAATTATAGCTTTAATTCACATAATCGAAGGCAGATGGATACTGACACAGCATAATTTGAAATAAATAGATTTAACAGTAGCTTTGTATTGATACAGATTTAGGGGATAACTGTATTCAAATTTTTCATTTGGGGCGGTATATCGTCCGAAATAAAGGTAAGATATTTTTGTTTTACCGAGCATGATTTCCGACCACATATACAACGATATACCACCCGAAATAAAAAATTTGAATTTTTAATGTATGTTTAACTATAAACACAGAAAATACATAGTTTTTCATGAAACGTGGGACTCACAAGTGATGTATAACCATGACCTTCACCAATTACAAGAGACATTGCTCATGACATTGGGTTTACGACAGTTTAACGCAGAACACACTGAACATTGCTAACTCGGCTTACGATATGTTCTTTAAGTATAAGTACCTAATTGTCAATTTGGTTTTTGCCCACCTCAGTTTTTGGAGTGGGAGTTTCATTCTGATTGCACCTTTTCATGATCATTTCCCACTTGGTGACTTTTACATTCTTAAGTGCATTAGAATTGCACTTAACACATAGAGTACTTACCCAAAGACAAAGCCACACAAATATTTTTTTCTGTGCAACTCAATCAATGAGGTTAATTCTTCATCTGATGTTACAAAGCCCTTCACATAGAGTTCATTTGCACTCGCATCCTTAAAAAATGGTGGCAGCCACTCCAGATTTGGACCATCCATTTTGAATTCCACAAGTCTGTAAATAAAAATTGTATTTGCAAAATAATAAACCAGAGAACTTAAGGTCGATTGAATGCTCATCTGAGATCTGGTATACATGTAAGACTAAAAACTAGGCCGGTTCACCCAAATAGGCAGATCCCCACTTAATTTGATGTAACATGACACAAAAAATATACTTCCAGTTTATGGCACGATGTCGGATTTTTCTGTGAACCATTATGCTCCACTTTTTCAGCATTTTTAATGGAGTAAAACAGTTTTTTCAATAAGTCATTATTTTGGTCATACCTTTTGTAGGAGTCATTTCAAGGCAGACCAATCTTGTCACACGTTTTATGTTCTACATGTTCTTGTATAATAGTTGTTCTACACTTCTGAGTCCTTGATTCAAAACCTAGAAAATACATGTATACATAAACTTTATCAGGAAAACTGTGCTTGGATATTTCATTCAACAATGACAGGTTTCATCAATATAAATCCTGACGGGTAAATTGGCACATTACAAAATTTTACAATGTTCATTAACTTCGACTTGTCTTTATGCACCAGGGACACGGTGGGGCTAAAGTGCCAGGCTTTAACCTCTGATGAGTCCAAGCATTGCCAGGGATTTTATTTCCAGCCAATAAATGGTCACATTAATTCAAATTAGCATATATTAATGGTACTTTTAACAGTTAATTACTTTTATGGTACTTATTTAATTTGCAAATGCACCTAATTATTAACTACATTGTGCTTACATATATCACACTGGTAAATGTAAAAGTACTGGAGCTGGTTGCAACGAACTGGTGCAGTCTAAATTACGCACTGGAGTAAGATTAAAATGGCGGAAAAGGTAAATAAATCTAATACCTCGCTTCATTGCCATTCCTTTATAAACTTGTGTGCACTTTATTAGTCATGTCGCCTAGCGCAGAGAAGGGCGGAAACCTTGCAGTTTATGATTTTATCACGCAATGTTCGATTTATTTCATGGGTTTGGAGCCAAATCCGATACAGTTCTACCAGCATGACCGGTGTCATGTGTTTTCGTGCCAAAATTGAGGAAAAAATGCATGTTTGTTTATAGTTTTTGTTATATTATCATATATTTATGAATAAACATTCAAGAAACGCGATTTCCGATCGCAAGTTCTTTTCCTGGTGTCGAAACAAATGTTTTATTGTGGATTTTCTATTACAACGCACTGGGAGCATTTCTTGAATCTTTGGTACAACGCACCGGTGGTTGCATAAACTTGCTTGAGGGTAGCTGATTTCACATAGGCAAAGCATCTAACTCACCCAGAAAAACAGAGACATTATTTTGCTGTGTTCAACCATAAAAAAGCTGTAACATTAAACTTTCATATAGTGAAGGCATTGACCACAACATAGAGCGATTCTTAGAGAACACAATTTATGTGTCGAGCAAATATACGAAAAAAATTGTCTACCCATGTACCACCCGTTTTACTATATAACTCGGAGTCTAAGGTTCACGGGCATAATTTTAGGCAGTTTTCTTGCTTTATTTTCCATATTTTCAATACCAGATCCATGTCTGTCATCTCATTAACCTGTGCACCCGATCAATCAGAACAGTATATTTATGTCTGTAACAGCTTTAACGCTTTATGTATATTAAAGTGTATATTTGTTAAATGTGCGAATTCAGTTTGATCCCTTTAGTACTTTAATTTGGATTATAGCACTATTCTCATCTGTATAAAGAATCTGTCCCTGGTGAGGTATTGTCAATGTGGCGTGTCACCAGTAAACCATTCAGATTCAGATTCAGATCTGTATAAATAAAAGTAAAGGAATCAGTGCATCTGTAGACCAACCAAATTCCCCAAAACTAGTGGTAACTTGTAAGAATGAATATAACAAGGCACAGTCTTCGCCATATCCAGCTAAATAAATTCATTTAAAAACTTAGATGGACCCATTTAAAAGCAAATAGGACATAAATGCATTTGTACGTACTCGTACCTTTCTTTTCTTGTTGATCGGATGCACGGGTTGATGAAATGATGAGCGGGATCTAGGTCTGACAACATGGTAAGTAATGCATGAACATGCCTCATAACATTTTGTCAATGAACCTTAGACCCTACGTTATCATAGCAAAACGGGCGGTACATGGCTGGACGTTTTGTTTTTTTTTTTTTGTTTTTTTTTCCCGATTGTTGCTCGACACATAGAGTCGGCGTACTCTAAGAATAAGCTCTAACGTATAACCACCATCTATATTTTTAGCAAAAATAGTACAAAAATCAAATTTTCGCCTAACAACCATCATTTCTACAGTCTTGTAAATCTTTGCACGTATGATTGCGTAATGATTTGGCAAGTTAGATGCTTTGCCTATGTAAAACGAGCTACCCTGTAGCAAGTTTGTGCAACCACCGGTGCGTTGTACCAATGATTCGAAAAATGCTCCCAGTGCGTTGTAATAGAAAATCCTCAATAAAACATTTGCTTCGATACCAAGAAAAAGATTGGCGATCGGAAATTGTGTTTCTTGAATGTTTATTCATAAATATATGACAAAATAACAAAAACTATGCTCAAACATGCATTTTCCCCTCAATTTTGGCACGAAAACACATGTCACCGGTCATGCTGGTAGAACTGTATCGGATTTGGCTCCAAACCCATGAAATAAATCGAACATTGCGTGATAAAATCATAAACTGCAAGGTTTCCGCCCTTCTCTGCGCTAGGTGACATGACAAATAAAGTACACACAAGTTTATAAGGGAATGGTAATGGAGAGAGGTATTAGATTTATTTACCTTTTCCGCCATTTTAATCTTACTCCAGTGCGTAATTTAGACTGCACCAGTTCGTTGCAACCAGCTCCAGTACTTTTACATTTACCAGTGTGTATATAGACAGGAAATTTACCAATATTCTGTTAAGATTATTTTGCCACAGCAGAAAAATCAAGAAAAAACACAAAAGATTTAATACTTATAATCTAGGAAACTCATGCAGAAACCTACATTGTACCTTTTCAACAACAAGTATCTGGCATGTTTTCATCAAGTCAAGGCTTTATAATCCACAGGTCTTGCATCACATTGTTCTTGTATGGGCTGTAAAATACATGTTTCTAACTCTTTAACCAACAATTACACATGTACCCAAAGAAGACAGAATGAATCTGTCAAATTGTCAATACAGCATATAAAGGGCATGTACTAGCCCAACCATCAGCACATTTCAGTCAGAGCCTACTGATCAGCTAACGCACAGACAAAAAAAATTAAATGCATGATCTGAACTACGGTAATGTATGTATAAACTATAATACAAACATGTGCATGGGCGTAACTAGACATTTATCTAATTTCATACACCTATATAATGACAAGCTATTACACAGACATTAGATGCATGGTCAAGAATAGATTAACAAAGTAAATATATGAGCTGCCTCGTGGGAAAACCAAAAATATGGTTTCCGAACAGGTCTGACACAAACGGAGCTGTACAAGCAAAGAAGCAGGCTAGAAGCTTGAAATTTCGAATTTAAGTAGAGGAGGAATTGTACTATCTGAGTAGCGAAAACAAAGGCGCTGATCAGCTTGACAGAAAAGCTTTTTAGCACAATCTGTTTGTAGATATTTGGTGAGCATAGTGTGCCAGGTATTTATTCTATTTCTCTACAAGTCTGAGCATGCAGCGGGTGCGTTCCTTTACCGGAATGGACCGGAATGGACATAATTACCGGAATGGACTACTGGAATGGACATTATGCTGTGGCTTTTTGTGCTCTTAATGTATTTTATCCGCATAAAATGTATTTCTGTGGTCATAAAAATAGTTTGTATAAAATAAATTTCATCTTAGTATAGCAAAATTGACTTCCCAGGATGGTTAGGGTAGCCCAGTGGTGGGGGTCCTGCATGGGAGCACTGCTCAGAGGTTTCTATGATTAAAATATATAGAAATCACCAGTGGATGTTCTACAGCAAAAACAGGGTTGAATAGAAGAAGAGATGAGTAAAATGTGCTGGCATCGTGACAGTGACATATTTATAAGCATATGCGAGTCCCTGATCTAGGCCACCCATCGTACCGAACACAATTTAACTGTACTTAAACTACATGATTCTCGAACTAATCCTTGTCTGTGTACATTCTAGGCAAATCTGTTCTAAAAATCCAAATGAAAAATACTCAAGTACACATATAAATGTCCATTCCGGTAGTCCATTCCGGTAATCAGGTCCATTCCGGTCCATTCCGGTAAAGGAACGCAGCATGCACCAGCCATTTGTAACCACTGATCCCGCACCTATGGGGAAGGGCGTGTATTATGAATTTTCAGCTTTCAGTGCCCTGCTGTAAGCCCCATCACCAGGGGACACACTAGAGGTCAAAAGTTTGCCCTTTGCCCAGCCCTTAGCAATAGAAAATCTCCCTGTGGTAAGAATCAGAATGTCAAGTCAGGCTGAATTTATTTTATGTCAGTTTGGTTTTAACATTTGAAACACTACCTCAGAGGAGCGTTTTATACCTTTAGACTAACAAGAATGAAATATCACTGTTGCATAATCACAATTTATACATGCAGGAGAAAAAAAACATGCAAAAATAACTTGTAAGCTGAAAGGGATATGAAAGGGGTGTGAAAAGTCACAGGGAACACTACTGTTTTGCCATCCATAGAACCTCTGGCAAAAATCCGAAATCCCAAGATACACCTTAGAGATAACCCTAAACATCGGTGTCAAATCTCTGGCTATCTCATACTCTTCCCCGTATGTGTAAGTGTGTGTGTGTGTGGGGGGGGGGGGGGGGGGGCAATGGTTACAAATGACTGGTGCATTACTTCCAACAAGACCTCTTGGAGAGGTATATTGTGAAATAAGCATAAGGCCACTTACAACAGCCTTGCTGCCGGGCTAGCTATTGACAGCGACAATACCGACATGGTTAGAGAGGTAGCGTGCCAAGCATGAGATACTGGTTAGACAGTATGTAACGACCGCAACATCAAAAGCGCCACCTAGCTGTAAACAATGAGATCATTCAATCTAAATATAGTTCAAAAATATGCATGTCAGATTCCGCAGTCGTGTGTACATATAGGTCAACACAGCCTCCATCTGTGACGCATGCGCTGTAGCCGAGATATCGAAGTAATGGATTTTTCCACTTTTTATGGAAAAATCCAATTGCGTATTATAAAATTATCAATAAATAGAACATTTTTTGAATTTAATAATTATTTTTACTGTCTTCCGCCTGTCGTTTATAACAGAATCCGTGAGAATCTCATACCTGAATTTATTTTGAACAAGAAATCGTAAACCGATCTTCCCTGCGTGCTGAATGCGCGCGGTGGTTCAAGGATAAACAATATCGGTCAGATCATCGCTATTTTTAGTAACCGCAAATTCCCCAGTATATTTTTATTAAAAATATCTAATTATAGTATCGCTCGTGCGAAGCGAGACGTTGAAACCCACGTGTGTACAAGTAAGAAAAAAGAAAAATAAGAGGTTGCGGTTGCGAGAATTTAGAAAAGAACAACAAATATTCATACATATCCACTTTTTATTGCAAAGGTATTGTTAAATATATTTAGTGTAACATATTGACTAAGCACACAGAGCTGACAAAAGGCAGAACTTGACATTTTACAAAGTAAAAACGCCCACTTTCTTTTTTGGAATATGTGTTCGACAGCAACATACGTTCGTGACAATGCCAGAGGGGATCAAGTACTCTTATTTCAGCTTGGATCTGTCATACACCATGCCAAATTACAATATGCTCACTGAGATAAGCGTCTAAAGACTGTTGCAGGAAATATCTGAGTAGAGAAGGTTTGCAGAGTGGTGCAGGGGTGTGGGGGGGGGTCTCTATCCCTATCTCTCTGAAATACAACAACATTTGGAGGACTAGTTTGTGACTATTTCACGAAAAAGATTCACGGTATAAACACAACTTTCATATTGCATTCTCATTATGTGAACAATTTTGCGAATTTCTTCTTAATTTTTCAAATATATGAGCCGCCTCATCGGAAAACCAACAATGTGGTTTCCTAACAGGCCAGATAAAAACCAGCCTGTACAGTCACAGAAGATGGTTAGAGGCTGGAAATTTTGGATTTTGGAATTGCACTATCCGTGAAGCTAAAACAAAGGCGCTGACCAGCTTCGCGGTTACCTCGAAGCTGATCTGCAGCTTTGTTTTTCGCATAAGAAGATTGTTGGTTTTCTCATGAAATGGCTCATATCTCACGACTGTCACGCGATAGTCATGAGACACTCATACGACAGACGTGAGACATTCGTGAGAGTGTCTCACAACATTGGGATGAATGTCACATAGTCTAATTTCATCGCCAATTATTAGCAGGATTTCTCAATACTGTCGCGCGACTGTCATGCAGCATTGGTATGAATGTGGCGACATTGTCACATTTTACATTTGCAAACATTTAGCACCCACAAGTTTGCGACACTTGTAGGAATGCTGTACAAAAGTTGGGCTAAAGTCTTGCGATGGGTTTGTGAATATTTTGGTAATAAAATGCATTAAATTTTCTAGGCGGAATAATTCATAAAATATCAATTAATGGAAAAGAAACTGTCCTATCAATTAATTGATAAGGAGTGTTCTGGTATTAATATAAGAAGCTCTATTTGGAAACGGAAAAAAAGGCTCAATACGGGGTGCTTGAAATTAGCTTAAGCTAGTTCTTGTTGGGTTTGTTTGAAATTGATTAATAATAGCATGTTGATATACCTGCTGTTTGCACGTCAACATATTTGAATGATTTTTCTTTGTTCTTAACAGTTTTCTTATTTATTACTTGTTTATTTACTTGTCACTTTTACTATGTACTTGTTCTGTCTATTTTCATTGTCAAGTTGTTTTCCCTGTATGGGGCCTCTATTTGCCTCTCCACAGCCTAAAACAAAATGACTGCCATTAATTTCTACCTGAATCAATTAGAAATATTTTTTTTGTTTTATTAGTTAGTGGATATCAGTTTTGTCAAATCAGAGGATAGAGAGAAGGATTAATGTGCTTAGTTTTTCTAACAATAGTTCTTATTAATGAAATTTATTTTGCTTCATGTAAATCATTGACTCATAGACTGTGACTGTATAAGCTGACCTACTTTTCATCAATAACTTGACAAAGGAATTTCTACTAGGTAAAGTCACTTGCATGGTTTGTCAGGTGTATAATATCTTGATATATATTTATTATGAAGTTTTTCTTTGTTTACCATTGCTGCTTTATCTGAATCTGAATAGTTTACTGGTGATACGCCAAATGACAATATTTCACCAGGGTTTAAGTTTTAAGACTTTCATATACCGGTAGGTACCGTAGATTATCAAATCCACCATTTTTCTAGATTGATGTTTACCTTACGTGAAAAAAGAAAAGATTAAAGAAATGTGAGTTTAAAACTGTATCCCTCTTTCTATTTATAAATGATTGTCAATGCAGAGAACTGTTGAATATTGGCGATCGCTACTGACAGCCGGCTGTCAATAGCGAACTTTCGCTACTGACAGCCGGCTGTCAATAGCGAAAGTTCGCTATTGACAGCCAGCTACACATTTTCATGTATATTAATGAGTTTAAGTTTATTTCCTTATATTTAGAACGGTTTTATAAATATTAGTGACAATCAAACACATCGCAAGGAAAGTGAACAATTTGAAATTCAGTATTTATTACTTTCATTTATCAAAATATTTGATATTCTGTCAGAGCTCAGCTGCAGCAATATATTGCTATCACAGATCCAATATTTTTTTTTTTAAATTCATTTATTTATACACAAATTTATTTATTTTAGGTTACTTAGTAGTTTATTCTGAAAAACATGTAGAAATATAATGCCATGAATATATGTACAGAATGAGGCACGGACAAAATTTCAAATTGTATTCAAAATGATAAACTTTATCCATTTACATATTTCCTGCAAGTTTATAACCATTAAATGACTTTATATAACAGTATTCCTCCATCACATGCATAAATGTGTGAATAAAGTAGTTTCTGAGTGGAGATCATTGTCAGAATCTATTATATGCTAAAGTTTCATCAAGGTGTGATCTGACATGAAAATTTTATATCAATTTATGAAGAAATTTGTAATTTTGATGAGTTTTATTTGCTTCCAAGCAAATATTAATACATGTATTTAAGTTATCATGTGTTTGTTAAATATCAAATTGAGCACAGTCAAAATCTTCAGGAATTCTACACTTTGGAGATTTTTTCCAAGATCTGATATTTATTTAATTCCCACTAAGTGTTATCCGCAGTAATAATAATTATTCCCCAGTAAGGCATAAATGTGTTTAGCATTAGCAATGACCCGTTTATGCTAGTCTGGATGATTCAGCTTGCCTCAGTTTACATTTTCAAGGCCAGAAAATTTAGTTTTAATCTCAGAAATAGTTACATGTGGTAATGACTTCTCAATTAGTGTTATCCCCAGTATGAATTAGTCCCCATTGGACATTTAAAGGATAAATCTAAGCGGAGAGCGGAACTTGAAATTGACGATTTATAGAGGGGTCTTCTCATGTTTGTCTGATGCCAAGATTTATTAAAAGTTATAATATGTACGTTGTAATACATGTATGTATGTTATAATTGGCCGACGTTTGCCCATTTGAAGTCGACACTGAACGATCGTTGCGAGATTGTCACATTGACCTACATTTTACATATACAATACTCAAACTTGACAGAACATTATTTGATGAAATCCTGGCGACCCGGAATATAACTGTCGAACCGACATAGACTAATTTGGTCTGTTAACCATGCATTTTACCGGTGAATCCCTGTATGGCCACGGTTCCCACCGATGGTGTTACTCCAGTGTCAAATAACAGGGTCCACTTGCGCATAGGGTTGGCAGTAACCGGGCCATAGCCTTGGACAACCGGCCGGGTCTAATCACACAATAAATTCGGGACACGCAGTCATGAATCGTACGGACTCCGTGGCTAAACTGATCCATGAAACTGTCTCAAAGGGAGATAAACTTAAAAGAAGAGACCGTCAAAAGTTTCATTGAAAATAACATAATCTAGGAAATCGATGAGGAGTGTGGATTTATGCCCAACCCATCAAACACAAATTTTTAATCGGTTTATACGAATATGGCGCAACGAAGCCCCTCCTGGCATAAATCCAGTGCGTCTTTCGCCGTCTTGCAGTGATAGTTCAACAAGGGGACACTTATAAAAGTTCTTAGAATTGCCCAAATGCCAACTGTCACTTAATATATTCCCTGACATGGCTTATTGTAAAAACATAGCATTACAGTAAATCGCATGTGAAGTGAATGATACTAAATTTCTTTGTATGATAGTATGACTCGCGTTTGGTCAATTGGCAAAATGCACGCTTTTTCTGGAATACAAAGCATGACTGTGCAATACGCAATATTTCTTGGTTTTTAAAAGGCTTGCCCTTCTAACAGAGTGTATATCTCAATTTCAGAACTGAGTAGAGATCATGATTTCAAAGGAAGCCAAATCACACAAATGTGACTCATTTTCTTTATAAAAATATCCACTATTTCCTCACTGAAACATACATTTGTAACGCAAACTCCGTTTTTCTTGCATTTTTACCCTTTCAAATTAAGGAAACTGTATTTTGCATATTTTAAAACACAATGTTTTGATCCGAAATTTTCACAGATTGTGTGAATTATTCTAAATTTATGGAGCACCCGCCCATTGGGGGCCGGAGAAAGACATGTACACGAAGATCTGGCTTATTGTGTCTCCAGGCAAATTAACCAAATAACTTATTATCTGATTACAGCTCAGACTCAGAAGAAGTGGTTCAAGTCAAACCGTTCACACATTTAAGCCTTTTTGGTTTACTTAGGTGGTTATATTTAAAGCACATTTTGGGAGAAATGAAATCCTGGTGTTTGGTAGAAGTCCCACAAAATTTGAGACAACCTACCGATATGACCATTGACTGGGACCTAAAACATCAATTTAACCAAACAAACTAAAATGCTTAAAGGCTGAAAATTATATGTTCAGAGAGCAATTAAGTTTTTAGGGAAATATTTTCTGTATGTAGAGGTTTTCTTAAAAGTAAAGGTATCCCTGGCCGATATTTAAACGTACTGGCCTAGACAGAACAGTTTGATTTTACAGGAGAATGCGATGGTCTGGTGGTAGAGCATCGGACTCCGAACCGAAAGGTCCTGTGTTCGATCCCCAATCCAGGTTGTGTCCTTGTTAGACATATTAACTACCCATAGTATTGGTTTATACCCAGGAGTTGGTGGTTCCGCCCCACGTGACATAAGTTGCTACATGCAAACAAACAAGTTCGATAGTGCATTGATAGGAGACACAAAACGCACTTAGGCGGCACCGTGTTGTGTCATCGAGCAAGGCACTTTGATAAACTCCCTACAGTTCTTGTTAAACACAGGAAGCGTTGGCTCCGTCCCGACATGACGTTAAGCCTCAATACTGTATTCTTGGTACGCAAAAAAAAAAAAAAAAGAAACTAGAATTTGTTTTCTATGTGAAAACTGATGTCTCCCCCCTTTCTACGTGCATGTCGAAAATATGCAAGCAAGAGTTATAGTTCTTGTGCATCACATATCCTGTCATTCTGTTTTATAAGTGTACCAAGTTTCATTGAGATATCTCTTACGGTTTTCAAGTTATAGAGCGGGCACGAAATTGTATGGAAAATAATCAAAGGGAAATAACTCCAAAGATATGAAAGCAAGAGTACTGATTCTTGTGCATGACACATCGTTCCATCATGCTTTATAAGTGTACCATGTTTCATTGAAAAATCTCTAATGGTTTTTGAGTTATAGAGCAGACACAAAATTGTATGAAAAATAATCAAAGGAAAATTACTCCAAAGATATGCAAGCAAGGGTTATGGTTCTTTAGCACGACACATTAACTCCAAAGATACGAAAGCAAGAGTTATAATTCTTGTGCATGACACATCGTCTCATCGTGCTTTATAAGTGTATCAAGTTTCACTGAAATTTCTCCTACGGTTATCAAGTTATAGAGTGGACACGAAATTGTATGGAAAATAATCAAAGGGAAATAACTCCAAAGATATGAAAGCAAGAGTACTGATTCTTGTGCATGACGCATCGTCTCATCATGCTTTATAAGTGTACCATGTTTCATTGAAAAATCTCTAATGTTTTTTTAGTTATAGAGCAGACACAAAATTGTATGAAAAATAATCAAAGGAAAATTACTCCAAAGATGTGCAAGCAAGGGTTATGGTTCTTTAGCACGACACATTATCTCATCGTGCTTTATAAGTGTACCAAGTTTCATTGAAATATATTTTACGGTTTTCGAGTTATAGAGCGGACGCGAAATTGTATAAAAAATAATCAAAGGAAAATAACTCATAAAATACTCAAGCCAGCGTTATGATTCTTGGGCATGACACATTGTCTGATCATGCTTAATAAGTGTACCAAGTTTTATTGAAAAAATTGAAACGGTTTTCAAGTTATAGAGCGGACACGAAATTGTATCGAAAATAATCAAAGGGAAATAACTCCAAAAAATACTCAAGCTAGAGTTATGGTTCTTGTGCATGACACATCGTCTCGTCGTGGTTTACAAGTGTACCAAGTTTTATTGAAAAATCTTTAACGGTTTTTAAGTTATAGAGCGGACACGATTTGTGACGGACAGACGGACGGGCAGACGGACAGACAGACGCACGGGGAAAAACAATATGTCTCCCGAACCTGAAGCGGGGAGACATAAAAAAAGAAAAAGAAAAAAAAAAAAAAAAACGAAAATGAAAAAAGTATGCACCGGCCGAGGATTGAACATCCACTATTCGAATTGGAAAGCGGACACACTAACCATTAGGCCACTGAGACACATAATAATGGATATTTATCATATAATTAAAATGTAGCAGCTACATGTTAAGCCACTGATCATAAGTTTAATTAATTTCACTTGAGATGATCCCTCAGGTAAACTTCCATTTCCAATTCCTTGTTCAGTCTAGACTAAATATTTAAATGTCCATTAAGGCATAAAATGTATATGAACTCAGCCATGACCTGTGTTGATATCCTAGACTTAATGATTCAACTCACCTCAGGCATCATTTAAACCCTGGGGATCTTAAAATCTAAAACCTTATCAGAAACCAATAGATATGTATAAATTAAGATTAGGAATATATAGCTGGCTGTCAATAGCTGACTTTCGCTATCGACAGCCGGCTGTCCATAGCGAACTTTCCCTAGTGACAGCCAGCTCGCCTAGTCGTTTATCAAAAAGGTTTATAAATTACTTAAAGTCATCTAGATACATGTATGCCATACTACAATTATGACAAGATGTGATCTGACATGGAAATGGTATGGCATTTTGTATCCAACTCATGATAGGCTTAATGGGAAAATCTTACAAATGTGTTCTCATTTTGTCGGGCATACTTTCAAATTTTTAAGGGTCTAGATTTTTGCCTTTACACAGTCCCAAATCAAAGGTTCCTTGGGTCTGGTGTCATATGGGAGAACTAGCCTTCGTATACCTATAAAAAATGGACCAATACGGGGTGCTTGAAATTAGCTTAAGCTAGTTCTTGTTGGGTTTGTTTGAAATTGATTAATAATAGCATGTTGATATACCTGCTGTTTGCACGTCAACATATTTGAATGATTTTTCTTTGTTCTTAACAGTTTTCTTATTTATTACTTGTTTATTTACTTGTCACTTTTACTTATGTACTTGTTCTGTCTATTTTCATTGTCAATTTGTTTTCCCTGTATGGGGCCTCTATTTGCCTCTCCACAGCCTAAAACAAAATGACTGCCATTAATTTCTACCTGAATCAATTAGAAATATTTTTTTGTTTTATTAGTTAGTGGATATCAGTTTTGTCAAATCAGAGGATACAGTGGCGGATTTAGAGGGGGTTCAAGGGGTTCGCTCGAACCCCCTTCTGGACCCACATTATTTCATTTTCATGGGGAATTTCAAGAGATTTTGTGTGAAATTAGGCAAACGAACCCCCCTTATCAACATCTGAACCCCCTCTTCCGAAATCCTGGATCCGCCCCTGGGATAGAGAGAAGGATTAATGTGCTTAGTTTTTCTAACAATAGTTCTTATTAATGAAATTTATTTTGCTTCATGTAAATCATTGACTCATAGACTGTGACTGTATAAGCTGACCTACTTTTCATCAATAACTTGACAAAGGAATTTCTACTAGGTAAAGTCACTTGCATGGTTTGTCAGGTGTATAATATCTTGATATATATTTATTATGAAGTTTTTCTTTGTTTACCATTGCTGCTTTATCTGAATCTGAATAGTTTACTGGTGATACGCCAAATGACAATATTTCACCAGGGTTTAAGTTTTAAGACTTTCATATACCGGTAGGTACCGTAGATTATCAAATCCACCATTTTTCTAGATTGATGTTTACCTTACGTGAAAAAAGAAAAGATTAAAGAAATGTGAGTTTAAAACTGTATCCCTCTTTCTATTTATAAATGATTGTCAATGCAGAGAACTGTTGAATATTGGCGATCGCTACTGACAGCCGGCTGTCAATAGCGAACTTTCGCTACTGACAGCCGGCTGTCAATAGCGAAAGTTCGCTATTGACAGCCAGCTACACATTTTCATGTATATTAATGAGTTTAAGTTTATTTCCTTATATTTAGAACGGTTTTATAAATATTAGTGACAATCAAACACATCGCAAGGAAAGTGAACAATTTGAAATTCAGTATTTATTACTTTCATTTATCAAAATATTTGATATTCTGTCAGAGCTCAGCTGCAGCAATATATTGCTATCACAGATCCAATATTTTTTTTTTAAATTCATTTATTTATACACAAATTTATTTATTTTAGGTTACTTAGTAGTTTATTCTGAAAAACATGTAGAAATATAATGCCATGAATATATGTACAGAATGAGGCACGGACAAAATTTCAAATTGTATTCAAAATGATAAACTTTATCCATTTACATATTTCCTGCAAGTTTATAACCATTAAATGACTTTATATAACAGTATTCCTCCATCACATGCATAAATGTGTGAATAAAGTAGTTTCTGAGTGGAGATCATTGTCAGAATCTATTATATGCTAAAGTTTCATCAAGGTGTGATCTGACATGAAAATTTTATATCAATTTATGAAGAAATTTGTAATTTTGATGAGTTTTATTTGCTTCCAAGCAAATATTAATGCATGTATTTAAGTTATCATGTGTTTGTTAAATATCAAATTGAGCACAGTCAAAATCTTCAGGAATTCTACACTTTGGAGATTTTTTCCAAGATCTGATATTTATTTAATTCCCACTAAGTGTTATCCGCAGTAATAATAATTATTCCCCAGTAAGGCATAAATGTGTTTAGCATTAGCAATGACCCGTTTATGCTAGTCTGGATGATTCAGCTTGCCTCAGTTTACATTTTCAAGGCCAGAAAATTTAGTTTTAATCTCAGAAATAGTTACATGTGGTAATGACTTCTCAATTAGTGTTATCCCCAGTATGAATTAGTCCCCATTGGACATTTAAAGGATAAATCTAAGCGGAGAGCGGAACTTGAAATTGACGATTTATAGAGGGGTCTTCTCATGTTTGTCTGATGCCAAGATTTATTAAAAGTTATAATATGTACGTTGTAATACATGTATGTATGTTATAATTGGCCGACGTTTGCCCATTTGAAGTCGACACTGAACGATCGTTGCGAGATTGTCACATTGACCTACATTTTACATATACAATACTCAAACTTGACAGAACATTATTTGATGAAATCCTGGCGACCCGGAATATAACTGTCGAACCGACATAGACTAATTTGGTCTGTTAACCATGCATTTTACCGGTGAATCCCTGTATGGCCACGGTTCCCACCGATGGTGTTACTCCAGTGTCAAATAACAGGGTCCACTTGCGCATAGGGTTGGCAGTAACCGGGCCATAGCCTTGGACAACCGGCCGGGTCTAATCACACAATAAATTCGGGACACGCAGTCATGAATCGTACGGACTCCGTGGCTAAACTGATCCATGAAACTGTCTCAAAGGGAGATAAACTTAAAAGAAGAGACCGTCAAAAGTTTCATTGAAAATAACATAATCTAGGAAATCGATGAGGAGTGTGGATTTATGCCCAACCCATCAAACACAAATTTTTAATCGGTTTATACGAATATGGCGCAACGAAGCCCCTCCTGGCATAAATCCAGTGCGTCTTTCGCCGTCTTGCAGTGATAGTTCAACAAGGGGACACTTATAAAAGTTCTTAGAATTGCCCAAATGCCAACTGTCACTTAATATATTCCCTGACATGGCTTATTGTAAAAACATAGCATTACAGTAAATCGCATGTGAAGTGAATGATACTAAATTTCTTTGTATGATAGTATGACTCGCGTTTGGTCAATTGGCAAAATGCACGCTTTTTCTGGAATACAAAGCATGACTGTGCAATACGCAATATTTCTTGGTTTTTAAAAGGCTTGCCCTTCTAACAGAGTGTATATCTCAATTTCAGAACTGAGTAGAGATCATGATTTCAAAGGAAGCCAAATCACACAAATGTGACTCATTTTCTTTATAAAAATATCCACTATTTCCTCACTGAAACATACATTTGTAACGCAAACTCCGTTTTTCTTGCATTTTTACCCTTTCAAATTAAGGAAACTGTATTTTGCATATTTTAAAACACAATGTTTTGATCCGAAATTTTCACAGATTGTGTGAATTATTCTAAATTTATGGAGCACCCGCCCATTGGGGGCCGGAGAAAGACATGTACACGAAGATCTGGCTTATTGTGTCTCCAGGCAAATTAACCAAATAACTTATTATCTGATTACAGCTCAGACTCAGAAGAAGTGGTTCAAGTCAAACCGTTCACACATTTAAGCCTTTTTGGTTTACTTAGGTGGTTATATTTAAAGCACATTTTGGGAGAAATGAAATCCTGGTGTTTGGTAGAAGTCCCACAAAATTTGAGACAACCTACCGATATGACCATTGACTGGGACCTAAAACATCAATTTAACCAAACAAACTAAAATGCTTAAAGGCTGAAAATTATATGTTCAGAGAGCAATTAAGTTTTTAGGGAAATATTTTCTGTATGTAGAGGTTTTCTTAAAAGTAAAGGTATCCCTGGCCGATATTTAAACGTACTGGCCTAGACAGAACAGTTTGATTTTACAGGAGAATGCGATGGTCTGGTGGTAGAGCATCGGACTCCGAACCGAAAGGTCCTGTGTTCGATCCCCAATCCAGGTTGTGTCCTTGTTAGACATATTAACTACCCATAGTATTGGTTTATACCCAGGAGTTGGTGGTTCCGCCCCACGTGACATAAGTTGCTACATGCAAACAAACAAGTTCGATAGTGCATTGATAGGAGACACAAAACGCACTTAGGCGGCACCGTGTTGTGTCATCGAGCAAGGCACTTTGATAAACTCCCTACAGTTCTTGTTAAACACAGGAAGCGTTGGCTCCGTCCCGACATGACTTTAAGCCTCAATACTGTATTCTTGGTACGCAAAAAAAAAAAAAAAGAAACTAGAATTTGTTTTCTATGTGAAAACTGATGTCTCCCCCCTTTCTACGTGCATGTCGAAAATATGCAAGCAAGAGTTATAGTTCTTGTGCATCACATATCCTGTCATTCTGTTTTATAAGTGTACCAAGTTTCATTGAGATATCTCTTACGGTTTTCAAGTTATAGAGCGGGCACGAAATTGTATGGAAAATAATCAAAGGGAAATAACTCCAAAGATATGAAAGCAAGAGTACTGATTCTTGTGCATGACACATCGTTCCATCATGCTTTATAAGTGTACCATGTTTCATTGAAAAATCTCTAATGGTTTTTGAGTTATAGAGCAGACACAAAATTGTATGAAAAATAATCAAAGGAAAATTACTCCAAAGATATGCAAGCAAGGGTTATGGTTCTTTAGCACGACACATTAACTCCAAAGATACGAAAGCAAGAGTTATAATTCTTGTGCATGACACATCGTCTCATCGTGCTTTATAAGTGTATCAAGTTTCACTGAAATTTCTCCTACGGTTATCAAGTTATAGAGTGGACACGAAATTGTATGGAAAATAATCAAAGGGAAATAACTCCAAAGATATGAAAGCAAGAGTACTGATTCTTGTGCATGACGCATCGTCTCATCATGCTTTATAAGTGTACCATGTTTCATTGAAAAATCTCTAATGTTTTTTTAGTTATAGAGCAGACACAAAATTGTATGAAAAATAATCAAAGGAAAATTACTCCAAAGATGTGCAAGCAAGGGTTATGGTTCTTTAGCACGACACATTATCTCATCGTGCTTTATAAGTGTACCAAGTTTCATTGAAATATATTTTACGGTTTTCGAGTTATAGAGCGGACGCGAAATTGTATAAAAAATAATCAAAGGAAAATAACTCATAAAATACTCAAGCCAGCGTTATGATTCTTGGGCATGACACATTGTCTGATCATGCTTAATAAGTGTACCAAGTTTTATTGAAAAAATTGAAACGGTTTTCAAGTTATAGAGCGGACACGAAATTGTATCGAAAATAATCAAAGGGAAATAACTCCAAAAAATACTCAAGCTAGAGTTATGGTTCTTGTGCATGACATATCGTCTCGTCGTGGTTTACAAGTGTACCAAGTTTTATTGAAAAATCTTTAACGGTTTTTAAGTTATAGAGCGGACACGATTTGTGACGGACAGACGGACGGGCAGACGGACAGACAGACGCACGGGGAAAAACAATATGTCTCCCGAACCTGAAGGGGGGAGACATAAAAAAAGAAAAAGAAAAAAAAAAAAAAAACGAAAATGAAAAAAGTATGCACCGGCCGAGGATTGAACATCCACTATTCGAATTGGAAAGCGGACACACTAACCATTAGGCCACTGAGACACATAATAATGGATATTTATCATATAATTAAAATGTAGCAGCTACATGTTAAGCCACTGATCATAAGTTTAATTAATTTCACTTGAGATGATCCCTCAGGTAAACTTCCATTTCCAATTCCTTGTTCAGTCTAGACTAAATCTTTAAATGTCCATTAAGGCATAAAATGTATATGAACTCAGCCATGACCTGTGTTGATATCCTAGACTTAATGATTCAACTCACCTCAGGCATCATTTAAACCCTGGGGATCTTAAAATCTAAAACCTTATCAGAAACCAATAGATATGTATAAATTAAGATTAGGAATATATAGCTGGCTGTCAATAGCTGACTTTCGCTATCGACAGCCGGCTGTCCATAGCGAACTTTCCCTAGTGACAGCCAGCTCGCCTAGTCGTTTATCAAAAAGGTTTATAAATTACTTAAAGTCATCTAGATACATGTATGCCATACTACAATTATGACAAGATGTGATCTGACATGGAAATGGTATGGCATTTTGTATCCAACTCATGATAGGCTTAATGGGAAAATCTTACAAATGTGTTCTCATTTTGTCGGGCATACTTTCAAATTTTTAAGGGTCTAGATTTTTGCCTTTACACAGTCCCAAATCAAAGGTTCCTTGGGTCTGGTGTCATATGGGAGAACTAGCCTTCGTATACCTATAAAAAATGGACCAATACGGGGTGCTTGAAATTAGCTTAAGCTAGTTCTTGTTGGGTTTGTTTGAAATTGATTAATAATAGCATGTTGATATACCTGCTGTTTGCACGTCAACATATTTGAATGATTTTTCTTTGTTCTTAACAGTTTTCTTATTTATTACTTGTTTATTTACTTGTCACTTTTACTTATGTACTTGTTCTGTCTATTTTCATTGTCAATTTGTTTTCCCTGTATGGGGCCTCTATTTGCCTCTCCACAGCCTAAAACAAAATGACTGCCATTAATTTCTACCTGAATCAATTAGAAATATTTTTTTGTTTTATTAGTTAGTGGATATCAGTTTTGTCAAATCAGAGGATAGAGAGAAGGATTAATGTGCTTAGTTTTTCTAACAATAGTTCTTATTAATGAAATTTATTTTGCTTCATGTAAATCATTGACTCATAGACTGTGACTGTATAAGCTGACCTACTTTTCATCAATAACTTGACAAAGGAATTTCTACTAGGTAAAGTCACTTGCATGGTTTGTCAGGTGTATAATATCTTGATATATATTTATTATGAAGTTTTTCTTTGTTTACCATTGCTGCTTTATCTGAATCTGAATAGTTTACTGGTGATACGCCAAATGACAATATTTCACCAGGGTTTAAGTTTTAAGACTTTCATATACCGGTAGGTACCGTAGATTATCAAATCCACCATTTTTCTAGATTGATGTTTACCTTACGTGAAAAAAGAAAAGATTAAAGAAATGTGAGTTTAAAACTGTATCCCTCTTTCTATTTATAAATGATTGTCAATGCAGAGAACTGTTGAATATTGGCGATCGCTACTGACAGCCGGCTGTCAATAGCGAACTTTCGCTACTGACAGCCGGCTGTCAATAGCGAAAGTTCGCTATTGACAGCCAGCTACACATTTTCATGTATATTAATGAGTTTAAGTTTATTTCCTTATATTTAGAACGGTTTTATAAATATTAGTGACAATCAAACACATCGCAAGGAAAGTGAACAATTTGAAATTCAGTATTTATTACTTTCATTTATCAAAATATTTGATATTCTGTCAGAGCTCAGCTGCAGCAATATATTGCTATCACAGATCCAATATTTTTTTTTTTAAATTCATTTATTTATACACAAATTTATTTATTTTAGGTTACTTAGTAGTTTATTCTGAAAAACATGTAGAAATATAATGCCATGAATATATGTACAGAATGAGGCACGGACAAAATTTCAAATTGTATTCAAAATGATAAACTTTATCCATTTACATATTTCCTGCAAGTTTATAACCATTAAATGACTTTATATAACAGTATTCCTCCATCACATGCATAAATGTGTGAATAAAGTAGTTTCTGAGTGGAGATCATTGTCAGAATCTATTATATGCTAAAGTTTCATCAAGGTGTGATCTGACATGAAAATTTTATATCAATTTATGAAGAAATTTGTAATTTTGATGAGTTTTTGCTTCCAAGCAAATATTAATACATGTATTTAAGTTATCATGTGTTTGTTAAATATCAAATTGAGCACAGTCAAAATCTTCAGGAATTCTACACTTTGGAGATTTTTTCCAAGATCTGATATTTATTTAATTCCCACTAAGTGTTATCCGCAGTAATAATAATTATTCCCCAGTAAGGCATAAATGTGTTTAGCATTAGCAATGACCCGTTTATGCTAGTCTGGATGATTCAGCTTGCCTCAGTTTACATTTTCAAGGCCAGAAAATTTAGTTTTAATCTCAGAAATAGTTACATGTGGTAATGACTTCTCAATTAGTGTTATCCCCAGTATGAATTAGTCCCCATTGGACATTTAAAGGATAAATCTAAGCGGAGAGCGGAACTTGAAATTGACGATTTATAGAGGGGTCTTCTCATGTTTGTCTGATGCCAAGATTTATTAAAAGTTATAATATGTACGTTGTAATACATGTATGTATGTTATAATTGGCCGACGTTTGCCCATTTGAAGTCGACACTGAACGATCGTTGCGAGATTGTCACATTGACCTACATTTTACATATACAATACTCAAACTTGACAGAACATTATTTGATGAAATCCTGGCGACCCGGAATATAACTGTCGAACCGACATAGACTAATTTGGTCTGTTAACCATGCATTTTACCGGTGAATCCCTGTATGGCCACGGTTCCCACCGATGGTGTTACTCCAGTGTCAAATAACAGGGTCCACTTGCGCATAGGGTTGGCAGTAACCGGGCCATAGCCTTGGACAACCGGCCGGGTCTAATCACACAATAAATTCGGGACACGCAGTCATGAATCGTACGGACTCCGTGGCTAAACTGATCCATGAAACTGTCTCAAAGGGAGATAAACTTAAAAGAAGAGACCGTCAAAAGTTTCATTGAAAATAACATAATCTAGGAAATCGATGAGGAGTGTGGATTTATGCCCAACCCATCAAACACAAATTTTTAATCGGTTTATACGAATATGGCGCAACGAAGCCCCTCCTGGCATAAATCCAGTGCGTCTTTCGCCGTCTTGCAGTGATAGTTCAACAAGGGGACACTTATAAAAGTTCTTAGAATTGCCCAAATGCCAACTGTCACTTAATATATTCCCTGACATGGCTTATTGTAAAAACATAGCATTACAGTAAATCGCATGTGAAGTGAATGATACTAAATTTCTTTGTATGATAGTATGACTCGCGTTTGGTCAATTGGCAAAATGCACGCTTTTTCTGGAATACAAAGCATGACTGTGCAATACGCAATATTTCTTGGTTTTTAAAAGGCTTGCCCTTCTAACAGAGTGTATATCTCAATTTCAGAACTGAGTAGAGATCATGATTTCAAAGGAAGCCAAATCACACAAATGTGACTCATTTTCTTTATAAAAATATCCACTATTTCCTCACTGAAACATACATTTGTAACGCAAACTCTGTTTTTCTTGCATTTTTACCCTTTCAAATTAAGGAAACTGTATTTTGCATATTTTAAAACACAATGTTTTGATCCGAAATTTTCACAGATTGTGTGAATTATTCTAAATTTATGGAGCACCCGCCCATTGGGGGCCGGAGAAAGACATGTACACGAAGATCTGGCTTATTGTGTCTCCAGGCAAATTAACCAAATAACTTATTATCTGATTACAGCTCAGACTCAGAAGAAGTGGTTCAAGTCAAACCGTTCACACATTTAAGCCTTTTTGGTTTACTTAGGTGGTTATATTTAAAGCACATTTTGGGAGAAATGAAATCCTGGTGTTTGGTAGAAGTCCCACAAAATTTGAGACAACCTACCGATATGACCATTGACTGGGACCTAAAACATCAATTTAACCAAACAAACTAAAATGCTTAAAGGCTGAAAATTATATGTTCAGAGAGCAATTAAGTTTTTAGGGAAATATTTTCTGTATGTAGAGGTTTTCTTAAAAGTAAAGGTATCCCTGGCCGATATTTAAACGTACTGGCCTAGACAGAACAGTTTGATTTTACAGGAGAATGCGATGGTCTGGTGGTAGAGCATCGGACTCCGAACCGAAAGGTCCTGTGTTCGATCCCCAATCCAGGTTGTGTCCTTGTTAGACATATTAACTACCCATAGTATTGGTTTATACCCAGGAGTTGGTGGTTCCGCCCCACGTGACATAAGTTGCTACATGCAAACAAACAAGTTCGATAGTGCATTGATAGGAGACACAAAACGCACTTAGGCGGCACCGTGTTGTGTCATCGAGCAAGGCACTTTGATAAACTCCCTACAGTTCTTGTTAAACACAGGAAGCGTTGGCTCCGTCCCGACATGACTTTAAGCCTCAATACTGTATTCTTGGTACGCAAAAAAAAAAAAAAGAAACTAGAATTTGTTTTCTATGTGAAAACTGATGTCTCCCCCCTTTCTACGTGCATGTCGAAAATATGCAAGCAAGAGTTATAGTTCTTGTGCATCACATATCCTGTCATTCTGTTTTATAAGTGTACCAAGTTTCATTGAGATATCTCTTACGGTTTTCAAGTTATAGAGCGGGCACGAAATTGTATGGAAAATAATCAAAGGGAAATAACTCCAAAGATATGAAAGCAAGAGTACTGATTCTTGTGCATGACACATCGTTCCATCATGCTTTATAAGTGTACCATGTTTCATTGAAAAATCTCTAATGGTTTTTGAGTTATAGAGCAGACACAAAATTGTATGAAAAATAATCAAAGGAAAATTACTCCAAAGATATGCAAGCAAGGGTTATGGTTCTTTAGCACGACACATTAACTCCAAAGATACGAAAGCAAGAGTTATAATTCTTGTGCATGACACATCGTCTCATCGTGCTTTATAAGTGTATCAAGTTTCACTGAAATTTCTCCTACGGTTATCAAGTTATAGAGTGGACACGAAATTGTATGGAAAATAATCAAAGGGAAATAACTCCAAAGATATGAAAGCAAGAGTACTGATTCTTGTGCATGACGCATCGTCTCATCATGCTTTATAAGTGTACCATGTTTCATTGAAAAATCTCTAATGTTTTTTTAGTTATAGAGCAGACACAAAATTGTATGAAAAATAATCAAAGGAAAATTACTCCAAAGATGTGCAAGCAAGGGTTATGGTTCTTTAGCACGACACATTATCTCATCGTGCTTTATAAGTGTACCAAGTTTCATTGAAATATATTTTACGGTTTTCGAGTTATAGAGCGGACGCGAAATTGTATAAAAAATAATCAAAGGAAAATAACTCATAAAATACTCAAGCCAGCGTTATGATTCTTGGGCATGACACATTGTCTGATCATGCTTAATAAGTGTACCAAGTTTTATTGAAAAAATTGAAACGGTTTTCAAGTTATAGAGCGGACACGAAATTGTATCGAAAATAATCAAAGGGAAATAACTCCAAAAAATACTCAAGCTAGAGTTATGGTTCTTGTGCATGACACATCGTCTCGTCGTGGTTTACAAGTGTACCAAGTTTTATTGAAAAATCTTTAACGGTTTTTAAGTTATAGAGCGGACACGATTTGTGACGGACAGACGGACGGACGGACGGGCAGACGGACAGACAGACGCACGGGGAAAAACAATATGTCTCCCGAACCTGAAGGGGGGAGACATAAAAAAAGAAAAAGAAAAAAAAAAAAAAACGAAAATGAAAAAAGTATGCACCGGCCGAGGATTGAACATCCACTATTCGAATTGGAAAGCGGACACACTAACCATTAGGCCACTGAGACACATAATAATGGATATTTATCATATAATTAAAACGTAGCAGCTACATGTTAAGCCACTGATCATAAGTTTAATTAATTTCACTTGAGATGATCCCTCAGGTAAACTTCCATTTCCAATTCCTTGTTCAGTCTAGACTAAATCTTTAAATGTCCATTAAGGCATAAAATGTATATGAACTCAGCCATGACCTGTGTTGATATCCTAGACTTAATGATTCAACTCACCTCAGGCATCATTTAAACCCTGGGGATCTTAAAATCTAAAACCTTATCAGAAACCAATAGATATGTATAAATTAAGATTAGGAATATATAGCTGGCTGTCAATAGCTGACTTTCGCTATCGACAGCCGGCTGTCCATAGCGAACTTTCCCTAGTGACAGCCAGCTCGCCTAGTCGTTTATCAAAAAGGTTTATAAATTACTTAAAGTCATCTAGATACATGTATGCCATACTACAATTATGACAAGATGTGATCTGACATGGAAATGGTATGGCATTTTGTATCCAACTCATGATAGGCTTAATGGGAAAATCTTACAAATGTGTTCTCATTTTGTCGGGCATACTTTCAAATTTTTAAGGGTCTAGATTTTTGCCTTTACACAGTCCCAAATCAAAGGTTCCTTGGGTCTGGTGTCATATGGGAGAACTAGCCTTCGTATACCTATAAAAAATGGACATTAGTTTGTAGAAAATTTTATATCTAAAGTACCGGTATGCTAGATTATTTTGATCTATAAGTCCCTAAAGCCCCATGTCATTGAATGAAATCTACCCTTAAAGGTACTTATGGTTTAATGAATGCCTTGTAAGTCACAAAGTGGCTGTTAGAATATGGAAAACTTGAAAAGAAAAACATTAAGTTATTAACACAAATTTTGACATTTTTTTGAAAGTCTGACTTCTGGCCCAAATCCCAAACATACATACAAAACATATTCTTAAAGGATTCATGTTTACAATGAACCTAGGGTCATAAGATTTAATGTCATTCATTTATCTGACAATATTAAAGATGAGCCAATTGTTAGAAACCCACAAATATAAAGAAATATATAACTGGCTGTCAATAGCGAACTTTCGCTATTGACAGCCGGCTGTCAGAAGCGAACTTTCGCTATTGACAGCCAGCTGTCAGTAGCCACTTCCTTGAATATTTGGAAATAAAATTGTGGGATATTTCATGATTTTTAGCTCGACTGCACGAAGTGCATAGAGCTATTGCAGTCACCTCGGTCGTCCACGTTCCCGTTCCCGTTCCCGTGCGCGTGCGTGTGCGCGTGCGCGTCACACTTGCGTTAAAGTTTTCTAGAAGTCCATATCTTGACAACCACTCATCAGAAAGCATTCATACTTGGACCATAGATACCCTGTAGGGTTAGCTTTCATTCCATGGCATCGGGCCCCTGGGTCCAGGCCAGGGGGTGGGGCTGGAGGTTAAAATCTAGAACACCTTCAAAAATGGCAATTCTTGTGTTAAAGTTTTCTAGAAGTCCATATCTTGACAACCACTCATCAGAAAGCATTGATACTTGGGCCATTGACACCCTGTAGGGTCGGCTTTCATTCCATGGCATCAGATCCCTGGGTCCATGCCAGGGGGTGGGGCTTGAGGTTAAAATCTAGAACACCATTAATAATAATGGCTTTTCTGTGATATAGTATTCTAGAAGTCTATATCTTGAAAACTTTTTATCAGAGGGCTTTCATACTCGGACCATAGGTACCCTGTAGGGTTGAGTTTCATTTAATGGCATCGGGTCTCTCGGTCCATGCCTGGGGGGTGGGGCTAGAGGTTAAAAACAAGAACACTGTAAAAAATAGATGTACTGCTGTGTAACTTTTAACTTTTACAAGGAGTCCATATCTTGACAACAACTTATCATAAAGCATTCATACTTCATACACTTTAGGTTCCATGACATCAGACCTCTGGGTCGGAGTCAGGGGGGCGGGGCTAGAGGTCAAAATCTAGAACTCCCCAATTTTTTTTTCTTTTTATTTCTTAATAGAAACAACTTAGGAAGATGGTTGGTCATTCATCTTTTGACTTTATGACACTGACTTGTGTGTCATGACGGTAAGGGTCGGTTGACCTACTTTCCATGGTTCAGTGATTTTGCCTTATATCTTGACACTCGATTAGTATATTTTCTTACTTCTTTCAGATTATGAGTTAGTACGATCAGGCCTTTGACCCTGATAAACTTACAGGTCACTGTGACCTAATTTCACGGTTCAGTGATTTTGCCTTATATCTTGACACTCAATTAGTATATTTTCATACTTTTTTCAGATTATGAGTGAGTATGACCAGACCTTTGACCCCAATATACTTATAGGTCACTGTGACCTAATTTCACGGTTCAGTGATTTTGCCTTATATCTCAGTTCTCAAATGGTTTATGAACAAACTTCTTTCAAAGTATGTTTGCGTATGACAAGACCTTTGACCCTGAATTAGTCCTAGGTCACTGTGACCTAATTTCATGGTTCAGTGATTTTGCCTTATATCTTGACACTCATTTAGTATATTTTCATACTTTTTTCAGATTATGAGTGAGTATGACCAGACCTTTGACTCCAATATACTTATAGGTCACTGTGACCTAATTTCACAGTTCAGTGATTTTGCCTTATATCTCGATACTCAAATGGTTTATGAACAAACTTCTTTCAAAGTATGTTTGCGTATGACAAGACCTTTGACCCTGAAGTAGTCCTAGGTCTCTGTGACATAATTTCACGGTTCAGTGATTTTGCCTTATATCTTGACACTCAATTAGAATATTTTCATACTTTTTTCAGATTATGAGTGAGTATGACCAGACCTTTGACCCCAATATACTTATAGGTCACTGTGACCTAATTTCACGGTTCAGTGACTTTGCCTTATATCTCGGCACTTAAATAGTTTATGAACAAACTTCTTTCACACTATGTTTGCGTATGACAAGACCTTTGACCCTAAAGTAGTCCTAGGTCAATTTGACCTAATTTCACGGTTCAGTGATTTTCCTTTATATCTCGGCACTCAATTGGTATATGAACATACTTCTTTCACGATATGTATGAGTACGACAAGACCTTTGACCGTAAAGTATTCCTGGGTCACTGTGACCTAATTTCATGGTTCAGTGATTTTGCCTTATATCTCAACACTCAGTCGGTATTTTTTCATGCTTCTTTCTGATTATGAATGAGTATGACCAGACCTTGAACCCAAACATACTTATAGGTCACTATGACCTAATTTCATGGTTCAGTGATTTTGCTTTATATCTCAACACTGAATGGGTATATGATCAGATTTCTTTCACATTATGAGTAAGTATCACTAGACCTTTGAGGCTTTGACCCTGAAATACTTATAGGTCAGTGTGACCTTATTTCACGGTTCAGTGATTTTGCCTTGTGTCTTGGCACTCAGTTGGTATATGAACACACTTCTTTCATAATATGAGTGAGACCTTTAAATCTTAGGTAGTTATAGTTAACTTTCATGGTTCAGTGATTTTGCCTTATTGCATCAAGGCAAAAAGATGTATGAGCATAATGCTTTGGGTTACTAGTCGGGTTTGGCCTTATGTTTGACAAAGGTCAGAAGCAGTCGAGCACGCTGTCCTGCGACAGCTCTTATTAGGTCACCAGGTGACTATTCTGTCTGTATATAAAAGTACAAGCTTTTCAAAAAAGCTTGTCAAAAAAGCTTGTCATCAGAATCAATAGTTTACTTGTGAAACGTTAAATTGACTGACAATACCACACCAGGGGGATGAGGCTTGACCGGTCGGGATTAGTCCTGAGCTCTCACCATGCTCACAAGAAAAGTAAATGTAGACACTGATACACAATCATCATCTGCAGGGATTATTCTGGCGTTCAGTTGCGTCTCCTGAAGTTGCGCAGCACATGGACAGCACATGTCGAATTTTTTAATGTGTGAAAGTTTACACATTGTTTGTTTCATGTATTAACATTTTGTCGACAAACGTCATTACCGTATATAAATCAAAATGTAAAATAAGATAGACTGAACAGAACAGACTGTAAAAGTTTAAAAGTAAAACATACATGCCTTTCAATTTGTTTACCTAGTGTATTGCATTTTCCTATTTATTTATTCATTGGGCTGCTCTATTTATAATATCTTGTCAGTTAAGCAAAAAAAGGATTATTTGCTTTATTCAGACTGAGCTTCTCTTCTAATCCATACAGTCAAAAATGCCTAGGTGCACAACTCCAGGGGACAGCATGGCTTTAAAAACGGGTACAGGGTCCAACTGAATTGGGAATTTTTGATCGGTCAATGTCTGAAAATTTTTAATTGGTTGAGGAACAAATTGAGAAATTTGACATCCTCTTGAATTCTCAGGGCCATCGCAGCGTTCTAAAAAGTGGTCTAGCGAAAACATGATCAAGTGCCTTAGGGACGAGAGGGGAGGGGGGGGGGGAGTAAGAGAGTGTGGTTTCCCCTTCTCGTAAGGGGGATTCGGCCGATCTCTCCCGAGAAATATTTTTTTTTATTTATTGATGCTTCTAAACGCATTCTGTATGTATCTTTGTCTTTGAATTAAACTAGTTTTTGTTGACAAAAATGACCGATATTCAAATATAATATGAAAAAATAAAGAAGAGCTTGAAAATACTGATATGAATTTTCATATTTTTGGGGTTTCCAGAAAAATTGCCCCACTCATTGGGACCATGAGAAATAGATAGGCTGGCTGCTCGTGCCTCCAAGCAAAGCCTGTTATCAGCTGCCCGACCATCTGGTCACTACTTATACAGCTAAACTCAGTGGTCTGAGTATGCCTATGAAACGTGATTAAGTCAAATTCGTTATTATATTCAAAGCACATTTCGGATGTCAGGCATGTTGATTAGAAGTCCCATAAAAAGGAAGAAATATCATGTCATGATCATAGCTGTTGACTGGGACGTAAAACGTCAAATCAAACAAATTTTCCAGTAAAGGACTAGGGCATTTAACTCCTGATTTTGGTCTCAGATTTGGCTAAAAATTAAATTTTGGAATTTAGGTGAGAAAACTATTCCTTAAAACAGTCATATGTCTCCTGTATTAAAAACAAGAACAAATACTGCATTTATCCTACAAGCATTGCCATGGCAAGCCCCAGAAGAACCATATATAGAGCACATTTTGCACTTTTTGGTCTACTTTTGACAATTTCTGAACACTTTTTTTAATTTCTAAGTGCCAGCCCACACGACCAACAAAATGATATTTGATAATGACAATAAGATGAGATTCGTATAATGATGCCATTAAGCGGTGTTCAGAAAAAATGGTACGGCTGATACCATGCTTGGCCAAATAAGTGGTCCGGGCGCTGGCTGGACCTGTCGCATCGACGACAACCTTGATTCTATTTTATTACCGGTGTCGGAAGATAAACAGACTTTGTTTTAATTTTCTAAAGCTGCGTCAAAGCATCTATTGGAAAGGTGGAACTGACTTATAAAACACAGTCAGTGTGAAAACGCCTAAGCATGAAAAAAAAATACCTATTAAATGGGCACCGGTAACTTTCTTCATGTTTAGGCCTTTCACATATTGGCCATTAATCTACAACATAGGAACCATCAGTATCTTGTTAAAATTAAGTGCTTCATGATGCATAGCGTTTACATTTGTAGAAATACTGATTCTGACAGATGGTTTCAGGGGAGCCTGGTGGACTGGTAGGGCATCAGACCCAAATTGAAGGGTCTTGGGTTCAATACCCACTTGGATAGCCTTGCTGTGTCCTTGAGCAAGACACAGTAACTCCCTAGAGTACTGGTTAATACCCAGGAAGTGAAGGCTCTATCCCAACATAACTGAAAATTTGTTGAGTGGGATGTACAAACCTCAATACCAACCCCTCGCCCCCCCCCCCACCCCCCACCCCCACCCCATGTACAATTACATATGAGCCACGTCAAGAGAAAACCAGGTTTTTGTCTGCGAAAACAAAAGCAGATCAGCTCTGCAGTAACTGCACAGCTGATCAACATCTTTGTTTTAGTACAATTCCTTTTCTACTTATAGCAAAACTTCAAGCCTCAAGCCTGCTTCTGTGACTGTACAGGCTGATCAGTGTCAGACCTGGTCAGAAACCCCAAAGACCGGTTTTCTCTTGATGCGGCTGATAGGTATTTTGTTCGCTGTGTCATGTTGCTGGTTTTTTCTGGTGTGTAGGTTGTGCTAGAACAGAGGGGTATTATAAACAGAGTATGAAGGAAAAGTCGTAATAGTTAAGACAGGAATTGAGAAAAGTTAACAAGTACAGGCATTTTGTGAGGAAAAGGGTTTGAGACTTGAATTAGGGGTAATTTGGTGTGCTGAATCCAAAAACCAATGTTGGCAAGTTGAGAAATGACGTAATCATGTCATAATTTGCATATTTTCAAAATGGCCGCCAAAATATCTAGAATCAGTTATATTGATGAAACGTTTCATTTGTTTGTCATGATCTAGCCTAAAATCACTTAGAATATATTGTTAGATGATTGCTTGACTAAATTACATAAATTCAAAAACAAAAAATTTTGCCCGCAAAGATAAACTCAATTGCACTTTGAAAAAATGCATGGTTTCCATGGCAACATGTTGACGTGACTCTTGAAGAGGGGTGTTCCAACAAAATTGACCATATAGCCACTGTTGCTTATCCTAGACCTCTGAGCCTGGTCTCTTTTTTAAGCTCAGACATATCCCTTTTATCCTGTGGTAAGTAATGCAAATTATCTAATTTACATATTCATGAATTTTAATGAAAACATTAAACATGGTTTAAATTCCACAAATAAACAATTGTCAGGCCCAAACCATCATAATGTCACTGTTATTACACTAGTAATATATCATGTGACAAATATTTTGATGTCATCGACCTATATGAAAATTTTTATCTCATTTGAATATTCATGAATATTAATGATGATGTTGTAAACTGGGGCGAAAACAAGGGGAAAAGTATTGCCATTGGAAAGTCTTTGGTGGATAATTATGTATTTCTTACATTTTAGGACAAATTTTCATGGCTGCCAATTTGGTTAGAGGGACCACTTAAATGCCGTGAAATACTGTCCTCAACAATGAACATATTTGCATGATGTAAAATCATATTGTTTCCGCACTCATCCATTGTGTGATTCTAGAGAATGGGATGTCCTTACAATAATACCCATTTCCTACCATTAGCATGCTCTAGAATACTATGATTGATCCGATAGTAGTGCTTGGACATATCGATTTAATGGTAATCCTAATATTCAAATCAATGAATTTGCATATTCATGAATATTAATGAAAATCGTAAGAAATGGGAGGAAATCATGGAAAAATATGGAGTGCACATACAAAATCATTTGTACCTGGGCCGTAAATAAGCTTAGGATGTTAAAAATGGCATCAAATAAATGCTAAGGTATCGTACTATCCTTTTGAGGTGTGATATTAAAAAAAAAAAAAATGTTTTTCGATTTTATGAATATTAATGAAAACTTATGAAATTGGGAGAAAACAATGGAAAAGTTTAAACAAATACACCTTCAAATACATTTATATCTTGACAACCAAAAGCCCTAAAGTGTTGAAAATGAATTCAAATGGTTTCTAGGGCAATATTATACCACCCATACTGTATTAGATAAGTTATTTGAGTTTCATTTGCATGAATATTAATAAATTCTTTAGCAAAAAAAAATTGAGGTACACATTTAAACCCATGTATCTTGGATACTGAAGGATCTAAAAAGCAAAAACTGAAATCAAATGATTGCTATGGTTCCAGGGCCGTCGTCGGCTTTTGAAAAGTGGTCCGGCCATGAAAGGTCAAAGACGTTCACGAATGCCGAAGGCACGAGTAGGGGGAGAGCACGAGAGGGGGCGTTTCCCCCTCTCGTAAGGGGGGTTCGGGGGATCTCCCCCGAGAAAATTTTATGTTTCCGGACGTCCGTAGAAACGATTTTAATGCATTTTGAGACAATTTTTGAGAGATGATGAAGCCATGTACTGGTCGAAAACTATGAGGCCTGAAATCCCATACTCTGGATTCCCCCTTGCCTAAGGAACGCTCAGGGAATTAGAAAGGCGTCAGTTGATTAGGAACTGGTGGTATGTGTTCCATGATATAATAATAACATGCACGTTTTAACAAATTTTGGAATATGAAGAAAAATAATATTGCCAAAATTTTATACGTAAAAGAATTTTCAGCATTGTTGATTTAATGCAATAATAAACAGTGTTTGGGTTATTGATAAGTAGACAATTCAACTGTGGAATACAGCATAACACTTTTAAAAAAATGATCTAAGTACACAGAGAATCGGTTTTATTCACAATGAAAATGCACCTTCTCTTCAAACGATAATCCGTCAAAATCCAATAATATGACAACACCAGTCTTTAATACAGGTGTCATTTTCGTGATTGTTTTTATAACGACCGTCTCTCACACCCTCGGGCAGATTCACTGAGCACGCTTAATATCAATCAATTGGGTCACCGCACTTCCAAAAAAAAAGTTGAAAAGGCAAACACGTTTTCGGCCCAATAATCGAAAATTGTGGTCCGGCCGAAACCATTTTCGGCCAAAAAAGTGGTCCGGCCATGGCCGGACCGGCCGGACCGGCCGGACCGCCGACGACGGCCTTGTGTTCTATAACCATATGATCTGATATATAAGGCATCTAGATATTTTTGTTGTATGGATATTAATTAGAAAGAAATATCACCAAAAAAGTAAAGGTGGTATACCAACAAAGTTGCTTATATCTCCACTGCTTATACCCTTAGAGGGATGACAATGGTACCCATAGAATGCTAGGACAATATAGGCTAATAGATAAATAGTATCTGATTAAAAACCATGTAGTCTGATAGATAAACCATACCGAACATGAATGTTACATAAATTGTAAAAATTAAATAAAGTTGAAGGTTGTACTCAAACAAAATCGCTTGTATCTTGGTTGCTATCAAATATGCTTTATAAATCTGGATATATGGCAATGATAGATTGTGCGTGTTTTAGCAATAATTTGGTGCCACTTTGAACTCTCTAAGTATATTTGCAGTCCAGATATAAGCAATTTTATTGGTAAACTCCCTTCATTTTCCGGTCTTTTTTCTCTTATTTATAAAGATTTGTTTAAAATTCATACAGCAAATATGTCAGATAGAGCAATAAGCAGATAATATGCTCATAGAACAATGTCTAAGCAATCATTTCATACCAATTTCAGATCTCTGGGTCTATTAGTAACCATGATATGTGCGTTTTTACATGTATACCGCCTTATGCTTTCAGCATTTTTACCCCAATTCCTAAAGATGTTATTAATATTCGTGAAAATAAAAATCAAATGACCTATTAATTGCAATATTGGATGGCATAATATTGCCTTAACAACCATTTGATACATTGTTCGGCACTATTGGGCTTTGGGTTGCCAAGGTACAAGCCATTACTTACGTTTACCCCTTTATTTTATTTTATTTTTTTTTTTTCATTTTTTCGTCCTGTTTTTAAAGATGTCATTAATATTCATGAAATTACAAATTCAATTATTTTTTTATATTATATTTCAGAGTGATAGTTCATTGCCACAGCATTGATTTGATATCACTTTTGGCACCCTAGGTTCATTAACAGCCTGAGTACAGGG
Source organism: Rugalucina vietnamica (assembly GCA_964017185.1). Taxonomy (NCBI): domain Eukaryota; kingdom Metazoa; phylum Mollusca; class Bivalvia; order Lucinida; family Lucinidae; genus Rugalucina; species Rugalucina vietnamica. Next base: position 37,379,872 of record OZ024877.1, read on the forward strand.
TTTTTTGTACGTAAACCCCCCTTTTTCCATGATTTTTCTCCCACTGTGATTTTTTATTAATTTTCAGGAATATATGTAAATTCAATTATTTCAATATTAGTTATGAAAATTTAATTGCTATGTCAATGCAATACTATCAGACCAATCATAGTATTCTGAAGTATGCTTTTGGTGGGACGTCAGTATTATTTGTAGGATCATCCCATTCTATCTTTAAAATCCCACTAGGAGTGGTTGTGGAAATAATGTGATGTTTACATCATGCAAATGTGTTTATTGTTGGACATCTTTTATGGCATTTAACTGGCCCATCTGACCAAACTGGCAGCCATGAAAATTTGTCAAGGACGATCACATAACACACCATATGCCTTTCAATGGCAATAGTTTTTCTCTGTTGTTTTCGCCCATATTTTTGACATTCCAATTAATATTCATGAATATGCTAATGAGATGAGTTTCATATTGTTCCACGACATCAATATATTTGTCATATATGGTATTACTGGTGCAATAACAAGTGGTCATAATGATAGATTCGGCCAGAAATTTGTTTATTTATGGATTTTAAAACCATTTTTTCAGCCATTTTTAATGTTTTCATTAAAATTCATGAATATGCAAATTCGATAATTTGCATAACTGACCAAAGGATCAAAATGCTCTGTCTGTGCTTTACAATAAGACCAGTTGCAGTGATCTAGAGGACTTGTTACAGTGAAAATATTATCGCTTTTGTAGGTACAAGTAGAAAAGCCCACACCCCTGCCCCCTCCGCATTCCCACCTCAGCCCTTTAACTTTTGAGATTTTTTATTATTCATTAAAGACCTTCCAATAATTATAAAATGTTACTTTTTATTATTTTGTTGCAGTTTGGAATCCTTAACATATACCAATTTGCAGCAATTTTTAGTTTTCTTAATTTTGGCAGTCATCTTGGAAATATGCAAATTAGATGGTGAAGGAGCCATTTCTCAGCTTGCCAACATTGGTTTTTGGATTCAGCATACCCAAATACCCCTAAAAATGATCTCAAACCCTTTTCCTCACAAAATGCCTGTACCTTCATAACGAAGCGTCTTTTCTCATTTTCTGTCTTAACTATAATATCTTCAGGGTGCTTATAACCAACAGCTAGATGCAGAGAAAGCCAAACAATTGGTACCGGTAGGTTTAGAAGTTATTAGCTTTCAAAATGAATGTTTTCTGTATCTCCGGGAGCATGGTTGCAAAGTGATAGAAAGTTGTGTTGGACTCCAGATAGAGAAGTCGGGGATTTAAGTTCAAGTTAATACATATATCCAGTCTTCGCGAAATCTTTTTATTAGCTGCATGACAGCTGTCCGGCAGACTGCATTTTATTGCTGGACACAACCCAATTTTGGCAGATCTATATGTTATCATTGTAATTATGATAATTTTTGTTGGACTGTTGTCTGACAGAATAAAATATTTTGTCAGTCAGAATGAAATTTTGCTGGTTTTGACCAACAGACCGACACTTTTCGTGAAGACTGCATAGCTTTTGATTTTGACTCCCAATTTTCAGTAAAGCCCCATAGAAAGTACAGGTCAACCACAGTATATTTCTGTCTTTGGGGTCCATAGTCACAGACAATAAGTGAAAGCTTGTTATATTGACATGTTACATGTATATTGAAAACCACATTATAGTGAGGCACTTTATAATGAGGTTTACCTGTGGAGCAAAAATCCAACATTTAATAACAGGCCTTAGTTTTAGTCAAAGGTCTTATGTGAATCCTAATGAGAAGTCACTGAGTTATGTTGTGTAGCACATTGAATTCAAGTAATTCCATAGAGAACTGGTTAAGTACCCAGGAAATGATGGCTCTGTTTCAGCAGTTATGCGTTAAACATGCTTGGATGTTTAACAGTAATACAAACAAACTATTAAGACTTCGGTCAACCAGGGCATCTGCCCAGTCTGTTCTGAACTATGCTGTTTGAGTAAGGGCATTAGTTTCATCATGTTGGCATTAAAAACTTATCAGATTGTCAGAATCTATTTAAATTGTTTCCTGCTTAATCCATCACGACCATGCAATACCAGTGATTGATTTAATCAAAGCATTGTCTCTATTTTAGGAGGGTGGTGCCTCCAAAACAGCTCAGCAACAGTCCCAACAGGCATCCCTTGTGGCTTGGCACAACCGACGTTTGCAGACCACATACTTATTACGCAGATCTCAATCTCGGTGAATTACTCGGGGTTTAACCAGCTCAAGGTAAGAAATGAGCCATCATGGGAGAAAACTGGCCTCAAGGATAAAAAACTTTTTTCATGCTCAGCTCAGCTGAAGCTAAAACTTATAATGCTCATAAATATAAAAATACAATAAAGGAAATGTTTATGGGCAGGATAAATTACTAGTTGTTGAGTACTGAACCTGAATTTTCCACTAATTTCTACTATTTCAGCATTTATGAGCAGTTGACATTTCATGCTCAGCTGATCTTGAAAAAAGTTTTATAACCTCAGGGTCTGGTCTTCAGTGTTCTGGACAAGGCCTTGAGGTTATAAAGCTTTTTTTGGTGCTCAACTCAGCTGAGACAAAAAATTTATACAGCTCTTAAATGTTACCTTTACCATTTTAGCATTTATACGCAGGATAAATTCTAGTTTTTTTTTTTGAGTCGAAGGCTCATAGGTGAGCTTATAGTATACCCATTCTTCGTCGTCCGTCCGTCCGTCCGTCCGTCCGTCGTCCACAATTTCAAAGATCTTCTTCTCTGAAACCGCTGACCCGATTGTTCTCATGTTACACATACACCATCTACAGGTAGGGGGAAAGAATAATTGTGTTTTTTGTTTTGATCGGATAAGGACTCTGGTTGCTATGGCAACTTATGCTTCCCATAGACTTATAATGGAAAAAAGTGAAAATTGCCAGTTTTTGCTGTCTTGTTGGAGATATTTGAATTTTGTTTTTGCAGAAATGTTTATTGAGTAGTCCTCTACGTTTCATGTGACTTTTGTCCTAATCCTTCATTTTGATTGGTTGCAGGGGCCCCATATAGGGCAAAATTTCGAAAAACATTCAAAAATCTTCTTCTCAGAAACTGTCAAGGGGATGAAGCCTATACTTTGTATACATGTTCCTGACAGTGACCTCTACATAATTTGTGTTTTTTATTCCAGGCGGATAAGAACTCTGGTTGCTATGGCAACTTAAAATTGCCATAGACTTATAATGGGAAAAGTGGAAATCGGCTATTTTTCCGCTAAAATTGCAGACATTTGAATTTTGTTTTTTGCAGAAATGTTTATTGAGTTGTGTTTGATGTTTCTTGCGAGTTTTGTCCTAATCCTTTTTTTTTGATTGGGTGGTGGGGCCCCATAAAGGGCAAAATTTTGAAAAAAACATTCAAAAATCTTCTCCTCAGAAACTGTCAAGTGGATGAATCCTGTACTTTGTATACATGTTCCTGACAGTAGCCTCTACATAATTTGTGTTTTTTATTCCAGTCGGATAAGAACTCTGGTTGCTATGGTAACTTAAAGTTTCAATAGACTTATAATGGGAAAAGTGGAAATTGGCTTTTTTTTTAAAACTAATGCAGCCTGAGATCTGAAAAGTGGTAGATGCAAACAACTAATGGATTAGATGAAGGTATATGATTAATTTAGGTCAAGGTCATCTCTTGACCTTGGCAGGTCTGTCGTCCATACACACTTTTCAAAGATTTTTTTCTCTGAAACTACTTGGCCAATCAAAGCCAAATTTTATGTGAAGCATCTATAGGAAGTGGGAACCAATTTGCATATAAATAATCCAGGTCACATGACCAAGATGGCCGCCATGCCCATATATGGTAAAAACCCTTAAAATATCTTCTTCTCCAGAACCGGTGAACCGATTTCAACGAAACTTTGCATGAAGTATGGATGACTCAAGTACTACAATGTATATATAAAACATGACCCTGTGGTGACCTTGACCTATTTTATGGCAAGGTCAACATAGGTTGTCAGTGCATTTGAATGGGGAAAACTTTTAAAATGTCATTTTAAGTGAAAGTCTTGCAGGAAAAGGGCAGTAGGACTGAAATTTAATGATTCTGAAAACAAAATGGACCCCAGGGGCTCATCTGCTTTTAAAATGTTATTTGAAGGGGAAAATCAGCAGGAAATTGGCAAATGGACAGAATATTGATTATTCTGAAAAAAGAAAATGGCCCAAGGGCTTCATCTGCCCCTGCACTGGGGTCAAATACCATAATATTCAAATATGTTTATTGGTATATGAAGCAGATCTCAGGTGAGCGTTTACAGGACCATTGGTCCTCTGGTTTTGTTGTTGTTTTTAACATAAAGATACCAACTGCTTTGGCTACGCTTTTAATTTAGGAGTTCCTAAAATTTCAAGATCAACTGTATTGAGCATGAAAAAGTTTTTTAACCATGTGGCCTGGTCCTACACAAACCTGTCTATACAGTTACAAGAGAAAGCCAACAGCTCGAAATTTTAGATTTAACTAAATAATAATAGGGTTTATACTATCATTGAAGCTAAAACAAAGGCAGCGATCAGCTGTGCAGTTACTGAACAGCTGATCAGCTTCTTTGTTTTAGCATATTATGAGAAGTTCTGTGTTTCTCTTGGCACAGCTGAAATAGATGTAAATGAAAATAATGTCTTTTTTGATGGTTTTGACCCTTATGGTTTGGAAATAATTTGTTTCATTTTTCTGTTTTTGTGAAAAACAACAACCAAAAAATGTTTAATTTATCAATCATGTCAATACCAGTAGAAAATCTTTGGATTTGGAAATTAAGGGCCCTTAATGCACTTCCTTGTCAATTTTATCATATCAGAAAATAAATACCAAGGTCATACTTCCTACATAAGAACACATTGCTTTTGAAAATCTAGTTGTAGCTATTGTTGCATGTAATCATTATCTGACATTAAATAAATCTGGGCTTTTAAATTTAATTTTTCAGTTCCACATAAAAGATCTGTAGTATCCACCACTGAGGCCTTTTTGTCCTGGAGCTGATAGCACAGGATGGAAATAATGGGACTGGGAGACAAAATATAGTGGAGGAAAAAAGACTTATGTTTACATTACAATAATTCAGGTTTCGTGGCCTAGCTGTATACTTGTATATCAGAGCTAAACTATATGTGTTGTAAATTACCTTTGAATACACATAAGGAGCATTAAGCTCAACATTGCAAAAACATGGGACACTCATTTTACAGCCCCTTTCACTCAAGCTTGCCATTTGTGCGTTTAGGTTTATCAAGTTTGTATGTTAATCAGGTAACTTTTTATTAGCTCACCTGAGCTTTTCGGCTTACAAGGTGAGCTTATAGTATAGGCATGATCCGGCGTTGGCGTCTGTCGGCATCCACAATTTCAAAGATCTTCTCTGAAACGGATTGGCCGATCAAGTCGAAATTTTATGTGGAGCCTCCACATAAATTGTTTGGTTAAAGCACATTTTTATTTCCAAATTCTTTGCACAACATATACAATGCATATTAAGAACACACATTTGAAATAAGATAGGGACAAAAGCAGAATTTTATCAATTTTAGCAGGTAAGTATCAGTATCTACATGGCCAAAATTCCACATGGACCGATAAAAATTACACTTGAGTTTGCTGTTTTGAAGGTCATTTAGTTTGAAGCTCACTCAAATCAGCTGATCAATCAATCTAGATGTCTTTGTGGACAACATGAGAAGAAACTAAGATCTTCACAACTCATGGTCTTCTTGCATAATGTAAATAGTAAATGGCAAACTTGAGTGAAAGGGGTTGTATTTATGATAGATGGCAACTAATCATGATGATAAGAGTTGTGTCGAGTGAATTGCCGTCTTATTTTAAACTTGTGTTGTTATACCGATGGGAATATATACTTAAGGAATTAAAATACGCAACACACTAAATTTCAACTTTTACATATGTATTTGACATTTTGATAAAATCCTTTTATGAAATGACCTACTGACTGCTTTTTGCACGTGATGAAATGAGAAAACGTCATTTTATTGATAAAATTAACGATAAAACGTCAAAAACTATGAAAAACGCAAATTGTGACGTAAACGTCGGGGCGAAAGGGAAGATGACAAATTCTTTGCATGTGGGTTACGTGACGTCGACTTGATAATGTGCAATAAAGACTAGGATCATTGTATACTTAGGTGCCGTCCCATGTTGCGTTAAATCTTGTTAACGGAATGCTGAAGTTTACAATAACGACAAATGAGTTATTAACGTCATTTAAATTATTCGATTTTGCCTATTTGTACCTAAACGGTATATATCGAACCAACATACGACACAACGTGCTTTCTAATCAACAGTGACGTCCCAGGTACCGTAGAAATGGATCATCGGAGCGTTTCTTTTGACGTTTGTTAAACAGAATATCACGTTATCTAAAGGAGCGAAACGGATTATATGTTTTGAGTAAACACTAGATTTACGCACTGTAATCAAACGTTTGGCAATTGATCATTTTTTAAATCAGAAAATTTGAAAAACATAATGAGAGTCTTTAAAATGCAGGATGTTTGATTTTGACGTTATAATGGACGTTTTAGTGATGTCTAAAGTACAAATGTAATAATGTTTACGTAAATAACCATTTTATTGAATATAACGCATGCCGAAGGAAATTTTACTGGCTTTTGACTCATTTTTTCGATTGACGTTGGTGACGTTAAACGTCCCATAACATACCCAAATGTTACCAACTGATCAATGATTACATCTGCAATCACTTTTAGGGGTTTTGGAAACAAAATATTGGTTTTTATTTCAAATTTGACATTTACTGATCATGGTTACAGGGTGTGCTACTGTAGGTCAGTGTGGTTACGCGTACGCCATTAAGCATACGTAACCGACATTATGGCTCAATTTGTTGCAATTTGACGTTTAGATATTGTGTTCATATAAGAAGCTCAGTTATACCACAAACTTGTATTACAAAGCATGTTTTTAGTAACCCAAAGTATTTGGTGCGTTTCTTTATTCCTTAAGTATAGTTTTCGCTTTTCTGTTCGTCTGTTTGTTTCTCCGTTCGTAATTCCAGAACGTTTGTAGTTTGGGTTACAGTTTCTCTGGTGGTTTATATCTCATGAACCAATGATCAAAAACCATTCATATGGTCCATGGACCATAGGTACCTTATAGGGTTTGCTTTGTTTCCATGAGTTAGGATCCCAGGGTCCATGCCCAGGGGTGGGGCTAGAGGTCAAAATCTAGGTCACCTTTAATTTTGGTCAAAGTTTTGGTTAAAGTTTCTCTGGTGGTGTATATTTTATGAGCTAACTGTCAGAAATCATTCATATTTGGACTTAAGGTACCCTATAAGGTTTGCTTTGTTTCAAGGAGTTCGGACCCGAGGGTCGATGCCCATGGATGGGGCTAGAGTTCAAAATCTAGGTCATCTTAAAAATGTGCTTTTTACATAGTGTTTTTCTTCTCTAAGGTATATCTTAACAAATACTCATAGGAAGATATTCCTATTTAGATCATAGATGCCCTTTAGGGTTGAATTACCGTTAGTATTCTATTAAACTCCCATACTCTAATAAATGCCCATCCCCCTATTTTGATGCCCCAAATGGCCATTTTATCTGCAAGTTTTGGAATTCCAGGAACCTCTAATTAACGGCCACTTTGGAAATATTTGGGAAAATCCTATATTATTAAGCAGTAAATTTCTAACTGTGCATAAACCATATAAGTAAAAAAAAAACTAGTCATTTTTTCTCTTGTAGTCCGAATAAATGGCAATTATAAATTCAGACAACTTATACCACAAAATCAACTTACCATCCTTTACCTGAAAATCGATAGACAGACAATTTGTTTCCAGGCGAAAAAACATGCTATCTAGAACCACCAATGATTTCAAATCCTTTATATGAATGCTTGAATGTTGCCAAACAGTGTAGCCTCCAATAAATGCCCATCCCCTTCTATAGAAAATGCATTGTTAATGATAAATGCAGGGCATTAAATAGAATGTTAAGGTATATTCCATGGCATCAAACAATAGGGGTGGGGCTGGAGGTCAAAATCTAGGACACATTTATATAATACAATAGTTACCAAGATTAATATTCTGTAGGTTTATATCTTGACAACCATGTGACAGAAAGCATTCCTGCATACACCATAAGTGCCACATAAGGGTTAAACCCAACCCTAGGGTTCATGCATTGTGGGTGGGGGGAGATCTAGGAGGTCAAGATCTAGGACATTTTTTTTAAGAATGACTATCCTATTTTCAGTTCAATCTAGGACTGAGGACCTGACCCACAATGTCCGTGCTTATGTCTTAGATTGGGTATACACGTCAGCTCTGTATACCACTCTAAAAATATCTGTCATTCTAAAACTACACTCCCCCATCTTTATACGTAAAGTCCTTTACAGTGCTTATTTCTAAATTGATAAGGGAAGGCACTGTCTTTCATTAGGGATTTGAGGTTCAATTTCAGGCGTGAACATGTGCAGGGTTGTTTTGATAGGGAGGGAAGCTTGGTGGCTACCAGCCAGGGGTATACATGCCTCTCAATGCACTTTTTCTGGTTTTATTTAGAAAATAGTTCATCTTCTGAATGTAACTTTATATGCATTGTTGTCTGACTCTGTATGAAAACTGGAATTACAAGCGTTAAGCTCAACATTGAAAAAAATAAATCATGAGAGACTCATTTTATTCATACAAAATAGATAGATATGAGCTGTGTCAAGTGAAATATCATCATCAGGATTTCAATAAAAGTTGAAAATTTTACAACAATGTGTCAGATACGAACACTAGTCACTTTAGGTTTCATAGCTGATGAGTGTTATTATTTATGATGCAGCTCATATGAAAGAAGTCAGTTTATATGTTAAGTTTTCAACAATTAATATGCATTATGAAATGTTTCTTATTATGCAATCATTAACTGTAGTCTAGTGTACCTTAACTGCCTTTGAAACTGTGTAAATTCTATTAGTGAATATCATGGAAGACTAATTTCTTAGAAAATTGAAGAAGCAGTATGAGCTGCATGATGAGATGATAGAACCACACACAAAAAATACAAATATCAAATTGGGAAAAGTCACACAGAATGCTAAAACCTTGTTGTTTGCATTTAAGAACAGAAATGATATCACATGCACAAAAACTATCCTGCAAATTTTCTTTTCATATATGTATACAAAAAATGCTAACATTCTCATCATGCAGCACAATATGAAATAATAATAACTCTTAACCTCAAAACTGTTCTTCAAGGATTCTAACCAGCCTGTGATGACACAAAAGATGGTTAGGTTTGAAAAATGAAAATTTAGAATTTAAAAAACATATTTACAAAACTGCAAATCATTGTGTTGCTCAAAATACTCTCAGGGGTAATTTCTGGACCATTGATCCTCTGATTGACATGAGTACTTGTCAATTTTAGTTAAATAGATAAGCAGTGACTCTTGAAACTATCATGTGCTCATAACATTAAATTAGAACAAAATACATAATTTAGTTTTCATTTATACCATCCTAACCCCACCGCCTATTTTTATACATGTGTAAACATGTTAAAGCTTTTCTTGTTAAACATGTTTACACCATTCGCTTATGGTGCCAACTATAGTTTGCGACACATAAAAGTTCTTGCGATTCTGATTCTGTGATTTTCGAATGTTGTTTGACAGTTTAGTGACTTAATTAAAAAACCTTTGCAAGAAATTCCCATGCTAGTCAGTTCTAAACTACATGTACATGTAGCTTAATGTAAGATGACCAGACTATCCAATATGACTACATATGCAGATAAAATCAATATGCTACAATAGGTAATAAATACCTGTCAAGCCCCTATCTCATTGGAATGCGACCACTGGAGACTAGTTCGCGAATAGTTCGCGACTATTACGCAACAAAGATTAACGATATAAACAAAACTTTCATGTTGCAGTCTCATTGAATAGACATTTATGCGACACATTCGCGAATTTCGGTCTAATTTTGAAAATATATTGCGCGATAGTCGTGCGACTATCGCAGGACAGTCGCGCGACATTCATGAGAGTGTCTCACGACATTCCCGCGAATGTATATTATTTTAGTTTTCATTCGTACGACAGTCGCGCGACATTCGTGCGAGTGGCGCACGACATTCGTACAAATGTCGCTAAGTTTTATTTCTCGCCAGATAGTCGCGAGTTTTTCGCATGTTGTCTCAAGACTGTCGAGCGACCGTCGTGCGACACTCGCACGACATTCATACGAGGGTCGCGAAACTTTCGCATTGTAAATTTCGCGGCAACAGGTTCGCGACATTCGCACGAATGTCGGGCGACCGTCGCACGACAGTCTTGCGAAATATTTTGGGAAAAAAATTTGCATCCAATTTTTAAACATGTTTAAAACCTTCGCGACCAGTTCGCGACTAGTTCGCGACACGTGAAAATTCTCACGACACTCGCACGAATGTCGTGCGAAAGTGCCGCAACTAAATTCGCGAAACAGTCACGAGGAATTCGCATGCCAGTGAGATACTAGCTTCAGGAAACAACTTTACAAAGAATATAATGAACTATACTTAGACAGGTTCTTCCCTTACAAGTTTTTGCAAATTAGAGTGTTGTATTGATTACATCCACATTGGTTGTTTCCAGTTACTTTGTTTGCATCTGGATAAATGGTATCATGACGTATGGCGTCAGCAGTCTTTATACATGTAATACGAAAACATGCCCATGCTTTGCCACTAAATCTATTAAAATCTTAGGTCCATGACGTTGACCTCAAGGTCACTCAGGTGGGTCTTGATGGTATAACATAAAATTTCTACCCAATGTACAAACTTATAGATACCTTATATCTTTAATCAAAAACTTTAACATAAAATGTCTAACTCTGTGACCTTGACCTCAAGGTCACTGAGTGGGGTATGGATGTTACTGCATAAAACTAAAGAAAATTATTGAACAGCAGGCTAAGTTTCATCTAGGTCCATCCATATGTTCAAGCTATATAGATTTCTAAACACTTCAACCAAAATCTTTAACATCTGGGACCTTGACCTCAAGGTCACTCATGTGGGTCTTGATGGTACACTACAACATAAACTTCAGACCAATATCTACTAACAGTGGCGGATTTAGAGGGGGTTCTGGGGGTTCACTTGAACCCCTCAGGGGGTTCACTAGAACCTTGTCTGGGACAAAATGTAAAAATTTATGACAAATCTGGTAAAGTGTTGGAAACGGAGCCCCTTGATGGATTTGGATCCAACCCTGACCAGTGACCAACATGCAAAATTAAAGACTTACAAAAACTTTATACAAAAACTTGAACACAAAAGTCTTTGATCTTGACCTCAAGGTGACCAAGGTGGACTGTGATGGTACAGAATAAACTTCAGACAAATATCTACCTACATGCAAACTATCAAATTAATCCATCAAGCCATCAACATACTGTTCAAGAGATATAGACTTAAAAAAAACAACAACATAGCAACAGCTCTCTCTCTCTCTCTCTCTCTCTCTCTCTGTACTTTCTCACAGGATTTTTCAGCTGTAAAAATTGAAAATGTTCATGGGAAAATTCTTCTATAATTTCAATTATTTTTGATCAAAACATTAATTCCAGGTGGTTCTTAAGGCGGTTCTAATGAGTATCTACACTGTATGTTTTGGATCCATAACCCCCAAAAATTGTATACCCCTGTATAGACCAGTTTTAACTTTTTAATTCACTTACATCCCTTTCAAGATCATTTCAGCTCATATGAGACAGGCCTATTAGAAGGTGGGCAAAAACGGGAGAACCCCTAGAAAACCACATGACACCACACAACCGCAAGCAGACTTTGGATTATCTCACATGGCCAGTGCGGAGATCAAACCCACACCAGACACAGCGGTGAGATAATTGAGTTCTTACCCGCTTGGACACAGGGGCCTCTGATTTTACTATTGGTCCAATGCATCATAAAATTGATAATCTTAATTCATATCATAAAATTGATAATCTTAATTCATATGCTAAAAAAAACCTGCAAACCAGCTTTGCAGTAACTGTGAATCTGATCAGCACCTTTGTTTTGGCTACACAGAGAGACGTACAATCCCTGTCCTTCTTATATTCCTAATCTCAAGCTTCTATCCTGTTTCTCTGACTTATGTATCGAGTGGCGATGGACATGGTCGGCACACAAATGTTGCTTTTCTCATGCAGCAGCTCATATAAATGGAAACTTCTGTTTTTGTAAATGCAATGAAAACCCCAGGCAGTTACCTGACACTGGGCAAGCAGGGATGGGAACAAATCAACAGCAAAAATTACATGGCTATCCGCAGGCCACTCACAGGATTTCATGTATATTCTTTAAAAAATTACTAGTACATCTAATCAAATACCCAACTGGAGATATAAGTGAATGTGCATTTCAATACAATTAATTTACTTTATCAATATGTTATTTATAGGTTGATAGCTGTTGTGCAGGAATTGGTAATGCCAAAAAGAAAGCACAGTGAGACGGAGGTAATTATTACAACTACAAAGTTGAGCTACAAAGCAAGGACCATTTATAAAACAACCATACAGTTTTCTTCCTTGTCATTAAGTCCCTAATTAGCAAACAAGGGAAACAACAAAAATGATACAAAGAATAAAATTGGTAATGTGTTAGATGAGCTATTTCCCAAAAAGGTATAGTGCTTTGCTTGAAACAAAACCTAGTATGAAAATGTATACATGTGATAATGCTCTTGTCATTTAATCAACTAGTCTGAATCTGACAGATATTTATTTTGAAATTAGCCGCATCATGAAAAAACAAACATTTAGCATATGCAAAAAAGAAAAAGGGGCAAATCATCTTCACAGTCAATGCGAAGCTGATCAGCACCTTTTGTTTTAGCTACACTGATATTACAATTCCTCTCCTGTCTAAATCCGAATTATGCTGCCACTTGCCATCTTCTATGCTTGTACAGCTCAGTTTGTGTCAGACCTTTATGGAAACCGCATAGTTGGTTTTGTCATGACACGGCTCAAATATATTTCTCAATATTAAAAAAATAATCCATGCCAAACCTCATGTTATGGCTTTCTCATTTATTTTTCCAGAACTTTTTAGATGCAGACTATTCACAAAGGTTTATTGAATCGGACAATGATAGTGACTATGGTTTTGCTCTGAGCCCAATTTCACAGCAAAATTCTGAGCCTTTGGTAAGGTTTTTCATTTTATAAAAAAATATAAATACTGTATTCATTCTATTTAGTACACAGTGCCTGTAATTATGCCCCCAACTTTGAAAAAGTTGGAAGGGCATATTGCTTTCGGCTTGTCTGTCTGTCTGTCAGTCTGTCTGTCTGTCTGTCTGTCTGTGCGTCTGTTAACTTTTGAACCGTGAATGCTACGGTTTTGAAATTTCATATGCACATTCCTCATGAAAAAATAGTTGACCCGTATTTTTTTTCATGTCCGAGTTACGCCCCTTTTCTGAGTTATGTCCCTTTGAAAACAAAATTTGAAAATCTTGTGTGCAAGATATCTCAAAAAGTATTTAAGCTAGAGCCTTCATATTTGGTACACTTGTTTGGGCTGAGGAGTAGATGACCTGATTAACTTTTGAGAACTTTCCGTCAATTTTTTACAAAAATACGGAATTTTGAAATTTTGATTGATTTTTCTACTTTTCGGTGAAATTTGAAACTTTTGAATGGTGAATGCTAGGGTTTTGAAATTTCATATCACGGGGTCTATTCTTCAAGCCAATATGCTCGGGTGTCGTCCAGGTATAAGCAGGTTCCGGTAGTGGTTTTGAGAAATTGAATGTAAACAAAGAAATGGAGTAGACAGGTGAACAGGTAAGTTGCATTATTTCTGTTTTATCTTTTGATTTTGAATAAAATCCTGATGTGCAGTCTCAAGAGAATTAACAAAGGCTAGTAGAAATCAAAACTAGAGTGGCGAAGATGCAATAGGAAACTAGATTTTGATGTTCAAAGTTTCGATACGTGGCAGTTTTGATGCAACAGTTTCGGCCAGATTCACAAGTTTGCCCTACATTTTGAATATTTATGCACCGGACATTGTCCGATTCGACCCATAAACAAATATAACCAGTTCGTACATTCCTGGGAATCGAAATCGCTTCATGAAAGCGAGTCCAAAATAAAAAATCTTGGTATAAGCACCTTTTTCAGGTGGTCGTGAATGTTAAGACGCTTTAGTACGGTAGACGTGCAATCTGACTGACACTGTACCAGGTACTCAAATTGTTTATGCAATCACAAGCACTCTCAAATTTGAAATAATTGAGCTTGTTTGAAGTGGCTGAGAGACATATTCGCTCAAAAGCTTAACAAGGATCTTATCCCATCCCAAAACATAAAATGGTTCCTCATAATTCTGGCGTGAACGCGAACCCTTGAGATATTGATGAGGCCATTTGATCTTCCTTATTCCTTAGCAACATCGGGTTGCTTTCAGACAGGCAGTTACGTAGCGCTGGCGAACACTTTTTTTGTAACATACCGTTGCATAGGAAATAGTTGCGAAGTGCTTGCTAACCCTGATTATGTATAACACGTATCAGCTAACGCGTCTATTCATATCCTACACAATATTCCCCATGTACATTTGTTGCAAATAAAATGTCGTATGCAGGGTGCATAATTTGCTCAGTTAAGAAATAGATTGTTCTCATTGAATAGGCCAGTTGTGTAGTAGAAAATGAGTCTAGTCTATTCAACTGGCGATTGTTTTAATGTGGTTTGAAATTTTAAAAAATCGCAAAACCCTAGCCCATAGACACGTCGAGCGCACGCCGTATGGAGACATTGCGATGATCGTATGATCGCCGCACGATTTATTATGATAATTTATTGACAAAAATAGTTCGGCGATCGTAGGGTGACCGCAAGAGCTCAGTCAGAAATCATAGCTACTCGCGGACATCGCACTGGCTCCGTACGATTTCTAAGTAAAGAGTGCGGATACCCTACGATTTCCATACGATCTCCATACGGTTCTGACTCAAAACATCAACGAAAGCCAGAGCAAAAAATGTTTGAATTGTTAACACATACGTCGTAGCTAACGATCACTTCCGATGTCTAAATTCGTAGGAAAAATCGCAGACCGAAAAATCGTCGATGATCGGTGCAAATGTAAAATTATAGCTCTGTCACACATTCACGTATCAGCGGCGTATCGCTCGCGTATCGATGAAAATTACGATACGCTGAGATCTGAGGCGTATTTTGTTCAAGCCACGTATGTACCACGTAAGTGTGACGTTCCTGTGGCGTATTGATCAGTGACGTATTTGTATTTCACTTTCGTATGTATGGCGTATCAAGGCGTATGTGCTACGTACGTGTGACGTATGTATGGCGTATGAAGCGTATGTGTGACGTATCTACGACGTATGCACTACGTTCCATTCTTATCTGCGGCGTATCTGTCGCGTAACCGTGGTGTTTTAATACAGATGAGTCCAAAGCGGTTCTGTTCACTTCGTCTTAATACTAATGATTAACATGCTTGTCATGCAATCATGCTTAAATTATTCTTCTAATAGAGGGGAGACCGGGGTTGAATGAATCACGGGTTAAATGAACAAGAGGGATAACTTTTGTTCACACAAGTTAATTCAACTGCTACCTGCAATATTAAATGCGCACTGTGCATATCTGCGTTTCAGATGGATTGTCGAAAGTTATACCAATAGCTGTATCTATATATCACGGAAAACTGTATTCTCGTACCCCAAATCATATTAAAGCGTTATTCTGCATTAAATAAGAAGTACTGCATAGAACTAAGTACATAACATTTAAGTCGAAAAAAAATGTTCTTTTTTACAATTATAACTCAAAGTTCTGTGTCCACATGGACTATCTCACGAGTCGAAAAAAATGAAAAGGTGGCTCATTCAACCCCAGTCTCCCCTAGTGTATTGTCATTTGCTTGTTTGTTTATGGCGTGTTTGTCATTTACATTCATTGGTGTCATCAAAACATTATAGAAATCAGAGATTGAGGATGTCACCAAAGAAAACTGTTTCAGTTTATTCATGAAGCACACTCCAGGTCATATCAATTTCCACCACTGCAACATCAGAAGCATCTGGATTTTATGAGAACAAGAAAAGAATATTTGTATATCAAATTAATTTGATGTACATATCAAGAGACATTATGAAAGCACAAAAACCTGATACTCGGATACTCTTAGAACGCCATAAATACTCCTTGTACGCCACACATATGTCACAGCAACGAAACGTACGTAGCACGTACGTAGCACATACGTCGCTGATACGTGAGGTACGTTATACACACGCCGCAGATACGCAGTAGATACGAGAGTCAAATATACGTCACGCATACGCCACATGTACGTCACAGATACAAAAGATACGCCGTACATACGTCACGGTTACGTGACAGGATAATCGCTACGTACGTGTGGCGTATCAGGAGTATGAGCTACGTATCTACGACGTACGTGCTACGTTGCTTTCGTATGTGCTACGTATGTGTGACGTATGCACGGCGTATCGGACCTGCCACGTACGTGCTACGTTTTTTTAAGTGCACACATAAAAAAACGTAGCACCTCGGCGTATGAAGAGTATGAGCTACGTATCGAGGAGTATGAGCTACGTATGCTCACGTATGTACGACGTACGTGTGACGTACCTTTCGTATCTTGATACGCCGTAGATACGTGAGTCGATACGCAATAGTGTGACAGCAATATAACCTAGGCATAATCACTATACTTTCACTATAATCGTATAAATTAGTTGTAATGCTTATAACGCCTATTACCTTTCGATATACAGTAACAATTTAACGAAAGTCTTAATGTGTGCAACTGCCCATATTAATTATGGTATTGCCTGTTAAAAGAATCCATATCACGAACGAATCTCAATAATAACGACAAATTAATAGTTTCATGTTTTTGGAAATATCTCACCACCCATGATTTTGTGCTTTGCATTCACACCACCCCTACATTTTATTCTTATACGTTACTTATTTTCATGCTGTTCTTCCTCCAAAGCAAAATGACATGTTATTTCTTGAATATATAAATCATTGAAGACCAACAAGTGTACTCACCTTCAGCAATCTGCTCAAAATCACAAGTGTGTCGACAAATCAACCAAAATGTACCGCTAGTTTATCTTCTCGCGGATGAGACATGTGCTTTTATGAGCTTTGAACATTTCCGCTGAACGCTTCTCAAACTTTTGCAAAGATTTGTTAATGTTAATTTGATGTTTTGACATGTATCTAGAGACTGCACTTCAAAAAATGTACATTGCTGACCTAAGTTCTTATATTTTTTTTCATTTTTTGAAGAAAGCATTGAAACACCAGACTAAACTGACCTTAACCAGCTCAACTCCCGAGCATATTGGCTTGAAGAATAGACCCCGTGCATATACACATTCCTCGTGAAAAAATAGTTGACCCGTATTTTTTGGTATGGCCAAGTTATGCCCCTTTTTTGAGTTATGTCCCTTTGAAAACAAAATTTGAAAATCTTGTGTGCAAGATATCTCCAAAAGTATTGAAGCTAGAGCCTTCATATTTGGTACACTTGTTGGGGCTGAGAAGTAGATGACCTGATTAACTTTTGAGAACTTTCCGTCAAATTTTTACAAAAATACAGAATTTTGAAATTTTTATTGATTTTTCCACTTTTCGGTGAAATTTAAGACCTTTGAACGGTGAATGATAGGGTTTTGAAATTTCATATACAGATTCCTCATGAAAAAAAAGTTGGCCTGTATTTTTTTCATGTACGTATTATGCCCCTTGTTGGAATAATGTCCCTTTGAAAACAAATTTTGAAAATCTTGTGTGCAAGATATCTCAAAACGTATTTGAGCTAGAGCCTTCATATTTGGTATGCTGGTTGGGGCTGAGAAGAAGATCACCTGATTAACTTTTGGGGACTCTGTCAAATTTTGACAAAATTACTCCATTTTTAAATTTTTACTTCATTTCTAACTTGCCTGCAAAAAAGCTTACATTCTGTTTCTGGATTGAGGTCAAAACAATCACAACCGAACAGCTTCTTCAGGAAATTAAATTTGACTGCATTCGAATGAAATAAATGAATCATACAAACTGCCAGTTTAGGGACAAGCATACAGTTGGGGGCATAGTGTTTTACAAACATGCATTTCTAAGTTAAGGCAACAAAAAATCCTTGTAATAAGCTCACACTACAAATGAAAACAACTATAAACTGTTATAAATCATGTAAAAAAAAAAAGGATGTCATTTAAGTGTTCCGCGTTCCGATCACTGCAAGATAGTTAATTGATCATTTAAGATTAAGTTTTAGCGCCATAATTTCGGTATTTGTGTGTACATTCTTTAAAATACCAATATTCAAGTACAACAGTGTGGGCTTATGTACATTTGTCGGTAATGGTCAAGGTGTATTCTTACTGGAGCATGTGCGTTAGAACAAATATGGTAAGCAGTCTTATTTTCGTATGAACAAAATCAGTCAAACAGAACCATAGCAAACTTTGCCACTCACATGATTTCTCAAAAGTGGTTCATATGTAGAAAAGCAGGGTTTGTTTGCCTAACCCATGCAAATGAAATAATTTGGGTTGAAAGAACCGCTTTAACACACAAATCCGCCAATGTCAATCATATAAGATATTATGTAACAAGGTAAAGCATCCATATTTCAACATTAAGAATACTAAAGGTCATTTTATATCTGAAATTAAAAAAAAAAAAAACACATAAGGAATCCTCATGTACTGGCTAAAAAAGCGAGACGCATCATGAGAAAACCTACAATCTGCATACTTAAAAACATAAACTCAGATCAGCTTTGGAACGCAAAACTGATCAGTGCCTTTTTTCTACATGGATAATATTATTATTATACTTTCTAAATCCAAAATTTCAAGGTTCTAACCATCTTCTTTTGTGGTACTGACCAATTTGTGTCCGACCTGTTCGAAAAGCACATTGTTGGTTTGCTCATGACAAGGCTCAATTATTTTTTCAGAATTTTAATACACAATACGGCCAAAGATTAAGTGATGATGAAAGTGATGGTTTCACACTCAGTCAGTTGGGCCTAATCTCTCAGCCACCTTCTGAGTCTTTGGTAAGTATAACCTTTTCATTTGATAATAAATAAGGACCTCTGACGGTGGTAATGGGAGCCATAATGTATAGCTGCCTCAGATTTTGATAAAAATAAATGTTGGTCAAATGTTTCTGTTTTTGTATGCATGTTTGCTGGTAGTCCATAGTTTATGATATTGGATTGAGGTTCTTGTTTCTAACGAAGTACTGCTTTATTTTTGGGTTAAAATGGGTATATTTTGTATTAAACATATAGAAAAATAGAAAAGTATTTATTTAACATTGTTCCCCCCCGAGTCCCAAGAAATCCCTTTGCATATGAATGTATTGTCATATTATACATAATATATGTGAATGGCGTTCTGGGACTCGGGGGGGAACAGTACCCTACAGCCCAAAATGTTATCTCATTACTAGAGCCCAAGTATGTGAAAGTGTTTTTAACTTAAAATTAAAAAGAAAACAAAAAGCAGTTAGGTTGTATGCCATATATAAAGTACAAAAAATGGATATATACATTTGTTTCGAAAATTACCCCCCAATCTGTTTGATTTATAACCACTTTTATGTTCCATTCCCCAGAAAATGAGGGTACTGTACATTCTGTGGAACAAACTTTTGTAATCATTCTATACTAATATTGTCCACTTGTTTACACGGCCAATAACCTCTTGCACCACAAACAGTAACATTGTTGGACTGTTTTCCTATTTTTTTTTTAAATGTATTAACTTCCAAATCAACAACTTTTCAGTCAGGTCGGTACGATGCCACCACTGTCTAGGTATTAGCCAGTACCACGGGAACGTAAAATATCTTTGTCATTGGTTCAATACAGCGACGTTAAGTTTCAAATCACCAACTTTAAGGGTGTTTACTCAATTTTCCATTCATCTCAAAAAAGTACATTTGCTTATTATATCACGCTCGGCATCAAAACAAGAACCTTTCAATTCTTTAATGAAATTGAATCTAAATAGAGGCCCTGGGTTTGATACAATCGTGGGGAGCCGTGCTGTGCCTGAGACACACTATACCCCCCCCCCCCTTGAGTACTTGGTACAAGAAGTAATACGTGGCTCAATCCCAAAATGATTGAAAAAATGTTCCTATTAAAGGATGCTCGGCCATAATCTAATCAAATCAAAAATAACTTTAAAGATTATAATCACTTCAACACAACCATTATTTTGAAACGAGACACATGTAAGACAAGCCAAGTTCTGTTTGCGGGTGTGCCTGGAGTTTTTTTTTCTCTGGGTTCTCATGTTTTCGTCCACCTACCGTTTGGTCAATCTCATACGAGCTGAAATAATCTTGAAAGGGACATTAAAGCGAATCAGAAAAATAAATACATTGAAGGCCGTGTTGTAACAGGTTTATACAGGTAAATAAATATTCATGCAAGGTTGCTCAGTGTGACCAAGTTTTGTCACAATGGGCCGTGTCTGGAGAAAATGTTTTTGGTTAAGAACGAACTCTAATCAAGCTCAAGCTGTGCAAGACATAGAAGATGGATTGAAGTTTTGTTCATTAATGACACAATTCTGAGTAGCTGGCTGGTCATCGCTGATCTGGGTATAAGGTTTTGCATATAACATATAGCAGGTTTTCATATGAGTTAACAGTGCCTTGTATAATGTTTGGTAGTACTTAGACAATAATATTATACAGGTAACTGCTAAAGGTTTGTACCCAAAATGTTGATGTCGTAATATTTCAATTTTATTTCAATGGCATTATGCATGTTTATCGCACTTTACACAGTGTTACATACATAAAATATGATACAATAGTGGAATTACAGGACTACAAGCAAGGAAAACCGAAAAATTAAATTTTTCTCACATATGAAATTTTGACCCCCACCCCCTCTAAAATCGCCTTTTTTACACTATTTGGAGGAAAAAGTCAAAACTTTTAATAGTTATAGGTTCAGAATACATTGGGCTTTTGCCCTAATTATGAAATACCACCACCAGAGCCTTTGAGACATTGTTATGGTATTATGAAAACGAGGCATAAAACCCCTAAGAATGTCACAGATTCTTAGGGCAGCCCCCATGGCCGAGTGGTTCAATGTGTTGATATTTCATTATCAAACCTAACCATTACCTCTGTCTGGTATGGGTTCAAGCACCACACAAGGGACATGTGAAACAAGCCAAGTTCTGCTTGCGGGTGTGCCGGGTGTTTTTTCTTGGGCTTCTCCCATTTTGTGCCCTCCCCCCCCCCCCCCCCTCTCATATGAGCTTAAATAAACTGAATTAAAATAAGAAAATAAATCATTTCAGATCAGCTTTGGAATGCAAAACTGATCAGTGCCTTTTTTCTACATGGATAATATTATTATTATACTTTCTAAATCCAAAATTTCAAGGTTCTAACCATCTTCTTTTGTGGTACTGACCAATTTGTGTCCGACCTGTTCGAAAAGCACATTGTTGGTTTGCTCATGACAATGCTCAATTATTTTTTCAGAATTTTAATACACAATACGGCCAAAGATTAAGTGATGATGAAAGTGATGGTTTCACACTCAGTCAGTTGGGCCTAATCTCTCAGCCACCTTCTGAGTCTTTGGTAAGTATAACCTTTTCATTTGATAATAAATAATTAGGGCAGCCCCCATGGCCGAGTGGTTCAGTGTGTTGATATTTCATTATCAAACCTAACCATTACCGCTGTCTGGTATGGGTTCAAGCACCACACAAGGGACATGTGAAACAAGCCAAGTTCTGCTTGCGGGTGTGCCGGGTGGTTTTTCTTGGGCTTCTCCCATTTTGTGCCCCCCTCCCCCCCCCCCCCATATGAGCTTAAATAAACTGAATTAAAATAAGAAAATAAATCATTTCAGCTGCCTCATGAGAAAACCAACAATGTGTTTTTGGAACAGGTCGGACACTAACGGAGCTGTACAAGCACATGATAAAGCTAGGGGCTTGAAATTTTAGATTTAGAAAAGTAGAACTTTTACTGGGAAGCTGATCTGTGCCATTGTTTTCCCATGTGCAAAATGTTTGTTTTCTCATGATGTAGATCATAAAAACATATTACACCTCAACCTCTTTATAACGCTATTGTTGGGGTCCATGACAATATCCGTGTTAGCTATCCAATCCGTGTTATAACGAGAGTAAAATATATAGATATATAGCAAAATCATAGTATTTGGGGTCCATGAATGGTCCGTGTTATATCCAAAACCGTGCTGTAACCAACCGTGTTATAAAGAGGTTCAGGTGTATTTTAAAACACTTTACATGTACATTGTTTTTCACAGACACCAATTGAAACATCCCAAGGTGAAGCTGCTTTTGTCACCCAAGAGACATCACAATTTCAAGTGAGTGGTAATATAGAGTGATTTGGCTTGTTTTGAATCTTGAACAGTTCTGAATCATGTGGTCTTATCGTCCCAAACAACACATTAGCGATTAGATTTGAAAAAAATCTTTCGTACAGTTTTAAGTCCTTTTATGTATGTTACTCTGCATGAAGTAATATTTACCAAATTCATCTGTATGCTGAAAAAATATCTCATTGTTCGGGATGAAATGTTGAAAAAGAACTTATTATTTTGCACCGTTGTATTTATGAATACTGCATTATAAATGTGCATTCCCACAAAAATCAATGTCGAAATTGTGTAAGTTTAAACATGCATGCAAATGATTTTAAGTGATGAAAACAGCTTTGTCTAACGCCATGTTCCTAACCAAACACACCACAATATTCACTAAAACTCAAACAATATAGAAAAAGTAACTTAAACAGTAAATATTGTCCCTTTGCCAATGATTGATTTACTTTCTACTGAGATTAACGTTCCCAGTCAACAATTTTTCAGTCATGTTGAGACAGAGCAAACATCGGTACATGTATAAATGGCTGATTCCGTTCAATGTCGTTTGAGACGCTAATGTTATTTGATGACGTCAAGCGTAAGTGTTCAAAATAACTCTAGACATTCGATAACAGTATGAAAAGTAATTGTATTTTTAGCTCACCTGAGCCGAAGGCTCACAGGTGAGCTTATAGGATAGGCAGGCACCCGGCGTCCGTCCGTCGTCGTCGTCCGTCCGTCGTCCACCATTTTCAAAGATCTTCTTCTCTGAAACCGCTTGGCCAATCACAGCCAAATTTTATATGAAGCATCTATTGGAAGGGGGAACCAATGTGTATATAAGAAATGCAGGTCACATGACCAAGATGGCCGCCATGCCCATATATGATAAAAACCCTTCAAAAATCTTCTTCTCCAGAACTGATGGACCGATTTCAACGAAACGGCACGAAGCATCCTTGGCTCAAGCACTACAATGTGTATATAAATCATGACCCTGTGATGACCTTGACCTATTTTACAGCAAGGTCAACATAGGTCGCCAATGCATTTGAATGGGGAAAACTTTTAAAATGTCATTTAAAGTGAAAGTCTTGCAGGAAATGGGCAGTAGGACTGAATATTAATGATTCTGAAAAAATTGGACCCCAGGGGCTCATGTGCCCCCACCCTGGGGCAATATACATGTATATCTCCATAATATTCAAATGTCTTCTCCTCTGAAACCGCTTGGCCAATCAAAGCCAAATTTTATGTGAAGCATCAATAGGAAGGGGCAATCAATGTATATATAAATAATCCAGGTCACATGACCAAGATGGCCCCCATGCCCATATATGGTAAAAACCCTTCAAAAATCTTCTTCTCCGGAACCGGTGGACGGATTTCAATGAAACTTGGCATTCGATGGCTCAAGTACTACAATGTGTATATAAATCATGATCCCCTGATGACCTTGACCTATTTTACAGCAAGGTCAACATAGGTCGCCAATGCATTTGAATGGAGAAATCTTTTAAGAAGTCATTTAAAGTGAAAGTCGTATGTGCAGCAGATCTCAGGTGAGCATTTACAGGACCATTGGTCCTCTGATTTTCGTAAGCCTGAGCCTATTTATTGTGCACAAAAACTTCTAATGCATATTAAAGTGTTCGTAATAAATGTAAATGTGAAGCAACTACCACTATTTTAGTGCAAACGAAAGCAAACCAACAGCAATTGCTTGGCCTTTTGTGTTTGTTTCCAGAAATCATGTCGTATCTGAAGAATATATGCCATCCCTATTATACTTTGGTTTTGTTGAATTTTGGTAACCGCTTGAATTCATTGTGTATGGCGTTAATAACTGACGTTGAGGTTTCGATTTAAGTATCAAAGTTATGCAGACTGGCTGTACTCTTCAGTTAAAAATTATTTTTGCCAATATATCTTGTATTCTGAGAGTAAGGAGCACTTAAACAAATGAGGCGTTTTCAAAGTCCTTGAGTATACTTGTTTTTTGGTTCTGGCAAAATGTATTTAGGAGTGCACTGGCCCAAGGCCCTATTTTAAAAATGTTCTTAGGAAAAATTTCTCCAATGTGCATGTTCTTCTAATATTTATTTTTTACAGCTTGACCTTACCTTCCGATCTCAACGGGAATATTATGACAGACTTCAGCAAGCAGGTGAGTCAATACTTCACTTTGATTATGACATAGACTTAGATAGCTCACCTGCTAGCTCACCTGCTTGTGTGTCCTCTTCTGTATCATCACAAACTGTCATAACAGGACTTAGTCCATATACATCTTTGTGTATAGATAACCAAGTTGTGGTGGTGGCAAATAATATCAAAAATACACAGACAGTTTTAACAGGGGAAACAACTTCCATTTTCTTGGAATAATGCAATTCAATTTGAAAATACAAATCAAGGACCCAGATATTTAAAATATTTTTCACAATTTCACCAAGAACCATGTCTTCGAAAAATGTATCTGTACATCAGGTTCTCAATTCGACCATAGAACCAACAGAAACTGTAACTACAGAATTACTGCTTCATTTATACAAATTTATTCAAAGTAAGGAATTAACAGGAGCGGATGTATGTAAATTTTTGAACTACCCAGTAAATTGTTCAAAGAAACTTACTTCAAGATGTTTTAAGTTAAAGGCAAAGGCAAAGGGACTAAGGGGAAAATACTTAGAGGATTTTATGTCTGAAAATGTGGACATTTGCTCAGTAAATAATAGATCTAGCACACAAGTTGCAGAACTGAAAAAAGACTTAAATAAAGTAACTGAAAAGTTAGACAAGGTGGAAAAGGTAATCAGAACACAAAGAGACAGAATATCATCAGATGGAATAGAAAAGAAACACTTGAAGAGGAAGGTTAAACAGCTTCAAAACAGCAGAGATCTGCAAATGAAAAAAATAAAGTTAAAAACTTCAAATGCTGGTACTGATAGACAGGAAGTTAAAATTGCAACCCGTGACTTACAAAATAAAAACACACTCTTAATGAAGAAAGAAAAACAAATTAAAGAATTAAGACATAAAATAGGACACTTAACAATGGAAAACACAAAATTGAAAGGTGAACTGAAAAAAGAGAAGAAACTGAGAAATTTTGAAATTAATGACAGTGAGGTAAAATTTTCCAACATTCAAAGTAAATTAAAAGAGTCTCAGATTGAAGTATCTAAATATGTGAATAAAAACAGAGAACTTACAGAAACTATAAAATATCTTGAAGCCCAAGAAATGCAAGAGACTGCAATACAATTGTTTGATGATGAAAAGGGTTGTTTTAGTGCTAAGACTGAACTCTGCGTCCATGAGCTACTGGATTTGTCTGTAGCCATGGACAAAGTTCCGAATGTAATAGAGAGTGTACTAAAATTGTGTGGCAAAAAAGGTGACAGAATTCCAAGTGAATCAACTATAAGAAATATAAATGTAAGAAAAATTGGTCTCACACAAATGCAGCTATGTAACACATTACCACAACAAAATGATTTGACATTATATACAGATGAGACTTCAAAGAAAGGGAAAAAATACACCGGGTACCATCTTAGTGACAAGGAAGGGAATATGTATGTATTGGGTTTAAGAGAAATGAGTAGTAAATCATCTAAGGAAACACTGGAAACATTCAAAGAAATATTAAGTGACCTAGATTCGGCTATTCAAGAGTGTGAAAATGAAATAGGCAATAAAGTTTTGAAAAATATTCGGTGCACCATGTCTGATCAAGCTAGTACATGTAAAGCTTTCAATGAATTATTAGAAGACTATAGAAAATCTGTTCTACCATCTGTACAAGAAAATTGGTCACAACTTTCAGAAAAAGAAAAATCAGTTTGTTCTAAAATGTATAATTTCTTTTGTGGACTGCATATTCTCGTAAACTTAGCAGAGGTAACTAGCAAAACTATAAAGGAATTTGAAGTGAAAAGTGAAATTTCCAAGAAAGGTGCAGCTGCAGAATCAGGCCTAGTGTATAATGCAAGTGAATCAGGGACGGTACGCCTTGTTCGAACCGCATGTAAAGCTTTTACAAGGGGAGCAGATGAAAAAAGTGGTGCCTATAGGGCTTTTACGGATTACTTGATATCAAAAGGAAAAACAAATAAGTTGGTAAATTTCAAGGGAAACAGATTTAATGTGTTGTTCTTAGATTCAGGCCTTGTCTTTTTCTATGTCAAAGATATTTCTCATTTCTTGAAAAATGTACATGGTACACCCAATGGCTTACTTTGAACAATCTTAGCAGACTGCCAGTGTGAGGAATATCTAGCTGGAGCAAAAGCACTTGGTATTCTAGAAAAACTGATAACTACACCATTATGGAGAGTAATAGAGAGCGATTCCCATATTCTGTCTATGAACACTCACTACACAAATCTCGTTGACTTTCTGGACAGAATGTCTGCTAATCCATCTGGACTTCTTGATGGAACTGAGAAACCATTCCCTGATAAAACAACTGTTGAAACAGATGACCCAGTTCTCTCTGCCTTGCTAGAACCACAAGACTTTGACCCATTTGTAAGTGCAATTCTCCAGTGTGTATTATCAGCATGGTCAGCTTACCTGAAACGCGCAGTAAAAGATCATCTGCCGGGCGGAGTTTTGTCAGAAGTTAGTGATAATCTTATGGAACAAGCAAGATCAGTTCAGAAACACAACAAATTTGCAGAAAGAATTTTTGGAATGTTAGACCATCTTATTATGAAGAGACCAAATGCAACCACTCTAGCCAACGAAGCCTTTATTGCTTTCTCCGTCAATAAGACCAGTGAGTGGCTATCCAGCAAAGATGATGAAGTTTTGAACAAGGAAGAAAAGTTGGAAAAGAAATCAAATCTAAATTCAAGGAACGGATGAAAGAAATTCAAAGAAAAAATATTGAAGTTCAGAAAATGAAGGAATCGGAGAAAGAGAGAAAAAGACTGAAAGCAATTCAAGAGAAGGAGGATCTGACAAAAGAAATTGAGTGGTTTGGCCTTTGGCAGAGCAGAAGCAGTGTATTTGAAAAACTAAAAGAAATAAAATCACAAACAGAAAAGAAGAGAGCCCTGACAACACAACTAAAATTCAGAAAACTTGTGCTCAATCAAACACACCCGGACATGACTGTATTTAATACGACCAAAAAGCAAGGAAAAGACCTCACTGTATCAGACCTCACGGAAAATGTCATCAAATTAGTTGAGGATGCTTTAACTTCCCATGAGAATACCGAGAAAGCCATACCCCATATGCCTCTCCTTGTGGATAAGGATGTGGAGCATAAATTTGAAAATGGGGAAGTGTACAGAGCCCATGTTATATCCGTGGTTCCGGGCTATATTTCATGGTACAACATTAAATATGTCGACGACCCTGCTATCTACACATACCAACTGCAGGAAGACTACCTGGCTGGAAATTTAAAGATTGTTGTACCAAGTTCAAGGTATCAATGTTACATGTAAAGGCTGTTATGTCATGTTCTACCACTTAAAACAAATGGTTAAAGGCCATATAGATTTAATTAAAAATGAATTACTGTGAATGAAACAAAAATCAAGTGGTTGAATATTTTTTTACTTTTAACAATAATATTAAAGAAAGAATGAGAGTTAAGGGATTCAAATTTCGCTAAAATGTAATGATAAAAGAAGCAAATAGTAAAAAGTTTAACATAGGTTAGGGTGACGAGATCATGGTGCTTGGATGACTAAATCAAGAATTCATATAACTGAGATAAAATTACTTAGAGAAATTTGCTTAAATTATCAACCGCATGCAAATAAAATGAAAAAGAAAAAAAAATCAATGTTCTGCAAAATATAGGTAATGCACTGGTTCTAGTGCATTTTAGAGTTTACGTTAAGAAGACGGTCACATACATGCACAATGCAAGGAGACATGCTTGAAGTTTTAACTACAACAATGGCAAAGACTTCACTGTAACAATGGCATAATTGTACATTCGACAGAACTCGAACCAAATACTGACAAAGTCAATGGACAGTAATAAATGAGCATCGTCATGATAAAACAAGCTGTTTGCCTATTTGAAAACATCTACACAGATAGCTGTATGCAGTAACTGCACAAATTATCAACAAATTTTTCACTTCAAAGACTTTACAATCCCTCTTTTGCTTTAAATCCAATCTTGCCTTTTCCTTCTGACTGTTTTTTGTTATACTTGGTCATTACGAAAACATGCCCATGCAATATACAGAGAATTTTTTAAGAACAAAAATTGAAAATTTCAGTTGAAAATTTATGATTGTTTTAATATTTTTGCTCAAAACATACATAGTGAATACACATTAGAACCGCCTCCATGAGGCGGTGCAAACGAGTACCCACAATGTTTATTTCGATCCAAAATAAGAAAATTATGTATACCCCTGCAAACCCCAGTTTTTCTATTTAAAATTGTGGTTGAAAGGGGTACACATTTCATGGACATGTTTTCCACATGAGTAGCTCCTAGAAACAAGTACTCTTGCACCATGGCTCATATATGGAAAGGTCACCTCATCAAATTGAGATTTCAAAGCTATGACAAGCAACAATTTATTATGCATTTTCATGTTAATAGCTATCACAATGAAACAAAATGAACACATGAATTGAAAGCTGAAAAGGATATCAAGACATTAATTATTCATGCTCACATTTAGTTTTGCTTCCTTGTTTTCTTTTTTCTTTTATTTTGGTTACTTTTTATTTTGTTTAGTTTTCTTTTCTTTAGTTTTTGTTTAGTTACACTTTTGCTTTGCACATATAGATAGCATGGTAAAACAGAATATAAGATCAGCCTGTGTTTGTCTTCTGCTTAAAGTGTGTACAAATGTATTGCTTGAGATGTTTTGTCATTGCATAATGCTTCTGCATTGTTGTTTTGTTTTCTTGTTACTCCCATCAATCAATTTCTGATTATTCTTGGGAGGTGTACATTGTACACTCCGGTGTGTTTGCAGGATGAGCCTACATGCATGAGGATAGAACCTGTGTAGGGATCTTTAACCTGCACAGGGGATGACTGTCCCTGCACAGGGGGCCTCCAGTTAACGTCCCGATCCGAAGGACGGCGCACTGTATCATGTCATTCCTGCAAATGACACGAAGGGAAGCGTGTTCGGACCAACAAATTTTCCTCGCCGCCGGCGGGGATCGAACCCGGGACCTCTAGCACAAGAAGCCAGTGCGCTAACCACTCGGCTACCTCGCTTCCCTTAGCTGTTGTTTGTCTTCTATGTTATATGTGATAAACTTAAGTATAAATCATAGAAATGTCATAAGGAAATAGGACTATCTGGTCTGAAATAGGAAAATATTCGACTCATAAGTAATCTTATGGTTTTTGCAAGATCCAACACAAACCCAGCTGTTATTTTATTTTTAAGGTATTAAAAAAAATGGTTCTGATCAGCTGCATGAGCTTTATTAGTGACTTGTACAATTACCAAGCAGCTGAACAGCAACTCGTATTGTATGTGCAAGAGTAATTTTTCTCTAAATAAAAAGGCTTGTCATTACGAAATCATGAACTATGCAGATATTTCTGAGTTATAAAAATTGAAAATTTTCAGTCGAAATGTTTGATATTTTTCTTATTTTTACCCAAAACATAAATTGTGATACACATTAGAAATGCCTTGCCAAGATGGTTTTAACCAGTACCAACAACCTATGTTTTGGAACAAAAATAAGAAAAATAGGTATACCCCTGCATACCCCAGTTTTTCTATATAAAACTGGGGTTTAACTGTTTAAGGGGGTATTCATTGCACGGGGATGTTTTCCTGATGTGTATGAATACTAGTATTCTACTGAAGATCAGCTTGATTGTACTACATAGATGAGCTGCAGTAAAACAATAACTAATGCAAATTTTAACAGTCAAAGTATACTGCTATTAGGAATTGGCTTTTTTTTTTCAATTCGTTCCACATCATACACATATAACACATGTGTTGTATGATAGATACTAATGTGATTTTTTCATTATTTTAATATTTTATGTATTAATAGTATGTTCTACATGTTCTATATATGCAAACAAAAATAAGAGCAGTCTACTAATCATATCTTGTACTTTCTGGATTTGTAGGTCTGAAGGACAGTAACAACTATCAAGGACTGGGATAAACGCCCTGACTCTCTGATCTCCTCTGCTGAAATGTCTGATGATTGTGTGTCGAGGTTCGCAACTCTTGTGAGAGCCATGGACTAATTTCCATCCTGTCGCAACCTCTGATGAAGTATTGTCAATATGGTGTGTAACCAGTAAACAGTCAGATTCAGAACAAGGAGCAATGACTTGACAACAAATGTTCATCTTCCAATTAGTGCAAGGTAACTGCATACTTCAATGTTTTATTTTGTAAAATTATCGTGAGCAAGGTGGCATAGCCATAATACATCCCACTTCGAATTCAATCCCCACTGGAACCATGATGTTGCATCATTGAGCAACTCTTATTGTAAGCTCTAGGCACATGAACTCCCCATATTACTAGTTTATACTCGGTCTAGACATGACTGAAAAAATTATTAACTGAGACATTAAACCTCAAAACTAATAAACTGCAATTTTGTACAATTAATCATACAACAGTGATTCATTTATTACAACAAAGTCACTTCAGCGAAGTAATCTGAATTTTTAGGCAGCTTGGTTGCATAGTGATAGAGCAACAGAGTCCGAATAGAGAGTCCAAGCAGCTATCTTCAATAGGGACAATTTTTTGTGTTTTTTTTTTTTAAATTCAGTTTTACATCCCTTTCAAGATTATTTCAGCTCGTATGAGACGTGCCAATCAGTAGGTGGGGTGAAAATGGGAGAACCCTGAGAAAAACCACCTGACACACCCGCAAGCAGAACTTGGCTTGTCTCGCATGTGGCCAGAGCGGGGCTGGAACCCACACCAGACACAGCGGTGAGATAATCAAATGATTAAGAAACAGCGCTTTTAACTGCTCGGCTTGGGGCACTTTGTTGCATCTTTGAGTAAGAATTAACTAAGATAAAACTCTTTGTAAAGCTTTTTTAATACCAAGAAACTGGTATCTTGGCCTTGACATAACTGAAATTTGTTGATGGAATGTTAAGTTGTATTATAACAAAATGAAAATTTGGTTTCTCCAGTCTTTCAGTTGAGACTTCCATTGAGGTTCAAACACTGTATGATGTTAGACCATGAGTTTTCATGGAACAATTCAACATTAAACATGTTAAATTCAATCTCAGAAACAACAAATCCCATGAAGCTGCAGCTGTGTCTTTGGAAAAACTGATTTTTACTAATGCAAAAAAGACAAAGATCAGCAGTGCAGTACCTGCACAGCTGTTCAGTACAAGCCTTTATTTTCCATGTACAGGTAGTACAAATCCTGTTTTCCTTACTTCGGAAATTCCAGCCTTCTAATCTTCCACTTAGACAGAAGAGGCCATATTTGTCACACCTAGAAGCAGAACTTACTACAGATTATTGAAGTGCATCATCCCTCAAGTGCATGGTTGGTTAAACTTTTATACAACCAAAATTTAATGATTAATTAATCGACATAAATTCTTCTTTTTTTCCCATTTCTAATAATTTATTTCTCATGATTGTCCATGTGCAAAAAAGGCATGTTTCTTGCCTATGCTGCATTTTTAGGTGGATTGAACTAGCTGTTAAAATATTTTTCAGTATTGTTTTCAAAATAAATTATAAGCAGTGCATGCTTATTTCATTTATTAACAATCTGGTTACTCCTAGCAGATGTGGCCTAGTATGAAACTGCAGTTGTATTTTCCAGGTACATGCAAATTTTGTACAACCAGCAATCTGCAGCTCTAGTCAGCTTCAAATTCAAGTCTATATATTGTTCGGTGAGTAGAATTTTAAAAACTGCACCTATGCCTCAGCCTAGTGGCATAGAGCATCAGTTAACTCCAAGCAAAGCTTAAAACAAATTGACCGACCACATGAATACTTGTTAATTGATAAGTGTCTAAACGTAACCATGAAAAGTGTTCTAGTCCAAACAACAATTCATGTTATAAGCGCTAGTTGTTTACTTTGGCTGTTATATATATGAAAGCACATTTCGGATGGCACGACATCCCAATGTTTCAACGTCCCAACATGACCATCACTGTTGACCGAGAAATGAAAACAAAATGAATCAGAGCATCAGTCTATGGAACAGAGTTGGATAGTACCCATCTACTACACAACTGTCATAATCATATTAAAATTTTACACGAATTATATACTCTGCAAAGTTTAAATGAATCACAAACATGGGTTGACCTTGACCTATTTATGGTTTGTTTGCCTGCCTGTTTTGGAGCTGTTTATGCAGACTTAAAAAATACATTCATGATCATTTATTGCACCAATCTGCTGGCTTTAATTGGAAGACTTCCTAGCTGTTGAACAATCCCAATTATGAGAGTGTGTTAGCTAAGTGGTAAAATGTTGGATCACAAATCGAGATTCATGTTTTGCTTAAAATTTGATTGTTTTGTATGGTTGATTTAATGCTTTATGTCCAGGATCGACAGCGAATATTCTGACAACCTGTAGTGAGTCTTCCAAGCGACACGGTTCGTGGGCTATCCTCCCAGAGGTAGGTTAACAGTACTTTTTCTTAACTGCGTAATGTTTTCACCAATAACTGACAAAAGCTCTCCTTCAATCGATGAAAGAAGGAGAATGGTTTTAGAAGTATTTACATTACCAATTCTTCATAATGAAATTTGACAGACATTAGGATCAATCGTGGATCAGCTTTACTCTGATCGGACATGTCAGTGATCAAGCCATCACACCCAGTCTCATATCTGAACTGTCTATATTGGGACTAATAATATTATAAATTGAGTTTTCAGGGGTATTTGTATATATGAATATACTGAATTTTGTCATATTCAGTTTGCTTATTAACTTTTTTGTAGATCTGTAGGAGAAATTAAGAGCAGAACCCGCCTTTGGAAGAGTTGAATCTGTTTAATCAAAGGTGAATGAACATTTTAGATGCTATATTTTGTACAGTCACACTACAAGAAATAATTTGATACCAAGAAATAATATCTTTCTCACATTTTTTTCATGAAAAATACTTGGAACCAAATTTTCCCTGAATGATTCATTTCTGGTTTGAATGTACAGCATGATGGATGCAAAAAAGTTTAAGTTTTTCTCAGCTCAAAGATGCTCATACCGACAAATGCTTTGCATATTATTGTTTCTTAATGATTATAAAGTAAGCTGAACCACTGTTTTTATATTTTTTTTTCATTTTAAAAAAATGGGTTGCGGTCCCTACAGTATGGGGCATTGGATTTTTGACAGTACCATGGTTAGATCTATTACATAAATCATGTGAGTCGACGTTGATATTGGGCATTGATGCTGACTGCCTGACGGAGGCATCATTAACCAGTATGTCGACAGGAACATCATAATAGAAAATATCAAAAATACCGGACTCTTATGTTATTGGGAGTAGACCATCATACCATGGCAATCATTGCAAACCGCGAAAACTAATGACATTTTAAAACAGCTTACACTCTTGGCTTATTCCGTGCTGTTAGGCTTACACATTGTAAGGAAGGGAAACAGATCTGTAATGGTTGATAAATTTAGTGTTTTATGTGTTGGTGGTATTGATAAAAATACGATAAAATTCAGGAAACGTAGACGTGAAAATCCCGCTTGTTTTTTGTAAACAAACGAACACAGTCGGAAATTTCCGTACAATTTACGGGCCATTCCGGAAATTTCCGTAAGCATACGTCATGCACCAAACGCATGGCTTTTATCACAGGGGTTTAGGTCCGTCACAGTGCGAGATGATTCTTTATGATATCAGCTACTGATTCTTTATGATATTGTTACAGATTCTTTATGATTCTCTTAGCTCATCTATTGGTAGGTGATGAGAAACCAGCGTTTCTAAGGTTTTTGATGCCTGAAATGACCTTTTTGGCACACATACATAGTATATATGAGCTGGATATTGTTCTCCATCAATTTTAGCAATGTTGGTGTACAGGTTGAAAGTTAATGGGTGATTAAATCCTTAAAATGGTTAATTAAGCAAGGAAAATAGAAAATGAATATTGAAATACATAACACATCAAAACATTTTATCATCAGTTTAGAAATTTAACTAATTATCAATGAACTAACACTTTTCAATGCATGTAAATCTTCAAAGGAATTGTTTTGCAGACTTTTGTGTTTTGAAGCATCAAAAGTATCATAAAGAATCTGTGACAAAATTTTGTCACGGATTCCGTATGATACAAAATTATGGGTAACGGATTCTTTATGATATGTTACAGATTCTTTATGACACTCTATTATCGAGATAAACTACCAATTATGAGGCCCTCCCAGCGTTTTTGGGGATTCAGGGAGAAGGGCTATCTATTTTCAGAGATTTGGGGAGAAAGGTCATTTATTTTAAGGGATTTGGGGAGAAAGCATAACTTTTAGGAGTTTTAGGGAGCAGGGGGGCTGAGGAAAACATTTTATGAGCTGGGGAGAAAGGTCATTTTTCTTTCAGAAAGCAGGGAGCAAAGACCCCCCCCCCCCAGGGGGGGGGGGCAATTATTAATGTCTCTGATCTACAAAGCAGGTTTGTACACTGACATCATTTAAATCAGACTCTATCTCACTCCCCTTAATATTGAATATCCTTGGCTTGTACTTTATAAGTTTACCATTGGCATTCAGGAGGGGCCACAGAAAACTCACATTTTTGGCTGGATGAACTAGAATACAATGCCTGATGTCTGCATCATGGTTATTGAATGATTTCACGCAGTACTGACACTTGCTGTGTATTAGGCATCAACTATATTAGGAAATGTATGGCAAGCCGTTTTACTTTTTATTATGCTTATTAGATATCTTTAATGGTAAATAAGATATCTTAAGATAAAAGATATTGTATTTAGCAATAAAGATACATGTATATACTTTTAAAATAAAATATCTTATATCCTTAATAAGATATTCTATATAGTAAAGAAGATATCTTATGTGCTTAATAAGATATCCCACAATTAAGATATCTCATATACTATATAGGATATCTTATATGATAATTCAGATATCTAATATAATTTTTTAAATTAATTTTACATCCATTTCAGGATTATTTCAGCTCATATGAGACAGGCCAATCAGTAGGTGGGCGAAAATGGGATAACCCCTGAGAAAACACACCTGTCACACCTGCAAGCAGAACTTGGCTTGACTCACAATTACCCAGTGCGGGACTTGAACCCACACCAAACACTGCGCTGAGATGATTGAGTGATTATGAAACTTATATAATTTAGATATCTTATATACATGTACTAAATGAGAGATCTGCTATACCCAAATAAGATATCTTCTTCACAAGATAAGTCAAGATATCTTCTTAACAAGATTTATCAAGATATCTACTTTGGTTTATTAGCTCACCTGAGCCGAAGGCTCACAGGTGAGCTTAAAGTATACCTATGCTCCGGCGTCCGGCGTCGTCGTTCACAATTTCAAAGATCTTCTCCTCTGAAATGGCTTGGCCAATCAAAGCCAAGCTTCATGTGGAGCATCCTTAGAGAGGGGGAACTAAAATTTATATAAACGTTCTAGGTCACATGACCAAGATGGCCGCCAAATGGCAAAAACCTTTAAAAAATTCTTCTACAGAACCAGTGGGCCGGTTTCCATGAAACTTGGTATGTAGCATTAGGGACGCGAGTCCATCATAGTTTATATAAGTCATGACCCTATGATGACCTTGACCTATTTTACGGCAAGGTCAACTTAGGTCGCCAATGCATTTGAATGGGAAAAATGGTAAAATGCTATTTAATGGGTAAAACTTACTGGGAATAGGCAAATGGACAGAAGATTAATGTTAATGGAAAATTTTAGCCCCTGGGGGGTTGTCTGCCCCTGCCCCGTGGCTATATACATGTATATTTCCATAATAATGAAACATCTTCTCCCCTGAAACCGCTTGGCCAATCAAAGCCAAACTTCATATGGAGCATCCTTGGGAACGGTGAAAGAAAGTTTATATAAATGGTCAAGGTCACATGACCAAGATGGCCGCCATGGCTATAAATAGAAAAAAAAAACCTTTAAAAATCTTCTTCTCCAGAACCAGAAGGCCAATGATTTTGAACTTTGGTGAGAAGCATCAGTGACTGGAGCTCTACAAAGTTTATATAAATCATGACCCTGGGATGACCTTAACCTATTTTACGGCAAGGTCAACATTTGAATGGGGAAAAGTGTTAAAATGTCATTTATAGGGAAATGGGCAAATTGACTTAAGATTGATGATTCTGAAAAAAATTTGGACCCCAAGGGGTCTGTCTGCCGCCACCCCGGGGCAATATACATGTATATTACAGTGATATTCAAAGATCTTCTTCTCTGAAACTGCTTGGCAAATCAAAGCCAAACATTATGAGGAGCATTGTTAGGAAGTGGGAATGAAAGTATATATAAATGGTCATGGTCACATGACCAAGATGGCTGTCAAAGCTATAAATAGCAAAAACCTTTAAAAATCCAGAAGGCCTATGATTTTGAAACTTGGCATGAAGCATCAGGCAATGGTGTTCTACAAAGTTCATGACCCTGGAATGGGATGACCTTGACCTATTTTACGGCAAGGTCAACTTAGGTCACCCATGCATTTGAATGGGGAAAATTGTTAAAATGTCAATTGAAGGGCAAAACTTGCTGTAAATTGGCAAATGGACTGAAGTTTTATGTTTTCAAAAAGAAATTGACTCCAGGGGTTGCTTTGACCCGGCCATGGGGTTATAAAAATGTATATTACCATTCTAGTCAAACAAGTTTATTGGTATATATCTCGGGTTTCAGGTGAGCGTTTACAGGACCATTGGTCCTCTGGTAAGACATCTTTATGGCTAAACTAGGTATCTTAATTAGCAAATAAGATATCTTTATTGGTAAAACAAATATCTTATATACAGTGGTCAATAAGATATTTTTAATGGTAAATCAGATATCTTAATTAGAAAAACGATATCTTAATTTATAATTCAGATATATGAATTAATACAATATATCTTAATTAAGCCTATAAATTAGATATCTGTATTGACAAAGTAGATATCTTTTTTAAGTAAAAGAAAAAGGTTGTGACTGGGCAAAATAAATAAGATATATTATAAACTAAAGGTGTCTTATTTGTTTAGCTCAATAAGATAGCTAATAACGGATATAAGATAACTTTTTTTGTAAATAAGATATCTTATTTGTCTAAAACCATATCTACTTAAGCATATTAGATATCTTATGTAATAAAGATATCTTATATACTAAAGAAGATATCTTATTTGACAAATATAAAAAGCTTATATGTTAACATAGATATCTATAGAACTATTTTAGATATCTCAAATGCTGATTAAGATGTCATATTCTCAAATGCTGATTAAGATGTCATATTAAGAAAAAAAAATCTAATATCTTATATCATAATTGCTATATCAGATATCTTTATGACAAATTATGAATTAAGATATGTTATATACTTTTTACAAATTAGATATCTAATATAATTTTTAAGATATCTTATTTGTCAATTTAGATATCTATTTTTACAAATAAGATATCTTATTAAGCCTGAATGATATCTAAATATACTATATAAGACATCTAAATTAACATTGCGGATATCTAATATTAACATTTTGTATATCTAATATAATTAAATGGATATCGTATTTGCTATATAAGATATCTTCTTTATAATAGATATCTAATTAATTGAAGTAAATATCATATTTATTAAACAAGATATCTAATATTGCATAACAGATATCTGCTTTCTTGAGTATATAGTAAACTGCTTGCCATAGAAATGAGATCCTGTAACAGCCGTGAAAGGAATGTGGATCTGTTTCAAATAATCAATACTCGTTAGTGGCCTTGAATATGTGTATTTCCTGAATTCCAGTCTGGCAATAAATGTTACTTCTCTGAAGTGGCAACGAAACAGAAAAAAGTATGCAATGATGATGATTAGAGGAAATAGTGCAATCAGAAATTCCCACTCCGAAAATCAATGTGAAAAAACTACATTGACAATAAGGTACTTGGTATACTTAGGGAATGTTTTGTAATCTGGGTGAGTAGCTTTTTCCCACTAGGCAGTCACTCAGTTACCCAAACATGAAAACATACATAAGGTGACATAGCGAAGCGGTAAGGTGGTTAGAAATGGGACCAATCCCATCCTTGTGAGACCCAAAACAGAAAAAATGTAAAATTGTACACACATGAATACTACTTATAAGACTGTCGGTCTCACTGATTGAAAAAAATTGAATTGATTTTACCAAAAAGTTAAAAAATAAATAAATAAATAATAGTGTTTTGTGATATACACAAATTTACAACAAGGTTCTACATTAATCACAATTAATAATTGGTTTGTGTTAAATCTGATCAAATTTTACACTGCGCATCATATTTCTTGCAGTGTGGAGTTGATAAAAACACAGTTCATGTCCAAATCTGCATTTCAAGTTGTAGAACATCATAAACTTACTTTAAATCATAAAGAATCTGTAACATTTATCATAAAGAATCAGTAACATATATCATAAAGAATCCGTTACCCACATTTTGATATCATACAGAATCTGTAACGTATCATCAAGAATCCGTAGCATGCAAAAAAATGAAAAAGGGTAATTACGCAGGGTAATGTAGAATTTGTTGGTCCACATATCACTTTTATTAACTGTTTCAATGTTTCCAAACATGTTTGCTTAGGAATTCACATAATTATACCGAATTGCCATGTTTTTTCATATTTGCTCAATTTATCTAATTGGTTTTATTTTGAAACCCTAATATGTAGAATATATACATAGATTATCATGAACCATGCTTCTAATATGTCTCCTGACAAAATTTAGATCTACAACTATCTAAAATTACCATTTTTTGCTGTTTGCAATTGGGAGTATCAATTCTTGTCAAGAATCCGTAGCATTTGTCAAGAATCCGTTACCTGATATCATCAAGAATCAGTAGCAGATATCATAAAGAATCACTCACACTGTGACGGACCTAAAACAGTGTGTTTATGGCGTCCCCACATGGGATATGTGCGAATTGTAAACAAGAAGCCGCCATTTTCCTCCGGGTCTAGGTAAGTCTATCGAGTTTTCTTTCAAAGGCTGAGGGATAATGATGGATGAATATGCCCAGGCGCTGCAGAGACATCAGATTTATTTAACCATGTGCTAGCTGATCTTTCAAAGTGTTTTGATTTTGTAAACACATCATCCCCATCATCAAAAGTGTTTGTTGCCATGTACACCAAATATTTATTTTGGGCCTTATTCATTCTTCCAGCAACAATGCGTCCTTTTCTAAGAGGTAAAATAACATTTTTTTCAAAGGACAATTACCTCCATTTTACAGAAATATGCTAAATGCCATATGAAAAAGATAATCAACATCATTGACATTGCATCCCTATACACATGCAATGTGGATTGATACCCTCCACACTAAAACAATAGACATCATATTTCTTTTCTTTCGTCGATATATATATATATATATATATAAGAAACAGAGAACAGCACGATACAGGAAATTATATTCCCGATGCAGTAGAGCGTCTGTAAATCTAATAAAATAAATAAAATAAATAAAAATGGCCGCCGTCCGTAGGTAATAAAAAGAACCGAAAATGATAGGGTCGCCTATGGCGGTAAATAATAGGCCGCTAAATAGCGTCAATGACGTAAAAGGTTTATAGATGCTAAAATTGGCGTACAGAATCGGAAGACCGCGGTGGTGTAATGGTTAGCACGTCTGCCCGGAATGCAGGAGGTCCGTGGTTCGATTCCCGGTCGCGGAACGACCGATTTTTGTACGCTAATTCTGTTTGTTTATATATATATATATATATATATATATATATATATATATATATTAATTGCTAATACACCAGTCCTTTGTAACCATTGCCCCCCCCCCTCACACATACCTACGGTGAAGGGCGGGGGATAGCCGGGCTTAAGTGCGGGGCAATTATTTGTCGAGCGTACCCGCAGTGCAGGGGAAATGACGGGGTTTTGGCATTAGGATCCTTACCCCAGGGCGATTTTCTATTGCTACGGGTAGGGCAAAGAACAAAGTTTTGACCCCCAGTTTGCACCCTGTGTGTGGGGCTTATAGCGGGGCACTGAAAGCAGAAATGCCATAATCCCCGCCCGTCCCCGTATGTGGGGGAGCAGTGGTTACAAATGACTGGTGCACAATTGCAGCTTAAATATGATCAAAAATAGAAAAGTAGCCATTCTCGGTTTTGTTTAGTATTGAGAACGAATCCTTGAATGCTTTCATGGCTTTATTATGTATCAGCAGTCACACATTAGCGTATAACCCAAACGCTTGTCTGGCGTATGAAAACTCACAACATGCTTAAGATTTTGGATGTATAAAAATAATTTAAAATAAATATTTAAATAATTTTTTCTTTACCAGTCACACATTAGCGCCTGACTGAGGCGTGTGCCGGACGTACAAAAATCTCAAAGTGTTGAAGTACGTTTGT
The DNA here is from genome assembly GCA_964017185.1 of Rugalucina vietnamica. Lineage (NCBI taxonomy): Eukaryota > Metazoa > Mollusca > Bivalvia > Lucinida > Lucinidae > Rugalucina > Rugalucina vietnamica. The sequence continues at coordinate 37,420,997 of OZ024877.1, forward strand.
GTTACTTCCCAGACACGCTAAGCAACAAACGTTGCTTAGGGCACGCTACTAAAGCAATATCTCATAAAATCGGAAAGCGCATGTGGCGTACACTAACGTGCCTAACACGTGTGCCAAATGCGTTCATTTAAGAAATGAATTTCATTTTTCTGGTGTTCATGGAGCTATGAACCGCAGTGGGTCGCGTGCAAAGTGGATGAACCCCGAAGGGGTTCATGTTAACTTTGCTAGCGACCCACTGCGGTTCATACCTCCATGAACACCAGAAAAATTAAACTCATTGCTTATATTTATATTCATTTCTCTCAATCGCTTGTTGAAAAATAATCATGGTGGTCACATTTACAAGCAAATAGATAATTTACACACAGTGTGTGTTCAAACAGCGGAACGGCGACGACGTTTACAACGTCCAATCAAATTGACGAAAGCATTGTATTTTAACGTCAAGTTTGACGTCATGTGACGTCGCGTGACACGATGTTGTTCATGGAAGTATGAACACAGATGAACATCTAATGGTTCATCTAAGGAGGTTTTAGAAAAATGTAAATATAGCGTATTCAACGCGCCTGTAACGCGCGTGGAACTTATTCGAAATGTAAAAGACATACGCACAAGACACGCTCGGCTTCTGGAAAATTTTTAAGCATGCTTAAAATAATTGAACCCAAACGTGTACGTGTATATCAACGTACACCCAGCGTACACCAAGCGTTTACAAGCGTGCACCAAAAACGCACATGTAGCGCGTTTCTAACGTGTCTCCGACGTGCTCCTGACGTATGCTGAATCATTCAAAGTTTACATTTTTGTCAACACGCCCGGCGCGCGTTGGCTTATTCTGCTATTTTAAACAGTAGTCACACATTAGCGTATACATGAGCCAAACGCGCGCCGGGCGTGTTGACAAAAATGTAAAATTCAACATACGCCAGGAGCACATCGGAGACACGTTAGAAGCAAGTTTTGTACGCTTGGTGTACGCTTGGTGCACGTTATCATATGACGTCGCTGTTTTCCAGTGCATAACGTCATTTATCATATGACGTCGCTGTTTTCCAGTGGATAACGTCATGTCATAAAAATCGTATGAACACACGTGTAATAACACTTTTACGGGAATACGTAACGTCATTGACGACGTCCGTAACAACAATGTAAATTTTCATTGAAAATATGTCCACTTCGAAGGCGATAAAATCCTATTTTAAAAGTCATATGATAAAACGAATCTTACACTCGTGGTCATTTCATATGAAATTTATTAAACTCGCCAAAGGCTCGTTTAATAAATTTCATATGAAATGACCACTCGTGTAAGATCCTCTATGTAATAAAAATCGTATGACCACACGTGTAATAACACTTTTGCGGGAATAAGTAACGTCATTGACGACATCCGTAACAACAATGTAAATTTTCAATGAAAATATGTCCACTTTGGAGGCGATAAAATACTATTTTAAAAGTCATATGATAAAACGAATCTTACACTCGTGGTCATTTCATATGAAATTTATTAAACTCGCCGTAGGCTCGTTTAATAAATTTCATATGAAATGACCACTCGTGTAAGATCCTCTATATATACGTCGCTGTAAGTCGCTGCGCGCTCTAGGTGCGTTTGGGCCCAAAAACAATTAAACATGCTTAAAAACTTTCTAGAAGTTCGGCGTGTACCGGGGGTGTCTTATATATAAATACGTTTCGAATAAGTTCCGCTTCGAACGCGTTCGGCGCACGTTTGAGGCACGCCAGTGTACGCTACAAGCGTTCCGATTTTATGAGATATCGCTTCGGTAGTGAGCCCCAAGCGTGTGTGAGATTGCTGGGCGCCTGTAGCGCGTGCATAGCGTGTTTGGGACGCAACACAAACAAACTCCAAAACTTTGAGATCTTTTATACGTCCGGAACACGCCTCAGACATGCGCTACTGTGTGACTGCTAAAGCGAATTAAAGGAACAAATTAATTTTCATAGTTTCTTTAATAGTTACTCATAATCGTCAATTTCAAGAGGACAATTTTACACTCATTACCAGCATAATTATGCTTTCAAATGCACTCTTAAACCCCTAAATTTTTAAAAGGCACTCCAAAATTTTCATCGTAACAGCACGGTGAGTATCAAAGTTTTACTGAGTAATGCACCAGTCATTTGTATACACGGCTCCCCTAGGGCCGGGGTTAGCGGAGACAAAGCGGGGCTAAAGTGTCAGGTTTTAACTTTGGCACGCCCCGGCAGTGCCGGGGATATGCCGGTTTTTTACTTTCCCGCCAATACACGGTCGACCCAACTGTTAATCGTGATTATTGATGCGACGTGGAATGTTAATGCATGCTAATATGAAGTTTCGTATGCGTAGGCGATATTGTTACGAATGCGACGTTCAACATCCTCTGCCCTTGAACGGTAAGTATCACATGTTTTGCTCTTGCGAAAATAAACAAAGCCGACTTTACAAAATCGGCGTCCACTAAGATCTGCAAAATTCTTCTATGTTCCCACTTGAAGTTAATTGGAATACTTACGTCACTTGTGTTTTTCAGCTAATGCTTTATAAAGTTGACATGTAGATACAATTTTGCCACGGAAACCCATTACATTCTTAAATTCTTTTTGTTTCTCTTTGTCCTGGTCGTAAACTAAAAAGTATAACACAGTCCTGTGAGTGTCTTTATTGAAATATGTATCCAAACGGCTTTGTAAATGCACATTTATCTACTGAGCGTGAAAAACAGTAAGATAAGCATCTGTTGTATGCATCGAAGATGTTAAAATTAAATATGCGACACAAAAATGCATTGTGGAAGAATGAGACCGATGATTCAGTAAAATAAAATAGCAAATGTTGCGATATGGAGACAGTGATGCATTTTCTTCAATAAATATTTTTAGATACATGTTAAAGGGGTCAACCCTGGTTTTTATACTGCATTATTACTTGCAGAGGCTGGAGAAAGTTGTTTGAGCCCGAGGGTTCAAAGTGCTTCCGAAGACTCGTCTAATGTTAATGCTATGAAATAACCTTTGTTGGTCGCTGTTCTTGTATAACACACCATTCCAATGGAAAACTGCCTCGCAACCGCACCTAAAAACCGCATAAACCTCTTTAATTCTGTTGTTTTTCCCCCAACTTATCAGAAATGCATGGAGCCACCCATCTTCAATGATAAAAAATTATTTGGTTTAGCCTTAGATTCATTTAATGTAAGGAAACATATAAGCTCTTTCAATGATATGTCCGAAAATGATTTGCTGTTTCGAGGCAAGAATAAATCAGGTGTATCACTCGAATGTTGACAAAGCTGAATCAGAAACTCCACTCTGTGACCTCATTCAAAATAAGTGGTATATGTTTTGAAGCTCGCTCAACGAAGTGCATGTAGTCCAAGGGGAAAACGCCATGCAATATTTCGCTTGATAAAGGCACTCGTTATGCTTCTGCATGTACGTAAATAACTTTTGTAAGTGCACAACAAAAATGATAATTCTTCCATGACTTATTCTAGTAGTACGTACCTTCGTCTTCGATGCATACAAAACATGCTTATCTTACTGTTTTTCGCGCTCAGTAAATAAATGTGCATTTACAAAGCCGTTTGAATACAAATTTCAATAAAGGCACCCACAGGACTGTATTATAACCAAGACAAAGAAAAACAAAGTGAATTTAAGAATGTAATGAGTTTCCGTTCCGTGGCAAAATGTATCTACAGGTCAACTTTATAAAGCATTAGCTGAAAAACACAAGTGCCGTAAGTATTCCAATTGTCTTCAAGTGGGAACATAGAAGAATTTTGCAGATTATAGTGGACGCCGATTTTGCAAACTCGGCTTTGTTTATTTTCACGAGAGCAAAACATGTGCTACTTACGGTCTAAGGGCAGAGGATGTGGAACGCCGCATTCGTAACGATCTCGCCGACGGGAAAATGTGCATGTACATCTACATTCCGAAATTAACCCACCCAAATAATATTAATTTACGTAAAACCTTTATTAAGGTGAGAAATGATTATAATAAACTTAGAAAAAAGAAACGCGCAGAATACATAAAAAAAAATCACATCACACTTAGAAGACACACGTAATAATAATCCGAAACGTTTTTGGAAAACTTTAAATGACATGAAGTCTCCTAACAAACAAACTTGTAATGTGAAATCCATATCAGAATGGACAGATTATGTTGAACAACTATATAAGCCTAATGACAATGAACTTAATTTTGATGAGGAGATAGCTTCTTTCTTGTCAGATGAGTCAACTTCACATGATCTTGACTTTCCATTCACTTGTAAGGAAATCAGACAGGGACTCTCTAGGCTAAAGATAAATAAAAAAGAAGGTATTGATTCTATATCGAACGAAATGCTTAAATATGGCTCTTCAGTCCTTACGCTTCCCCTCGTAAAATTATTTAATTTTATACTAAATATCACAGATTTTCCAGTCACATGGAACATGTCCTTAATATCCACTATATATAAGAAAGGTGATAAAAACAACTGCAATTACAGAGGTATAAGTCTATCTAGCTGTCTCAGTAAACTATTTACTGGTCTGTTGCAAAACAGACTAATAACAAATTTGGAAAATAATATTTTTTTTTCAGTCCTTTTCAGGCAGGGTTCAGACCAGATCATAGAACAACGGATCATATTTTTGCTATCAAAAGAATAATAAATAAATAAATAAATATGTGTATAAGTTAAAGAAGCCTGTATATGGATGTTTTGTTGATTTTGCTAAAGCCTTCGATTCAGTTTCAAGAAATTCACTGCTTTATAAACTTACAAACACGAAAATCGGAGGAAACTTTTATAAACTTATCAGAAACATGTATTCAACTAAAAAAATTCGATTTAAAACAGATGGTAAATTAGGACCTGAAAGAACTTCATACAGGGGCGTTAAACAAGGTGATGGGTTAAGTCCCTTACTTTTCAACATTTTTATCAACGATTTGTGTGACAGTTTTGATGAAGATTGTAAACCTGTTTATATTGAAGATATTGGCATTAATTCTTTGTTGTATGCTGATGACTTACTTATTATATCTGAGACAGAGAAATGGTTACAAAATTGTATATCTATTTTGGAACAGTACTGTAGCAGATGGAAGCTTGAAGTTAACTTAGACAAAACAAAAGTAATTATTTTCAATAGTAGAAAGAAAATATTGATTAATGGTATTCAATATAAAAATACATCAATTGAACAAGTGTATAATTATCAATATTTAGGTGTCAATATATCTTATACAGGCAATCTAAAACAAGCCTCACTTGATTTATCAGCAAAAGCAACTAAAGCTTTGTTCAGTATGAATTCAAAAATTAAAAAATACAGCAATATGAATATAGAAACTTTATTGAAACTCTTTGATTCTATCATTCAACCAATATTAACCTATGCAAGTGAAATTTGGATTTCTGATTATAAGATTGATTTGATGAATGATAAATACCCATTTGAACTTGTGCATTTGAAATCTTGCAAATTTTCCCTAGGAGTTCACAACAAAACTTCTAACTTAGCGACAAGATTTGAACTAAACCGACTCCCAGTTTTGATATCAATACTAAAACTTATGCATAGTTATTATTGCAGGCTCGTCAAGCTTCCATCTGGCAGGTTGTTGCAAAAGCTATATCAAACAGACAAACAGTTGTTTCGGCAAGGTGGAAAGTCATGGCTTACAAATATCAAATATATTGAAAAGCTTTTGGGTATACAAGACCTTTGTAACTATAGTAAAGACAAGTTTTTAGATGTTTTAAAAACGTTTTATGACAAAAAATAGATAATAATTTGGCACATATCAAAGCATCATCTGATAGCAAACTTGAACTTTTTAGTATGCTTTATAATTCCAATATACCATGTTATTTAAACATGAAATCTAGTAAAGATAAGAGATGTTATTTAAACATGAAATCTAGTAAAGATAAGAGATCTTTAATTACCAAATTTAGACTAAGCTGCCATACCCTTAATATTGAAACATTGCGATATTGTAGACCAAAAGTATCAAGAGGCAAAAGATTTTGTCCCTGTTGTCCTGAATCTGTAGAATCAGAGGAACATTTTCTTTTAGAATGCAAGAAATATGATTCCTTGCGCATGAGTAATAAATTTATATCAGAAACGTTACATGTTTTGGGAAAAGGGGTTGAAACAATTAAACATATTCTCAACCCACAAAACCAACAAAATAGCAAAAATATAACTAACTATATCAATGATGCTTTAAAAGTTAGGAAGTGTTCTATAAGTAAGTAGGTATACTACTATTTTCATGATTTTAAGTATTTCTATAGGCTGTCGAAATACTTGTTTTTCTTACAGATTATTCTAGCTATAAATCTTTAAATAATACATGTTTAACACTGTCCTGGGGTAGGATATTGCAGTTTTTCTCCAGTTTACCACTGGTAAATATAGTCAAAATTATATGAAATCATATATGAATACAGACCAATCAAAGAGAAGAATACCCTGCCAAATGGCATTGTTAAAAGCATAACATATACCATCGCAAAGGCATGTTCGTGTAGTGAATACCCCCTTGAGCCCCAGTTTTATATAGCAAAACTGGGATATGCAGGGGTATACCTATTTTTCTTATTTTTGCTCAGGGGCATGGATTGTGGGTGCTCGTTGGAACCGCCTCGCCAAGGCGAGTCTAACGTGTGCCGGCGGTCTGTGTTTTGGGCGGAAATGGGAATATCACAAACATTCTACTGAAAATGTTCTTATTTTTCATCTTTAATATCCTCTGTTTATTGCATGGACATGCCTTCGTAATGCATAATTGTATACAAAGACTATAGCCTGAGTGAACTGGGCGCCCGGTTTGATTGCAACTTAAACAGATGACTGGTAGGCACGGCCTTTATCAGGGATACTTGTATGTATGACTGTACATGTATGGGCACTGCACCAGTTTTTCCTATGATGTTCACATTCTGGTCGGCCAGTTTGCATGATCAATACCTCCTAAATTTAGTGTAATTTGTTATTGTTTGATGTCCTTTTATTACATGTTTTGTGGATGCGCTAAAATGTATTTGGCAATCTGAATAAAGAATTGAATTGAATTGAATTGTATTTCCAGTTTTTCCCATTTCATTTTCAGTGTAAAATCTGAAGTGATGGTGACCATTGATATTTTATTATTCTTGTGTTACGGTATAAAAGAAGATAACCGTGGGAGCTTCTATATCGTAAAAAGTTACGGGTCCCGTAAGAAATTACGGTACCCGTAAAAAGTTACGGTTGATTTCAGTGTATTACATTTGGGGAAAAAAAAAGTATTTAGTTAAATTGAAACGTATTATGATCAATTATAATATATTTGAAGTAGGCACAGAGAAAAGTAAAAAAAAAAAAAAAAAAAAAAAAAAAAAACGCTAAAAAATGAAAATATTTTTTGGGGAAAAGAAAGGGTATTTATTTAAATTGAAACGCATTGTGATCAATATAATATATAATTAAAGTAGACACAGAGAGGAGTGAAAAAAAAAAAAAAAAAAAAAAAAAAAAAAACATGTTTAAAATGAAAATATTTTTTTTTTTTTGGGAAAAGAAAGGTATTTATTTAAATTGAAACGCATTGTGATCAATATAATACGAGTCTATAATTAAAGTAGGCACAGAGAAGAGTGAAAAAAAAAAGAAGAAAAAAAAACACGCTAAAAATGAAAATATATTTTGGGAAAAGAAACTGAGCGAAAAAAAATAAATAAATAAAATATAAAAAATAAAACACGCTAAAATTATACCTAACTGGTCTGTTCTGAAATCTCATGTTATAAACATTAGCTACTTCAAATGGTTTATCATATACCGTGATATCTGGTGATATATTAATTTTACTTAGTGGGCGGTGATTTATGGTCAAGTATCGATTTTACACCTCGCTGCTCTATCCAATAAAAACGTTTTATTTTGCTGCCAGTTAACCAATAGGATGAAGGAGAGATGCAAAACCGCAACAAGGGAAGTTGTTAAAGTACGGTTTTAATTACGCCTCTTGTCTAGGCGTTAATTATTACTGTTATAATTATTCAAAATATAAATAATTCTCTAGATTAATTAATAGAATAATTATTTAAAGAATTAGTCTTATAGTGCCTAATCTTATAATCAAAATTCGATTGGTATCTTCTTGGTGGGTGTTTATATTTGACTAGCTGTTTATTTTAATAAAATTCGAAGAAGATAGAGAACTAAAATGTCGGAGCAGCTTTATATTGTTATTTTGTAGGATGTTATTATGGTTAGTCACTATGAATTCGTTATTTGATGTATTGAAATACAGTTAAAATAACCTGTTGTCCCCTTTTAAATGGAGCAGTCCAAAATTACGCCATAAAGAGCCCTCTGGTACTCGTTTCAATAATGTTACAATGGATTTCTATATCATATGCGGGGAACCAATCAGTTGGGTTTTTGATTCATGACAAGCTTGACTTACGTCGCCATTTTGTTTTCTCGAGTCGGTGATTCCATAGCTTATCCTCGACGGAAATTTCGTGCTTTTAATTGGCGAATTTGTGTGTTTATTGGACTGACGTGCGGTGAGTAAATTTTTCTTTGCATGTTTAGTGAGTTTTTCGCAAACGAGGGTATAAAACGTTAGATTTGGGTCTCGATTTGTGTTTGACCTGATTTCGTTAAATCACCTACGGCTCTGTAGACCAATCAAATGCCGTTGATTTGGAGGTGTGGCTCTGTCGACCAATCAAATGCACAACTGACGTGAAGAATGTGTGTCAAGCTGCTGTGACCTGCACTATAATGTAACAACATGATTTCCGATTTTATTCAGACTGGCTTGTAATGACATTATGATTAACTAAGTTTTCAATTCAATCTACAAGTTTACCACATTATACAGTTTATGCTGAATCTGAATGGTTTACTGTTGATACGCTAAATTGACAATACGTCAATAGAGTGGTCGAAAGAAGTGAAATCAGTATCTGGCTAATTTTCTTAATTGGCCCATTTATTGTTCATGCACTACTTTTGGTCACTACCACAGCCTTTGTTAAGGGTGTGTTTTAACAGGCAGAAAATCGTTTGTAATTTTGTTAGAAATCGCTCCGATGTGGTTCGTTTTCTACTTTCATTTTGACCGGAAATAACACATGGCTGAGTAGCTCTTTTTATGGAATATCATACATTTTATGTCAGCTTGAAGCATAATGATGCTTGAAGTAGCTGATATTTGTAAGTTTCTATCTGCTCGATGATCAGTTTATTTAACAGAGTCAGTGAAGTCGAACAAAACGAATGACAAGTTAAAACTTTTCGAAAATGCTTACTTCTCTGCACTGTTTTGCGTTGTGATTCTATTGTAATAGGTCTGAATAACTAGGGTCATTAACTTTTGTCTAAATTTGCCGTATTTTTCAATATTTGTTTCAGTTAAATTTATTTACACTGCAGGCTACCATTTTGTGAATTCAACCGAACTTTTCTATAAGCCGTTCTGTGATTGGTCACTTTTGGACATTTTGAACCAATCAGGAACGTTGTTTCGTACAGTTGCACTTTCTTGCTAAGATGAATAATCCGCTTGTCTGGTTATACAAAAGTTATCTTTCTTTATTTTAATGGCGGTATATTCAAATAGTGCTGAATTAGCATTATTTCTATAAATTCCGTTATTAGCTATTCTAGTAGCATTTTATATTTTCCTGATGGCATATTTAATTAATCTTTATATCAGGGTTGATTTTCATCAACTTTCATTCAGTAACTTTCATAAATTAAGAGTCGCTTTGCTCTACATAGCGAAGTTGGTTCACACTATTTTCATTTGAAATGTCAGGCATATTAAATGATAGGCTTTAATTGAAAGTTTCGTCTTTCTATCGCTTTTTCCAGCGTCTAGTTTGGGGTTATCGGAGGTAAATCCGCTGATACCTGTCATCGAGCCTTCATACTGAACGAATCTACTATAGCTTCGAAACTTTTTTAAATATAAAACGAGTTTTCATTAACTCGACATTTTCTAAATTATATTTTTTTTTCTTTCTCTTCTGCAATTTAGGAAATAAGGACAATTTTTGGCTTCATATTTTTTTGGCTTTCGCATCTTGCATTTTTCATTCGGCTGACAGTTCAAACGGTTAAATTAGGAAACAGTGTATATTTTTTTTCTCAACCATTTTCACATTTCATCGCCTAATCACGCCATCTATTTTGAAATTCCTTGTCTAAAATTGAATAAAATTGAAACACTAAGCTTTGCATTTGCAACCATTAAAAACCATGTCAACACTTTAAAACTAACCGTTAATTGCAATACGTTAGCACTAAGCATTGGATTTGCTACCGTTAATACCGTGGCAACATGTTAAAACTAAGCGTTGCAGTTAAAACCGTTAATGACAACACGTAAACACTAAGCTTTGCATTTGCAACCGTTAAAACCGTGTCAACACGCTAAAACTAAGCGTTGTAGTTAAAACCGTTAATGGCAACACGTAAACACTAAGCTTTGCATTTGCAACCGTTAAAACAGTTGCAAACGTTAGTGTCAACATGTAAGAACTTACCGTTACAGTTGCAACCTTTAATGGCAAGACGTTAAAATTAAGCGTTAGTGGCAACACGTTAAAGCTAAGCGTTGCAGTTGAAAACGTTAGTGTCAACATGTAAGCACTAACCGTTGCAGTTGCAACCTTTAAAGGCAACACGTTAACATTAAGCATTGCAGTTGCAAGCGTTGGTGGCAACACGTTAAAACTAAGCGTTGCAGTTACAATCGTTAGTGTCAACATTATAACAGTAAGTGTAGCATTTGCTTACGTTAATTTCAACACGTTAACACGTTGCAACCGTTTATGTCAACACTTAGCATTGCAGTTGCAACCGTTAGTGTCAACATGTTTACACTTAGCGTTGCAGTTGCAACCGTTAATGACAACACGTAAACACTAAGCTTTGCATTTGCAACCATTAAAACCATGTCAACACGTTAAAACTAAGCGTTGTAGTTATAACCGTTAATTGCAACACGTTAGCACTAAGCATTGGATTTGCAACCGTCAATACCGTGGCCACATGTTAAAACTAAGCGTTGCAGTTAAAACCGTTAATGACAACAGACAACACGTAAACACTAAGCTTTGCATTTGCAACCATTAATGCCGTGTCAACACGTTAAAACTAAGCTTTGTAGTTAAAACCGTTAATGGCAACACGTAAACACTAAGCATTGCATTTGCAACCGTTAAAACAGTTGCAAACGTTAGTGTCAACATGTAAGCACTAACCGTTACAGTTGCAACCTTTAATGACAAGACGTTAACATGGAGGGTTAGTGGCAACACGTTAAAGCTAAGCGTTGCAGTTGCAAACGTTAGTGTCAACATGTAAGCACTAACCGTTGCAGTTGCAACCTTTAAAGGCAACACGTTAACATTAAGCATTGCTGTTGCAAGCGTTAGGGGCAACACGTTAAAACTAAGCGTTGCAGTTGCAACCGTTAATGACAACACGTTAACACTAAGCATTGCGGTTACAATGCGTTAAAACTAAGCGTTGCAGTTACAACCTTTAGTGTCAACATTATTAGTGTAGCATTTGCTTACGTTACGTTAGTGTCAACATTATAAGTGTAGCATTTGCTTACGTTAATTTCAACACGTTAACACGATGCAACCGTTTATGTCAACATGTTAACACTTAGCATTGCAGTTGCAACCGTTAGTGTCAACATGTTTACACTAAGCGTTGCAGTTGCAACCGTTAATGACAACACGTTAACACTAAGCATTGCGGTTACAATGCGTTAAAACTAAGCGTCGCAGTTACAACCGTTAGTGTCAACATTATAACAGTAAGTGTAGCATTTGCTTACGTTAATTTCAACACGTTAACACGTTGCAACCGTTTATGTCAACACTTAGCATTGCAGTTGCAACCGATAGTGTCAACATGTTTACACTAAGCGTTGCAGTTGCAACCGTTAATGACAACACGTAAACACTAAGCTTTGCATTTGCAACCATTAAAACGATGTCAACACGTTAAAACTAAGCGTTGTAGTTATAACCGTTAATTGCAACACGTTAGCACTAAGCATTGGATTTGCAACCGTTAATACCGTGGCAACATGTTAAAACTAAGCGTTGCAGTTAAAACCGTTAATGACAACACGTAAACACTAAGCTTTACATTTGCAACCATTAAAACCGTGTACGTTAAAACTAAGCGTTGTAGTTAAAACCGTTAATGGCAACACGAAAACACTAAGCTTTGCATTTGCAACCGTTAAAACAGTTGCAAACGTTACTGTCAACATTTAAGCACTAACCGTTACAGTTGCAACCTTTAATGGCAAGACGTTAACATTAAGCGTTAGTGGCAACACGGTAAAAGTAAGCGTTGCAGTTGCAAACGTTAGTGTCAACATGTAATCATTAACCGTTGCAGTTGCAAGCATTAGTGGCAACACGTTAAAACTAAGCGTTGCAATTATAACCGTTAGTGTCAACATTATAACAGGAAGTGTAGCATTTGCTTACGTTAATTTCAACACGTTAACACGTTGCAACCGTTTATGTCAACATGTTAACACTTGGCATTGCAGTTGCAGCTGTTAGTGTCAACATGTTTACACTAAGCGTTGCAGTTGCAACCGTTAATGACAACACGTAAACACTAAGCTTTGCATTTGCAACCATTAAAACCATGTCAACACGTTAAAGCTAAGCGTTGTAGTTATAACCGTTAATTGCAACACGTTAGCACTAAGCATTGGATTTGCAACCGTTAATACCGCGGCAACACGTTAAAACTAACACGTAAACACTAAGCTTTGCATTTGCAACCGTGTCAACACGTTAAAACTAAGCGTTGTAGTTAAAACCGTTAATGGCAACACGTTAACACTAAGCATTGCATTTGCAACCGTTAAAACAGTTGCAAACGTTAGTGTCAACATGTAAGCACTAACCGTTACAGTTGCAACAAGACGTTAACATGGAGGGTTAGTGGCAACACGTAAAAGCTAAGCGTTGCAGTTGCAAACGTTAGCGTCAACATGTAAGCACTAACCGTTGCAGTTGCAACCTTTAAAGGCAACACGTTAACATTAAGCATTGCTGTTGCAAGCGTTAGGGGCAACACGTTAAAACTAAGCGTTGCAGTTGCAACCGTTAATGACAACACGTTAACACTAAGCATTGCGGTTACAATGCGTTAAAACTAAGCGTTGCAGTTGCAAACACGTAAAAGCTAAGCGTTGCAGTTGCAAACGTTAGTGTCAACATGTAAGCACTAACCGTTGCAGTTGCAACCTTTAAAGGCAACACGTTAACATTAAGCATTGCTGTTGCAAGCGTTAGGGGCAACACGTTAAAACTAAGCGTTGCAGTTGCAACCGTTAATGACAACACGTTAACACTAAGCATTGCGGTTACAATGCGTTAAAACTAAGCGTTGCAGTTACAACCTTTAGTGTCAACATTATTAGTGTAGCATTTGCTTACGTTACGTTAGTGTCAACATTATAAGTGTAGCATTTGCTTACGTTAATTTCAACACGTTAACACGATGCAACCGTTTATGTCAACATGTTAACACTTAGCATTGCAGTTGCAACCGTTAGTGTCAACATGTTTACACTAAGCGTTGCAGTTGCAACCGTTAATGACAACACGTTAACACTAAGCATTGCGGTTACAATGCGTTAAAACTAAGCGTCGCAGTTACAACCGTTAGTGTCAACATTATAACAGTAAGTGTAGCATTTGCTTACGTTAATTTCAACACGTTAACACGTTGCAACCGTTTATGTCAACACTTAGCATTGCAGTTGCAACCGTTAGTGTCAACATGTTTACACTATAAGCGTTGCAGTTGCAACCGTTAATGACAACACTAAGCTTTGCATTTGCAATTATTAAAACCATGTCAACACGTTAAAACTAAGCGTTGTAGTTATAACCGTTAATTGCAACACGTTAGCACTAAGCATTGGATTTGCAACCGTTAATACCGTGGCAACATGTTAAAACTAAGCGTTGCAGTTAAAACCGTTAATGACAACACGTAAACACTAAGCTTTACATTTGCAACCATTAAAACCGTGTCAACACGTTAAAACTAAGCGTTGTAGTTAAAACCGTTAATGGCAACACGTAAACACAAAACTTTGCATTTGCAACCGTTAAAACAGTTGCAAACGTTACTGTCAACATTTAAGCACTAACCGTTACAGTTGCAACCTTTAATGGCAAGACGTTAACATTAAGCGTTAGTGGCAACACGTTAAAGATCAGCGTTGCAGTTGCAAACGTTAGTGTCAACATGTAAGCATTAACCGTTGCAGTTGCAACCTTTAAAGGCAACACGTTAACATTTAGCATTGCAGTTGCAAGCGTTAGTGGCAACACGTTAAAACTAAGCGTTGCAATTATAAGCGTTAGTGTCAACATTATAACAGTAAGTGTAGCATTTGCTTACGTTAATTTCAACACGTTAACACGTTGCAACCGTTTATGTCAACATGTTAACACTTAGCATTGCAGTTGCAACCGTTAGTGTCAACATGTTTACACTAAGCGTTGCAGTTGCAACCGTTAATGATAACACGTTAACACTAAGCATTGCGGTTACAATGCGTTAAAACTAAGCGTTGTAGTTAAAACCGTTAATGACAACACGTAAACACTAAGCTTTGCATTTGCAACCATTAAAACCATGTCAACACGTTAAAACTAAGCGTTGCAACACGTTAGCACTAAGCATTGGATTTGCAACCGTTAATACCGCGGCAACACGTTAAAACTAAGCGTTGCAGTTAAAACCGTTAATGACAACACGTAAACACGAAGCTTTGCATTTGCAACCATTAAAACCATGTCAACACGTTAAAACTAAGCGTTGTAATTATAACCGTTAATTGCAACACGGTAGAACTAAGCATTGGATTTGCAACCGTTAATACCGTGACAACATGTTAAAAGAAAGCGTTGCAGATAAAACCATTAATGACAACACGTAAACACTAAGCTTTGCATTTGCAACCGTTAAAACCGTGTCAACACGTTAAAACTAAGCGTTGTAGTTAACACCGTTAATGGCAACACGTAAACACTAAGCTTTGCATTTGCAACCGTTAAAACAGTTGCAAACGTTAGTGTCAACACTTAGCATTGCAGTTGCAACCGTTAGTGTCAACATGTTTACACTAAGCGTTGCAGTTGCAACCGTTAATGACAACACGAAAACACTAAGCTTTGCATTTGCAACCATTAAAACCATGTCAACACGTTAAAACTAAGCGTTGTAGTTATAACCGTTAATTGCAACACGTTAGCACTAAGCATTGGAATTGCAACCGTTAATACCGTGGCAACATGTAAAAACTAAGCGTTGCAGTTAAAGCCGTTAATGACAACACGTAAACACTAAGCTTTACATTTGCAACCATTAAAACCGTGTCAACACGTTAAAACTAAGCGTTGTAGTTAAAACCGTTAATGGCAACACGTAAACACTAAGCTTTGCATTTGCAACCGTTAAAACAGTTTTGCAAACGTTACTGTCAACATGTAAGCACTAACCGTTACAGTTGCAACCTTTAATGGCAAGACATTAACATTAAGCAGTAGTGGCAACACGTTAAAGCTAAGCGTTGCAGTTGCAAACGTTAGTGTCAACATGTAAGCACTAACCGTTGCAGTTGCAACCTTTAAAGGCAACACGTTAACATTAAGCATTGCAGTTGCAAGCGTTAGTGGCAACACGTTAAAACTAAGCGTTGCAGTTACAACCGTTAGTGTCAACATTATAACAGTAAGTGTAGCATTTGCTTACGTTAATTTCAACACGTTAACACGTTGCAACCGTTTATGGCAACATGTTAACACTTAGCATTGCAGTTGCAACCGTTAGTGTCAACATGTTTACACTAAGCGTTGCAGTTGCAACCGTTAATGACAACACGTATACACTAAGCATTGCGGTTACAATGCGTTAAAACTAAGCGTTGTAGTTAAAACCGTTAATGACAACACGTAAACACTAAGCTTTGCATCTGCAACAATTAGAACCATGTCAACACGTTAAAACTAAGCGTTGTAGTTATAACCGTTAATTGCAACACGTTAGCACTAAGCATTGGATTTGCAACCGTTAATACCGTGGCAACATGTTAAAACTAAGCGTTGCAGTTAAAACCGTTAATGACAACACGTAAACACTAAGCTTTGCATTTGCAACCGTTAAAACTGTGTCAACACGTTAAAACTAAGCGTTGTATTTAAAACCGTTAATGGCAACACGTAAACGCTAAGCTTTGCATTTGCAACCGTTAAAACAGTTGCAAACGTTAGTGTCAACATGTAAGCACTAACCGTTACAGTTGCATCCTTAAATGCAACACGTTAACAACCGTTAGTGTCAACATTATAACAGTATGTGTAGCATTTGCTTACGTTAATTTCAACACGTTAACACGTTGCAACCGTTTATGTCAACACTTAGCATTGCAGTTGCAACCGTTAGTGTCAACATGTTTACACTAAGCGTTGCAGTTGCAACCGTTAATGACAACACGTAAACACTAAGCTTTGCATTTGCAACCGTTAAAACTGTGTCAACACGTTAAAACTAAGCGTTGTATTTAAAACCGTTAATGGCAACACGTAAACACTAAGCTTTGCATTTGCAACCGTTAAAACAGTTGCAAACGTTAGTGTCAACATGTAAGCACTAACCGTTGCATCCTTAAATGCAACACGTTAACATTAAGCGTTAGTGGCAACACGTTAAAGCAACACGTTAACATTAAGCATTGCAGTTGCAAGCGTTAGTGGCAACACGTTAAAACTAAGCGTTGCAGTTACAACCGTAAGTGTCAACATTATAACAGTAAGTGTAGCATTTGCTTACGTTAATTTCAACACGTTAACACCTTGCAACCGTTTATGTCAACACGTTAACACTAAGCATTCCGGTTACAATGCGTTAAAACTAAGCGTTGCAGTTACAACCGTTATAACAGTGTAGCATTTGCTTACGTTAATTTCAACACGTTAACACGTCGCAACCGTTTATGTCAACACTTAGCATTGCAGTTGTAACCGTTAGTGTCAACATGTTTACACTGTTGCAACCGTTAGTGACAACACGTAAACACGAAGCTTTGCATTTGCAACCATTAAAACCATGTCAACACGTTAAAACTAAGCGTTGTAGTTATAACCGTTAATTGCAACACGTTAGCACTAAGCATTGGAATTGCAACCGTTAATACCGTGGCAACATGTAAAAACTAAGCGTTGCAGTTAAAACCGTTAATGACAACACGTAAACACTAAGCTTTACATTTGCAACCATTAAAACCGTGTACGTTAAAACTAAGCGTTGTAGTTAAAACCGTTAATGGCAACACGTAAACACTAAGCTTTGCATTTGCAACCGTTAAAACAGTTGCAAACGTTACTGTCAACATTTAAGCACTAACCGTTACAGTTGCAACCTTTAATGGCAAGACGTTAACATTAAGCGTTAGTGGCAACACGTTAAAGCTAAGCGTTGCAGTTGCAAACGTTAGTGTCAACATGTAATCATTAACCGTTGCAGTTGCAACCTTTAAAGGCAACACGTTAACATTTAGCATTGCAGTTGCAAGCGTTAGTGGCAACACGTTAAAACTAAGCGTTGCAATTATAACCGTTAGTGTCAACATTATAACAGGAAGTGTAGCATTTGCTTACGTTAATTTCAACACGTTAAAACGTTGCAACCGTTTATGTCAACATGTTAACACTTGGCATTGCAGTTGCAACCGTTAGTGTCAACATGTTTACACTAAGCGTTGCAGTTGCAACCGTTAATGACAACACGTAAACACTAAGCTTTGCATTTGCAACCATTAAAACCATGTCAACACGTTAAAACTAAGCGTTGTAGTTATAACCGTTAGCACTAAGCATTGGATTTGCAACCGTTAATACCGCGGCAACACGTTAAAACTAAGCGTTGCAGTTAAAACCGTTAATGACAAGACGTAAACACTAAGCTTTGCATTTGCATCCATTAAAACCATGTCAACACGTTAAAACTAAGCGTTGTAATTATAACCGTTAATTGCAACACGTTAGAACTAAGCATTGGATTTGCAACCGTTAATACCGTGACAACATGTTAAAACTAAGCGTTGCAACCGTTAGTGTCAACATGTTTACACTAAGCGTTGCAGTTGCAACCGTTAATGACAACACGTAAACACTAAGCTTGGCATTTGCAACCATTAAAACCATGTCAACACGTTAAAACTAACCGTTAATTGCAACACGTTAGCACTAAGCATTGGATTTGCAACCGTTTAAAACTAAGCGTTGCAGTTAAAACCGTTAATGCCAACACGTAAACACTAAGCTTTGCATTTGCAACCGTTAAAACCGTGTCAACATGTTAAAACTAAGCGTTGTAGTTAAAACCGTTAATGGCAACACGTAAACACTAAGCTTTGCATTTGCAACCGTTAAAACAGTTGCAAACGTTAGTGTTAACATGTAAGCACTAACCGTTACAGTTGCAACCTTTAATGGCAACACGTTAACATTAAGCGTTAGTGGCAACACGTTAAAGCTAAGCGTTGCAGTTGCAAACGTTAGTGTCAACATGTAAGCACTAACCGTTGCAGTTGCAACCTTTAAAGGCAACACGTTAACATTAAGCAATGCAGTTGCAAGCGTTAGTGGCAACACGTTAAAACTAAGCGTTGTAGTTATAACCGTTAATTGCAACACGTTAGCACTAAGCATTGGATTTGCATCCGTTAATACCGTGGCAACATGTTAAAACTAACCGTTAATGGCAACACGTAAACACTAAGCTTTGCATTTGCAACCGTTAAAACAGTTGCAAACGTTAGTGTCAACATGTAAGCACTAACCGTTGCAGTTACAACCTTTAAAGGCAACACGTTAACATTCAGCATTGCAGTTGCAAGCGTTAGTGGCAACACGTTAAAACTAAGCAATGCAGTTACAACCGTAAGTGTCAACATTATAACAGTAAGTGTAGCATTTGCTTACGTTAATTTCAACACGTTAACACGTTGCAACCGTTTATGTCAACATGTTAACACTTAGCAGTTGCAACCGTTAGTGTCAACATGTTTACACTAAGCGTTGCAGTTGCAACCGTTAATGACAACACGTTAACACTAAGCATTGCGGTTACAATGCGTTAAAACTAAGCGTTGTAGTTTAAACCGTTAATGACAACACGTAAACACTAAGCTTTGCATTTGCAACCATTAAAACCATGCCAACACGTTAATACTAAGCGTTGTAGTTATAACCGTTAATTGCATCACGTTAGCACTAAACACGTTAGCACTAAACAGTCAGTTTAACTGCTACTGTAACATGTAATCAGTACTACCTGTTGTCATGCGGTGCAGATGGGGCTCGTTAGCCTTGGAAGGCAACTCATCTAGGAGTTAAGCTAGTTCTCTACACAAAAATCTAGCTGGGCAGGGGGAACTCATTAGTCTTGGTTGACAGCCCTCCTAGGAGTTTACAGGTCTCTAAACAAAACCTAAGAACGGGTGGATGGAGCTCTTCAGCTGTGGCCAGCAATTCATCTAGGAGAAGGAAACTCCAAAATCAAACCTGTGTGTCTGGATATGCCTAGTCCAGATATGCAAAGACTGTTTCGGTAGATGGAGCGGAAGAAATCATCTGATTCAACGGTTCAGAAAGCGATACAGCAACATGTTGTGGAACATGCAGAGCGTGACAAGGCACTAAAGATGTTACGGTCATCCACTGCATCCAAACCCAACTCCAGACGTCTTGACCTGTGTCTTGCCTCTGGGCGCAGCTGGGCGAGGACTAGAGAGTGAGGTTGACGTTGCGCACCTCTTCCTCACTATAATCCAATTTCATAGCGCATGTCATCTTATTTCTCAACACACAAGCACTTGCATACACAACAATTTCATCACACTTGCACCCACATACCTACAAAGTCCTGTGGCGATGGGCGAGTGGCGAAGCAGCAGGTGTAGGACACACTGGGAGCTGTAGTTGCAGACCTGCACACAGGCGGCTCAGTTCTAATGGTCGCTTTCTGTGAGGAGAAGCAGTAAGCAGAATTCGGCAGTCGGCTGAGTGACTGAGCAGACCTATTTAGGACCGCACTGCTCACCCCCGTAGCATGGGGAAGGGGCTAGAAAAGGTGCCCTAAACAATTGCCTGCTTCAAACCCCCTGGCTGGTTAACCGCGATCAGCGGGGATCCCCTTAAGCGGTCGAAATACAAAGAAAAAAGCTAGAGTAATCCCCTTACGGATTGGCGCATGGAATGTGCGCACTTTAATGGATAGTGCTGGGTCAGATAGACCACAGCGTAGAACGGCCCTTGTGGGCAGAGAACTTGGGAGGTATGATATACAGATAGCTGCATTGAGTGAGACTCGGTTCGCAGATGTTGGGGAGATCAAAGAAGTTGGTGCTGGATACACCTTCTTCTGGAGTGGACGCAAAAGTGAAGAGAGGCGTGAAGCAGGAGTTGGCTTTGCCATCAAAACAGAACTTGTTGGTAAGCTGTCAGGATTGCCAAAAGGCATTAATGACCGTCTAATGACATTGAGACTTCCTCTGTCAGGCGATAAACATGCAACTATTGTCAGTGCTTATGCACCCACAATGACCAATCCAGATGAGGTCAAGGACAAGTTCTATGATGACCTAGACAATGTTATTTCTGCAACACCCCGCACAGACAAGCTTATCCTTCTTGGCGACTTTAATGCCAGAGTGGGTACAGACCACCAGACCTGGGAAGGAGTTATAGGTCCAGAAGGGGTCGGAAAGTGCAACAGCAATGGTCTCTTGCTTCTCAGGAAGTGTGCTGAACATGACCTTCTAATCACCAACACAGTCTTCCGTCTACCTAATAGGAACAAAACATCCTGGATGCATCCCCGTTCCAAACACTGGCATCTCATAGACTATGTCATAGTGCGGAGAACAGACAGGCAGGATGTTAAAGTGACAAAGACTATGTGTGGTGCAGACTGCTGGACAGATCATAGACTGGTTGTCAGCAAACTCAACCTAAGAATACAGCCTGCAAGGCGACCTCAAGGCAAGAAAGCTCCTAAGAGACTGGATGTCTCAAAGCTGAATAAAGACAGCATGAGACAAGATTTCTCAACAGACATTTGCAACCAACTGGATGCAATGAATCTCAGTTCAGAGGACCCCGAAGAAAACTGGACAGTTTTCCATAAAAAGGTACAAGTAGGCAAAGATCAGGAAAAGGCGCAATCAGAAAAAAAAAAAAAAAAATTCCCACTCCAAAAACCGAGGTGGGAAAAAACCAAACTAACAATCAGGTACTTATACCATGAAACAATAGTAAGCCGAATGGGCAGCTATTTTCCCAATAGGTGGCCACTCAGTTACCTTAACTTAACTAAAAATATGAAAACATACATAAGGCGCCAACAGCACAAAAAAATTTTAAACACCAAGACATAAAACAAAAAGAACCACCACAGAAGTATCGACTTGGAACGATCAGTAACACAAAGTTACTGGCGGGCTTAAACCGGTTTTACATGGCCATAACCTCACCCTCAGCTTCTGCAGTGGTTCATAACATTTAGTTAGTTATTCGGTCCTCGTGGTGAATCTCTAACCAGTCAATGAATCATCAAGAACAAACAAATAAATCATGATAAACATCCTGATGAATCAAAAACCAGGACTCACAGACTGAGTAAGCTGCCCGACGATGGAGATCCCTGGGCGCCGAATAACCTACTAACTCCGGAGCAAAAGAAAAACACCAGTTGGACCCCGGTGGGCCAAGCAACAGACAAGAAGCTCCGGCCCCAACCAACTAAAATGAATAGCTTTATGTCGGGGCCATCATAGAGTCTGACGCCCGACCCACCGGCGTGCAATTAAAGAAGGCAGCATAGTCATCAACCATGATTGGGTTAAAAACTAAGCATGCAGACTGTCGCATAACATTCAAGTTATAACCTATACGTTTGTAACGTGTTATGATTTTTCTGAACTGAAAAGAAAAATCATTAATTCCTTTAAGTTTCTTAAATTTGTAAACCAAGTCACCATAAAATTCAGGTTCCGAAAGGCCCTCACTTAAAAGCGTCTTTAACCCAACATTATATTTGGAAATCAATTCATAGTGTCTACGATAAAATTTAGAAAATGTTTTTCGAAGTTTATGATACCGATAGCCCTGTAGGAGAAGTTTTGCCGTTAAACATTTATTTCGAGCGTTGAAGTCTGTAACATGATTGCAGACTCTAGCAAACCTAATAAGTTGCGAAATGTATACACCATAAGAAGCACGACGAGGAACGTCACCATCCAAAAAAGGAAAATTTACTATATCAAAATCAAAGTCATCGCGCTTATCATAAATTTTAGAAGAAACAAATCCATTTGCAACAGAAAGATGTAGATCTAAAAAGGGGGCCTCAGTATCTGAGATATTGGCTTTGTTCAACTGAAGTTCTTTCTTCAGCTGCAAGCACCTTAGGCCATCCATCTCGCAAACATAATCTGCACCACACATAGTCTTTGTCACTTTAACATCCTGCCTGTCTGTTCTCCGCACTATGACATAGTCTATGAGATGCCAGTGTTTGGAACGGGGATGCATCCAGGATGTTTTGTTCCTATTAGGTAGACGGAAGACTGTGTTGGTGATTAGAAGGTCATGTTCAGCACACTTCCTGAGAAGCAAGAGACCATTGCTGTTGCACTTTCCGACCCCTTCTGGACCTATAACTCCTTCCCAGGTCTGGTGGTCTGTACCCACTCTGGCATTAAAGTCGCCAAGAAGGATAAGCTTGTCTGTGCGGGGTGTTGCAGAAATAACATTGTCTAGGTCATCATAGAACTTGTCCTTGACCTCATCTGGATTGGTCATTGTGGGTGCATAAGCACTGACAATAGTTGCATGTTTATCGCCTGACAGAGGAAGTCTCAATGTCATTAGACGGTCATTAATGCCTTTTGGCAATCCTGACAGCTTACCAACAAGTTCTGTTTTGATGGCAAACAAGACTGGTTTGATGAGAATGATGACGAAATTCAGAGGCTTCTTGAAGAAAAGCACCGATTGCACAAGGCACATCAAGATGATACTAGCTCAGTATCAAAGAAAGCAGCCTACAGCAACATTTGTAAGACAGTCCAGACCAAGCTTAGGGACATGCAAGATTCCTGGCTGAGGAAGAAAACAGAAGAAATTCAGTCTTTTGCGGATAGAAAGGACATGAAGAAATTTCATGATGCACTGAAAACCATTTATGGTCCAAAGAGTTCTGGAGCCACCACATTGCTCAGTGCAGATGGAAACACTCTTCTCACAGATAAAGAAGCTATCTTGGAAAGGTGGGCAGAACACTTCAATAGTGTGCTTAATCGACCATCAAGCATCAATCAGGATGCAATCGACAGACTTCCACAGATAGAGTGCAATGTTCTGTTAGATGAATTTCCTACCGTTACGGAAACAAGAAAAGCAGTTCAACAACTATCATCTGGCAAAGCCCCAGGTGCAGATGCAGTTCCTGCCGAAGTTTACAAGGCTGGGGGGCTACCCATGGCAGAGAAACTGACAGAGTTGTTTCACTGTATGTGGAGGAAGGAGGCTATCCCACAAGAATTTAAGGATGCATCCATAATCCACCTTTACAAGCGGAAAGGAAATCCTCAAGTCTGTGACAATCACAGAGGCATCTCCCTCCTATCAATTGCTGGGAAGATACTTGCAAAAATTCTGTTAAATCGTCTGAATGCTCATCTTGATCAGACGGGACTTATCCCAGAAAGTCAATGTGGATTCAGAAAAGACAGAGGGACAATAGACATGATCTTCACAGCAAGACAGCTTCAGGAGAAATGCCAAGAACAGAATGTAGATCTATACATGACGTTTGTTGACCTCACCAAAGCTTTTGACACTGTTAGTCGTGATGGACTCTGGAAAATCATGGCCAAGTTTGGCTGTCCACCCAGATTCATAGCTATGGTGCGGCAGTTTCATGATGGCATGCAGGCACGTGTGCAAAATGATGGAGAGTTCTCTGAACCATTTGAAGTAACAAATGGGGTCAAACAAGGCTGTGTTCTGGCACCAACACTGTTCAGCATGATGTTTTCTGCCATGCTTATGGATGCTTTTCAGGACAGTGACACTGGTTTTCCAATCAGGTACCGTTTTGATGGCAACATATTCAACCTCAGAAGGTTGCAAGCCAAAACTAAGGTCCAGACTGATGTGCTAGATGAGCTCCTCTATGCAGATGATATGGATAAGAATGCCAACACAGAGGCAAAAATGCAAAGAGCCATGGATCAAGTCTCACAGTCATGTGATAACTATGATCTCACAATCAGCACAAAAAAGACAGAGGTTGTACACCAACCAGCCCCCGGAAAACCATATAATGAACCAACCATCACTGTGAATGGGCAAAAACTGAAAGTTGTTGACAAGTTCACCTACCTGGGAAGCACTCTCTCCAGAGCAGTGCATATTGATGATGAGATCACTGCCAGAATTGCAAAAGCTAGTGTGGCATTCGGAAGACTCCGTGCAAATGTCTGGGAGCGAAATGGAATCAAGCTTGACACCAAGCTGAAAGTCTACAAGGCTGTGGTACTGCCAACCCTCTTGTATGCATGTGAGACCTGGACAGTATACCAACGCCATGCAAAGAGACTTAACCATTTCCACTTAAGCTGTTTGAGAAAGTTGTTAAAAATCAAGTGGCAGGACAAGATTCCAGACACAGAGGTCCTGAGGAAAGCAGGGATGCAAAGCATGCATACAGTCTTAAAGCTAGCACAGCTAAGATGGACTGGCCATGTTATAAGAATGCCTGATGCGCGACTTCCAAAGAAAGTTTTCTATGGAGAACTACAGGAAGGAAAGCGCTCTCAAGGTGGCCAGAAGAAACGCTACAAAGACACCCTCAAAGCCTCTCTGAAGGATTTCGAAATACCAATGGGGTCCTGGGAACAGACTGCACAGGAGCGATCAAAGTGGCGAGGTCTCATCAACAAAGGAGCAGCTCTCTATGAAAAGAAGAGAATCTGTGAAGCTGAAAGAAAGCGAAGAGAGCGCAAAGCCAAAACAAATGTGCCACCAGCAGACTCTATGACATTGACTTGCTCTACTTGCAACCGACAGTTTAGAGCCAGAATTGGCCTAGTCAGCCATCAAAGAACTCACCAACACACATCAGCACAATTCAAGAAATAATGATGGTCTTTCTCATTAGTGAGAGACGAACTATCAGCACTAAACATTGGATTTGCAACCGTTAATACCGTGGCAACACGTTAAAACTAAGCGTTGCAGTTAAAACCGTTAATGACAACACGTAAACACTAAGCTTTGCATTTGCATCCATTAAAACCATGTCAACACGTTAAAACTAAGCGTTGTAATTATAACCGTTAATTGCAACACGTTAGAACTAGGCATTGGATTTGCAACCGTTAATACCGTGACAACATGTTAAAACTAAGCGTTGCAGTTAAAACCGTTAATGACAACACGTAAACACTAAGCTTTGCATTTGCAACCGTTAAAACCGTGTCAACACGTTAAAACTAAGCGTTGTAGTTAAAACCGTTAATGGCAACACGTAAACACTAAGCTTTGCATTTGCAACCGTTAAAACAGTTGCAAACGTTAGTGTCAACACTTAGCATTGCAGTTGCAACCGTTAGTGTCAACATGTTTACACTAAGCGTTGCAGTTGCAACCGTTAATGACAACACGTAAACACTAAGCTTTGCATTTGCAACCATTAAAACCATGTCAACACGTTAAAACTAAGCGTTGTAGTTATAACCGTTAATTGCAACACGTTAGCACTAAGCATTGGATTTGCAACCGTTAATACCGTGGCAACATGTAAAAACTAAGCGTTGCAGTTAAAACCGTTAATGACAACACGTAAACACTAAGCTTTACATTTGCAACCATTAAAACCGTGTCAACACGTTAAAACTAAGCGTTGTAAACTCGTCAAAATAAGTTAAGCCCCAGCTGATTTTTTCCATTGACTTAATGCAAAAAAAACCTTACTTTGTTTTGTCATAACTTTTGAATGATATGACGCTTTATAATGGTATTTTCACCAATAAAGCTTGAATTATTCTCCGACATATGGGTTGATTTTCGTTTATGTCAGTAGGTTTTCTATAGAGTGACACATGTTTCAATAGACATCACAAAAAGCTCCCTATTATTCCTATAGTAAAATTGGCAAAAATCTGGACATTCTCAGATAATGAAGCACACATCAAAAGACAATCGGTATTTTAAGTTGAAACTTTGTGTGGTCATGCTTAAGATGTTGTTGTCTAACTTGAAATTGGTTAGCATTTTCAATCTCTTTCGAATTCTTTGAAATAAACAGTTAAACTAAGGCAATTTAACATTATGCCTATGGAGAAAAATTGACATGGGGCTTAACTTATTTTGACCAGTTTAGTTAAAACCGTTAATGGCAACACGTAAACACTAAGCTTTGCATTTGCAACCGTTAAAACAGTTGCAAACGTTACTGTCAACATGTAAGCACTAACCGTTACAGTTGCAACCTTTAATGGCAAGACGTTAACATTAAGCAGTAGTGGCAACACGTTAAAGCTAAGCGTTGCAGTTGCAAACGTTAGTGTCAACATGTAAGCATTAACCGTTGCAGTTGCAACCTTTAAAGGCAACACGTTAACATTAAGCATTGCAGTTGCAAGCGTTAGTGGCAACACGTTAAAACTAAGCGTTGCAGTTAAAACCGTTAGTGTCAACATTAAAGTAAGTGTAGCATTTGTTTACGTTTATTTCAACACGTTAACACTTTGCAACCGTATATCAACATGTTAACACTTAGCATTGCAGTTGCAACCGTTAGTGTCAACATGTTTACACTAAGCGTTGCAGTTGCAGCCGTTAATGACAACACGTAAACACTAAGCTTGGCATTTGCAACCATTAAAACCATGTCAACACGTTAAAACTAAGCGTTGTAGTTATAACCGTTAATTGCAACACGTTAGCACTAAGCATTGGATTTGCAACCGTTAAACCGTGGCAACATGTTAAAACTAAGCGTTGCAGTTAAAACCGTTAATGACAACACGTAAACACTAAGCTTTACATTTGCAACCATTAAAACCGTGTCAACACGTTAAAACTAAGCGTTGTAGTTAAAACCGTTAATGGCAACACGTAAACACTAAGCTTTGCATTTGCAACCGTTAAAACAGTTGCAAACGTTACTGTCAACATGTAAGCACTAACCGTTACAGTTGCAACCTTTAATGGCAAGACGTTAACATTAAGCGTTAGTGGCAACACGTTAAAGCTAAGCGTTGCAGTTGCAAACGTTAGTGTCAACATGTAAGCATTAACCGTTGCAGTTGCAACCTTTAAAGGCAACACGTTAACACTTTGCAACCGTATATCAACATGTTAACACTTAGCATTGCAGTTGCAACCGTTAGTGTCAACATGTTTACACTAAGCGTTGCAGTTGCAACCGTTAATGACAACACGTTAACACTAAGCATTGCGGTTACAATGCGTTAAAACTAAGCGTCGCAGTTACAACCGTTAGTGTCAACATTATAACAGTAAGTGTAGCATTTGCTTACGTTAATTTCAACACGTTAACACGTTGCAACCGTTTATGTCAACACTTAGCATTGCAGTTGCAACCGTTAGTGTCAACATGTTTACACTAAGCGTTGCAGTTGCAACCGTTAATGACAACACGTAAACACTAAGCTTTGCATTTGCAACCATTAAAACCATGTCAGCACGTTAAAACTAAGCGTTGTAGTTATAACCGTTAATTGCAACACGTTAGCACTAAGCATTGGATTTGCAACCGTTAATACCGTGGCAACATGAAAAAACTAAGCGTTGCAGTTAAAACCGTTAATGACAACACGTAAACACTAAGCTTTACATTTGCAACCATTAAAACCGTGTCAACACGTTAAAACTAAGCGTTGTAGTTAAAACCGTTAATGGCAACACGTAAATACTAAGCTTTACATTTGCAACCGTTAAAACAGTTGCAAACGTTACTGTCAACATGTAAGCACTAACCGTTACAGTTGCAACCTTCAATGGCAAGACGTTAACATTAAGTAGTAGTGGCAACACGTTAAAGCTAAGCGTTGCAGTTGCAAACGTTAGTGTCAACATGTAAGCATTAACCGTTGCAGTTGCAACCTTTAAAGGCAACACGTTAACATTAAGCATTGCAGTTGCAAGCGTTAGTGGCAACACGTTAAAACTAAGCGTTGCATTTAAAACCGTTAGTGTCAACATTACAGTAAGTGTAGCATTTGTTTACGTTTATTTCAACACGTTAACACTTTGCAACCGTATATCAACATGTTAACACTTAGCATTGCAGTTGCAACCGTTAGTGTCAACATGTTTACACTAAGCGTTGCAGTTGCAACCGTTAATGACAACACGTAAACACTAACGTGTTGCTTTGCATTTGCAACAAATAAAACCATGTCAACACGTTAAAACTAAGCGTTGTAGTTATAACCGTTAATTGCAACACGTTAGCACTAAGCATTGGATTTGCAACCGTTAATACCATGGCAACATGTAAAAACTAAGCGTTGCAGTTAAAACCGTTAATGACAACACGTAAACACTAAGCTTTGCATTTGCAACCGTTAAAACCGTGTCAACACGTTAAAACTAAGCGTTGTAGTTAGAACCGTTAATGGCAACACGTAAACACTAAGCTTTGCATTTGCAACCGTTAAAACAGTTGCAAACGTTAGTGTCAACATGTCAGTACTAACCGTTACAGTTGCAACCTTTAATGGCAACACGTTAACATTAAGCGTTAGTGGCAACTCGTTAAAGCTAAGCGTTGCAATTGCAAACGTTAGTGTCAACATGTAAGCACTAACCGTTACAGTTGCAACCTTTAATGGCAACACGTTAACATTAAGCGTTAGTGGCAACACGTTAAAGCTAAGCGTTGCAGTTGCAAACGTTAGTGTCAACATGTAAGCACTAACCGTTGCAGTTGCAACCTTTAAAGGCAACACGTTAACATTAAGCATTGCAGTTGCAAGCGTTAGTGGCAACACGTTAAAACTAAGCGTTGTAGTTACAACCGGTAGTGTCAACATTACAGTAAGTGTAGCATTTGTTTACGTTAATTTCAACACGTTAACACGTTGCAACCGTTTATGTCAACATGTTAACTAAGCATTGCAGTTGCAACCGTTAGTGTCAACATGTTTACACTAAGCGTTGCAGTTGCAACCGTTAATGACAACACGTTAACACTAAGCATTGCGGTTACAATGCGTTAAAACTAAGCGTTGTAGTTAAAACCGTTAATGACAACACGTAAACACTAAGCTTTGCATTTGCAACCATTAAAACCATGTCAACACGTTAAAACTAAGCGTTGTAGTTATAACCGTTAATTGCAACACGTTAGCAGTAACTTAGCACTAAGCATTGGATTTGCAACCGTTAATACCTCGGCAACACGTTAAAACTAAGCGTTGCAGTTGCAACCGTTAATGACAACACGTAAACACTAAGCTTTACATTTGCAACCATTAAAACCATGTCAACACGTTAAAACTAAGCGTTGTAGTTATAACCGTTAATTGCAACACGTTAGCACTAAGCATTGCATTTGCAACCGTTAATACCGTGGCAACATGTTAAAACTAAGCGTTGCAGTTAAAACCGTTAATGACAACACGTAAACACTAAGCTTTGCATTTGCAACCGTTAAACCCGTGTCAACACGTTGAAACTAAGCGTTGTAGTTAAAACCGTTAATGGCAACACGTAAACACTAAGCTTTGCATTTGCAACCGTTAAAACAGTTGCAAACGTTAGTGTCAACATGTAAGCACTAACAGTTACAGTTGCAACCGTTAATGGCAACACGTTAACATTAAGCGTTAGTGGCAACACGTTAAAGCAGTTGCAAACGTTAGTGTCAACATGTAAGCACTAACCGTTGCAGTTGCAACCTTTAAAGGCAACACGTTAACATTAAGCATTGCAGTTGCAAGCGTTAGCGGCAACACGTTAAAACTAAGCGTTGCAGTTACAACCGTTAGTGTCAACATTATAACATAACAGTAAGTGTAGCATTTGCTTACGTTAATTTGAACACGTTAACACGTTGCAACCGTTTATGTCAACATGTTAACACTTAGCATTGCAGTTGCAACCGTTAGTGTCAACATGTTTACACTAAGCGTTGCAGTTCCAACCGTTATTAATGACAACACGTTAACACTAAGCATTTCGGTTACAATGCGTTTAAACTAAGCGTTGTAGTTAAAACCGTTAATGACAACACGTAAACACTAAGATTTGCAACCGTTAAAACCGTGTCAACACGTTAAAACTAAGCGTTGTAGTTAAAACCGTTAATGGCAACACGTAAACACTAAGCTTTGCATTTGCAACCGTTAAAACAGTCAACATGTAAGCGGCACTAACCGTTACAGTTGCAACCTTTAATGGCGACACGTTAACATTAAGCGTTAGTGGCAACACGTTAAAGCTAAGCGTTGCAGTTGCAAACGTTAGTGTCAACATGTAAGCACTAACCGTTACAGTTGCAACCTTTAATGGCAACACGTTAACATTAAGCGTAAGTGGCAACACGTTAAAGCTAAGCGTTGCAGTTGCAAACGTTAGTGTCAACATGTAAGCACTAACCGTTGCAGTTGCAACCTTTAAAGGCAACACGTTAACATTAAGCATTGCAGTTGCAAGCGTTAGTGGCAACACGTTAAAACTAAGCGTTGCAGTTACAACCGTTAGTGTCAACATTATAACATAACAGTAAGTGTAGCATTTGCTTACGTTAATTTCAACACGTTAACACGTTGCAACCGTTTATGTCAACATGTTAACACTTGCAACCGTTAGTGTCAACATGTTTACACTAAGCGTTGCAGTTGCAACCGTTATTAATGACAACACGTTAACACTAAGCATTTCGGTTACAATGCGTTAAAACTAAGCGTTGTAGTTAAAACCGTTAATGACAACACGTAAACACTAAGCTTTGCATTTGCAACCATTAAAACCATGTCAACACGTTAAAACTAAGCGATGGTTATAACCGTTTATTGCAACACGTTAGCACTAAGCATTGGATTTGCAACCGTTAATACCGTGGCAACACGTTAAAACTAAGCGTTGCAGTTAAAACCGTTAATGACAACACGTAAACACTAAGCTTTGCATTTGCAACCATTAAAACCATGTCAACACGTTAAAACTAAGCGTTGTAGTTATAACTGTTAATTGCAACACGTTAGCACTAAGCAATGGATTTGCAACCGTTAAAACTAAGCGTTGCAGTTAAAACCGTTAATGACAACACGTAAACACTAAGGTTTGCATTTGCAACCGTTAAAACTGTGTCACCACGTTAAAACTAAGCGTTGTAGTTAAAACCGTTAATGGCAACACGTAAACACTAAGCTTTGCATTTGCAACCGTTAAAACAGTTGCAAACGTTAGTGTCAACATGTAAGCACTAACCGTTACAGTTGCAACCTTTAATGGCGACACGTTAACATTAAGCGTTAGTGGCAACACGTTAAAGCTAAGCGTTGCAGTTGCAAACGTTAGTGTCAACATGTAAGCACTAACCGTTGCAGTTGCAACCTTTAAAGGCAACACGTTAACATTAAGCATTGCAGTTGCAAGCGTTAGTGGCAACACGTTAAAACTAAGCGTTGCAGTTACAACCGTTAGTTTCAACATTATAACATAACAGTAAGTGTAGCATTTGCTTACGTTAATTTCAACACGTTAACACGTTGCAACCGTTTATTTCAACACTTAGCATTGCAGTTGCAACCGTTAGTGTCAACATGTTTACACTAAGCGTTGCAGTTGCAACCGTTAATGACAACACGTTAACACTAAGCATTGCGGTTACAATGCGTTAAAACTAAGCGTTGTAGTTAAAACCGTTAATGACAACACGTAAACACTAAGCTTTGCATTTGCAACAATTAGAACCATGTCAACACGTTAAAACTAAGCGTTGTAGTTATAACCGTTAATTGCAACACGTTAGCACTAAGCATTGAATTTGCAACCGTTAATACCGTGGCAACATGTTAAAACTAAGCGTTGCATATAAACCGTTAATGACAACACGTAAACACTAAGCTTTGCATTTGCAACCGTTAAAACTGTGTCAACACGTTAAAAATAAGCGTTGTATTTAAAACCGTTAATTGCAACACGTAAACACTAAGCTTTGCATTTGCAACCGTTAAAACAGTTGCAAACGTTAGTGTCAACATGTAAGCACTAACCGTTACAGTTGCAACACGTTAACATTAAGCGTTAGTGGCAACACGTTAAAGCAACACGTTAACATTAAGCATTGCAGTTGCAAGCGTTAGTGGCAACACGTTAAAACTAAGCGTTGCAGTTACAACCGTAAGTGTCAACATTATAACAGTAAGTGTAGCATTTGCTTACGTTAATTTCAACACGTTAACACGTTGCAACCGTTTATGTCAACATGTTAACACTTAGCATTGCAGTTGCAACCGTTAGTGTCAACATGTTTACACTAAGCGTTGCAGTTGCAACCGTTAATGACAACACGATAACACTGAGCATTGTGGTTACAATGCGTTAAAACGAAGCGTTGCAGTTACAACCGTTAGTGTCAACATTATAACAGTAAGTGTAGCATTTGCTAATGTTAATTTCAACACGTTAACATGTTGCAACCGTTTATGTCAGTTGCAACCGTTAGTGTCAACATGTTTACACTAAGCGTTGCAGTTGCAACCGTTAAAACACTAAGCTTTACATTTGCAACCATTAAAACCATGTTAGTGTCAACATGTTTACACTAAGCGTTGTAGTTATAACCGTTAATTGCAACACGTTAGCACTAAGCATTGGATTTGCAACCGTTAATACCGTAGCAACATGTTAAAACTAAGCGTTGCAGTTAAAACCGTTAATGACAACACGTAAACACTTAGCTTTGCATTTGCAACCGTTAAAACAGTAACCGTTACAGTTGCAACCTTTAATGGCAACACGTTAACATTAAGCGTTAGTGGCAACACGTTAAAGCTAAGCGTTGCAGTTGCAAACGTTAGTGCCAAACATGTAAGCACTAACCGTTGCAGTTGCAACCTTTAAAGGCAACACGTTAACATTAAGCATTGCAGTTGCAAGCGTTAGTGGCAACACGTTAAAACTAAGCGTTGCAGTTAAAACCGTTAATGACAACACGTAAACACTACGCTTTGCATTTGCAACCATTAAAACCATGTCAACACGTTAAAACTAAGCGTTGTGGTTATAACCGTTAATTGCAACACGTTAGCACTAAGCATTGGATTTGCAACCGTTAATACCATGTCAACATGTTAAAACTAAGCGTTGCAGTTAAAACCGTTAATGACAACACGTAAACACTAAGATTTGCATTTGCAACCGTTAAAACCGTGTCAACACGTTAAAACTAAGCGTTGTAGTTAAAACCGTTAATGGCAACACGTAAACACTAAGCTTTGCATTTGCAACCGTTAAAACAGTTGCAAACGTTAGTGTCAACATGTAAGCACTAACAGTTACAGTTGCAACCTTTAATGGCAACACGCTAACATTAAGCGTTAGTGGCAACACGATAAAGCTAAGCGTTGCAGTTGCAAACGTTAGTGTCAACATATAAGCACTAACCGTTACAGTTGCAACCTTTAATTGCAACACGTTAACATTAAGCGTTAGTGGCAACACGTTAAAGCTAAGCGTTGCAGTTGCAAACGTTAGTGTCAGCATGTAATCACTAACTGTTGCAGTTGCAACCTTTAAAGGCAACACGTTAACATTAAGCATTGCAGTTGCAAGCGTTAGTGGCAACACGTTAAAACTAAGCGTTGCAGTTACAACCGTTAGTTTCAACATTACAGTAAGTGTAGCATTTGCTTACGTTAATTTCAACACGTTAACACGTTGCAACCGTTTATGTCAACATGTTAACACTTAGCATTGCAGTTGCAACCGTTAGTGTCAACATGTTTACACTAAGCGTTGCAGTTGCAACCGTTAATTACAACACTAACACTAAGCATTGCGGTAACAATGCGTTAAAACTAAGCGTTGTAGTTCAAACCGTTAATGACAACACGTAAACACTAAGCTTTGCAGTTGCAACCATTAAAACCATGTCAACACGTTAAAACTAAGCGTTGTAGTTATAACCCTTAATTGCAACACGTTAGCACTAAGAATTGGATTTGCAACCGTTAATACGGTGGCAACACGTTAAAACTAAGCGTTGCAGTTAAAACCGTTAATGTCAACACGTAAACACTAAGCTTTGCATTTGCAACCGTTAAAACCGTGTGAACATGTTAAAACTAAGCGTTGTAGTTAAAACCGTTAATGGCAACACGTAAACACTAAGCTTTGCATTTGCAACCGTTAAAACGGTTGCAAACGTTAGTGTCAACTAACCGTTACAGTTGCAACACGTTAACATTAAGCGTTAGTGGCAACACGTTAAAGCTAAGCGTTGCAGTTGCAAACGTTAGTGTCAACATGTAAGCACTAACCGTTGCAGTTACAAACTTTAAAGGCAACACGTTAACATGAAGCAATGCAGTTGCAAGCGTTAGTGGCAACACGTTAAAACTAAGCGTTGTAGTTATAACCGTTAATTGCAACACGTTAGCACTAAGCATTGGATTTGCATCCGTTAATACCGTGTCAACATGTTAAAACTAAGCGTTGTAGTTAAAACCGTTAATGGCAACACGTAAACACTAAGCTTTGCATTTGCAACCGTTAAAACAGTTGCAAACGTTAGTGTCAACATGTAAGCACTAACAGTTACAGTTGCAACCTTTAATGGCAACACGCTAACATTAAGCGTTAGTGGCAACACGTTAAAGCTAAGCGTTGCAGTTGCAAACGTTAGTGTCAACATATAAGCACTAACCGTTACAGTTGCAACCTTTAATTGCAACACGTTAACATTAAGCGTTAGTGGCAACACGTTAAAGCTAAGCGTTGCAGTTGCAAACGTTAGTGTCAGCATGTAATCACTAACTGTTGCAGTTGCAACCTTTAAAGGCAACACGTTAACATTAAGCATTGCAGTTGCAAGCGTTAGTGGCAACACGTTAAAACTAAGCGTTGCAGTTACAACCGTTAGTTTCAACATTACAGTAAGTGTAGCATTTGCTTACGTTAATTTCAACACGTTAACACGTTGCAACCGTTTATGTCAACATGTTAACACTTAGCATTGCAGTTGCAACCGTTAGTGTCAACATGTTTACACTAAGCGTTGCAGTTGCAACCGTTAATTACAATACTAACACTAAGCATTGCGGTTACAATGCGTTAAAACTAAGCGTTGTAGTTAAAACCGTTAATGACAACACGTAAACACTAAGCTTTGCAGTTGCAACCATTAAAACCATGTCAACACGTTAAAACTAAGCATTGTAGTTATAACCCTTAATTGCAACACGTTAGCACTAAGAATTGGATTTGCAACCGTTAATACGGTGGCAACACGTTAAAACTAAGCGTTGCAGTTAAAACCGTTAATGTCAACACGTAAACACTAAGCTTTGCATTTGCAACCGTTAAAACCGTGTGAACATGTTAAAACTAAGCGTTGTAGTTAAAACCGTTAATGGCAACACGTAAACACTAAGCTTTGCATTTGCAACCGTTAAAACGGTTGCAAACGTTAGTGTCAACTAACCGTTACAGTTGCAACACGTTAACATTAAGCGTTAGTGGCAACACGTTAAAGCTAAGCGTTGCAGTTGCAAACGTTAGTGTCAACATGTAAGCACTAACCGTTGCAGTTACAAACTTTAAAGGCAACACGTTAACATGAAGCAATGCAGTTGCAAGCGTTAGTGGCAACACGTTAAAACTAAGCGTTGTAGTTATAACCGTTAATTGCAACACGTTAGCACTAAGCATTGGATTTGCATCCGTTAATACCGTGTCAACATGTTAAAACTAAGCGTTGTAGTTAAAACCGTTAATGGCAACACGTAAACACTAAGCTTTGCATTTGCAACCGTTAAAACAGTTGCAAACGTTAGTGTCAACATGTAAGCACTAACCGTTACAGTTGCAACCATAAATGCAACACGTTAACATTAAGCGTTAGTGGCAACACGTTAAAGCTAAGCGTTGCAGTTGCAAACGTTAGTGTCAACATGTAAGCACTAACCGTTGCAGTTACAACCTTTAAAGGCAACACGTTAACATTAAGCAATGCAGTTGCAAGCGTTAGTGGCAACACGTTAAAACTAAGCGTTGCAGTTACAACCGTTAGTTTCAACATTATAACAGTAAGTGTAGCATTTGCTTTCAACACATTAACACGTTGCAACCGTTTATGTCAACATGTTAACACTAAGCATTGCAGTTGCAACCATTAGTGTCAACATGTTTACACTAAGCGTTGCAGTTGCAACCGTTAATGACAACACGTTAACACTAAGCATTGCGGTTACAATGCGTTAAAACTAAGCGTTGCAGTTACAACCGTTAGTGTCAACATTATAACAGTAAGTGTAGCATTTGCTTACGTTAATTTCAACACGTTAACACGTTGCAACCGTTTATGTCAACACTTAGCATTGCAGTTGCAACCGTTAGTGTCAACATGTTTACACTAAGCGTTGCAGTTGCAACCGTTAATGACAACACGTAAACACTAAGCTTTGCATTTGCAACCGTTAAAACCGTGTCAACGCGTTAAAACTAAGCGTTGTAGTTAAAACCGTTAATGGCAATACGTAAACACTAAGCTTTGCATTTGCAACCGTTAAAACAGTTGCAAACGTTAGTGTCAACATGTAAGCACTAACCGTTACAGTTGCAACCTTTAATGGCAAGACGTTAACATTAACCATTGCAGTTGCAAGCGTTAGTGGCAAAAAAAAAAAAAAAAAAAAAAAAAAAACATGTGCCAAAGTGCCAAACATGTAAGCACTAACCGTTGCAGTTGCAACCTTTAAAGGCAACACGTTAACATTAAGCATTGCAGTTGCAAGCGTTAGTGGCAACACGTTAAAACTAAGCGTTGCAGTTAAAACCGTTAATGACAACACGTAAACACTACGCTTTGCATTTGCATCCATTAAAACCATGTCAACACGTTAAAACTAAGCGTTGTAATTATAACCGTTAATTGCAACACGTTAGAACTAGGCATTGGATTTGCAACCGTTAATACCGTGACAACATGTTAAAACTAAGCGTTGCAGTTAAAACCGTTAATGACAACACGTAAACACTAAGCTTTGCATTTGCAACCGTTAAAACCGTGTCAACACGTTAAAACTAAGCGTTGTAGTTAAAACCGTTAATGGCAACACGTAAACACTAAGCTTTGCATTTGCAACCGTTAAAACAGTTGCAAACGTTAGTGTCAACACTTAGCATTGCAGTTGCAACCGTTAGTGTCAACATGTTTACACTAAGCGTTGCAGTTGCAACCGTTAATGACAACACGTAAACACTAAGCTTTGCATTTGCAACCATTAAAACCATGTCAACACGTTAAAACTAAGCGTTGTAGTTATAACCGTTAATTGCAACACGTTAGCACTAAGCATTGGATTTGCAACCGTTAATACCGTGGCAACATGTAAAAACTAAGCGTTGCAGTTAAAACCGTTAATGACAACACGTAAACACTAAGCTTTACATTTGCAACCATTAAAACCGTGTCAACACGTTAAAACTAAGCGTTGTAGTTAAAACCGTTAATGGCAACACGTAAACACTAAGCTTTGCATTTGCAACCGTTAAAACAGTTGCAAACGTTACTGTCAACATGTAAGCACTAACCGTTACAGTTGCAACCTTTAATGGCAAGACGTTAACATTAAGCAGTAGTGGCAACACGTTAAAGCTAAGCGTTGCAGTTGCAAACGTTAGTGTCAACATGTAAGCATTAACCGTTGCAGTTGCAACCTTTAAAGGCAACACGTTAACATTAAGCATTGCAGTTGCAAGCGTTAGTGGCAACACGTTAAAACTAAGCGTTGCAGTTAAAACCGTTAGTGTCAACATTAAAGTAAGTGTAGCATTTGTTTACGTTTATTTCAACACGTTAACACTTTGCAACCGTATATCAACATGTTAACACTTAGCATTGCAGTTGCAACCGTTAGTGTCAACATGTTTACACTAAGCGTTGCAGTTGCAACCGTTAATGACAACACGTAAACACTAAGCTTGGCATTTGCAACCATTAAAACCATGTCAACACGTTAAAACTAAGCGTTGTAGTTATAACCGTTAATTGCAACACGTTAGCACTAAGCATTGGATTTGCAACCGTTAAACCGTGGCAACATGTTAAAACTAAGCGTTGCAGTTAAAACCGTTAATGACAACACGTAAACACTAAGCTTTACATTTGCAACCATTAAAACCGTGTCAACACGTTAAAACTAAGCGTTGTAGTTAAAACCGTTAATGGCAACACGTAAACACTAAGCTTTGCATTTGCAACCGTTAAAACAGTTGCAAACGTTACTGTCAACATGTAAGCACTAACCGTTACAGTTGCAACCTTTAATGGCAAGACGTTAACATTAAGCGTTAGTGGCAACACGTTAAAGCTAAGCGTTGCAGTTGCAAACGTTAGTGTCAACATGTAAGCATTAACCGTTGCAGTTGCAACCTTTAAAGGCAACACGTTAACACTTTGCAACCGTATATCAACATGTTAACACTTAGCATTGCAGTTGCAACCGTTAGTGTCAACATGTTTACACTAAGCGTTGCAGTTGCAACCGTTAATGACAACACGTTAACACTAAGCATTGCGGTTACAATGCGTTAAAACTAAGCGTCGCAGTTACAACCGTTAGTGTCAACATTATAACAGTAAGTGTAGCATTTGCTTACGTTAATTTCAACACGTTAACACGTTGCAACCGTTTATGTCAACACTTAGCATTGCAGTTGCAACCGTTAGTGTCAACATGTTTACACTAAGCGTTGCAGTTGCAACCGTTAATGACAACACGTAAACACTAAGCTTTGCATTTGCAACCATTAAAACCATGTCAGCACGTTAAAACTAAGCGTTGTAGTTATAACCGTTAATTGCAACACGTTAGCACTAAGCATTGGATTTGCAACCGTTAATACCGTGGCAACATGAAAAAACTAAGCGTTGCAGTTAAAACCGTTAATGACAACACGTAAACACTAAGCTTTGCATTTGCAACCGTTAAAACCGTGTCAACGCGTTAAAACTAAGCGTTGTAGTTAAAACCGTTAATGGCAATACGTAAACACTAAGCTTTGCATTTGCAACCGTTAAAACAGTTGCAAACGTTACTGTCAACATGTAAGCACTAACCGTTACAGTTGCAACCTTCAATGGCAAGACGTTAACATTAAGTAGTAGTGGCAACACGTTAAAGCTAAGCGTTGCAGTTGCAAACGTTAGTGTCAACATGTAAGCATTAACCGTTGCAGTTGCAACCTTTAAAGGCAACACGTTAACATTAAGCATTGCAGTTGCAAGCGTTAGTGGCAACACGTTAAAACTAAGCGTTGCATTTAAAACCGTTAGTGTCAACATTACAGTAAGTGTAGCATTTGTTTACGTTTATTTCAACACGTTAACACTTTGCAACCGTATATCAACATGTTAACACTTAGCATTGCAGTTGCAACCGTTAGTGTCAACATGTTTACACTAAGCGTTGCAGTTGCAACCGTTAATGACAACACGTAAACACTAACGTGTTGCTTTGCATTTGCAACAAATAAAACCATGTCAACACGTTAAAACTAAGCGTTGTAGTTATAACCGTTAATTGCAACACGTTAGCACTAAGCATTGGATTTGCAACCGTTAATACCATGGCAACATGTAAAAACTAAGCGTTGCAGTTAAAACCGTTAATGACAACACGTAAACACTAAGCTTTGCATTTGCAACCGTTAAAACCGTGTCAACACGTTAAAACTAAGCGTTGTAGTTAGAACCGTTAATGGCAACACGTAAACACTAAGCTTTGCATTTGCAACCGTTAAAACAGTTGCAAACGTTAGTGTCAACATGTCAGTACTAACCGTTACAGTTGCAACCTTTAATGGCAACACGTTAACATTAAGCGTTAGTGGCAACTCGTTAAAGCTAAGCGTTGCAATTGCAAACGTTAGTGTCAACATGTAAGCACTAACCGTTACAGTTGCAACCTTTAATGGCAACACGTTAACATTAAGCGTTAGTGGCAACACGTTAAAGCTAAGCGTTGCAGTTGCAAACGTTAGTGTCAACATGTAAGCACTAACCGTTGCAGTTGCAACCTTTAAAGGCAACACGTTAACATTAAGCATTGCAGTTGCAAGCGTTAGCGGCAACACGTTAAAACTAAGCGTTGCAGTTACAACCGTTAGTGTCAACATTATAACATAACAGTAAGTGTAGCATTTGCTTACGTTAATTTCAACACGTTAACACGTTGCAACCGTTTATGTCAACATGTTAACACTTGCAACCGTTAGTGTCAACATGTTTACACTAAGCGTTGCAGTTGCAACCGTTATTAATGACAACACGTTAACACTAAGCATTTCGGTTACAATGCGTTAAAACTAAGCGTTGTAGTTAAAACCGTTAATGACAACACGTAAACACTAAGCTTTGCATTTGCAACCATTAAAACCATGTCAACACGTTAAAACTAAGCGATGGTTATAACCGTTTATTGCAACACGTTAGCACTAAGCATTGGATTTGCAACCGTTAATACCGTGGCAACACGTTAAAACTAAGCGTTGCAGTTAAAACCGTTAATGACAACACGTAAACACTAAGCTTTGCATTTGCAACCATTAAAACCATGTCAACACGTTAAAACTAAGCGTTGTAGTTATAACTGTTAATTGCAACACGTTAGCACTAAGCAATGGATTTGCAACCGTTAAAACTAAGCGTTGCAGTTAAAACCGTTAATGACAACACGTAAACACTAAGGTTTGCATTTGCAACCGTTAAAACTGTGTCACCACGTTAAAACTAAGCGTTGTAGTTAAAACCGTTAATGGCAACACGTAAACACTAAGCTTTGCATTTGCAACCGTTAAAACAGTTGCAAACGTTAGTGTCAACATGTAAGCACTAACCGTTACAGTTGCAACCTTTAATGGCGACACGTTAACATTAAGCGTTAGTGGCAACACGTTAAAGCTAAGCGTTGCAGTTGCAAACGTTAGTGTCAACATGTAAGCACTAACCGTTGCAGTTGCAACCTTTAAAGGCAACACGTTAACATTAAGCATTGCAGTTGCAAGCGTTAGTGGCAACACGTTAAAACTAAGCGTTGCAGTTACAACCGTTAGTTTCAACATTATAACATAACAGTAAGTGTAGCATTTGCTTACGTTAATTTCAACACGTTAACACGTTGCAACCGTTTATTTCAACACTTAGCATTGCAGTTGCAACCGTTAGTGTCAACATGTTTACACTAAGCGTTGCAGTTGCAACCGTTAATGACAACACGTTAACACTAAGCATTGCGGTTACAATGCGTTAAAACTAAGCGTTGTAGTTAAAACCGTTAATGACAACACGTAAACACTAAGCTTTGCATTTGCAACAATTAGAACCATGTCAACACGTTAAAACTAAGCGTTGTAGTTATAACCGTTAATTGCAACACGTTAGCACTAAGCATTGAATTTGCAACCGTTAATACCGTGGCAACATGTTAAAACTAAGCGTTGCATATAAACCGTTAATGACAACACGTAAACACTAAGCTTTGCATTTGCAACCGTTAAAACTGTGTCAACACGTTAAAAATAAGCGTTGTATTTAAAACCGTTAATTGCAACACGTAAACACTAAGCTTTGCATTTGCAACCGTTAAAACAGTTGCAAACGTTAGTGTCAACATGTAAGCACTAACCGTTACAGTTGCAACACGTTAACATTAAGCGTTAGTGGCAACACGTTAAAGCAACACGTTAACATTAAGCATTGCAGTTGCAAGCGTTAGTGGCAACACGTTAAAACTAAGCGTTGCAGTTACAACCGTAAGTGTCAACATTATAACAGTAAGTGTAGCATTTGCTTACGTTAATTTCAACACGTTAACACGTTGCAACCGTTTATGTCAACATGTTAACACTTAGCATTGCAGTTGCAACCGTTAGTGTCAACATGTTTACACTAAGCGTTGCAGTTGCAACCGTTAATGACAACACGATAACACTGAGCATTGTGGTTACAATGCGTTAAAACG
Source organism: Rugalucina vietnamica (assembly GCA_964017185.1). NCBI lineage: Eukaryota > Metazoa > Mollusca > Bivalvia > Lucinida > Lucinidae > Rugalucina > Rugalucina vietnamica. Next base: position 37,463,387 of record OZ024877.1, read on the forward strand.
AAGCGTTGCAGTTACAACCGTTAGTGTCAACATTATAACAGTAAGTGTAGCATTTGCTAATGTTAATTTCAACACGTTAACATGTTGCAACCGTTTATGTCAGTTGCAACCGTTAGTGTCAACATGTTTACACTAAGCGTTGCAGTTGCAACCGTTAAAACACTAAGCTTTACATTTGCAACCATTAAAACCATGTTAGTGTCAACATGTTTACACTAAGCGTTGTAGTTATAACCGTTAATTGCAACACGTTAGCACTAAGCATTGGATTTGCAACCGTTAATACCGTAGCAACATGTTAAAACTAAGCGTTGCAGTTAAAACCGTTAATGACAACACGTTAACACTTAGCTTTGCATTTGCAACCGTTAAAACAGTAACCGTTACAGTTGCAACCTTTAATGGCAACACGTTAACATTAAGCGTTAGTGGCAACACGTTAAAGCTAAGCGTTGCAGTTGCAAACGTTAGTGCCAAACATGTAAGCACTAACCGTTGCAGTTGCAACCTTTAAAGGCAACACGTTAACATTAAGCATTGCAGTTGCAAGCGTTAGTGGCAACACGTTAAAACTAAGCGTTGCAGTTAAAACCGTTAATGACAACACGTAAACACTACGCTTTGCATTTGCAACCATTAAAACCATGTCAACACGTTAAAACTAAGCGTTGTGGTTATAACCGTTAATTGCAACACGTTAGCACTAAGCATTGGATTTGCAACCGTTAATACCATGTCAACATGTTAAAACTAAGCGTTGCAGTTAAAACCGTTAATGACAACACGTAAACACTAAGATTTGCATTTGCAACCGTTAAAACCGTGTCAACACGTTAAAACTAAGCGTTGTAGTTAAAACCGTTAATGGCAACACGTAAACACTAAGCTTTGCATTTGCAACCGTTAAAACAGTTGCAAACGTTAGTGTCAACATGTAAGCACTAACAGTTACAGTTGCAACCTTTAATGGCAACACGCTAACATTAAGCGTTAGTGGCAACACGTTAAAGCTAAGCGTTGCAGTTGCAAACGTTAGTGTCAACATATAAGCACTAACCGTTACAGTTGCAACCTTTAATTGCAACACGTTAACATTAAGCGTTAGTGGCAACACGTTAAAGCTAAGCGTTGCAGTTGCAAACGTTAGTGTCAGCATGTAATCACTAACTGTTGCAGTTGCAACCTTTAAAGGCAACACGTTAACATTAAGCATTGCAGTTGCAAGCGTTAGTGGCAACACGTTAAAACTAAGCGTTGCAGTTACAACCGTTAGTTTCAACATTACAGTAAGTGTAGCATTTGCTTACGTTAATTTCAACACGTTAACACGTTGCAACCGTTTATGTCAACATGTTAACACTTAGCATTGCAGTTGCAACCGTTAGTGTCAACATGTTTACACTAAGCGTTGCAGTTGCAACCGTTAATTACAACACTAACACTAAGCATTGCGGTTACAATGCGTTAAAACGAAGCGTTGTAGTTAAAACCGTTAATGACAACACGTAAACACTAAGCTTTGCAGTTGCAACCATTAAAACCATGTCAACACGTTAAAACTAAGCGTTGTAGTTATAACCCTTAATTGCAACACGTTAGCACTAAGAATTGGATTTGCAACCGTTAATACGGTGGCAACACGTTAAAACTAAGCGTTGCAGTTAAAACCGTTAATGTCAACACGTAAACACTAAGCTTTGCATTTGCAACCGTTAAAACCGTGTGAACATGTTAAAACTAAGCGTTGTAGTTAAAACCGTTAATGGCAACACGTAAACACTAAGCTTTGCATTTGCAACCGTTAAAACGGTTGCAAACGTTAGTGTCAACTAACCGTTACAGTTGCAACACGTTAACATTAAGCGTTAGTGGCAACACGTTAAAGCTAAGCGTTGCAGTTGCAAACGTTAGTGTCAACATGTAAGCACTAACCGTTGCAGTTACAAACTTTAAAGGCAACACGTTAACATGAAGCAATGCAGTTGCAAGCGTTAGTGGCAACACGTTAAAACTAAGCGTTGTAGTTATAACCGTTAATTGCAACACGTTAGCACTAAGCATTGGATTTGCATCCGTTAATACCGTGTCAACATGTTAAAACTAAGCGTTGTAGTTAAAACCGTTAATGGCAACACGTAAACACTAAGCTTTGCATTTGCAACCGTTAAAACAGTTGCAAACGTTAGTGTCAACATGTAAGCACTAACCGTTACAGTTGCAACCATAAATGCAACACGTTAACATTAAGCGTTAGTGGCAACACGTTAAAGCTAAGCGTTGCAGTTGCAAACGTTAGTGTCAACATGTAAGCACTAACCGTTGCAGTTACAACCTTTAAAGGCAACACGTTAACATTAAGCAATGCAGTTGCAAGCGTTAGTGGCAACACGTTAAAACTAAGCGTTGCAGTTACAACCGTTAGTTTCAACATTATAACAGTAAGTGTAGCATTTGCTTTCAACACGTTAACACGTTGCAACCGTTTATGTCAACATGTTAACACTAAGCATTGCAGTTGCAACCATTAGTGTCAACATGTTTACACTAAGCGTTGCAGTTGCAACCGTTAATGACAACACGTTAACACTAAGCATTGCGGTTACAATGCGTTAAAACTAAGCGTTGCAGTTACAACCGTTAGTGTCAACATTATAACAGTAAGTGTAGCATTTGCTTACGTTAATTTCAACACGTTAACACGTTGCAACCGTTTATGTCAACACTTAGCATTGCAGTTGCAACCGTTAGTGTCAACATGTTTACACTAAGCGTTGCAGTTGCAACCGTTAATGACAACACGTAAACACTAAGCTTTGCATTTGCAACCGTTAAAACCGTGTCAACGCGTTAAAACTAAGCGTTGTAGTTAAAACCGTTAATGGCAATACGTAAACACTAAGCTTTGCATTTGCAACCGTTAAAACAGTTGCAAACGTTAGTGTCAACATGTAAGCACTAACCGTTACAGTTGCAACCTTTAATGGCAAGACGTTAACATTAACCATTGCAGTTGCAAGCGTTAGTGGCAAAAAAAAAAAAAAAAAAAACAAAAAAAAAAACGTTAATTACAACACGTTAACACTAAGCATTGCGGTTACAATGCGTTAAAACTAAGCGTTGTAGTAAAAACCATTAATGACAACACGTAAACACTAAGCTTTGCATTTGCAACCATTAAAACCTTGTCAACACGTTAAAACTAAGCGTTGTAGTTATAACCGTTAATTGCAACACGTTAGCACTAAGCATTGGATTTGCAACCGTTAATACCGTGGCAACACGTTAAAACTAAGCGTTGCAGTTAAAACCGTTAATGACAACACGTAAACACTAAGCTTTGCATTTGCAACCGTTAAAACAGTTGCAAACGTTAGTGTCAACATGTAAGCACTAACCGTTACAGTTGCAACCTTTAATGACAACACGTTAACATTAAGCGTTAGTGGCAACACGTTAAAGCTAAGCGTTGCAGTTGCAAACGTTAGTGTCAACATGTAAGCACTAACCGTTGCAGTTGCAACCTTTAAAGGCAACACGTTAACATTAAGCATTGCAGTTGCAAGCGTTAGTGGCAACACGTTGCAGTTACAACCGTTAGTGTCAACATTACAGTAAGTGTAGCATTTGCTTACGTTAATTTCAACACGTTAACACGTTGCAACTGTTTATGTCAACATGTTTACACTTAGCATTGCAGTTGCAACCGTTAGTGTCAACATGTTTACACTAAGCGTTGCAGTTGCAACCGTTAATGACAACACGTTAACACTAAGCATTGCGGTTACAATGCGTTAAAACTAAGTATTGTAGTTAAAACCGTTAATGACAACACGTAAACACTAAGCTTTGCATTTGCAACCATTAAAACCATGTCAACACGTTAAAACTAAGCGTTGTAGTTATAACCGTTAATTGCAACACGTTAGCACTAAGCATTGGATTTGCAACCGTTAATACCGCGGCAACACGTTATAACTAATCGTTGCAGTTAAAACCGTTAATGACAACACGTAAACACTAAGCTTTACATTTGCAACCATTAAAACCATGTCAACACGTTAAAACTAAGCGTTGTAGTTATAACCGTTAATTGCAACACGTTAGCACTAAGCATTGGATTTGCAACCGTTAAAACCGTGTCAACACGTTAAAACTAAGCGTTGTAGTTAGAACCGTTAATGGCAACACGTAAACACTAAGCTTTGCATTTGCAACCGTTAAAACAGTTGCAAACGTTACTGTAAAAACCGTTAATGAGAACACGTAAACACTAAGCTTTGCATTTGCAACCGTTAATACCGTGGCAACACGGTAAAACTAAGCGTTGCAGTTAAAACCGTTAATGACAACACGTAAACACTAAGCTTTGCATTTGCAACCATTAAAACGATGTCAACACGTTAAAACTAAGCGTTGTAGTTATAACCGTTAATTACAACACGTTAGCACTAAGCATTGGATTTACAACCGTTAATACCGTGGCAACACGTTAAAACTAAGCGTTGCAGTTTCAACCGTTAATGACAACACGTAAACACTAAGCTTTGCATTTGCAACCATTAAAAACCATGTCAACACTTTAAAACTAACCGTTAATTGCAACACGTTAGCACTAAGCATTGGATTTGCTACCGTTAATACCGTGGCAACATGTTAAAACTAAGCGTTGCAGTTAAAACCGTTAATGACAACACGTAAACACTAAGCTTTGCATTTGCAACCGTTAAAACCGTGTCAACACGCTAAAACTAAGCGTTGTAGTTAAAACCGTTAATGGCAACACGTAAACACTAAGCTTTGCATTTGCAACCGTTAAAACAGTTGCAAACGTTAGTGTCAACATGTAAGAACTTACCGTTACAGTTGCAACCTTTAATGGCAAGACGTTAATATTAAGCGTTAGTGGCAACACGTTAAAGCTAAGCGTTGCAGTTGAAAACGTTAGTGTCAACATGTAAGCACTAACCGTTGCAGTTGCAACCTTTAAAGGCAACACGTTAACATTAAGCATTGCAGTTGCAAGCGTTGGTGGCAACACGTTAAAACTAAGCGTTGCAGTTACAATCGTTAGTGTCAACATTATAACAGTAAGTGTAGCATTTGCTTACGTTAATTTCAACACGTTAACACGTTGCAACCGTTTATGTCAACACTTAGCATTGCAGTTGCAACCGTTAGTGTCAACATGTTTACACTAAGCGTTGCAGTTGCAACCGTTAATGACAACACGTAAACACTAAGCTTTGCATTTGCAACCATTAAAACCATGTCAACACGTTAAAACTAAGCGTTGTAGTTATAACCGTTAATTGCAACACGTTAGCACTAAGCATTGGATTTGCAACCGTCAATACCGTGGCCACATGTTAAAACTAAGCGTTGCAGTTAAAACCGTTAATGACAACAGACAACACGTAAACACTAACCATTAAAACCGTGTCAACACGTTAAAACTAAGCGTTGTAGTTAAAACCGTTAATGGCAACACGTAAACACTAAGCATTGCATTTGCAACCGTTAAAACAGTTGCAAACGTTAGTGTCAACATGTAAGCACTAACCGTTACAGTTGCAACCTTTAATGACAAGACGTTAACATGGAGGGTTAGTGGCAACACGTTAAAGCTAAGCGTTGCAGTTGCAAACGTTAGTGTCAACATGTAAGCACTAACCGTTGCAGTTGCAACCTTTAAAGGCAACACGTTAACATTAAGCATTGCTGTTGCAAGCGTTAGTGGCAACACGTTAAAACTAAGCGTTGCAGTTACAACCGTTAATGACAACACGTTAAAATTGCGGTTACAATGCGTTAAAACTAAGCGTTGCAGTTACAACCTTTAGTGTCAACATTATTAGTGTAGCATTTGCTTACGTTACGTTAGTGTCAACATTATAAGTGTAGCATTTGCTTAAGTTAATTTCAACACGTTAACACGTTGCAACCGTTTATGTCAACATGATAACACTTAGCATTGCAGTTGCAACCGTTAGTGTCAACATGTTTACACTAAGCGTTGCAGTTGCAACCGTTAATGACAACACGTTAACACTAAGCATTGCGGTTACAATGCGTTAAAACTAAGCGTTGTAGTTTAAACCGTTAATGACAACACGTAAACACTAAGCTTTGCATTTGCAACCATTAAAACCATGCCAACACGTTAATACTAAGCGTTGTAGTTATAACCGTTAATTGCAACACGTTAGCACTAAGCATTGGATTTGCAACCGTTAATACCGTGGCAACACGTTAAAACTAAGCGTTGCAGTTAAAACCGTTAATGACAACACGTAAACACTAAGCTTTGCATTTGCAACAATTAAAACCAAGTCAACACGTTAAAACTAAGCGTTGTAGTTATAACCGTTAATTGCAACACTTTAGCACAAAGCATTGGATTTGCAACCGTTAATACCGTGGCAACACGGTAAAACTAAGCGTTGCAGTTAAAACCGTTAATGACAACACGTAAACACTAAGCTTTGCATTTGCAACCATTAAAACCATGCCAACACGTTAATACTAAGCGTTGTAGTTATAACCGTTAATTGCAACACGTTAGCACTAAGCATTGGATTTGCAACCGTTAATACCGTGGCAACATGTTAAAACTAAGCGTTGCAGTTAAAACCGTTAATGACAACACGTAAACAATAAGCTTTGCATTTGCAACCATTAAAACCATGTCAACACGTTAAAACTAACCGTTGATTGCAACACGTTAGCACTAAGCATTGGATTTGCAACCGTTAATACCGTGGCAACATGTTAAAACTAAGCGTTGCAGTTAAAACCGTTAATGACAACACGTAAACACTAAGCTTTGCATTTGCAACCGTTAAAACCGTGTCAACACGCTAAAACTAAGCGTTGTAGTTAAAACCGTTACCGTTACACGTAAACACTAAGCTTTGCATTTGCAACCGTTAAAACAGTTGCAAACGTTAGTGTCAACATGTAAGAACTTACCGTTACAGTTGCAACCTTTAATGCCAAGACGTTAACATTAAGCGTTAGTGGCAACACGTTAAAGCTAAGCGTTGCAGTTGAAAACGTTAGTGTCAACATGTAAGCATTAACCGTTGCAGTTGCAACCTTTAAAGGCAACACGTTAACATTAAGCATTGCAGTTGCAAGCGTTAGTGGCAACACGTTAAAACTAAGCGTTGCAGTTACAACCGTTAGTGTCATCATTACAGTAAGTGTAGCATTTGCTTACGTTAATTTCAACACGTTAACACGTTGCAACCGTTTATGTCAACATGTTAACACTTAGCATCGCAGTTGCAACCGTTAGTGTCAACATGTTTACACTAAGCGTTGCAGTTGCAACCCTTAATGACAACTAATTAACACTAAGCATTGCGGTTACAATGCGTTAAAACTAAGCGTTGTAGTTAAAACAGTTAATGACAACAAGTAAACACTAAGCTTTGAATTTGCAACCATTAAAACCATGTCAACACGTTAAAACTAAGCGTTGTAGTTATAACCGTTTATTGCAACACGTTAGCACTAAGCATTGGATTTGCAACCGTTAATACCGTGGCAACACGTTAAAACAGTTGCAAACGTTAGTGTCAACATGTAAGCACTAACCGTTACAGTTGCAACCTTTAATGGCAACACGTTAACATTAAGCTAAAACTAAGCGTTGCAGTTGCAAACGTTAGTGTCAACATGTTAAAACTCACCGTTGCAGTTGCAACCTTTAAAGGCAACACGTTAACATTAAGCATTGCAGTTGCAAGCGTTAGTGGCAACACGTTAAAACTAAGCGTTGCAGTTACAACCGTTAGTGTCAACATTATAACAGTAAGTGTAGCATTTGCTTACGTTAATTTCAACACGTTAACACGTTGCAACCGTTTATGTCAACATGTTAACACTTAGCATTGCAGTTGCAACCGTTAGTGTCAACATGTTTACACTAAGCGTTGCAGTTGCAACCGTTAATGACAACACGTTAACACTAAGCATTGCGGTTACAATGCGTTAAAACTAAGCGTCGCAGTTACAACCGTTAGTGTCAACATTATAACAGTAAGTGTAGCATTTGCTTACGTTAATTTCAACACGTTAACACGTTGCAACCATTTATGTCAACACTTAGCATTGCAGTTGCAACCGTTAGTGTCAACATGTTTACACTAAGCGTTGCAGTTGCAACCGTTAATGACAACACGTAAACACTAAGCTTTGCATTTGCAACTATTAAAACCATGTCAACACGTTAAAACTAAGCGTTGTAGTTATAACCGTTAATTGCAACACGTTAGCACTAAGCATTAGATTTGCAACCGTTAATACCGTGGCAACATGTTAAAACTAAGCGTTGCAGTTAAAACCGTTAATGACAACACCTAAACACTAAGCTTTACATTTGCAACCATTAAAACCGTGTCAACACATTAAAACTAAGCGTTGTAGTTAAAACCGTTAATGGCAACACGTAAACACAAAGCTTTGCATTTGCAACCGTTAAAACAGTTGCAAACGTTACTGTCAACATTTAAGCACTAACCGTTACAGTTGCAACCTTTAATGGCAAGACGTTAACATTAAGCGTTAGTGGCAACACGTTAAAGATAAGCGTTGCAGTTGCAAACGTTAGTGTCAACATGTAAGCATTAACCGTTGCAGTTGCAACCTTTAAAGGCAACACGTTAACATTTAGCATTGCAGTTGCAAGCGTTAGTGGCAACACGTTAAAACTAAGCGTTGCAATTATAATCGTTAGTAACAGGAAGTGTAGCATTTGCTTACGTTAATTTCAACACGTTAACACGTTGCAACCGTTTATGTCAACATGTTAACTAAGCATTGCAGTTGCAACCGTTAGTGTCAACATGTTTACACTAAGCGTTGCAGTTGCAACCGTTAATGACAACACGTTAACACTAAGCATTGCGGTTACAATGCGTTAAAACTAAGTGTTGTAGTTAAAACCGTTAATGACAACACGTAAACACTAAGCTTTGCATTTGCAACCATTAAAACCATGTCAACACGTTAAAACTAAGCGTTGTAGTTATAACCGTTAATTGCAACACGTTAGCAGTAACTTAGCACTAAGCATTGGATTTGCAACCGTTAATACCGCGGCAACACGTTAAAACTAAGCGTTGCAGTTGCAACCGTTAATGACAACACGTAAACACTAAGCTTTACATTTGCAACCATTAAAACCATGTCAACACGTTAAAACTAAGCGTTGTAGTTATAACCGTTAATTGCAACACGTTAGCACTAAGCATTGCATTTGCAACCGTTAATACCGTGGCAACATGTTAAAACTAAGCGTTGCAGTTAAAACCGTTAATGACAACACGTAAACACTAAGCTTTGCATTTGCAACCGTTAAAACCGTGTCAACACGTTGAAACTAAGCGTTGTAGTTAAAACCGTTAATGGCAACACGTAAACACTAAGCTTTGCATTTGCAACCGTTAAAACAGTTGCAAACGTTAGTGTCAACATGTAAGCACTAACAGTTACAGTTGCAACCTTTAATGGCAAGACGTTAACATTAAGCGTTAGTGGCAACACGTTAAAGATAAGCGTTGCAGTTGCAAACGTTAGTGTCAACATGTAAGCATTAACCGTTGCAGTTGCAACCTTTAAAGGCAACACGTTAACATTTAGCATTGCAGTTGCAAGCGTTAGTGGCAACACGTTAAAACTAAGCGTTGCAATTATAATCGTTAGTGTCAACATTATAACAGGAAGTGTAGCATTTGCTTACGTTAATTTCAACACGTTAACACGTTGCAACCGTTTATGTCAACATGTTAACTAAGCATTGCAGTTGCAACCGTTAGTGTCAACATGTTTACACTAAGCGTTGCAGTTGCAACCGTTAATGACAACACGTTAACACTAAGCATTGCGGTTACAATGCGTTAAAACTAAGTGTTGTAGTTAAAACCGTTAATGACAACACGTAAACACTAAGCTTTGCATTTGCAACCATTAAAACCATGTCAACACGTTAAAACTAAGCGTTGTAGTTATAACCGTTAATTGCAACACGTTAGCAGTAACTTAGCACTAAGCATTGGATTTGCAACCGTTAATACCGCGGCAACACGTTAAAACTAAGCGTTGCAGTTGCAACCGTTAATGACAACACGTAAACACTAAGCTTTACATTTGCAACCATTAAAACCATGTCAACACGTTAAAACTAAGCGTTGTAGTTATAACCGTTAATTGCAACACGTTAGCACTAAGCATTGCATTTGCAACCGTTAATACCGTGGCAACATGTTAAAACTAAGCGTTGCAGTTAAAACCGTTAATGACAACACGTAAACACTAAGCTTTGCATTTGCAACCGTTAAAACCGTGTCAACACGTTGAAACTAAGCGTTGTAGTTAAAACCGTTAATGGCAACACGTAAACACTAAGCTTTGCATTTGCAACCGTTAAAACAGTTGCAAACGTTAGTGTCAACATGTAAGCACTAACAGTTACAGTTGCAACCGTTAATGGCAACACGTTAACATTAAGCGTTAGTGGCAACACGTTAAAGCAGTTGCAAACGTTAGTGTCAACATGTAAGCACTAACCGTTGCAGTTGCAACCTTTAAAGGCAACACGTTAACATTAAGCATTGCAGTTGCAAGCGTTAGCGGCAACACGTTAAAACTAAGCGTTGCAGTTACAACCGTTAGTGTCAACATTATAACATAACAGTAAGTGTAGCATTTGCTTACGTTAATTTGAACACGTTAACACGTTGCAACCGTTTATGTCAACATGTTAACACTTAGCATTGCAGTTGCAACCGTTAGTGTCAACATGTTTACACTAAGCGTTGCAGTTCCAACCGTTATTAATGACAACACGTTAACACTAAGCATTTCGGTTACAATGCGTTTAAACTAAGCGTTGTAGTTAAAACCGTTAATGACAACACGTAAACACTAAGCTTTGCATTTGCAACCGTTAAAACCGTGTCAACACGTTAAAACTAAGCGTTGTAGTTAAAACCGTTAATGGCAACACGTAAACACTAAGCTTTGCATTTGCAACCGTTAAAACAGTCAACATGTAAGCGGCACTAACCGTTACAGTTGCAACCTTTAATGGCGACACGTTAACATTAAGCGTTAGTGGCAACACGTTAAAGCTAAGCGTTGCAGTTGCAAACGTTAGTGTCAACATGTAAGCACTAACCGTTACAGTTGCAACCTTTAATGGCAACACGTTAACATTAAGCGTAAGTGGCAACACGTTAAAGCTAAGCGTTGCAGTTGCAAACGTTAGTGTCAACATGTAAGCACTAACCGTTGCAGTTGCAACCTTTAAAGGCAACACGTTAACATTAAGCATTGCAGTTGCAAGCGTTAGTGGCAACACGTTAAAACTAAGCGTTGCAGTTACAACCGTTAGTGTCAACATTATAACATAACAGTAAGTGTAGCATTTGCTTACGTTAATTTCAACACGTTAACACGTTGCAACCGTTTATGTCAACATGTTAACACTTGCAACCGTTAGTGTCAACATGTTTACACTAAGCGTTGCAGTTGCAACCGTTATTAATGACAACACGTTAACACTAAGCATTTCGGTTACAATGCGTTAAAACTAAGCGTTGTAGTTAAAACCGTTAATGACAACACGTAAACACTAAGCTTTGCATTTGCAACCATTAAAACCATGTCAACACGTTAAAACTAAGCGATGGTTATAACCGTTTATTGCAACACGTTAGCACTAAGCATTGGATTTGCAACCGTTAATACCGTGGCAACACGTTAAAACTAAGCGTTGCAGTTAAAACCGTTAATGACAACACGTAAACACTAAGCTTTGCATTTGCAACCATTAAAACCATGTCAACACGTTAAAACTAAGCGTTGTAGTTATAACTGTTAATTGCAACACGTTAGCACTAAGCAATGGATTTGCAACCGTTAAAACTAAGCGTTGCAGTTAAAACCGTTAATGACAACACGTAAACACTAAGGTTTGCATTTGCAACCGTTAAAACTGTGTCAACACGCTAAAACTAAGCGTTGTAGTTAAAACCGTTAATGGCAACACGTAAACACGAAGCTTTGCATTTGCAACCGTTAAAACAGTTGCAAACGTTAGTGGCAACATGTAAGCACTAACCGTTACAGTTGCAACCTTTAATGGCGACACGTTAACATTAAGCGTTAGTGGCAACACGTTAAAGCTAAGCGTTGCAGTTGCAAACGTTAGTGTCAACATGTAAGCACTAACCGTTGCAGTTGCAACCTTTAAAGGCAACACGTTAACATTAAGCATTGCAGTTGCAAGCGTTAGTGGCAACACGTTAAAACTAAGCGTTGCAGTTACAACCGTTAGTTTCAACATTATAACATAACAGTAAGTGTAGCATTTGCTTACGTTAATTTCAACACGTTAACACGTTGCAACCGTTTATTTCAACACTTAGCATTGCAGTTGCAACCGTTAGTGTCAACATGTTTACACTAAGCGTTGCAGTTGCAACCGTTAATGACAACACGTTAACACTAAGCATTGCGGTTACAATGCGTTAAAACTAAGCTTTGTAGTTAAAACCGTTAATGACAACACGTAAACACTAAGCTTTGCATTTGCAACAATTAGAACCATGTCAACACGTTAAAACTAAGCGTTGTAGTTATAACCGTTAATTGCAACACGTTAGCACTAAGCATTGAATTTGCAACCGTTAATACCGTGGCAACATGTTAAAACTAAGCGTTGCATATAAACCGTTAATGACAACACGTAAACACTAAGCTTTGCATTTGCAACCGTTAAAACTGTGTCAACACGTTAAAAATAAGCGTTGTATTTAAAACCGTTAATTGCAACACGTAAACACTAAGCTTTGCATTTGCAACCGTTAAAACAGTTGCAAACGTTAGTGTCAACATGTAAGCACTAACCGTTACAGTTGCAACCTTAAATGCAACACGTTAACATTAAGCGTTAGTGGCAACACGTTAAAGCAACACGTTAACATTAAGCATTGCAGTTGCAAGCGTTAGTGGCAACACGTTAAAACTAAGCGTTGCAGTTACAACCGTAAGTGTCAACATTATAACAGTAAGTGTAGCATTTGCTTACGTTAATTTCAACACGTTAACACGTTGCAACCGTTTATGTCAACATGTTAACACTTAGCATTGCAGTTGCAACCGTTAGTGTCAACATGTTTACACTAAGCGTTGCAGTTGCAACCGTTAATGACAACACGATAACACTGAGCATTGTGGTTACAATGCGTTAAAACGAAGCGTTGCAGTTACAACCGTTAGTGTCAACATTATAACAGTAAGTGTAGCATTTGCTAATGTTAATTTCAACACGTTAACATGTTGCAACCGTTTATGTCAACACTTAGCATTGCAGTTGCAACCGTTAGTGTCAACATGTTTACACTAAGCGTTGCAGTTGCAACCGTTAAAACACTAAGCTTTACATTTGCAACCATTAAAACCATGTTAGTGTCAACATGTTTACACTAAGCGTTGTAGTTATAACCGTTAATTGCAACACGTTAGCACTAAGCATTGGATTTGCAACCGTTAATACCGTAGCAACATGTTAAAACTAAGCGTTGCAGTTAAAACCGTTAATGACAACACGTAAACACTTAGCTTTGCATTTGCAACCGTTAAAACAGTAACCGTTACAGTTGCAACCTTTAATGGCAACACGTTAACATTAAGCGTTAGTGGCAACACGTTAAAGCTAAGCGTTGCAGTTGCAAACGTTAGTGCCAAACATGTAAGCACTAACCGTTGCAGTTGCAACCTTTAAAGGCAACACGTTAACATTAAGCATTGCAGTTGCAAACGTTAGTGGCAACACGTTAAAACTAAGCGTTGCAGTTAAAACCGTTAATGACAACACGTAAACACTACGCTTTGCATTTGCAACCATTAAAACCATGTCAACACGTTAAAACTAAGCGTTGTGGTTATAACCGTTAATTGCAACACGTTAGCACTAAGCATTGGATTTGCAACCGTTAATACCATGTCAACATGTTAAAACTAAGCGTTGCAGTTAAAACCGTTAATGACAACACGTAAACACTAAGATTTGCATTTGCAACCGTTAAAACCGTGTCAACACGTTAAAACTAAGCATTGTAGTTAAAACCGTTAATGGCAACACGTAAACACTAAGCTTTGCATTTGCAACCGTTAAAACAGTTGCAAACGTTAGTGTCAACATGTAAGCACTAACAGTTACAGTTGCAACCTTTAATGGCAACACGCTAACATTAAGCGTTAGTGGCAACACGTTAAAGCTAAGCGTTGCAGTTGCAAACGTTAGTGTCAACATATAAGCACTAACCGTTACAGTTGCAACCTTTAATTGCAACACGTTAACATTAAGCGTTAGTGGCAACAAGTTAAAGCTAAGCGTTGCAGTTGCAAACGTTAGTGTCAGCATGTAATCACTAACTGTTGCAGTTGCAACCTTTAAAGGCAACACGTTAACATTAAGCATTGCAGTTGCAAGCGTTAGTGGCAACACGTTAAAACTAAGCGTTGCAGTTACAACCGTTAGTTTCAACATTACAGTAAGTGTAGCATTTGCTTACGTTAATTTCAACACGTTAACACGTTGCAACCGTTTATGTCAACATGTTAACACTTAGCATTGCAGTTGCAACCGTTAGTGTCAACATGTTTACACTAAGCGTTGCAGTTGCAACCGTTAATTACAACACTAACACTAAGCATTGCGGTTAAAACTAAGCGTTGTAGTTAAAACCGTTAATGACAACACGTAAACACTAAGCTTTGCAGTTGCAACCATTAAAACCATGTCAACACGTTAAAACTAAGCGTTGTAGTTATAACCCTTAATTGCAATACGTTAGCACTAAGAATTGGATTTGCAACCGTTAATACGGTGGCAACACGTTAAAACTAAGCGTTGCAGTTAAAACCGTTAATATCAACACGTAAACACTAAGCTTTGCATTTGCAACCGTTAAAACAGTTGCAAACGTTAGTGTCAACTAACCGTTACAGTTGCAACACGTTAACATTAAGCGTTAGTGGCAACACGTTAAAGCTAAGCGTTGCAGTTGCAAACGTTAGTGTCAACATGTAAGCACTAACCGTTGCAGTTACAAACTTTAAAGGCAACACGTTAACATTAAGCAATGCAGTTGCAAGCGTTAGTGGCAACACGTTAAAACTAAGCGTTGTAGTTATAACCGTTAATTGCAACACGTTAGCACTAAGCATTGGATTTGCATCCGTTAATACCGTGTCAACATGTTAAAACTAAGCGTTGTAGTTAAAACCGTTAATGGCAACACGTAAACACTAAGCTTTGCATTTGCAACCGTTAAAACAGTTGCAAACGTTAGTGTCAACATGTAAGCACTAACCGTTACAGTTGCAACCATAAATGCAACACGTTAACATTAAGCGTTAGTGGCAACACGTTAAAGCTAAGCGTTGCAGTTGCAAACGTTAGTGTCAACATGTAAGCACTAACCGTTGCAGTTACAACCTTTTAAGGCAACACGTTAACATTAAGCAATGCAGTTGCAAGCGTTAGTGGCAACACGTTAAAACTAAGCGTTGCAGTTACAACCGTTAGTTTCAACATTATAACAGTAAGTGTAGCATTTGCTTTCAACACGTTAACACGTTGCAACCGTTTATGTCAACATGTTAACACTAAGCATTGCAGTTGCAACCATTAGTGTCAACATGTTTACACTAAGCGTTGCAGTTGCAACCGTTAATGACAACACGTTAACACTAAGCATTGCGGTTACAATGCGTTAAAACTAAGCGTTGCAGTTACAACCGTTAGTGTCAACATTATAACAGTGATTTGCTTACGTTAATTTCAACACGTTAACACGTTGCAACCGTTTATGTCAACACTAAGCATTGCAGTTGCAACCGTTAGTGTCAACATGTTTACACTAAGCGTTGCAGTTGCAACCGTTAATGACAACACGTAAACACTAAGCTTTGCATTTGCAACCGTTAAAACCGTGTCAACGCGTTAAAACTAAGCGTTGTAGTTAAAACCGTTAATGGCAATACGTAAACACTAAGCTTTGCATTTGCAACCGTTAAAACAGTTGCAAACGTTAGTGTCAACATGTAAGCACTAACCGTTACAGTTGCAACCTTTAATGGCAAGACGTTAACATTAAGCATTGCAGTTGCAAGCGTTAGTGGCAACACGTTAAAACTAAGCGTTGCAGTTACAACCGTTAGTGTCAAAAAAAAAAAAAAAAAAAAAACCGTTAATTACAACACGTTAACACTAAGCATTGCGGTTACAATGCGTTAAAACTAAGCGTTGTAGTAAAAACCATTAATGACAACACGTAAACACTAAGCTTTGCATTTGCAACCATTAAAACCTTGTCAACACGTTAAAACTAAGCGTTGTAGTTATAACCGTTAATTGCAACACGTTAGCACTAAGCATTGGATTTGCAACCGTTAATACCGTGGCAACACGTTAAAACTAAGCGTTGCAGTTAAAACCGTTAATGACAACACGTAAATACTAAGCTTTGCATTTGTAACCATTAAAACCATGTCAACACGTTAAAACTAAGCGTTGTAGTTATAACCGTTAATTGCAACACGTTAGCACTAAGCATTGGATTTGCAACCGTTAATACCGTGGCAACACGTTAAAACTAAGCGTTGCAGTTAAAACCGTTAATGACAACACGTAAACACTAAGCTTTGCATTTGCAACCGTTAAAACAGTTGCAAACGTTAGTGTCAACATGTAAGCACTAACCGTTACAGTTGCAACCTTTAATGGCAACACGTTAACATTAAGCGTTAGTGGCAACACGTTAAAGCTAAGCGTTGCAGTTGCAAACGTTAGTGTCAACATGTAAGCACTAACCGTTGCAGTTGCGACCTTTAAAGGCAACACGTTAACATTAAGCATTGCAGTTGCAAGCGTTAGTGGCAACACGTTGCAGTTACAACCGTTAGTGTCAACATTACAGTAAGTGTAGCATTTGCTTACGTTAATTTCAACACGTTAACACGTTGCAACTGTTTATGTCAACATGTTTACACTTAGCATTGCAGTTGCAACCGTTAGTGTCAACATGTTTACACTAAGCGTTGCAGTTGCAACCGTTAATGACAACACGTTAACACTAAGCATTGCGGTTACAATGCGTTAAAACTAAGCATTGTAGTTAAAACCGATAATGACAACACGTAAACACTAAGCTTTGCATTTGCAACCATTAAAACCATGTCAACACGTTAAAACTAAGCGTTGTAGTTATAACCGTTAATTGCAACACGTTAGCACTAAGCATTGGATTTGCAACCGTTAATACCGCGGCAACACGTTAAAACTAAGCGTTGCAGTTAAAACCGTTAATGACAACACGTAAACACTAAGCTTTACATTTGCAACCATTAAAACCATGTCAACACGTTAAAACTAAGCGTTGTAGTTATAACCGTTAATTGCAACACGTTAGCACTAAGCATTGGATTTGCAACCGTTAAAACCGTGTCAACACGTTAAAACTAAGCGTTGTAGTTAGAACCGTTAATGGCAACACGTAAACACTAAGCTTTGCATTTGCAACCGTTAAAACAGTTGCAAACGTTACTGTAAAAACCGTTAATGAGAACACGTAAACACTAAGCTTTGCATTTGCAACCGTTAATACCGTGGCAACACGGTAAAACTAAGCGTTGCAGTTAAAACCGTTAATGACAACACGTAAACACTAAGCTTTGCATTTGCAACCATTAAAACCATGTCAACACGTTAAAACTAAGCGTTGTAGTTATAACCGTTAATTACAACACGTTAGCACTAAGCATTGGATTTACAACCGTTAATACCGTGGCAACACGTTAAAACTAAGCGTTGCAGTTTCAACCGTTAATGACAACACGTAAACACTAAGCTTTGCATTTGCAACCATTAAAAACCATGTCAACACTTTAAAACTAACCGTTAATTGCAACACGTTAGCACTAAGCATTGGATTTGCTACCGTTAATACCGTGGCAACATGTTAAAACTAAGCGTTGCAGTTAAAACCGTTAATGACAACACGTAAACACTAAGCTTTGCATTTGCAACCGTTAAAACCGTGTCAACACGCTAAAACTAAGCGTTGTAGTTAAAACCGTTAATGGCAACACGTAAACACTAAGCTTTGCATTTGCAACCGTTAAAACAGTTGCAAACGTTAGTGTCAACATGTAAGAACTTACCGTTACATTTGCAACCTTTAATGGCAAGACGTTAAAATTAAGCGTTAGTGGCAACACGTTAAAGCTAAGCGTTGCAGTTGAAAACGTTAGTGTCAACATGTAAGCACTAACCGTTGCAGTTGCAACCTTTAAAGGCAACACGTTAACATTAAGCATTGCAGTTGCAAGCGTTGGTGGCAACACGTTAAAACTAAGCGTTGCAGTTACAATCGTTAGTGTCAACATTATAACAGTAAGTGTAGCATTTGCTTACGTTAATTTCAACACGTTAACACGTTGCAACCGTTTATGTCAACACTTAGCATTGCAGTTGCAACCGTTAGTGTCAACATGTTTACACTAAGCGTTGCAGTTGCAACCGTTAATGACAACACGTAAACACTAAGCTTTGCATTTGCAACCATTAAAACCATGTCAACACGTTAAAACTAAGCGTTGTAGTTATAACCGTTAATTGCAACACGTTAGCACTAAGCATTGGATTTGCAACCGTCAATACCGTGGCCACATGTTAAAACTAAGCGTTGCAGTTAAAACCGTTAATGACAACAGACAACACGTAAACACTAACCATTAAAACCGTGTCAACACGTTAAAACTAAGCGTTGTAGTTAAAACCGTTAATGGCAACACGTAAACACTAAGCATTGCATTTGCAACCGTTAAAACAGTTGCAAACGTTAGTGTCAACATGTAAGCACTAACCGTTACAGTTGCAACCTTTAATGACAAGACGTTAACATGGAGGGTTAGTGGCAACACGTTAAAGCTAAGCGTTGCAGTTGCAAACGTTAGTGTCAACATGTAAGCACTAACCGTTGCAGTTGCAACCTTTAAAGGCAACACGTTAACATTAAGCATTGCTGTTGCAAGCGTTAGTGGCAACACGTTAAAACTAAGCGTTGCAGTTACAACCGTTAATGACAACACGTTAACACTAAGCATTGCGGTTACAATGCGTTAAAACTAAGCGTTGCAGTTACAACCTTTAGTGTCAACATTATTAGTGTAGCATTTGCTTACGTTACGTTAGTGTCAACATTATAAGTGTAGCATTTGCTTAAGTTAATTTCAACACGTTAACACGTTGCAACCGTTTATGTCAACATGATAACACTTAGCATTGCAGTTGCAACCGTTAGTGTCAACATGTTTACACTAAGCGTTGCAGTTGCAACCGTTAATGACAACACGTTAACACTAAGCATTGCGGTTACAATGCGTTAAAACTAAGCGTTGTAGTTTAAACCGTTAATGACAACACGTAAACACTAAGCTTTGCATTTGCAACCATTAAAACCATGCCAACACGTTAATACTAAGCGTTGTAGTTATAACCGTTTATTGCAACACGTTAGCACTAAGCATTGGATTTGCAACCGTTAATACCGTGGCAACACGTTAAAACTAAGCGTTGCAGTTAAAACCGTTAATGACAACACGTAAACACTAAGCTTTGCATTTGCAACAATTAAAACCAAGTCAACACGTTAAAACTAAGCGTTGTAGTTATAACCGTTTATTGCAACACGTTAGCACTAAGCATTGGATTTGCAACCGTTAATACCGTGGCAACACGTTAAAACTAAGCGTTGCAGTTAAAACCGTTAATGGCAACACGTAAACACTAAGCTTTGCATTTGCAACCGTTAAAACAGTTGCAAACGTTAGTGTCAACATGTAAGAACTTACCGTTACATTTGCAACCTTTAATGGCAAGACGTTAAAATTAAGCGTTAGTGGCAACACGTTAAAGCTAAGCGTTGCAGTTGAAAACGTTAGTGTCAACATGTAAGCACTAACCGTTGCAGTTGCAACCTTTAAAGGCAACACGTTAACATTAAGCATTGCAGTTGCAAGCGTTGGTGGCAACACGTTAAAACTAAGCGTTGCAGTTACAATCGTTAGTGTCAACATTATAACAGTAAGTGTAGCATTTGCTTACGTTAATTTCAACACGTTAACACGTTGCAACCGTTTATGTCAACACTTAGCATTGCAGTTGCAACCGTTAGTGTCAACATGTTTACACTAAGCGTTGCAGTTGCAACCGTTAATGACAACACGTAAACACTAAGCTTTGCATTTGCAACCATTAAAACCATGTCAACACGTTAAAACTAAGCGTTGTAGTTATAACCGTTAATTGCAACACGTTAGCACTAAGCATTGGATTTGCAACCGTCAATACCGTGGCCACATGTTAAAACTAAGCGTTGCAGTTAAAACCGTTAATGACAACAGACAACACGTAAACACTAACCATTAAAACCGTGTCAACACGTTAAAACTAAGCGTTGTAGTTAAAACCGTTAATGGCAACACGTAAACACTAAGCATTGCATTTGCAACCGTTAAAACAGTTGCAAACGTTAGTGTCAACATGTAAGCACTAACCGTTACAGTTGCAACCTTTAATGACAAGACGTTAACATGGAGGGTTAGTGGCAACACGTTAAAGCTAAGCGTTGCAGTTGCAAACGTTAGTGTCAACATGTAAGCACTAACCGTTGCAGTTGCAACCTTTAAAGGCAACACGTTAACATTAAGCATTGCTGTTGCAAGCGTTAGTGGCAACACGTTAAAACTAAGCGTTGCAGTTACAACCGTTAATGACAACACGTTAACACTAAGCATTGCGGTTACAATGCGTTAAAACTAAGCGTTGCAGTTACAACCTTTAGTGTCAACATTATTAGTGTAGCATTTGCTTACGTTACGTTAGTGTCAACATTATAAGTGTAGCATTTGCTTAAGTTAATTTCAACACGTTAACACGTTGCAACCGTTTATGTCAACATGATAACACTTAGCATTGCAGTTGCAACCGTTAGTGTCAACATGTTTACACTAAGCGTTGCAGTTGCAACCGTTAATGACAACACGTTAACACTAAGCATTGCGGTTACAATGCGTTAAAACTAAGCGTTGTAGTTTAAACCGTTAATGACAACACGTAAACACTAAGCTTTGCATTTGCAACCATTAAAACCATGCCAACACGTTAATACTAAGCGTTGTAGTTATAACCGTTTATTGCAACACGTTAGCACTAAGCATTGGATTTGCAACCGTTAATACCGTGGCAACACGTTAAAACTAAGCGTTGCAGTTAAAACCGTTAATGACAACACGTAAACACTAAGCTTTGCATTTGCAACAATTAAAACCAAGTCAACACGTTAAAACTAAGCGTTGTAGTTATAACCGTTAATTGCAACACTTTAGCACAAAGCATTGGATTTGCAACCGTTAATACCGTGGCAACACGGTAAAACTAAGCGTTGCAGTTAAAACCGTTAATGACAACACGTAAACACTAAGCTTTGCATTTGCAACCATTAAAACCATGCCAACACGTTAATACTAAGCGTTGTAGTTATAACCGTTAATTGCAACACGTTAGCACTAAGCATTGGATTTGCAACCGTTAATACCGTGGCAACATGTTAAAACTAAGCGTTGCAGTTAAAACCGTTAATGACAACACGTAAACAATAAGCTTTGCATTTGCAACCATTAAAACCATGTCAACACGTTAAAACTAACCGTTGATTGCAACACGTTAGCACTAAGCATTGGATTTGCAACCGTTAATACCGTGGCAACATGTTAAAACTAAGCGTTGCAGTTAAAACCGTTAATGACAACACGTAAACACTAAGCTTTGCATTTGCAACCGTTAAAACCGTGTCAACACGCTAAAACTAAGCGTTGTAGTTAAAACCGTTACCGTTACACGTAAACACTAAGCTTTGCATTTGCAACCGTTAAAACAGTTGTGTCAACATGTAAGAACGTTTGTGTCAACATGTAAGAACTTACCGTTACAGTTGCAACCTTTAATGCCAAGACGTTAACATTAAGCGTTAGTGGCAACACGTTAAAGCTAAGCGTTGCAGTTGAAAACGTTAGTGTCAACATGTAAGCACTAACCGTTGCAGTTGCAACCTTTAAAGGCAACACGTTAACATTAAGCATTGCAGTTGCAAGCGTTGGTGGCAACACGTTAAAACTAAGCGTTGCAGTTACAATCGTTAGTGTCAACATTATAACAGTAAGTGTAGCATTTGCTAACGTTAATTTCAACACGTTAACACGTTGCAACCGTTTATGTCAACACTTAGCATTGCAGTTGCAACCGTTAGTGTCAACATGTTTACACTAAGCGTTGCAGTTGCAACCGTTAATTACAACACGTAAACACTAAGCTTTGCATTTGCAACCATTAAAACCATGTCAACACGTTAAAACTAAGCGTTGTAGTTATAACCGTTAATTGCAACACGATAGCACTAAGCATTGGATTTGCAACCGTCAATACCGTGGCCACATGTTAAAACTAAGCGTTGCAGTTAAAACCGTTAATGACAACAGACAACACGTAAACACTAAGCTTTGCATTTGCAACCATTAAAAAACCGTGTCAACACGTTAAAACTAAGCGTTGTAGTTAAAACCGTTAATGGCAACACGTAAACACTAAGCATTGCATTTGCAACCGTTAAAACAGTTGCAAACGTTAGTGTCAACATGTAAGCACTAACCGTTACAGTTGCAACCTTTAATGACATGGAGGGTTAGTGGCAACACGTTAAAGCTAAGCGTTGCAGTTGCAAACGTTAGTGTCAACATGTAAGCACTAACCGTTGCAGTTGCAACCTTTAAATGCAACACGTTAACATTAAGCGTTGCAGTTGCAACCGTTAATGACAACACGTTAACACTAAGCATTGCGGTTACAATGCGTTAAAACTAAGCGTTGCAGTTACAACCTTTAGTGTCAACATTATTAGTGTAGCATTTGCTTACGTTACGTTAGTGTCAACATTATAAGTGTAGCATTTGCTTACGTTAATTTCAACACGTTAACACGTTGCAACCGTTTATGTCAACATGTTAACACTTAGCATTGCAGTTGCAACCGTTAGTGTCAACATGTTTACACTAAGCGTTGCAGTTGCAACCGTTAATGACAACACGTTAACACTAAGCATTGCAGTTACAATGCGTTAAAACTAAGCGTCGCAGTTACAACCGTTAGTGTCAACATTATAACAGTAAGTGTAGCATTTGCTTACGTTAATTTCAACACGTTAACACGTTGCAACCGTTTATGTCAACACTTAGCATTGCAGTTGCAACCGTTAGTGTCAACATGTTTACACTAAGCGTTGCAGTTGCAACCGTTAATGACAACACGTAAACACTAAGCTTTGCATTTGCAACCATTAAAACCATGTCAACACGTTAAAACTAAGCGTTGCAGTTATAACCGTTAATTGCAACATGTTAGATTTGCTACCGTTAATACCGTGACAACATGTTAAAACTAAGCGTTGCAGTTAAAACCGTTAATGACAACACGTAAACACTAAGCTTTGCATTTGCAACCGTTAAAACCGTGTCAACACGTTAAAACTAAGCGTTGTAGTTAAACCCGTTAATGGCAACACGTAAACACTAAGCTTTGCATTTGCAACCGTTAAAACAGTTGCAAACGTTACTGTCAACATGTAAGCACTAACCGTTACAGTTGCAACCTTTAATGGCAAGACGTTAACATTAAGCAGTAGTGGCAACACGTTAAAGCTAAGCGTTGCAGTTGCAAACGTTAGTGTCAACATGTAAGCATTAACCGTTGCAGTTGCAACCTTTAAAGGCAACACGTTAACATTAAGCATTGCAGTTGCAAGCGTTAGTGGCAACACGTTAAAACTAAGCGTTGCAGTTAAAACCGTTAGTGTCAACATTACAGTAAGTGTAGCATTTGTTTACGTTTATTTCAACACGTTAACACTTTGCAACCGTATATCAACATGTTAACACTTAGCATTGCAGTTGCAACCGTTAGTGTCAACATGTTTACACTAACCGTTGCAGTTGCAACCGTTAATGACAACACGTAAACACTAAGCTTTGCATTTGCAACCATTAAAACCATGTCAACACGTTAAAACTAAGCGTTGTAGTTATAACCGTTAATTGCAACACGTTAGCACTAAGCATTGGATTTGCAACCGTTAATACCGCGGCAACACGTTAAAACTAAGCGTTGCAGTTAAAACCGTTAATGACAACACGTAAACACTAAGCTTTACATTTGCAACCATTAAAACCATGTCAACACGTTAAAACTAAGCGTTGTAGTTATAACCGTTAATTGCAACACGTTAGCACTAAGCATTGGATTTGTCAACACGTTAAAACTAAGCGTTGTAGTTAGAACCGTTAATGGCAACACGTAAACACTAAGCTTTGCATTTGCAACCGTTAAAACAGTTGCAAACGTTACTGTAAAAACCGTTAATGAGAACACGTAAACACTAAGCGTTGCAGTTTCAACCGTTAATGACAACACGTAAACACTAAGCTTTGCATTTGCAACCATTAAAAACCATGTCAACACTTTAAAACTAACCGTTAATTGCAACACGTTAGCACTAAGCATTGGATTTGCTACCGTTAATACCGTGGCAACATGTTAAAACTAAGCGTTGCAGTTAAAACCGTTAATGACAACACGTAAACACTAAGCTTTGCATTTGCAACCGTTAAAACCGTGTCAACACGCTAAAACTAAGCGTTGTAGTTAAAACCGTTAATGGCAACACGTAAACACTAAGCTTTGCATTTGCAACCGTTAAAACAGTTGCAAACGTTAGTGTCAACATGTAAGAACTTACCGTTACAGTTGCAACCTTTAATGGCAAGACGTTAAAATTAAGCGTTAGTGGCAACACGTTAAAGCTAAGCGTTGCAGTTGAAAACGTTAGTGTCAACATGTAAGCACTAACCGTTGCAGTTGCAACCTTTAAAGGCAACACGTTAACATTAAGCATTGCAGTTGCAAGCGTTGGTGGCAACACGTTAAAACTAAGCGTTGCAGTTACAATCGTTAGTGTCAACATTATAACAGTAAGTGTAGCATTTGCTTACGTTAATTTCAACACGTTAACACGTTGCAACCGTTTATGTCAACACTTAGCATTGCAGTTGCAACCGTTAGTGTCAACATGTTTACACTAAGCGTTGCAGTTGCAACCGTTAATGACAACACGTAAACACTAAGCTTTGCATTTGCAACCATTAAAACCATGTCAACACGTTAAAACTAAGCGTTGTAGTTATAACCGTTAATTGCAACACGTTAGCACTAAGCATTGGATTTGCAACCGTCAATACCGTGGCCACATGTTAAAACTAAGCGTTGCAGTTAAAACCGTTAATGACAACAGACAACACGTAAACACTAACCATTAAAACCGTGTCAACACGTTAAAACTAAACGTTGTAGTTAAAACCGTTAATGGCAACACGTAAACACTAAGCATTGCATTTGCAACCGTTAAAACAGTTGCAAACGTTAGTGTCAACATGTAAGCACTAACCGTTACAGTTGCAACCTTTAATGACAAGACGTTAACATGGAGGGTTAGTGGCAACACGTTAAAGCTAAGCGTTGCAGTTGCAAACGTTAGTGTCAACATGTAAGCACTAACCGTTGCAGTTGCAACCTTTAAAGGCAACACGTTAACATTAAGCATTGCTGTTGCAAGCGTTAGTGGCAACACGTTAAAACTAAGCGTTGCAGTTACAACCGTTAATGACAACACGTTAACACTAAGCATTGCGGTTACAATGCGTTAAAACTAAGCGTTGCAGTTACAACCTTTAGTGTCAACATTATTAGTGTAGCATTTGCTTACGTTACGTTAGTGTCAACATTATAAGTGTAGCATTTGCTTAAGTTAATTTCAACACGTTAACACGTTGCAACCGTTTATGTCAACATGATAACACTTAGCATTGCAGTTGCAACCGTTAGTGTCAACATGTTTACACTAAGCGTTGCAGTTGCAACCGTTAATGACAACACGTTAACACTAAGCATTGCGGTTACAACATGTTTACACTAAGCGTTGTAGTTTAAACCGTTAATGACAACACGTAAACACTAAGCTTTGCATTTGCAACCATTAAAACCATGCCAACACGTTAATACTAAGCGTTGTAGTTATAACCGTTAATTGCAACACGTTAGCACTAAGCATTGGATTTGCAACCGTTAATACCGTGGCAACACGTTAAAACTAAGCGTTGCAGTTAAAACCGTTAATGACAACACGTAAACACTAAGCTTTGCATTTGCAACAATTAAAACCAAGTCAACACGTTAAAACTAAGCGTTGTAGTTATAACCGTTAATTGCAACACTTTAGCACAAAGCATTGGATTTGCAACCGTTAATACCGTGTCAACACGGTAAAACTAAGCGTTGCAGTTAAAACCGTTAATGACAACACGTAAACACTAAGCTTTGCATTTGCAACCATTAAAACCATGCCAACACGTTAATACTAAGCGTTGTAGTTATAACCGTTAATTGCAACACGTTAGCACTAAGCATTGGATTTGCAACCGTTAATACCGTGGCAACATGTTAAAACTAAGCGTTGCAGTTAAAACCGTTAATGACAACACGTAAACAATAAGCTTTGCATTTGCAACCATTAAAACCATGTCAACACGTTAAAACTAACCGTTGATTGCAACACGTTAGCACTAAGCATTGGATTTGCAACCGTTAATACCGTGGCAACATGTTAAAACTAAGCGTTGCAGTTAAAACCGTTAATGACAACACGTAAACACTAAGCTTTGCATTTGCAACCGTTAAAACCGTGTCAACACGCTAAAACTAAGCGTTGTAGTTAAAACCGTTACCGTTACACGTAAACACTAAGCTTTGCATTTGCAACCGTTAAAACAGTTGCAAACGTTAGTGTCAACATGTAAGAACTTACCGTTACAGTTGCAACCTTTAATGCCAAGACGTTAACATTAAGCGTTAGTGGCAACACGTTAAAGCTAAGCGTTGCAGTTGAAAACGTTAGTGTCAACATGTAAGCACTAACCGTTGCAGTTGCAACCTTTAAAGGCAACACGTTAACATTAAGCATTGCAGTTGCAAGCGTTGGTGGCAACACGTTAAAACTAAGCGTTGCAGTCGTTAGTGTCAACATTATAACAGTAAGTGTAGCATTTGCTTACGTTAATTTCAACACGTTAACACGTTGCAACCGTTTATGTCAACACTTAGCATTGCAGTTGCAACCGTTAGTGTCAACATGTTTACACTAAGCGTTGCAGTTGCAACCGTTAATGACAACACGTAAACACTAAGCTTTGCATTTGCAACCATTAAAACCATGTCAACACGTTAAAACTAAGCGTTGTAGTTATAACCGTTAATTGCAACACGTTAGCACTAAGCATTGGATTTGCAACCGTCAATACCGTGGCCACATGTTAAAACTAAGCGTTGCAGTTAAAACCGTTAATGACAACAGACAACACGTAAACACTAAGCTTTGCATTTGCAACCATTAAAAAACCGTGTCAACACGTTAAAACTAAGCGTTGTAGTTAAAACCGTTAATGGCAACACGTAAACACTAAGCATTGCATTTGCAACCGTTAAAACAGTTGCAAACGTTAGTGTCAACATGTAAGCACTAACCGTTACAGTTGCAACCTTTAATGACATGGAGGGTTAGTGGCAACACGTTAAAGCTAAGCGTTGCAGTTGCAAACGTTAGTGTCAACATGTAAGCACTAACCTTTAAATGCAACACGTTAACATTAAGCGACCTTTAAATGCAACACGTTAACATTAAGCGTTGCAGTTGCAACCGTTAATGACAACACGTTAACACTAAGCATTGCGGTAACAATGCGTTAAAACTAAGCGTTGCAGTTACAACCTTTAGTGTCAACATTATTAGTGTAGCATTTGCTTACGTTACGTTAGTGTCAACATTATAAGTGTAGCATTTGCTTACGTTAATTTCAACACGTTAACACGTTGCAACCGTTTATGTCAACATGTTAACACTTAGCATTGCAGTTGCAACCGTTAGTGTCAACATGTTTACACTAAGCGTTGCAGTTGCAACCGTTAATGACAACACGTTAACACTAAGCATTGCGGTTACAATGCGTTAAAACTAAGCGTCGCAGTTACAACCGTTAGTGTCAACATTATAACAGTAAGTGTAGCATTTGCTTACGTTAATTTCAACACGTTAACACGTTGCAACCGTTTATGTCAACACTTAGCATTGCAGTTGCAACCGTTAGTGTCAACATGTTTACACTAAGCGTTGCAGTTGCAACCGTTAATGACAACACGTAAACACTAAGCTTTGCATTTGCAACCATTAAAACCATGTCAACACGTTAAAACTAAGCGTTGTAGTTATAACCGTTAATTGCAACATGTTAGAACTAAGCATTGGATTTGCAACCGTTAATACCGTGACAACATGTTAAAACTAAGCGTTGCAGTTAAAACCGTTAATGACAACACGTAAACACTAAGCTTTGCATTTGCAACCGTTAAAACCGTGTCAACACGTTAAAACTAAGCGTTGTAGTTAAAACCGTTAATGGCAACACGTAAACACTAAGCTTTGCATTTGCAACCGTTAAAACAGTTGCAAACGTTACTGTCAACATGTAAGCACTAACCGTTACAGTTGCAACCTTTAATGGCAAGACGTTAACATTAAGCAGTAGTGGCAACACGTTAAAGCTAAGCGTTGCAGTTGCAAACGTTAGTGTCAACATGTAAGCATTAACCGTTGCAGTTGCAACCTTTAAAGGCAACACGTTAACATTAAGCATTGCAGTTGCAAGCGTTAGTGGCAACACGTTAAAACTAAGCGTTGCAGTTAAAACCGTTAGTGTCAACATTACAGTAAGTGTAGCATTTGTTTACGTTTATTTCAACACGTTAACACTTTGCAACCGTATATCAACATGTTAACACTTAGCATTGCAGTTGCAACCGTTAGTGTCAAC
Organism: Rugalucina vietnamica; assembly: GCA_964017185.1. Lineage (NCBI taxonomy): Eukaryota > Metazoa > Mollusca > Bivalvia > Lucinida > Lucinidae > Rugalucina > Rugalucina vietnamica. The sequence goes on from OZ024877.1 coordinate 37,492,490, forward strand.
ATGTTTACACTAACCGTTGCAGTTGCAACCGTTAATGACAACACGTAAACACTAAGCTTTGCATTTGCAACCATTAAAACCATGTCAACACGTTAAAACTAAGCGTTGTAGTTATAACCGTTAATTGCAACACGTTAGCACTAAGCATTGGATTTGCAACCGTTAAACCGTGGCAACATGTTAAAACTAAGCGTTGCAGTTAAAACCGTTAATGACAACACGTAAACACTAAGCTTTACATTTGCAACCATTAAAACCGTGTCAACACGTTCAAACTAAGCGTTGTAGTTAAAACCGTTAATGGCAACACGTAAACACTAAGCTTTGCATTTGCAACCGTTAAAACAGTTGCAAACGTTACTGTCAACATGTAAGCACTAACCGTTACAGTTGCAACCTTTAATGGCAAGACGTTAACATTAAGCGTTAGTGGCAACACGTTAAAGCTAAGCGTTGCAGTTGCAAACGTTAGTGTCAACATGTAAGCATTAACCGTTGCAGTTGCAACCTTTAAAGGCAACACGTTAACATTAAGCATTGCAGTTGCAAGCGTTAGTGGCAACACGTTAAAACTAAGCGTTGCAGTTACAACCGTTAGTGTCATCATTACAGTAAGTGTAGCATTTGCTTACGTTAATTTCAACACGTTAACACGTTGCAACCGTTTATGTCAACATGTTAACACTTAGCATCGCAGTTGCAACCGTTAGTGTCAACATGTTTACACTAAGCGTTGCAGTTGCAACCCTTAATGACAACTAGTTAACACTAAGCATTGCGGTTACAATGCGTTAAAACTAAGCGTTGTAGTTAAAACAGTTAATGACAACAAGTAAACACTAAGCTTTGCATTTGCAACCATTAAAACCATGTCAACACGTTAAAACTAAGCGTTGTAGTTATAACCGTTTATTGCAACACGTTAGCACTAAGCATTGGATTTGCAACCGTTAATACCGTGGCAACACGTTAAAACAGTTGCAAACGTTAGTGTCAACATGTAAGCACTAACCGTTACAGTTGCAACCTTTAATGGCAACACGTTAACATTAAGCGTTAGTGGCAACACGTTAAAACTAAGCGTTGCAGTTGCAAACGTTAGTGTCAACATGTTAAAACTCACCGTTGCAGTTGCAACCTTTAAAGGCAACACGTTAACATTAAGCATTGCAGTTGCAAGCGTTAGTGGCAACACGTTAAAACTAAGCGTTGCAGTTACAACCGTTAGTGTCAACATTATAACAGGAAGTGTAGCATTTGCTTACGTTAATTTCAACACGTTAACACGTTGCAACCGTTTATGTCAACATGTGAACACTTAGCATTGCAGTTGCAACCGTTAGTGTCAACATGTTTACACTAAGCGTTGCAGTTGCAACCGTTAATGACAACACGTTAACACTAAGCATTGCGGTTACAATGCGTTAAAACTAAGCGTCGCAGTTACAACCGTTAGTGTCAACATTATAACAGTAAGTGTAGCATTTGCTTACGTTAATTTCAACACGTTAACACGTTGCAACCGTTTATGTCAACACTTAGCATTGCAGTTGCAACCGTTAGTGTCAACATGTTTACACTAAGCGTTGCAGTTGCAACCGTTAATGACAACACGTAAACACTAAGCTTTGCATTTGCAACTATTAAAACCATGTCAACACGTTAAAACTAAGCGTTGTAGTTATAACCGTTAATTGCAACACGTTAGCACTAAGCATTGGATTTGCAACCGTTAATACCGTGGCAACATGTTAAAACTAAGCGTTGCAGTTAAAACCGTTAGTGTCAACATGTTTACACTAAGCGTTGCAGTTGCAACCGTTAATGACAACACGTTAACACTAAGCATTGCGGTTACAATGCGTTAAAACTAAGCGTCGCAGTTACAACCGTTAGTGTCAACATTATAACAGTAAGTGTAGCATTTGCTTACGTTAATTTCAACACGTTAACACGTTGCAACCGTTTATGTCAACACTTAGCATTGCAGTTGCAACCGTTAGTGTCAACATGTTTACACTAAGCGTTGCAGTTGCAACCGTTAATGACAACACGTAAACACTAAGCTTTGCATTTGCAACTATTAAAACCATGTCAACACGTTAAAACTAAGCGTTGTAGTTATAACCGTTAATTGCAACACGTTAGCACTAAGCATTGGATTTGCAACCGTTAATACCGTGGCAACATGTTAAAACTAAGCGTTGCAGTTAAAACCGTTAATGACAACACGTAAACACTAAGCTTTACATTTGCAACCATTAAAACCGTGTCAACACATTAAAACTAAGCGTTGTAGTTAAAACCGTTAATGGCAACACGTAAACACAAAGCTTTGCATTTGCAACCGTTAAAACAGTTGCAAACGTTACTGTCAACATTTAAGCACTAACCGTTACAGTTGCAACCTTTAATGGCAAGACGTTAACATTAAGCGTTAGTGGCAACACGTTAAAGATAAGCGTTGCAGTTGCAAACGTTAGTGTCAACATGTAAGCATTAACCGTTGCAGTTGCAACCTTTAAAGGCAACACGTTAACATTTAGCATTGCAGTTGCAAGCGTTAGTGGCAACACGTTAAAACTAAGCGTTGCAATTATAACCGTTAGTGTCAACATTATAACAGGAAGTGTAGCATTTGCTTACGTTAATTTCAACACGTTAACACGTTGCAACCGTTTATGTCAACATGTTAACACTTAGCATTGCAGTTGCAACCGTTAGTGTCAACATGTTTACACTAAGCGTTGCAGTTGCAACCGTTAATGACAACACGTTAACACTAAGCATTGCGGTTACAATGCGTTAAAACTAAGCGTTGTAGTTAAAACCGTTAATGACAACACGTAAACACTAAGCTTTGCATTTGCAACCATTACAACCATGTCAACACGTTAAAACTAAGCGTTGTAGTTATAACCGTTAATTGCAACACGTTAGCACTAAGCATTGGATTTGCAACCGTTAATACCGTGGCAACACGTTAAAACTAAGCGTTGCAGTTAAAACCGTTAATGACAACACGTAAACACGAAGCTTTGCATTTGCAACCATTAAAACAATGTCAACACGTTAAAACTAAGCGTTGTAATTATAACCGTTAATTGCAACACGTTAGAACTAAGCATTGGATTTGCAACCGTTAATACCGTGACAACATGTTAAAACTAAGTGTTGCAGATAAAACCATTAATGACAACACGTAAACACTAAGCTTTGCATTTGCAACCGTTAAAACCGTGTCAACACGTTAAAACTAAGCGTTGTAGTTAAAACCGTTAATGGCAACACGTAAACACTAAGCTTTGCATTTGCAACCGTTAAAACAGTTGCAAACGTTAGTGTCAACACTTAGCATTGCAGTTGCAACCGTTAGTGTCAACATGTTTACACTAAGCGTTGCAGTTGCAACCGTTAATGACAACACGTAAACACTAAGCTTTGCATTTGCAACCATTAAAACCATGTCAACACGTTAAAACTAAGCGTTGTAGTTATAACCGTTAATTGCAACACGTTAGCACTAAGCATTGGATTTGCAACCGTTAATACCGTGGCAACATGTAAAAACTAAGCGTTGCAGTTAAAACCGTTAATGACAACACGTAAACACTAAGCTTTACATTTGCAACCATTAAAACCGTGTCAACACGTTCAAACTAAGCGTTGTAGTTAAAACCGTTAATGGCAACACGTAAACACTAAGCTTTGCATTTGCAACCGTTAAAACAGTTGCAAACGTTACTGTCAACATGTAAGCACTAACCGTTACAGTTGCAACCTTTAATGGCAAGACGTTAACATTAAGCGTTAGTGGCAACACGTTAAAGCTAAGCGTTGCAGTTGCAAACGTTAGTGTCAACATGTAAGCATTAACCGTTGCAGTTGCAACCTTTAAAGGCAACACGTTCACATTAAGCATTGCAGTTGCAAGCGTTAGTGGCAACACGTTAAAACTAAGCGTTGCAGTTACAACCGTTAGTGTCATCATAACAGTAAGTGTAGCATTTGCTTACGTTAATTTCAACACGTTAACACGTTGCAACCGTTTATGTCAACATGTTAACACTTAGCATTGCAGTTGCAACCGTTAGTGCCAACATGTTTACACTAAGCGTTGCAGTTGCAACCCTTAATGACAACTAGTTAACACTAAGCATTGCGGTTACAATGCGTTAAAACTAAGCGTTGTAGTTAAAACAGTTAATGACATTAAGTATACACTAAGCTTTGCATTTGCAACCATTAAAACCATGTCAACACGTTAAAACTAAGCGTTGTAGTTATAACCGTTTATTGCAACACGTTAGCACTAAGCATTGGATTTGCAACCGTTAATACCGTGGCAACACGTTAAAACTAAGCGTTGCAGTTAAAACCGTTAATGACAACACGTAAACACTAAACTTTGCATTTGCAACCATTAAAACCATGTCAACACGTTAAAACTAAGCGTTGTAGTTATAACCGTTAATTGCAACACGTTAGCACTAAGCATTGGATTTGCAACCGTTAATACCGTGGCAACATGTTAAAACTAAGCGTTGCAGTTAAAACCGTTAATGACAACACGTAAACACTAAGCTTTGCATTTGCAACCGTTAAAACCGTGTCAACACGTTAAAACTAAGCGTTGTAGTTAAAACCGTTAATGGCAACTAAGCTTTGCATTTGCAACCGTTAAAACAGTTGCAAACGTTAGTGTCAACATGTAAGCACTAACCGTTGCAGTTGCAACCTTTAAAGGCAACACGTTAACATTAAGCATTGCAGTTGCAAGCGTTAGTGGCAACACGTTAAAACTAAGCGTTGCAGTTACAACCGTTAGTTTCAACATAACAGTAAGTGTAGCATTTGCTTACGTTAATTTCAACACGTTAACACGTTGCAACCGTTTATGTCAACATGTTAACACTTAGCATTGCAGTTGCAACCATTAGTGTCAACATGTTTACACTAAGCGTTGCAGTTGCAACCGTTAATTACAACACGTTAACACTCAGCATTGCGTTTACAATGCGTTAAAACTAAGCGTTGTAGTTAAAACCGTTAATGACAACACGTAAACACTAAGCTTTGCAGTTGCAACCATTAAAACCATGTCAACACGTTAAAACTAAGCGTTGTAGTTATAACCGTTAATTGCAACACGTTAGCACTAAGAATTGGATTTGCAACCGTTAATACCGTGGCAACACGTTAAAACTAAGCGTTGCAGTTAAAACCGTTAATGACAACACGTAAACACTAAGCTTTGCATTTGCAATCATTAAAACTATGTCAACATGTTAAAACTAAGCGTTGTAGTTATAACCGTTAATTGCAACACGTTAGCACTAAGCATTGGATTTGCATCCGTTAATACCGTGACAACATGTTAAAACTAAGCGTTGCAGTTAAAACCGTTAATGACAACACGTAAACACTAAGCTTTGCATTTGCAACCATTAAAACCGTGTCAACACGTTAAAACTAAGCGTTGTAGTTAAAACCGTTAATGGCAATACGTAAACACTAAGCTTTGCATTTGCAACCGTTAAAACAGTTGCAAACGTTAGTGTCAACATGTAAGCACTAACCGTTACAGTTGCAACCTTTAATGGCAACACGTTAACATTAAGCGTTAGTGGCAAAACGTTAAAGCTAAGCGTTGCAATTGCAAACGTTAGTGTCAACATGTAAGCACTAACCCTTGCAGTTGTAACCTTTAAAGGCAACACGTTAACATTAAGCATTGCAGTTGCAAGCGTTAGTGGCAACACGTTAAAACTAAGCGTTGCAGTTAGTGTAAAAAAAAAAACACAAAAAAACAAAAAACAAAAAAAAAAAACGTTAATTACAACATGGGGTACATTAGGTTGTACAGCTTACTCCTGTGGCAGTAATATTCGAAGATATTATTATGGTCTCTTTTTGTAATAAACCAACAATGTAAACTTTTCACAAAGTCTCATAAAAAAAATTCTTTCAAATACCATACAGAACCGACTTTTCAGGCTTGTTTACAATCATTAAAATAAACAAACAATGGAAATTCCTGATTAAAAATAGCTTTGTCACGTGTTTATTTGTGCGCGAGTCTACCCAGCATCCCTCTGGAAGAAGAAAACTACATTGACAAGATGGCGACGTCCAGTTCCTCAATAGTGAGTATAATTTAATCGCTTCGTATGCCGTGTAGAATCAGCTGATGTAGTATTTCAAAAGTGGTATCAAATAATCATCGAGCCTACATATCAGGCAGCTTCAAATTCGGCCAGCAAATTGGTATTTAGACTCTTGTTTGAAATTTTATTTTTTTCGTCGGTAGAACATTTTCAGGGGTTGTCTCAAAACAATACTTGAAAGCGTGTAGATACAAAAAAGAAAGAAAGAAAAAAAAAAAATACTGGAATGAGCGATATTTCCGGAGAGGACTACCGTCTGTGGTACTGAATACTTTGATTGCATTTAATATGCGCAAAAATTACTAATCATATAGGGGAGAACGGGGTTGAATGAGCCACTTTTTTCATTTTTGCAGAGTCATGATGCAATCAATGTGTACACAGAACTTTGCATATACTCTTAAAAAGAACATTTTGTCGGCTCAAATTTGGGCTATTTAACTTAAGGTGGCCCTAACTATTTGATACAGAATAGTGTTTTAATGTGACGTGGTCAATGTGGTTCATTCAACCCCCATCCCGGGGTTGGTTGAACCACCCTTTTGGGGTTGAATGAACCAGTGACAGACTTTTTCTGGGATACCATCATAAGAAAAAGTATGCGAATGTTTTCTGTACGACAATGGTTGAGGTTAAAATCATATACGAGCACCCCCCGTGGCCAAGCGGTTAAGAGCACTGTTTCTTAATCAATTGATCGTCTCACCGCTGTGTCTGGTGTGGGTTCGAGCCCTGCTCTGGCCACATGTGAGATAAGCCAAGTTCTGCTTGGGGGTGTGCCAGGTGGCTTTTCTCGGGTGGGGGGGGGGGTCCTCCCGTTTTCGCCCACCTACTGATTGGCCAGTCTCATAAGAGCTGAAATAATCTTGAAAGGGACGTAAAACTGAATTAAAAAAAACAACAAAATACAAAAAAACAGATACTTAAATTTCCTATGCATAAAAGGAGTACAATAACCGTGTAACAGACTGGGTTGTGTCATATGCATGGTTGAATGAACCACTAAAATAATCTTCGTTTGAAAAAAATATTTTCAAAGGGAACCGACTGCTTATCTAGTGGTGTCAGAATACAGAAGTTGCTTATTTTTTTAGAAACTCACTTATGTACGCGTGCTTTGTTAACTAGTGGTTATTCGAGGTGGCTCATTCAATCCCGACCCATCACAGACCCCTGAATGTGATATGAAGTGAATGTTTAATCCGACAGCATGTCATATTGTTGTGAAAACTCAACTTGTATCAAGAGAATAATATTTCTTTGGGACACTGTTGAAAAGATGGACATTTTGAAACGAGATTCCATTCCAAAAATTAAGAACTTGTTTTTTGATGAATAATTACTCGGGGTACTTGAAAACAGTTTTTCTGTCATATATAAACACAGCTATTGGCACGACTTCTGACAACCCTATTAAAGTGTAAATATGCAAAATGCACATTTATATTGCAGGCGGCAGTTGAATTATCTTGCTACAGTCAAAGTTATCGCCCCTGGTGCATTCAACCCGTGATTCATTCAACCCCGGTCTCCCCTAAATAGATAAGCAGGTAGCATAACATAAGTTTCATCTACTGTCTGTACACCATCTTGCAGAAACATTTTTCAAAATCTCACTTTTCTGAAACACCAAAAGTAAAGTATGAGCATGTCATCTTTTCGCAACCCAAAAGTCGTATTTAAGGTGCTGCACCTGTCCCGAAAGAGAAGTGGTTAATGTCCACTTCAGGAGCAGGAGGTAGCGGGTTCAAACCCGGGTCGCGTCATATAAAAAAATAAATAAAATAGAAAGAAAAGAGAGAGCCTAAATAAATAAATGAATAAAATAGAAAAAAAGACAGAGCCTGTGTATAATACTCAGAAATTAGGGTGTCACAGAATCTAACCTAATCTTATCTTATCTTATCTTATCTTATCTTATCTTATCTTATCTTATCTATCTAACGTAGACTGAATACCCAAACCCCCTCTAAATCTGCAACTGCATTATAACATTAATTACACCAAACTTCAAATGCACATGTATCATCATACAATAATCATGCCCAAAAATTATTTTGAATATTAGGCATTTTGCAAGGGAGGTAATCCAAGCACCTTTAATTGAAAATCAAGGAAATCTGTGGAAAAATTGTAAGAGGTTCCTGCTCAGCTATGCATACAATACAATTTTGTTTTGGTTTAGTGCATTTAGAATGACAAAATAACCAACAGGAATATAGTTTCTTCCCTTGCTGACATTTTTACAATTCAAAATTATTTTCTGGCATAAACTTTTTCATTTGTAAACTGAATTTCATTTTTTTTTGTGACATTTTTCAAGATTATTGGAATGCAAAATGTTGACAATCATATTTTTCTTGAGGTCTTTCAGAAAAGTGAGATTTTGAAAATTTCAGTTTCTTGAAGATGGTGTATAGACAGTAAGTAGAGCAAAGTGGTTTCAGAGAAGATATTTGACACATACCATGAACATGCTTTTAGCTCACCTGTCATCCTTCGGCCCAGGTGAGCTAAAAGCCTATTTGGTAATGCTAGCCTTCGAGGCCACATTTTCTTTATCACTACTTGTATTTTAGGGCGATTCAGATGAAGACCATACCCTGTCGTACATAATACCTGAGATACATGCCCCAAGACAGAGAGGCACCAGGGGCCGTAGTAGGGGTAGGGGAAGAGGCAGAGCTGCGAGAAGAGCTCCTGCAAACAGACAGCCAAGAGGTGGTCAGAGAGGAAGGAGGGTGCAGCGTGGGCAAATCCAGTTTGCCGAGGGTGAAGCGGACAGACTCAGAGTCTTGCAAGAACAAAGAAAAAGAAAGGCAAATGTAAGAAAAACAATATTTCATTTTAAACTTGTTGGCTCTTAGTTAAGTGATAGTTGTTGTTGTTAGTTAGAGCCGAAGGTTTATGGTCTTAATATGCTGAACTTACAATTAGCTTAATCAATGGCCTGTCTTATGTTTGCATCTTTTACTCAGGGTATGATGGCTTACCGGTATACCTTTTCATAAAAACTTTGCAGACATTATTACTTCAAGTCAGTTTGGACATTTTCAAAGATTAAACAAAAAAGGCCAAAATGACATTGCAATAATCATTTTTAAAGGTATGCCCAAAACTATGTACAGAGTTTCAAGGTTTCATGAGATAAGTTTTTGAAGATTTTCCTGTAATAACTGAGCATGTAAGTCATGTTGGTCATGTCTTGCAATATTTCTACAAACGTTTGTCTCCACATACAAAGGAAGTTCGATTTACATTAAATTAATCAAAACATGACTTTGAACTTGGACATTCAGAAATTTGCAAAAAAAAATCAAATCTGTTAAAATGCTCAATTCAATTTACAAAGGACTAAAATTACAAAGGTATAAATCCGTCCAGTTGATTTACAAAGTCATTTCAGCCGCTGCCAGGCAACAAAGACTCAAAGGGGCAATTTTAATGTTCATAAAAATCAAGGATCTCAGGTGAGCGACGACTGCCCTTTGGTTACTTGCTAAAATGATGCAACCTATTTTCTATTTACTTGACAGTTTAGGGCCATTTTACTGCCAATTTAAGCTACTTCTGTGAAATTACTTAGATCACATGCAGGGCATCATTTGTCTGTGCAAGGGAATACTACCCATTACGAAAACTTGCCCTTGCAGTTACAATTTTTTTTTTTTTTTGCTTTAAAATTGAGAATTTTCAGAGGCAGTTCTAACGAGTACCCACAATCTTTGTATGTAGCAAAAATAAAAAGAAAATAGGTACATATACCCCTGTATACCCCAGTTTTGCTATATAAAAGTGGGGTTCGAGGTACATGTATACATTACACGGACATGTTTTCTTGATGCGGTAATTTGCTCTTACTTGTTGCAGGACATGATAGATTCTTTGACCGAGGAAGGGTCCAAAAAAATCCTAAAGGCTCTGGCAGAGAAAATGCCGTCCATTATACTGGATGTTGCGGAAGAGCTCTCAGCGGAGACAAGCCAGCCACCACCAGAGCAGCCAGGCCCATCTTCTCCAGAAGTGATTCCCCCAGCCACCAAAAAAGGCAAGGTAAATTCCATAAGAAGCATGCACTGTCAATGCGTGGGGACACTCTGATCTTTCAAAGACAGAGAAAAATGCATATAAAAAGCAGAGCACTGAATATAGTGGCAGAATATGTAAATCAGAGAAATTAGTTTCTAAACAAAGATAACACACACATCTTGTCAGTGTGGTTTTGACTCATAGTTGTTAGAACGGCTGAGGGGTGTAATCAATAGTAGACTGATATTGCAGTATCGTTCAATGGGTTCATGCTTCAAACTAGAAATAAATAACTCATTTTTTCATTTGTTAGGTTTCTTATAATTTTGGCTAAAGAGTAGGGCAGTGGATTAATTATAGTTTCATAAAAAGGGTGTGACACAGGGGAAAAGGGGAAAGGCGAAGGAAAGAAGTGACTTAGCACAGCACCATGGTAAACCTGGCAAGGGGAAAGATGATCCAGGGCCAGATCACCAGACTTGGCCGTCCTGGTGTGTATGTCAGCATTGTAGGGAGATGCCATCTGACGCTTCACGAGTTTGTTGTGGAATGCGGCCAGACTTGTGCACAAGTCTTATGCCAGTAAGTGAAATAGTGACAGTACTTATAAGTACTTGGCTTGGGCAGCATTAGTTAGCAATGTAATGCAGTAGAACTCATTTGTAGCATTGGCATTGGCATAAGCTAGTTTATAAAAACAATGCATTGGCATTAGCATTATTTGACAAAATGATGCATTGGTATTAGTTTTTCAGGTTACTTTGCGATAGAAAATTGAACCAGTGCAATAATGGGCTGTATATGTATCTTCATTGGACATTTAATCAACTATCCTACATTGCCAATTTTGGTACAAGGGGGTAGTGCTATAATGTATATTCCCAAAATGCCTACTAAGAGAAAAAAAGTCATGGACTATTTTGAATGAAAATATAAGAATAAAGTTGGAAGTATTAAAATAGCCCACAATTTACTTAACTGGTTTTTCAAACTTTTTTATGGTAGGCATTATGTGAAAAGACATTTTAGCACAGTAGACATTATGGGAATAGACATTTTGGTAATAGACATTTTGGGAGTAGACATTCCAGCACCTACCCCATCAACGTCATTAACACATTCGTGATAAAGATGATCAACTCAGTTTAAGATCAAGAACTGATGTATCAAATGAATCCATCGCTGTTCAACTTCAAATGAAACGTATTATAAATCTTATGGCTGTACAGTTATAATCTTCAATTCTTTTATTGTGAAATGGTGCTGTTCAACAGCATGTCTGAATGGATGTATTTACCTGACAAAAATCTTCATAAAAGGACACATGTAACTGCAGATTATTAAGTGACATTGTTTGTAACATACACAATACTGCAAGGTTTCAATAGCCAAAGGCATACAAAGTTTTTCTCAAGAAACAATATCTATTAAAGTGGCAATTTATCACACCTTTGGAAATAGTTTTTAAACAGGGTCCTAATCAAATAATTTAGACAAAGTACGAGTATGTAAAAAAGAGAAAGTTTTGTAGCTAATGCCCAATCTAATGCTAATGCATTAGGAAATTTGGTAAAAGTAATGCATTAGAATTAGCATTGTTCTAATGCCAAAATTAATATTAGCATTGGCATTAGCATTAGTTGAGAAATAGCTAATGCATTGGCATTAGTTTAATGCATTGCCCAAGCCTGCTTAAAGCCTTTTCTATACTAGTCATGACATCTTTTCATTGTCATAACTGACAAAAAGAATGCGCACTGCCACTCTGTTCTGTCGACAGTCTTTATTTGCTGGAACAAGCAGCTCAATAAAACCCTATCTTAGTATGAATTTTTGAAACTTGTCCCTTTATTTCATTGGTATTTTATTTTCAATTGGTTTTACTGCAGAAGAATCATATGACATTCAATAAATCATAGACAGAATCACATCAAAGGCAAGCAGCAAACATCATATTTTTTACTGCAGTATTGATAACTTATTACACTTTTTAACTTATTTCAGGAGATGGACCTAGCAATTACAGATCCACATGTCTTGCAGTTACAGCAGCTGTACCGCAACGATATATTTGCAAGACATGCAACGACTGTTGAAGACATCAACAAAAGCCAAAGACATGCAGCCTACAGACAGTTTATTCTTTTTGAACATGGAAGGCTTGGTGCCCACAATAGGAGACCAGTGCCATCATGCTGTACCTGGTTTATAAGGGACAAATTTCCTGATCCCTATGGTGTTTATGTTGATTATGTTCCTGTTTGGTAATTGTGCTAAACAGAGTTTAAGATACACATTTTCATCAACAGACAAATATACTAACAGCTTACACAAAATTTTATCAGCTAATGCAGACTCGCACTGCCTGAGATCCTGACGTGATTTGTATTTTGATAAGGCAGGAATGTTATACCCTGAATTGATAAAGTCTAGCTGGATTAGGAAATTTGTCCTTATAAACCAGGTAAATCATGATGAAACTGGTCTCCTATTGGAGTAAAGTCGAGCAATGTCCCGAGAACGCCGACAATTTCAGTCTTCACAAAATGTTTCCAGCTGCAGGACAACCGTCTGGCAGACTGCTGTTTTTTGCTGGACATAACCAAATGTTGTAGGACAGTTCTATACTTGATCATCGTAATTTTATTAATCTTTGCAAGACTTTTGTCTAACACTGACAGAATAAAATATTTTGTCAGAATGTAATAGTACCTTTTTTTTGTTTGACCAGTACTTTTCGCTTTCACGAAGACTGCAATTTGGCATGGCACACACCGGGAGATGATAGCTAGAGATTACTATCAGCGTGCAAAAAAACATGGCACTGATAGCTGCATAGGTAACTTCACAGCTGATCTGTTCCTGTTTTTGCATATGCAAAATGGCGAATTTCTCATGAAACAGCTCATTTACATAACGAACACCGCTGAGGTCGATATCGACCTGCATTGCGCAAAATAACTAAAAACGTGAAATATAGGTCAAGGGCACCAGGTCAAGGTGTGCTCTGAAAGGGTCAAGGACAATTACTATGCTAGGTTTCACTCTTGCAGCTATCACAGGTGCACAGAAAACCAAACTTTGACGTAAAGATTAACAAAGTCAATGGACCATGAAATATATGTCAAGGGCACCGGGTCAAGGTGCATGCTTGAAGGGCATGTCAAGGACAATTACTATGCAAGCTTTCACACTCGCAGCTATGACGGATGCAGAAAACAAACTTCGACATGAAAATTAACAAAGTCAATGGACCATGAAATATAGGTCAAGGTCAGCTGGTCAAGGTGTGTGCTTGAAGGGTATGTCAAGGACAATTACTATGCAAGGTGTGAGACTCGCAGCTATCACTGATGTCGAGAAAACTAAACTGATGTAAAATTTGCCAAAGTCACTGGACCGTGAAATATAGGTCAAGGTTCAGCGGGTCAAGGTGTGTGCTTAAAGGGTATGTCAAGGACAATAACTATGCAAGGTTTGAGACTCACAGCTATCACTGATGTCGAGAAAACTAAAATTTGACGTAAAATCTGTCAAAGTCAGTGGACCGTGAAATATAGGTCAAGGTCAGCAGGTCAAGGTGCATGCTTGAAGGGTATGTCAAGGACAATTACTATGCAAGGTTTGAGATTCGCAGCTATCACTGATGTCGAGAAAACCAAACTTCGACTAAATTTGTCAGTCAGTGGACCGTGAAATATGGGTCAAGGTCAGCGGGTCAAGGTGTGTGCTTGAAGGGTATGTCAAGGACAATTGCTATGCAAGGTTTGAGAATCACAGTTATCATTGATGTAGAGAAAACCAAACTTTGACCTTAAATGTTGACAGACGGACGGATGAATGAACACATGGACGAACAGACGGACAGAAATTTGGACTCCTATATCGCACCCTGCTATAAGCAGGTGTGATAAAAATCATTGACTTCAAACTTTTAAAGTGACTGTATATGTTTACTCATGATCAGTCAAAGAAACAAACTGACAATCATATGAGCCACATCATGAGAAAACCGGATTTTTGCTTATGCGAAAACAAAGGCGCAGATCAGCTGTACAGTAACTGCACAGTTGGTCAGCGCCTTTGTTTTCGCAACACGTAACGTGTTGCGAAAACAAAGGCGCTGACCAACTGTGCAGTGTGACGTATAGTGCAATACCTCTTCTTCTTAAATCCGAAATTTCAAGCTTCTAGCCATCCTCTGTGGCTGTACAGACTGGTTTGTGTCGGACCTGGTCGGAAACCCCGAAGACCGGTTTTATCGCGTTGCGGCTCATATATAACTAGGCATTACAAAAATGCCATCTGTACAATAGAAAAATGGTATGTTTGATTAATGAAAACATTATAGGCAGCTTGAAGTCATTGAGGAAGGGGTACAATGTAGGATGGCTTAAGCGGACAATTATGAATTTTTGAAATCAAAAAGTTTGGATTTGTAGTTGATGATTGACCTAAAGCACACTGTGAAGGCAAAACATAACCTATGTTTTACTGATAAGAACATTTGGAAATCTTTTCTGAAATATGAGTGGTGCCCATGAAACTTCAAATTGCGATTCGTTTCCTGATGTTATAAGCGCCCTAGGAAGGCAAAATATTAACTCCACATCTTGCACTAAGTTACTTATCACAACACAAATGCAAAGAAAAAAAAATCGGAAAAATGCGAAAACATTGTCCACTAAAACACTCCTATTTGTTGTACCCCTTGAATAAGAAGTCAAGACTTTTAACAGCAAGTGGATGTACTTGTCATACTAGATGTTTCTCAGAACTCAATAAAACCAATGGATGGTCCTGTAATCGCTCACCTGAGATCTGGGATACATGTATATACAAATAAACCTGTTGACTATAATGGTCATATACATGTATATACATGGCAGTGTCAGAATAACCCTTAAGGTTAATCGTTTTTCAAAATCATAAATTACTTGTCCATTTGACCATTTTCTGCAAGTTTTTCTCTTTAAATGAGGTTTTAACAATTTTCCCCATTCAGATGTTTGGGCGACCAACGTTGACCTCGCCATAAAATAGGTCAAGGTCATCCTAGGGTCATGATTTATAGAGAAGATTTTAAAGGTTTCTGCTATTTATAGTCATGGCAGCCATCTTGGTCATGTGACCTGGGCCATTTATAAAAAACTTATTCTTACTTCCGAAGGGTGCTCCACATGAAGTTTGGCTTTGATTGGCCAAGCTGTTTCAGAGAAGAACTTTGAATATTATGGAAATATACACATAAATTGCCGCGGGATGGGGGGCAGTCTGCCTCCAGGGGTCCAAATTTTTATTCGGAATCATAAATCTACAGTCTATTTGCCCATTTTCCGCAAGGTTTATTTTCAAATGACACTGTAACAATTTCCCCCATTCAAATGCATGGGCTGCCAACATTGACCTGGCTGTAAAATAGTCCCAGGTCATCCCAAGGTCATGATTTATATAAATTTTATAGAGCTCCTCTCCCTGATGCTTCATGCCAAATTTCAAATAATAGGCCTACTGGTTTGGGAGAAGATAATTTTAAAAGGTTTTCCTATTTAAAGCCATGGCGGCCATCTTGGTCATGTGACCTGGACCATTTATATAAGCTACCGTTCCCCTTTCCTAAGGATTCTGCACATGAAGTTTTGCTTTGATGAGCCAAGCAGTTTCAGAGAAGATCTTTGAAGTTGTGGATGGACGGACGACGGAGCATGGCCAGCCTATAGGCTCAACTCATGAGCCTTTGGCTCAGGTGAGCTAAAACAGGTTACAATATCATATAAACTGGATAGTGTTTTTTTTGGCCTTAGGACCTAGGCTTTAGAACTGTCTTACTCCACTGAAGAGCATGCTTTTTCCTGGTCATTCAAATCTGTTTCCTTTAATTCTGAAGTAGATGCTTCGTTTGAATCATCACACAGTTTTGATGGTTTTGGCCAACTTGATTTAAGTCTCGACTCTCGTTTCTCTACTAACTCCTTGGTTGGTGGGGGTTCCTTAGGGGCTATTGTTGGGGCTATTCGCCTTGGATCATCAGAGTCATATTCCTTCTTTTTGCTCAATGGCCTTTCCTTGTGTTGTTCACAGTATGCTGATAGTATCTGCAGCATCAAGCTAGGTAAGTCTTCTTTTCTTTGATAAGTTTATAACCCCAATCATTTGCTGCCTTGCTGAAGTAGCGGCTGTACCTGCAATCAAAACAAACTAATTGACCTTAGTACTACACTATCCTTTGGAAACAACCTTCTTCAATATCACCTTCAGGACAAATAAAATGATGCAATCCTTTCACATCCCAAAAGACCTCAAATGTGCAACAAAACTCTTGAAATCGGTTCACAAATAAGTGTTTACCCTAAAAACAAACTTGAATAGGGTATCTGCATGAACGATGGAGATAATACAAAAACCAGTGAATTGAAATTCTAGCATTTTGTTTAAGTGATTAGACGTCATTTACATAAACTTTACATATAATGTTAGTTAAGCATTTGATTTGTGAAATTATAAATTTTTTCCTTGAAAAATGAGCTTGCATTTTTAGACCAGAGGACCAATGGTCCTGTAAACGCTCACCTGAGATCTGCTGCATATACCAAAAAACATGTTTGAATATTATGGTATTTAATCCCAGTGCAGGGGCAGAGGAAGCCCTTGGGCCATTTTCTTTTTCAGAATAATCAATATTTGTCAATTTGCCAATTTCCTGCTGGCTTTTTTCTTCAAATGACATTTTAACAGTTATTCCCATTCCAATGCATTGGCAACCCATGTTGACCTTGCCATAAACTGGGTCAAGGTCATCACAGGGTCATGATTTATATATACATTGTAGTACTTGAGCCATCGATGCTTCAAGCCAAGTTTCGTAGAAATCGGTCCACTGGTTCCGGAGAAGGAGATTTTTGAATTATTTTTACCATATATGGGCCTGGCGGCCATCCTGGTCATGTGACCTGGATTATTTATATACATATTGGTTACCCCATCCTATAGATGCTTCACATAAAAGGGGGGGTCTCACGCTATATGAAATTTACATAGGGTTCTGCCCACGCACCGATTTTTATAATATTATGCATATTGATTGCTTGGTGCATGGCCACTTTAATAGTAATATAGATTTTCCCTTAACTACTTAAAATTTTTAAATACAACATTTTGTATTAGAGGGGGTCTTAATATAGGGGTATGTGTGATTAAAAGTCGCCCATAACCGTCACAATTCACTCTTTCCTAGTTCTGATTGTTTGTAAAAAAATCTAGAATGATGACCTATCATTTTAGTATTGCATAATTGTTGATAGCTATAATATTAAATTCAGTTGATTATCATTTGTTTTGGAGATGACCCCAAATTTTAGCTCCAAAATGGTGTAACCACATGTTTGATTTTCAATATTAACATGTTCCAGGTTTTGTCAACCTATAATTTTAACCTCAAATTAGGCTACATATATATAGATTATATGCTGAAAATTTCGTGAAATTTGAAGACCGGTAACATATTTTTCTAGAACATTGAATGATACAAGTCAGAATTCTGAGAAACGGAAAATTAATAATGATTTATCCAGTTATAAGAATTTTATGTTATTAACACGTTACAAAGCAAACTTTTTGTGAATAATTTTCCGGATAAACAATTTTGTGTCTTGTATGACCATCAACGCTATTATATATATTTTGAATATTGATTTAAGTGAGAAAATTGCACCCTGTCTTGGACCTTATATTGCATATCTGCCCATTATTTTTAGTTTTCATAAATTAGATTTTAGAACATGATTCTAATGATCCCTTAGTAAGCCATTCTCTATAGTTTATTCGTGTTTATGATGCAATTGCATAGTTTGTACTGTTTTGATTCTTTTTTTTTTTCAAAAATTAAGTTGTTTAGGTATCCATTAATTTAATGAACTTATACTGCTATTTTGTTGATTTCTACATCCTGCAACTCACGCCATATGGAAAACCCATGGGATTTAGCATTTTGCATGAAATAAACCTAATGAGGCTAAGGACAGCTCATTTCCTGCTGATTATATCACAATCTCAGAAAAAAAAAATCACCCCATCCACCCAAGTATATAATGAAGCAAAACCAATAGGATGAAGAAAGACATCGAAATATCAATAGATAAAATTATATGATAAGTTACTTACAAGAGGAACTGGCTAACTGCTTGTGATTTTTATTTCTTTTCTCCTCCATTTGAAGCATTGTACACATGTACTAGACTGCATTTTTCCAATATAATATCATGTTTGAAACAGGTTATACCATATATCAAATCTAAGATGAAAGTTATTAATCTTATGCATGCATTTTATCATCTGCTACAGCAGACAAACCTATTACTGGAAGTTTCAAACATACTTCATTGGAAACCCTTAATCGAAATGGGGCTTTTGAACTTATAAACTTACATGAAGCTGACAAGTTTTGTTTTTACCTAGCTGACATATAATTGACAAAACAGCTATGGTTTCTAACCAAGGATAGGATTAAAGAACAGTATCTAGACAAGTATCAGCATGAAATCACAAACATTTTGCTGCATTTATAATTGACTATTTATTACAATAAACCCATTGAACATTTCTGGAATCATAAATGTGTTAAAAACCTTGAGATTTTTAAACATCAAGTTTGGATATTTGTCTGAGTTATTCATTTCAAAAATAGGAAAAAGAACCACATTTAAATGGTAGAAAGATTATCAATAATGGGTATGTTTAATGAAGAATTAAAATAAATCTGATATTTTAAAGTGAAAGCTATTCCTGAGCATCACATCTAAACACTTGCAAAGAGAAAAGCCTGTCACATAGCTGAATTATGCACTTACTGGATAAGCATAAAGATAATAGGGGGGATGGACATGTTCCACCCGGACATCTGCCCCCTGCTCAAAAAGGGCATGTCAGGACATTTGCCCCCTAACTAATCCAAGGGGGAGGACATATGCCCCCTCATCAAATGTATAAAGATGGACATTTGCCCCCTTCTCCCCAGCCAGAAGATGGACATACAGACAGTAACATTTTCTCAGAGATTTTGTCATAAACTTGCAACATCACTTACCGGTAATTGCCTATCTTAAGAATCAAGCTGATTGACTAACTTTATCAGGCCTAATATTGTCTATTGCCCTTATTAGAATTATAATAATGTTTATACATGTAATTATCATTTTACAATGAAGTTTAGTACTTTAGTACTACACATGTTGATTAAACATTGTTTTGTAATTACACAACATTATGATTATTAGGACTCACATACTATTATGAACGTCACTCACTTAATTGTATGAATCAATGATTTTAATTTGATTACTTGTCAATGAACAATGATTGTAAACCAAGCTATTCATTGATTAGGTGTTAAAGGGGAGGGGGCAAATGTCCTAGGTATGCACATTGATAAGGGGGCAAATGTCCAACACTGTCAATCAGTTTGGGGGCAGATGTCCACACACATCATTTTTCAAAGGGGGGCAAATGTCCGGGGGGGAACATGTCCTACACTCAGATAATAGTGATCGAAAAGTTAGAAAGTGCCACTGTATTTGGTATTCTTGTCAATCTTGTAACTAAAGTTGGCATCAGCAACAATTAAATAAGTAAAGTTATGAATAAGTAATCTTATAAACGACAATACAAAGATGGTAAAACGAATGGAGGAATCAGTCAAATGTCTATTACCATTACGGTGGTCAATCACAAATTAAACGAATGTTACTCAAGTAGAATTATCCAAATACTTCTAAACCTAAAGAAATATTAAGTGATGAAATTATAGAAACAGAAACATTTTATTAATATATTTAAACCTAAATTGTTTGCTGATCATTTGTATGAAAAATTGATAATAACTTTGAGGTAGGTCACTATAAAATATGTGAAATTGCCAGATTAAATAACCATTTTTATATTAGGAATTCATATTATTTATGTTATTTTTCATTTCCAATGATAAAATTATGGAATAATATGATTTTAGACGAAAAAACAGCTAAAAACATAAAAATCCATTTTTTGTCAAAAATTGACCAACATGTATATCATGTACATTTCAACAGTGTTACCGGTTTTGAAAATTTATAAAACTTTACCAGCGTAAAGAGGGTACCGCTGGCCAACTTTATAGACAGTTTCATAGGTTGACAAGCACTGGAACATATCAAAATATGAGACACAATTTGTCATTCTCGAAAATATTTTTGATAAAATGTTGACAATTTCAAGTTTAAGTCTCCATAAAAAGTCTATCCGTTTATCTATTTAAGCCAAAATGGTATCAAAGTCACCCATGTGGAGTCCTTTTTGAATTCTAGTTTTAAATGGGTTAATAAAAGTTTAATAAGAGATAAAATATAGACAAAGTATAACGCAGGTATGGTCACAAAGGTGGAGTAAGTCAGGGTGCTATTCTGAGACCTAAAAATGTTTTTTCAAAACAAATAAATGCATTTTTATAGGTGTTAGAATAAAGGCATTCACCATGCAAAGCAAGAACAAAATTGGTGCGTGGGTGCATATGAGACCCCCCCTTTGGCTTTGATTCGCCAAGTGGTTTCAGAGGAGAAGTGTTTATTATGGAGTATGGTGAATATTATGGAGATATACATGTATATTGCCCCGGGGTGGGGGCAAATGAGCCCGTGGTCCATTTTTTGTCAGAATCATTAATAGTCAGTCCTGTTGCCCATTTCCTGCAAGACTTTCACTTTAAATGACATTTTAAAAGTTTTCCCCATTCAAATGCATTGGGGACCATGTTGACCTTGCCGTAAAATAGGTCAAGGTCATCACAGGGTCATGATTTATATATACATTGTAGCGCTTTAGCCATCGATGCTTCATGCCAAGTTTCATTGAAATTGGTCCACCGGTTCCGGAGAAGAAGATTTTTGAAGGGTTTTTACCATATATGGGCATGGCGGCCATCTTGGTCATGTGACCTGGATTATTTATATATACATTGGTTCCCCCTTCCCATAGATGCTTCATGTAAAATTTGGCTTTGATTGGCCAAGCGGTTTCAGAGAAGAAGATGTTTGAATATTATGATAATATACATGTATATTGCCCCGGGGTGGGGGCATATGAGCCCCTGGTGCCCAATTTTTTTCAGAATCATTAATATTCAGTCCTACTGCTCATTTTCTGCAAGATTTTTCCATTCAAATGCAAAGGCGACCTATGTTGACCTTGCCGTAAAATAGGTCAAGGTCACCACAAGGTCATGATTTATATACACATTGTAGTACTTGAGTCATCGATGCTTCATGCCAAGTTTGGTTGAAATCGGTCCAGTGGTTCCGGAGAAGAAGATTTTTGAAGGGTTTTTACCATATATGGGCATGGCGGCCATCTTGGTCATGTGACCTGGATTATTTATATATACATTGGTTCCCCCTTCCCATAGATGCTTCATGTAAAATTTGGCTTTGATTGGCCAAGCTGTTTCAGAGAAGAAGATCTTTGAAAATGGTGGACGACGGACGACGGACGGACGGACGACGGACGGACGACGGAGCATGGGTATACTATAAGCTCACCTTGTGAGCCTTACGGCTCAGGTGAGCTAAAAAGGCCTATTCAAAATGACATGTGGGCATAAAATTTTATTTGTGAACCGATTCTTATTTTTTTTGCACATTTCAGGACTTTTGGGATGCAAAAGGATGACATCATAATTCATTTTAATTTTCATGAACAGTTTCAGAACAGGCTATTGAAAAAAGTGGTTTCTAAAGGCTGGTGTAAAGAGACAAGTACTATTTCATTGTGGTGAACTCTTTGATGTTAACATGTTTGAGGAATTACTTGTGCTTCAAAGATATCTTGTCTTTTTCATTGTAGCTTATAATCTATTTTGAAGTTTCCTATGTGCAACCTATGTAGACCCTAAGCATCTGATCTGGGCAAGATGAGTTTTTGAATGCCTCTTAAATGTTTCCTGAATGTAAAAGATGAAAATAAAACATTATTTTTATGTTATGCCTTATAGTTTACTTGTAGCTGGTTGGCTGATTTGTTGTTTTTTACGTCCCACTCAACAGCTAAGGTCATGTGGACTGGAGTCAGGGACCTTTGTTTGAAGTTTCATCCAAAACACTAAAGAAGCCTGGGATAAAATCCACGGTCCCTAGTTTACAAGGGTAGAGGCTTCTTTTACTTGTTGTGAGTACTACAGTCAAACCAGGAAGTATCAAATATTCAGTGACAAACGCTCACCTGCTGTTTGTTATACTCTCAAAATACTTCCATACATAGTCCCGTATATAGCCCTAACAGGGACAGACAACCAAATGGGGCCAAACCTTTATCGTAAACATGTATCTTCTGTCCAGTTGCCTATTCCCACCAAGTTTTACATATTATATAACACCATACAAATTAATAGGTGTCTGAATCTGGATGCGTCTTGCCATGTTTCAAAATCATCATCTTCTAAATCTTATTTTGGAGAAGACTTCTAAAACTTTTACAATTTACAGCCTTGGTGGCCATCTTGGTCATGTGACCTAATCATTTATTAGCTCGCCTGCACGAAGTGCACAGAGCTATTGTTGTCACCTCGATCGTCCGCGTTTACGTGTACGTCCGCGTCCGCGTCACACTTTCGGTTAAAGTTTTTAAAATTGTTATATCTTGATAGTCACTGACCAGAAATCATTCATATTTGGAACATTGCTGCATAGGAGGGTCCTCTGTGATTTAGTGTGAAGGGACTCGTGGAGTCATGCCAGGGGGCAGGGCTCGAGGTCAATTTCTAGAACACCTTTTACAATTCTCAGATGCTGTGTTAGTTTCTCATCAACTGTAAAGCCTAGAACTGTCAAACCTTACATAAGGCTTCTCCTCGATGTCCTGACTCGGCACCCACATTGACCTACTGACCTTGACCTATATTTCATGCTCCAGTGACTTTGTCATTTCTTAAGCCAACCCTTAATATCTCATCAACTATAAAGCCTACAACCATCAAACCTTGCATATGGCTTCTCCTCGATGTCCCGACTCGGCACCCACATTGACCTACTGACCTTGACCTATATTTCATGCTCCAGTGACTTTGTCATTTTTAAAACCAACCCTTAATATCTCATCAACTATAAAGCCTACAACCATCAAACCTTGCATATGGCTTCTCCTCGATGTCCCGACTTGGCACCCACATTGACCTAGTGACCTTGACCTATATTTCGTGCTCTAGCGACTTTGTCATTTTTGAAGCCAACCCTTAATATCTCATCAACTATAAAGCCTACAACCATCAAACCTTGCATATGGCTTCTCCTCGATGTCCCGACTCGGCACCCTTATTGACCTACTGACGACCTATATTTCATGCTCCAGTGACTTTGTCATTTTTTAAGCCAACCCTTAATATCTCATCAACTATAAAGCCTACAACCATCAAACCTTGCATATGGCTTCTCCTCGATGTCCCGACTCGGCACCCACATTGATCTAGTGACCTTGACCTATATTTCGTGCTCTAGTGACTTTTTCATTAAAGTTTTTAGAAGTCTATATCACTTGAACATGTTGATGGATCAAGTTGATACTTTGCATGTTGGTAGATATTGGTCTGAAGTTTTATGCAGTACCATCATGACCCACCCTGGGTGATTTTGAGGTCAAGGTCACAGACTTAGAATTTTTTTGTTAAAGTTTTGGGTTAAAGTTTTTAGAAGTCTATATCTCTTGAACATGTAGATGGATCAAGTTAATACTTTGCATGTTGGTAGATTTTGGTCTGAAGTTTTATGCTGTACCATTATGACCCACTCTGGGTGAACTTGAGGTCAAGGTCATGGCCTTAGAAATTTTTGGTTAAAGTTTTGGGTTAAAGATTTTTGAAGTCTATATATCTCTGTGTTGATGGATCAAGTTGAAACTTTGCATGTTTGTGGATATTGGTCTGAAATTTTATGCTGTACCATCACAACCCACGGCATCTGAGCGACCTTGAGGTCAAGGTCATGGGTCATAGATTTTGATAAGTTTAGTGGCAAAGCACAAGTCAGGCGAGCTACGCTGTCCTGCGACAGCTCTTATATATTTTTGTTCTACTTAAGCTCCATATGAAATTTGGCTTTGATTGGCCAAGCGGCTTCATAGAAGATGTTTGATTGTTATGGAAATATGTATGTATTAAGCAGGATAGGGGAAGAAATTGCAGTAGAAATTGTTTTATAAACACAAATCTGTTCCTTTGACTATTTCCAGCAAATTTTATCTAATAAATGACATTTTACCAGTTTTCAACATTCAAATGCATAGTTGACAAGATATGACTTTGCCATAAAATTGGACAAGGTCATACAAAGGTCATGATTTATATATACATTTTACAACTCTATTCCCTAATACTTCAAGCCAAGTTTCAAAAATCACAGCCTTTCTGTTTCCCAGAGAAGACTTAAGGCTTTTACTACTTATATTGCTGGTGGCCATTTTGGTCATGTGACCAAGACCATTAATTTTATATACATATATTCTCCCTGATGAATGCTACATGTACTAAGTGGCTTCAGAGATATTTGAAATGTGGACAGACGACGGCGGACGCCAGCCCATGGGTATACTATAAGCACAGGTGAGCTAAAATGTTGAGCTCCCTTTCACAGTCACCTGTTTTGCCTATTAAATGCTGAGGAAAGTATGTCTCCCAAATAAGGCATTTTATAAAATTTAAAAATCTTAAATCTTATCATTATAACTTACATAAGTTCCCCTTCTTTGTTTCGTCTAAGAGACCTGTCTTTGTGGCTCATGTAGTCTATTGCTGCCAGTTGGCATCTGCATTTGTAGGCAGGATATCTAGATGAGAAAATGCCAAAATAAAACTTTACAATCAAATTTTTGAACTCACTGATATTAATGTTATCGTTTTTGCTCACCTGAAGTGATTGAGCCAACTATACTCAAACCTCTAAGCAACTTGAGCCAAAAGAACTACTTTGTTTGCATAGTTGTTGCTCACTTATGGCATAAACCATATTTTGGTTGACAAAGATCGATTCAAATGCTATAATCAGAATATGTTTCTTTCATCAATGTTTCTTTCATCAGAATGATCACATTACTTTAGTGCTCAAGATAAGCAGTGTATCTGCCTAACAATTCTTCAGCACCATACTTACGAGAAAGACTGTCGTATAGCCACATACATCAAAAGATGGTTGTTGAATGACTCCAGCTCAGATGTAGTCCTATTAAAAAAGCAAACGTACATGTAAATACCAAAGGCCCAGTGGTCCTGTAAACATTCGCCTGATTTCTGATGTATATTCATGTCATTGTCTATAGCATTGGGGCAAAGGAAGACTACAAACACATATCTTGTCAATTTTCTGCATTATTGTCTAATAACTATTTCATTACAGTTTTTTTCCATTTAAATGCATGGTGAACACCGCTCATGTGAAAAGTAACAGTTTTTTGTATGTATAAAACAAGGGCAAGGTTTTAGAAATTCAAAGCTGGTCCAGGAGCTGAATTAGTGAACAAGAACTGCGCTTCTTGAGACCCCTGAGATTTCAAACATGATAAACTGGTACAAAGTTCAAAAAGTAACTATGAACATTGACCTTTAGAATCTGATTTTCCACAATAAATCATTTAGTAAAAGGCAGTTGCAGATTATGCATTATTTGTACAGTCGAAGCAGACCAAATGCCACCTGTATAAAAGGCTGCCTAAGTTAGAGGACCATTTGAAGATCCACATACTTTGCATAAGTACCCTTTTAGGGGTTTCCAACATTCAATGATGTAGAGACTATCTAGAGAGACCAATTGTCTTTTAATACAGGTTTGATTATATTACATTACAATTATTATTAACTGAAAATCAAAACCGGATAATTGAATTGTTTACTTACTGACAAGTTACATAATATCGCAGTGTGTTCAGAAACCTTGGATCCAAAATTATCTTTTCTAAGGCTTTAATTTCTTTACCACCTGGGCTAAGCCACTCTTTAGTGCGGTTGTCTTCACTTAGGGGCTCATGATCGCACTGTCCCAATGCCCATACATGTCTGTTTACACAGTGGTTCATCACAGCAACAAATTTTGCCTAAAAAATAGAAACTTTGGTGGATATAACAGTAACCTAAAGCCCCTATCTCACTGGGATGCGACAACCGGAGACTAGTTCGCGGATAGTTCGCGACTATTACGCGACAAAGATTAACGATATAAACAAAACTTTCATGTTGCAGTCTCATTGAATAGACATTCATGCGACGAATTCGCGAATTTCGGTCCAATTTTGAAAATATATCTCACGACTGTCGCGCGATAGTCGCGCGACTGTCGCACGACATTCGTGAGAGTGTCTCACGACTTTCCCGCGAATGTATCTTATTTTCATTTTAATTCGTACGACAGTCGCGCGACATTCGTGCGAGTGTCGCATGACATTCGTACGAATGTCGCTAAGTTTTATTTTCTCGCCAGATAGTCGCGAGTTTTTCGCATGTTGTCTCAAGTCTGTCGCGCGACCGTCGTGCGACACTCGCACGACATTCGTACGTGTCGCGAAAATTTCGCATTGTAAATTGGCCAAAATTTCGCGGCGACATTCGCACGAACGTCGCACGACAGTCGCGCGACAGTCTTGCGAAATATTTTGGGGAAAAAATTCGCATCCAATTTTTAAACATGTTTAAAACCTTTGCGACCAGTGTTTGCGACTAGTTCGCAACACGTGAAAATTCTCACGACACTCGCACGAATGTCGTGCGAAAGTGCCGCGACTAAATTCGCGTAACAGTCGCGAGGAATTCGCATGCCAGTGAGATACTAGCTTAACTGTAATATAACTTCCTCAGAGATCCAAAATCCATACGTGTATACTTTAATAACATTTTTGTTTCAGGATAGTCCTTCCCAAATTCTGCCTACTATTTGTAAAGCGCTGATTTTTTGTTTGTTTTTTTTTTTTCATTTTATTTTTATTCAGTCATTTTCTTTTATGAAAGACCTAGAGGACTTCATAATGTAAATGCAGAGACTTTGAACAGCCAATGGTCACTGCCATCGATGTTTTGTCAATTTTTTAAAAGATTTTTCAGAGCAGGCAATACAGTTACGATTTTAATCAATGAGAAAATGATGCTATGCATGCATTCGATGTATGTTTTTTTTATTGTTTTTTTATTTTTTGCTGTTGTAAAAAAAACCTACACACATATTATAGTGTTCCAGTTTTCCAAAAACTTTTCTCTATTACCTTCAATAACATTTCATCTCCATGACAGTTTTCAGCACTATGGAAGAAGTGGTTGGTAATATCTTTAACCCATGGCTTCAACTTACTGTTTCCCTTTTCCATTGCTGCCTACATATATAAATAAACAAGAAAAATCATACACTAACAATTATTTGCCAAAAAGGTCTGAAAGATTCTGAAGTGACAGCTTGCAGATTCATACAGCTTCAAGATTAGTATACTAAAATTCATATGCCTTTGTTCTCATTGAGCATTTTAAAAATTATTAATTTAAGCCACACCAACTGATGCGTATATTATATGCTTACCATGTGGGCCTAATGGCTTGGGTGATCTAAAAAGCCTCAGGTGATCTAAATAGGCTATTTGGGAAAGTCAGAGTTATAATAAAACTGCAAGACTTGACGAGTCTGTAAGCTCTTACTCTACTTATATAAGCATCAAAGGCAAACCCTAAAATTGTAATGCCGGTTAGTCAACAAATATCCTATACATAAAGGTTAACTTAGTTTACATTCAATGTTCGTTTCTATTTACCTTTACATTATTTTCACTAACTTTGAAATAAACTGCTTGTAAATATTGGAATTTGTCCAACATAAATATCAAAGTAAGATACATGTAGATGTAACAATAATACTAGAAACTTACTGCACATAGTTTTTTCCCCAGATTTTTAGCGCCATGCCACATGTCCCAGCTGTGTCGCACATTTGGATAATCTGTCTCTGAATAAATTCCATGACATATTAGCCACTTCATGAGAAAAAAAAAAAAACAACAACATTCTGGGTTTCCAACAAGGCCCGGGCTGTACAACAACATAAAATAGAGGCTTGAAAGTTTGGACTTAGAAAAGAAGAGGGATTTTGCTAATGATGTAGTGAAAACAAAAGTATAACAAAGATCTGGGCCTTTGCATCAGGTATACATATGCAGAATGTTGGTTTTCTTAAAGTGTGGCTCATATAAAACATACAATACAGTGGCAGTTAAAACTTCATCATTTTCATAATTCTCAGTTGTTCAAACATTACTCCATTACTCATTGGTTGAGTATTGAATTTAGACCATGTTTGTATTTCCTAAATTTACAGGTGTCTGTTTGTTGTTTGTTTGTTCGGATTTAATGTCGCTTTCAACATTATCTGTCATATCACGACGGTGTCTGGTTGTGACAGGGAGCTCAATGCTAACTTTTATAGTGCTGCCTCACTGTGGTATCAGATCCTAGACACTTTTACCTGATACCACCTCCAGTCACATTATACTGATACCGGAGTGACCAGTCCTAGCCCTACCCCGAAAATCAAAGTGCCAAGCGGGGGGCAACTAGTACCATTGTTAACGACTTTGGTTTGTTGCGGCCCGGGATCGAAAACGTACCTTGATCTCGGAGCGGACACTCTACCTACTGAGCTACCGAGGCCGGTTTTACAGGTGTCTGTCCTGTTAATTATAATAGTTATCACTCACATGAATACTAAATTATTTACAATTTGGTGAAATGGCATTATGCCATTGCAAGATTTAAATTGCTTTCCATTCTGTTCCTTCAGAGCAAATTGTACAATGACAATGGCAATGTTAAGAATATGACACCTGTTGTTTTTTTTTAAATCTAGACAACTTACTCATTACTTTTGAGATTTGTGGGTGAGCGTCTGTCACCACTTCAACCACATTAACGCCTTCATTGTCGAGGTCTCTCATAGCTTTTCTGAATCCTGTTACTTCCAGTAAACTTGATTTCAAAACACACTCTCTCTTATCAACAATTTCTAGCGCAAGTATATCTTTGTCTGACTGGTCCATGACTGTATAAGTGCAAAATTGTGCTGAATGTCCAGGGCTGTCCATGCGACCATCACCTGTTCAAAAGTGCATCAATTTATTTTTCTTGTTTTTGCAACAAGTTGTTTGTTGAATAATTTGGTATCAAATCTTGCTAACTGCTTGCCAAAATAAAGGGACGCATATTTTTAAAAAGCCAATCTGTGGCATATATAATAAAGCAACAAAAGCATACTATGCAAAGTAGAGTTAAGAAACATAGGACCATTTGTTCTGTAAATGCTAACCTGAAATATAAACCAATAAATTTGATTGACTATAACGGTCTTACACAAGTTAAAAGGTATATGTAGGCAATGATCAGGAAAAGACGCAATCAGAAATAAACTCACACTCCACAAACCGAGGTAGGAAAAAACTAAATTGACAATTAGGTACATATACAGGCCAACCTCATTATAACGTGCCTAGTTAGAACACGGTTTTCAATATAACACGGCCATGACATGGCTCCCAAATTACTATTTCCTATAATGCCTATAGTAAAGAACCACATTATAACACATGGTCTGTTTATTTGGACCCCAAACATAGCATGATAATGAGGTTGTACTGTACTTAGAAAACATACTGTAAGCCAAGTGAGCAGCTATTTCCCAAAAGGCAGCCATTGGTATATTATATAAGCTCACCTTATGACTCTAATGGCTCAGATGAGCTCAAAAGCAATGAAATAAAAGTTAAAATACCTACCAGCAACTGTAACATTAAGGGCCCGTACTTCCTCCTGGACTGTTTATTTCATTGTCTTCCAGTATTTGTTTACTTCAGTTGCAGTATAGTTTTTCTGAACTTTTTCGAAAGAAGTCTGTGATGGAATTCCAATTTTAAGAAACTTGCACAACAATGCAACTTTTGTGTAGTTGTTGCCTGATAAAACTATTGCACTGGAGAACTTGAAATTCCCAAGGAGGACAAAATTCGGTAAAACAGGCTGACTGGCCCATGTCAATATTTCATGTCCATTTGTACATACCTGAATCAGAATTGTATAAAGGTCATGATATCAATAAGCATTCATTTTTGAACAATAATTTCTCAGAATTTCAGGATCATTAGTTTCCTGACCATTACCACAATTTGTTGCACCGGGAAATCACTTTTTATATCACAAACTTTGTTACCTTATATCTTAGATGTGCTGACTGAATATGAGATACTTTTTTTGTGTTTTGTTTGCTACTTTGGAAGAAATTTCATACAGCGTTTTGGAGGCAATTTTGAGAAACTAAGGGCACTGCACCCTATTAACAGAATGAAGACGGTACATGTTTTCAGACACTAATAGCATTTTCTTACCCATCGCAAAATCAATCCACATCCTATATGTCTCTCTTTTATCTCCAGTGGCTGAGCACACTCTGGTCTTGTGCAAACTTTGTAAGGTATGAAGTCTGTCAGCAAAGACAAACTTGACTGTGATACCATGACCATACGCTCATCTTCATCAGCTTCGGTGACAGTTGCCAATCGTTTAATGCCCGGGCCATGTGTTTTTTCATCTTTCACATTTTCATCGCTGCTGTCCAAATCAATGTCATGCACCATAGCACTTAAGTCATTTTCATATTGAACTTCTTCCTGCATGGGTTTAGGACTGATAAGAAAAAAATGTCAATTAAGTTCCCTCAAGCCATTTGGGTTATCATTCAATTAGGCCATCATTATTTTATCTTCTGGTTCTC
Source organism: Rugalucina vietnamica (assembly GCA_964017185.1). Lineage (NCBI taxonomy): Eukaryota > Metazoa > Mollusca > Bivalvia > Lucinida > Lucinidae > Rugalucina > Rugalucina vietnamica. The sequence goes on from OZ024877.1 coordinate 37,523,481, forward strand.
TGGAAAAATGGCTACACATAGGGTAGGAAAAGGAAATAAAAATAAAATTAAAATTTCTCAACTACTCCAGTCGGAATAAAATTAAAAATAAAAGTCCAAAAACTATCAACTATTTTTTTTTTCAAATATTGTAACCATTACTTTCATTTCACCAGTTGGCAATCTCTGAGACCTGGAAACATATTTTTGTAGCAAAGTATGCGTGTTTCACTTTCTCGGACTTTCAAAAAATAAAATAATTGACTGCATGAAGTTAGCCAGACTAGGCCATCAAACACTGAAGAAAAAAAAATAGAATAGCAGAAAAATGTTTTACCAGCAAACACTTGCATAGAGTTTTTTAATCAGCTCACCCTAGTAGACTTAAAAATATTTTATTTTTCTTCATTTGAAAATTACGGTAGGAGGAAAAAATGAAAATAGAATGGAGTAAAGTACTTTTATTTTTATTCTGATTTTTGAAAAAAAAATAGAGTCTATTTTTATGATGATGCGGTTGCTATGGTTACCATTTAACGACATATATAGGAAAGTTATGTTTATTAAGGGCTAAAACAAGGGCAGATAACTCCAAATATTGAAAATAAATATGTTTTAGAATTCATTCATTTGGAAGCCCAGCGTTCAAAGATTATAAATACAGTGTTCTTTCTAAAACATATATTACATCATTTTTCCACTTTTTGCTGCTTTCTACTAGTAATGTCAGAATGTCCGAAGGTACATTTTGTGGTGTTGAGGTTCATTTATGAAGAAAATGAAGCAAAATTAACAACAGTTATTACCAAACTGAATATTCACTGAACTGCTAATGTCCAAATGCAAAAACATCATCTGGACTGATATCAATTTCACCCAAAATGGTTGGGTGCCAAAAACTGACATGCATCACAGGTATACTGGTCTATTCCTAACCTAGTCAAATCCAAACTTTTATCACAGCTGTTTGGAAAAAAAAAAAACAGTTATACTATAACGAAAGATTAGACGTAACATGTACTAAGTAAAACCATAAAATAAATTGCAAAGAAAGGCTTAAGGATTGTGCAGCCTTCTGCTTAGAAAAACTGATGAAAAAAAATATCAGAATATTAACAGAAAAGCAATACACTTGCAAATTTTAGAAAAGCAATACACTTGCAAATTTTAGTTTTATCTAAGTAAAACTTAGACTAACATAGAAGCCTCCGTTATGTCACTCACCTTGTAAACCAGGGGTAGCAGGTTCAATCCCTGGCTTCTCCAGTCTTTCGGAAGGGACTATAAACCGAGGTCCCATCTCCATATGACCTTAGCTGTTGGTGGGATGTTAAACTCCAAATTAATAAATCAATCAATCAGACTTACATGTTTATGCTAATTTCCCAATTTGAAGGGATGTAAGTGTCATCATCATCTTGATCTGAAGGGATATATGTGACATCGTCAGGGTCATTAGCTTGAACCTGGTCCAATGAGAATTCAGAAATTTCTTCAAACCTATATAAAGTAAAGGTTGGAAATAAATAAGTAAGCGATACAATCCTAAAAATCTCAAATCACATCCACACAGTATGATCAGTGCCTTATCAGTAGCTTCTAAGGTTGTAAAATATCTCTTCTTCATGTATCCACAGCAAGTTACTTTCAGTTTTACCTTGTCCCAAATATCTGAGGCAAGATTTTTTGTATGTAGCTGCTCTTCTGTCAAACAAAGATTTCTCACCTACCTAGATATTACATGTATCTAGATTTATATTTCTGAGATGAAGGAAGAAACGCCTTGAGAACCGTCAAAGTAGTTTTATAAAATTCTGAATTAATAACTACTCAAGCAATAGAAAATAAATACTTTCAAAGTATCAGGAATTATAGCTACCTCATACTTATGTTTGCCATTTCTTCTTTGTGGACACCAACTTCTTTCTGGGAGTGAAATTTATGTGTTTTGCTGAAAAAAAAAAAAAAAAAAAAAAAAAAAAACAAAAACATATTCTATAAAACTATTAATTTATGTCACACATGTCGGGCAAGTAGTAATTTGTACAACAGTACCAGTATCGATTTATTATTTAATATACTTTTAGATCAAAATATTTAATGAGGTACTAGCATATGGATCCTCTGAAATGTACAGCTTCAACTTTGAACATAATGCAAAAATGGTTCTTTTCAAATATTAACTAGGCATCAAGAAAGGACACCCATGAAAAATATTACAAGTCAAAATACATAAAATAAAATGATTTGCTTACTGATTTTCACCACCAGAAGACTCTGATAAGGCCTCAACACCAGACATCTCAGGGATGCTGAAACAATGAAAGGAAAGGAAAATACACTTTATACCCTTACAGAATTTTAACATGATTTGAGATGTGTGAATTGCTAGATCAATTGACTTTATATTATTTTCAACAGTATTTCAGTCATACCAGGAAAATGAGATAAGGGTGACCACTGGTGGAGTATCAATGCACTGAAGTGCAGTTTAGACCCAGGAATTATTTGGTCTTTGGCGAAACTCATAAAGCAAAGTCAGGAATGTTAATTTCTCGCCCAGATGGGATATGGGGGCTTAAGTTGTTTTTGTAAACCTTATATATCTATGATTTTGAAACTTGCCATGTAGAACCAGCCACTAGGTACTCGGGCTCTAGAAAATGTATCCATTATATGACCTTGAAATGACCTTGATCCAAGTTTTAGTTCCCTTGGTATGTTTCTGGAAAGAATGAACCTGGGATTGGGGTTGTCTGGCCCTGTTATGAGATTACCAGTATATACAAGGATATGTATAAAAATATTTGAATTTATCCCTAGTCTCAGATAAGCTTTCACAGGACCATGTGTCCTCTGGTATGTTGTCAGTGTAAATCATAATGCTCTTACAGTTTTCTTCCACAGAACTGCCATGACCAGTATGCTGTACTTTTAACTATCTGGGCTTGTGAATCCTTATTATCCCCAGGATTACCTGCACACTTTTACTGAGGACAAAGCAGACAACTCTGATGCTTCAGATTCACTGTCTTTTGACTTTTGTGTCCATGGTGTTGACGTGGCAATATGGGTCTTCCTCTTCTTTCCACTGCTCCTTTGACTATTCTTGTAACTAAAATCAAAAGAACAAATGATTAAAGTAACAATAGTTTACAAACTAAAGCACTGAAACAATTGAAGCAGTGCCTTTTTTCCGAGCGGCTTAGAGCGTTGTTGCTTAACCACTCCATCAACACACTGCAGGTCTGGTGTGGGTTCAAGCCCCGCTCTGGCCACATATGGGACATGCCAAGTTCTGCTTGCGGATGTGCATATTTCTTTCTCTGGTTCCTCCCGTTTTCGCCCCACCTACTGATTGACACGTCTAATATGAGCTGAAATAATCTTGAAAGGGACGTACAACTGAATTAAAAATAAAACAATTGAGCCGCATCAAGCAAAAACAAACCATCTGTGTATATGCAATATCACTGGCACAGCTGATCAGTGCCTTTGTTTTTTCCTTTTCAGATAGTTTAATCCCTCTTCTTCTTAAATGGGTGGTTTTCAAAAAAATGAAGTATTTTTCAATATTAAAGCTGAACTGATAAGCTTTATACATATATTAAGGTCTCATTTATACCTAAATGTGTGTTATGAAGGTGTCAAACTCCATGCAAAATTTTATAAAAAAAGACGGATCTATACCAGATTTATACAACAATATATACCCAAAAATGTCACAAGTGCAACGTTTTGGCGGCATTTTGAATATTAAGTCATTTTCAAATGGTCAGAAAACAATTAATCTGATTACCTAACAAAACAAAATCTCTAAAAAGTTACAAACAATTAGGTACTTGAGAGTTGCCAATGAGCAGGCATGTATTTCGCCTTTGTCGCCTCTTCAGCATAAAATATAAATAATAACTAAACTACAGTAAAAATAGCTTAGCTTAAACTTGTGAGAGCCAGTGTTCAATCATTGTAAGCCCTACATCTATTGTATGATCTTACTGATCAAGTCTGATGTATCTGGATTGTTTATCAGAGGTTCTTCATTAAAAACCCTTTCTTATATTATGAAAAGTAGCTGATCTAATCAGTTAACCATTTTGTCACAAGTGCAACGTTTTGTATTTCTTGACTGACGATATAAGCATATCATGTATGACTTGTTATTTTGCTTTATATTTTAGTCTAGCAGGTCAGAAAGAAACCAACTAAAACAACCCTTTGCATATACAGTTATGCATATTGGTTTGTAATATTAACAAAAGTGATGTCACAAGTGCAACGCATATTTTCTAGTCTAAAAAAATAGACGCTCATTACTTATACTCTTATAAAATTTATATGGCAATCACAGGGAGCATTGTACACTTGTAAGATACTGTTCATCATAAATACATTGATCATTTGAGTGGTTATGGAAACATTTATAAGTCACCGTGTCCATTCGAAACGCATGAAAAGAGGTCGTAATGCATGATCGGCGGCATTTTCACGTATGATTGCGGTAGTTTCCTTCGGATTCGCTGCCATTTTTGGAGGAAACTTTAGCGGTAAGTTTTTACAAACTTTTATTTGAATTATTTAAATAGACCTTTCCAACGAACGATCTAGCCTATCCGGATCTACATACATGCCTCTAATTGCCGAGTGTTCTACTGATGCATAGGCTTCGATAGGACTCGCAAACATTCGAGGAGATTATTGTTTTGCAAGTTCGGCCATACACGAAAATAACATTCGCCCAAAAACGTTTCGTACTTTTCTCATTTTCTTCAAAGTTTTGACTAACTGTTGGATGATTTTGCTTTTTGACATCACACTTTAACTTAAGAAGCCAATTTCTCATGATTTTTTTCCCGAACAACCACGGGTTAAAACAAAATACGTCAAAATTAAAGTAACGCACGATAATACGGCAACCTGGTCTTTCGAACTTTGCAAGTATTTACAATGAATAACATATTTTAAGGGGTAAAAGCAAGTCCAATGCTCATTTGTTGTCAAGTACCGTTGTAGTTTGAAGTAAGGTCCAGGTTACTTCATTTCCAGGTGTAATATCTTACTGAAGTTGCATTCCATCCCTTGTCCATAAACAGCATATAAAAGGGCTTCAACAATTTATGAATGTTGACTCTGTGCGACGTCTTATTTATTTTAACATTAATTAACATTCCATAGTTTAATCTTAAATAAAATACCGTATCATGTGCTTCTGGACTATGAGGGCAGCAAGGTCTGAGGTCGGTAGCCAATAGAACAAAAGCCAATCTTTGTAAGAGACATGCGCGTAAATTTTGTTTGTCCTCTTTTTCGTCAATCTCTGTGTCAATCTTGATGAGATAAACATAGGTCATATTAACATAGTGTGTTCATGTGCCAGGTGCATGTGCGAGTTGGTTATGGACCCCTGGTCTAGAGCGCATTGCATAAATAGTCACGCCGCATATACGTTCAATCATCTTTGCACAATGTATATTCAACAAAAGTTAAGCTTTTCCAAGAGATGCTCGCAATCTCACATCGCTGTCTTAAGTGTATGATCATGTGTCAACCATCATCAATAGCAGAATAGTCAAAGATCAGGAAAGGCTCGGGCAGATCTCTCGGCATGCGCGTATGGCCTACTGCAATTGCATGGTCCAATCAAGATGACCAGAAGTCGGTGGTCGTTTAACCACAAGTTGTGAATACTGTATTCTATTTATGCCCAAATAATAAAACAGTTTCAGATTTGTTTCAATGTTTCTTTCACGCAGCCAGGATGGTGTATTATAAGGGGGGGGGGGGGGGGGGGGGGTACCACCTATGCATACATGCTACAGCCTTATCTAGAAGTGTTATGCGGCGAGTCAACAGCGGCAATCGATTAAAAGAATTCACAATCGATAGTCAGTAAGTCAGTATATATAGTAAGAAAGAAAGAAAAGAGAAAAAAGACGATTTTCATGAAAACGAAAGTAGCACACTTCTGTGTAAATACTGATATATAGAGCAATGATTAAATCCCTCCCAAGTACAATTGATTGACTGATGGTTTAATTTGAGTTGAGTTTTTACAGGTTTTACTATTCGGATACCATTTGATTTATATCAGTCTTTTGATTGACTGCATTGCTGAAGCTTGAAATTACTGTACATATTTTATCTGTTCATTGCCAGTTTATTCAGGGTCACTGGGGAAAATTTATTACTCGAAACAGATCTGTCTGGCCCAACCTCTTCTTTTGAATTTTTGCATAGCTCAAGGGAACTCAATTTTAGATCATTATTGGTATTCATCATGGTATTTCCGTATCTACGGCACCGTAGAACATAACTATTTTTAGAGCTATTTATAGCAGTGCCGAGCCGAGCTGCAAGAGTACTTTTGGTCACGGTATACGTGGTCATACACTGAAAAAAGTGCTGAGAGATCGCAAGCTTTTTTGAAGAGCTTATACTTGGTATATATTAGGGTCATGCTGTTTAGGTAGCAGGGGATAGTTTCGTACTTTGACCCCCTTCGATTTTTTTAACTATTTTACTACCTACTATTTTACTACTTGGCTTGGAAATGGCATTGCTGACTCTAGAAAAAGAAGTCTTATAATTGTTTATTGTCTTTTCCTGTTTGTAGAGTGTTATAATATAGTACCTCAACACGCGGATTTGTGCTCAAGAGCAGGTCCACAGATTGTTGGACGGTTCAAGGTCATGTCGGCACCTCTAAATTTCTCTGTTACCGCCGTGCTTGAAAAGGTGGTATAATTTCAAGACTGAATGCTGGAAAAGTATACTAGTCGTGACACCATTTACTTTCTACTTTTGAAATTGCCTTCTGTTGCTGTATAAATGTAAGGCGGTGTGAATGTCCAGGTGTTTGCAAGTAACTCTCCACATTAGGGGCAACCTGTGTAGGGTCGGTCTGATTTTCGTACGGAAAATTGGAGGTCTGGTGTACTAATACTTGGCAATGCATTCCAGAGTGTGTCTCTCTATCATTTTCAGCAGTACTGCATGTACATAAGAGTTTGAATTGGGAATAGTGTGTCTGTGCAGACTTTGGGCCTGTTTATAGGATTTCTAGGAGGGCAGGTGGCGTTGACTAGAAAATAGTCCAAAATAACTGTCCCCTGCTACCATACTGAGCTCTTGTAGTGGAATTAGGCTATTGGCACTTATATCGTGCAACATTCCTGGTCTTTCCGCTCCCTTTTTTGATTGGCCCGTGAGATTACCTTGGCTAACTGGAAATATTAAAGAATTCAAGCCTGACCAGAAAGTAAAAAACACATAGCTTTAGCTAAACGTTGACCAGCTTAATGAAAAGCTAATACTTGTTTAATATCTCTGAGATCAATCATTAACTTGGATTCTGTTGAAAACGAAAGTAGAAATCTGGTAGTTACAGATACGATGATTAATATGCGTCTGGCTACAACAATGTGTTCTTACAATGGAGCCGAAACCAATAATGTCAATCAGATAATGAGGGGGATGGGGAAGGGTTTCCTTCTTTTCCAATATTAATTGTTTGCAAGTTGCCGGTTTGTTCAATATCCAAAACAAGATTGTTGTAACATTGTGCATCATTAGAGTAATTTGTAACCATGACACCGGATATTTTGGGGTTCTCACAAAAATTTATTTGGGGGGCTGTTTAATGTCAAAAGGGGTTATTTTAGTGGGGTATTTTCAGCAATTTGGTATTTTTCTAGGGTATGGTCAAAATTATTTATATTTTTTTGGGTGCTCCTTCGTATCCGATATGTTTGACTTTTGGGTTACAGAGTAGATGGTGGGACCGAACCTCTTTATAGGCAAAATCTCAGAGTACCCCCTCCCCCACCCCCGAGACAATACCTCAATAGGGGAAGTGCGCCTGGGAAAAATTAGTCTCTCACAAGAGATGAAAAGTTGGACACACAGTCGTTTGACATTTCAGCACAGGAAATCAGAGAATGAGAGGTAATTCCCCCGGGGGCTAATCTGAGAGTTGCTGGATTCCAGCACCTACCTTGCTCTGTACAACCTTAAAATAGCGGGTATGACGGGCTATCCACCCCCCCCCCCCCCCCCCCCCCAATTAATGAAATCTTAACCTTTTCAAAAAGATATTTGAAATTGCAGAAAAAAACAATGAAAAACAACTTAAATTTGACATTAAACAACCCCCCCCCCCCCCCCCCCAAAAAAAAAAAAAAAAAAAAAAAAATAGAAATAAACAATGGGCAACAAAGTATCCATTTAAATCTCCCTACCCCCAAGATAGCCATTTTTTCTGAAAACCCCAAAAATACCGAAATTCGAAATGTTGACTAAAAAAAAAATAGGCCATGCCTATGTATAGAGATGGCGAAAATGTCAGAGTACCCACTCGGGGTCATTCCAGTAATTTATATGACTCGGTCAACATCAGAATGTAGATAAATTGTAGAAAGGGAGGAGGTTTGTCCATATATATTTGATTTAATCTCTCTGTAATTTATTACTGACAGTCTCAAAGTAATGGACTAACTATATGCTCAAACGGTAAGAGAGAGACCCTTGGTTCGTGCCCTGGTCGGGCCACATTCTTCTTCTGCTTCTTTGATAACTATGCCAACAGAGCTACCGAGCAACATGGTCAGCAAATTACTGTTTTACAGCAAGGATTCAGCTTTGTACAATTGACGAGCACCAAACGTGTAAACTGGAGACAAATGAGCGTTTGGCTTGCTTTTACCCCTTAAAATATGTTATTCATTGTAAATACTTGCAAAGTTCGAAAGACCAGGTTGCCGTATTATCGTGCGTTACTTTAATTTTGACGTATTTTGTTTTAACCCGTGGTTGTTCGGGAAAAAAATCATGAGAAATTGGCTTCTTAAGTTAAAGTGTGATGTCAAAAAGCAAAATCATCCAACAGTTAGTCAAAACTTTGAAGAAAATGAGAAAAGTACGAAACGTTTTTGGGCGAATGTTATTTTCGTGTATGGCCGAACTTGCAAAACAATAATCTCCTCGAATGTTTGCGAGTCCTATCGAAGCCTATGCATCAGTAGAACACTCGGCAATTAGAGGCATGTATGTAGATCCGGATAGGCTAGATCGTTCGTTGGAAAGGTCTATTTAAATAATTCAAATAAAAGTTTGTAAAAACTTACCGCTAAAGTTTCCTCCAAAAATGGCGGCGAATCCGAAGGAAACTACCGCAATCATACGTGAAAATGCCGCCGATCATGCGTTACGACCTCTTTTCATGCGTTTCGAATGGACACGGTGCAGACACTGGTGTAAGTGCAGAAAGCAATTTTAGTGTCAAATTTATCAAATAAATGTGTGAATTTTGTTTTTGCAGAATTTTATCAAATCTATGGCATTGAGTCTAGTCCCAGTATAGGGTCTATCAAACTAAGAACAAATTTGAAACATAAAGTGTATTTTACAAATGTAGCAATACTTATAGGGCAGGTCGGCAAGGTACTCTTCCGTGAAAAGAAATCAATATCGGTCACCTTTCCCGCTATTTTCTTCATTCGGTGGAGGTGGTAACCTCGGTCATTATCGCTATGTGTTTACTACTTTCAGACGCTAATAAAATCATAATATGACCAACATATTACGCATTACTTACCTTGGAATAAATTATATCCGGAAATCTAATACACGGGGACCCAACTGTTAATCGTGATTATTGATGCGACGTGGAATGTTAATGCATGCTATTATGAAGTTTCGTATGCGTCAACGAGATCGTTACGAATGCGACGATCCACATCCTCTGTCCTTGGACGGTAAGTACCACATGTTTTGCTCTCGTGAAAATAAACAAAGCCGAGTTGATAAAATCGGCGTCCACTATGATCTGCAAAATTCTTCTATGTTCCCACTTTAAGTCAACTGGAATACTTACGGCACTTGTGTTTTTCACCTAATGGTTTATAAAGTTGACAGGTAGATACAAGATTGCCACGGAAACTCATTACATTCTTAAAGTCTTTTGTTTTTCTTTGTCTTGGCCGTAAACTAAGAAGTATAACACAGTCCTGTGGGTGTCTTTATTGAAATATGTATCCAAAAGGCTTTGTAAATGCATACTTATTTACAGAGCGTGAAAAATAATAAGATAAGCATCTTTTGTATGCATCGAAGACTTTGTTAAAATTTAATATGCGACACAGAAATGCATCGTGGACGAATGAGACCAATGAATCAGTAAAATAAAATAGCAAATGTTACGATATGGAGATAGTGATGCATTTTCTTCAATTAATATTTTCCAGATACATGTTAAAGGGGTCAACCATGGATTTTTGGCTGTATTTACATTTGCAGAGGCTGGAGAAAGCTGTTTGAGCCCTAGGCCGAGGGTTCAAAGTGCTCCCGAAAGACTCTTCTATTCTAATTTTAATGCAATGAAACAACCATTTGTCAACACACCATTCCGATGGAAAACTGCCTCACAACCGCACCTAAAAACCACATAAACCCCTTTAATTATTTTGTAGTTTCTCTCTCCCCCCACCCCCTGCTTATCAAAAATGCATGGAGCCACCGATATTTAATGATCAAATATTATTTGGTTTAGCCTTTAATAGTGTTCATTTAATGTTAGGAAACATATTAGCTCTGTCACTGATATGTCCGAAAATGATTTGCTGTTTCGAGGCAAGAATAAATCAGAGTAAGTCACTCGAACGTTGACAAAGCTGTATCAGAAACCCCACTCTGTGACCTCATTCAAAATAAAAGTGGCATATGCTTTGAAGCTCGCTCAACGAAGTAAATGTAGTCAAAGGAAAAATACGCCATGCAATATTGCGCTTGAGGCGCTCGTTATGCTTCTGCATTGACGTAAATAACTTTTGTAAGAGCACAACAAAATGCTAATTCTTCCACGACTCATTCTAGTAGTATGTACCTTCGTCTTCGATGCATACAAAAGATGCTTATCTTACTGTTTTTCATGCTCAGTAGATAAATGTGCATTTACAAAGCCATCTCGATACATATTTCAATAAAGACACCCACAGGACTGTCTTATACTTCTTAGTTTACGACCAAGACAAAGAAAAACAAAATACTTTAAGAATGTAATGAGTTTCCGCGGCAATCTTGTATCTACCTGTCAACTTTATAAACCATTAGGTGAAAAACACAAGTGCAGTAAGTATTTCAATTGACTTCAAGTAGGAACACAGAAGAATTTTGCAGATCATAGTGGACGCCGATTTTGTCAACTCGGCTTTGTTTATTTTCACGAGAACAAAACAGGTGGTACTTACCGTCCAAGGACAGAGGATGTGGATCGTCGCATTCGTAACGATCTCGTTGACGCATACGAAACTTCATAATAGCATGCATTAACATTCCACGTCGCATCAATAATCACGATTAACAGTTGGGTCCCCGTGTAATAGAATATGCAATGTTTTGATGAAAAATTTTCATTTTGATTCTTTATTTTGCGCTCCAAATTTGGTAAGGCTTAGCGATAAACACCGAGTAATGTACCTCCACCGAATGAACAAACTTACCTGTATGACGTCATCCCGTCATGCCCTATATAGGGCAGGTCGGCAAGGTACTCTTCCGTGAAAAGAAATCAATATCGGTCACCTTTCCCGCTATTTTCTTCATTCGGTGGAGGTGGTAACCTCGGTCATTATCGCTATGTGTTTACTACTTTCAGACGCTAATAAAATCATAATATGACCAACATATTACGCATTACTTACCTTGGAATAAATTATATCCGGAAATCTAATAGAATATGCAATGTTTTGATGAAAAATTTTCATTTTGATTCTTTATTTTGCGCTCCAAATTTGGTAAGGCTTAGCGATAAACACCGAGTAATGTACCTCCACCGAATGAACAAACTTACCTGTATGACGTCATCCCGTCATGCCCTATAGTAGTTTCATTCAATTAGTTCGATGACGTCATTTGTTGTCATATCATCGGAATACCTTTGTTACCATCTGCTTCGAAAACATGTGTCAGAAATCTGACAGTCAAGTCTTTCTTTTTGAAAAAGCCAGTCTTTATATTTCCAATCAGATGTAAAACTATTGAACAAAATACTTAAAAGTGTTTAACAAGAGCCATTTTCACTAAAACTTTCTTACCCCCATATCTAAGGCAATATTTCCAAATCATTTGATTTCCAAACTCATGCCTACTGATCGTCTGCTTCAGCCATTGTGACCCAGATTCAAGGTCAGCTACCACTGGATATTCGTTTGAGGCCTCAAATGGGGAATTGTTTCCTTTTTAAAGGAAACTGTTCCTATGAAACTTAAGGTGAATAAATAAAGAATTACTACTACACTGAAGTTGAGATTTTGTTCCCATTGTAGGGTATAGAATGGCCCAGGCACATCAAGCTATTGTTATAGCTTTTTTGAAGGTGTGCAAATCATGAGGTCAGACTGGTCCTTACATTTAGGAAAAAAATCCCTATATTTCAGCCATTCAATGTAAACTAATATCTTTAAGTCATGATCTTTGAAAAGACATAAGCTGGCACCAGTACCATTACAGAAAACTGACAATTGTGAAAGTTATAAAATGTATAATAAAGTTACCATAGTAAAATCTTATAGTTTGATATGTTCTTATTAATTGTTCACCATAATTTTCTTTCTAACCCATATGGTGCCTCTTTAAAGTTCAATACATCCGGGTCCTCGAACTTTTTGTGTTTTTACACAATGGCAGATAAATTAGGTCACTGGAAAAATTGATAATTTCTGGTTAGAGTTTGAAAGTTATTTTTGATTTTTTGTGGACATTTTATTGATTTGATGTTAAAAAATTATTTTATTCTAAATTTATATTTTTTGGTGTTATTTATAGAAATCAGGGAAACCCAATGTGTTTATGTCCTCGAAGTTCGATTACGCCAGTATATGAATCCGGGACGTTTCGCTCCCAAACCATTTCGCCCCCTAGTCGTTTCGCCCCCAAGACGTTTCCCCCCTAGTCGTTTCCCCCCTAGTCGTTTCGCCCCACTAGTCGTTTCGCCCCCCTAGTCGTTTCGTCCCCCTAGTCGTTTCGCCCCCTAATATATAGATATAGTATAATTACCTTATGTACATCATTTTGTTTCATGTAAATAATTATACTCGGCAATAAAAAATTCAAACTTGTATAGTAAAGTCTTATTAAGTTGTTCACTTGGGCAATCAATGCTGTAAAAGAGTTCGTTTGCAAAAGACATGCCATTTCGCTGGCTTTTGTAAATTAATATCTGGAAAGAAATTTATGATGGAGCATCGTTGCCCTGTCACGTCAGCCTAAGGGTAAGGTTTATGGGTACTGTTCACAGTTACCGGCCAGTACCGGGCCATTAATAAGTATTGGCTGAAAAAGAAATCATGGGTTCAAAGTAAAGTGCCTTTTGAATTCTATTACAGTTACGTGCCAAATCAATTTCCGCAACGACGAAACCTCCATAGAATTCAATGTATTTTAATGTGTACTAAACTATCCTGTTTCTTATTTTAAACTTATTTTTATGAGTTTGGTGTCATTTGATAGGCAAATGAATTATGCAATAAACCACATATTTTCGTTAAATTCTATCCATGCGTTTTAAAGCTGCAAATAATTAAAGAGAATGTAAGAATTTTCGACAAATGTTTGGCAACGTTGCTATTGACGTCAATAAATAATATTTACATTTTTCTAAAACCTCCTTAGATGAACCATTAGATGTTCATCTGTGTTCATACTTCCATGAACAACATTGTGTCACGCGACGTGACGTAATCCAAACTTGACGTCAAAAACATGACTTTCGCCAATCTGATTGGACGTTGTAAACGCAGTCAATACCGCGATGTTGAAGATCGCTGTTTTCCGCGATGTTGAAGATCGTCATTTTCCGCGATGTTGTTCTTGTTGTAAAATAAAAATTAAAAATGGCCGTATATCTCTGGGATTACAGACAACTCTCCCCAGAATAGTTTAGAATAGTTTACAACTCGTCCCAAGACAACTCTCCCTAAAGACAACTCGTCCCAAGACAACTCGTCCCACTTTTAAAAGACAACTCGTCCCACTTTAGAAGACAGCTCGATTCCACTTTCTTTGACCGCCCCTTTTACTCTCTCTTCTTTATCCCAGCTTCCTCGGTCCGTAAGTCAACGCAAAATCAACATACCAAGATTTCGAAAAATAATGAGGAAACACAGTATGGCCACCGGTACATACATGTACATAGATAATAGCAACAATCACCGGTAACTTCAAACTGTTGTGAGTCGTTCTAATTATCACACCTGGGCCAATTAACTGTCACGCATGGTAGAGATACAGGCACAAACATTATCTAATCAACACCCGTTCCATTACTTTTTGTTGAATTACTAAAGCACTAGTAGATATGTATAAGTTAAAATTGGCACGTGTCGTTAACCGACTTCTTTTAAAGTATTTTAGCAATAGGCTTGTGGTGTACCATTTTACTCAAAATTGACATCATTTGTAATATAGCGACATGAGTTTGACTGAATTTAAAGTTTGCAAAAAGTTAAAAGTTTCAGCTGAAGAAGGCTGTGAAAGGCCGAAACATTAGGAAAAAAAGAGTGCTTCTAATAGAAAGAAACAAGACTTCATGTAGAAACCGTAGAATTACAGTCAAAATTGACGCCAATATTTTTAAATATGTTTGGTCTTCAAGTTTAACCATTGGTGTTTTATTCTTCTAAAAACATGTGGAAGGTACTTTTATTTATAAACAATGTTCTGTACGAATATAAGTAAATTTATTTCACAAGTCCAAACGAGGAATCATCAACTTTCTATCCAAATATAGCTTTCACAATTGTTAGTCGATTGAAACACCTGAATAACACCTGAATACATGTACTTCAACACTTGTTTGTTTGTTTGTTTGAGTTGATGCTTTACGTCCCAGTCAACAGCCAAGGTCATGTCGGGACGCTGCCTCCACTTTATGGGACTTTTACCCAAAATGAGGATGTCATGACATCCAACAAGTGCTTGAAATATAACAACCATCCAACCAAGCCATAAAGGCTTATTGGTGCAGATGATTTGACTTGAAACCACTTTTCCTGGGCAAGCTCAGACCTGAGCAGTTAACCAGTAATCAGGTAGTCAGTCAACAGTGAAACAAGCTTTGCCTGGAGGCACAAGCAGCCCATCTATTTCTCCAGGCCCCAATGGGCGGGGGCCCTTCAACACTTGTAATGAATCCACTGTAAGAGACGTTCGCGCAAATGTATGGTAGATTTACCTGTATACCGGAGAACATGATGTAAAATAGAAAGAAAAAGGAAGAGTGGGTCGAGTAGTCCTCTAAAGTAGAGAGGGCATCTAACTTCTAGAAGTGGAGAGCGAGGGCGAGATTTATGTGGGGAGAGATGTCTTTGGGCGAGATATCTTTGTGGAGAGTTGTCCTGATCCCGATCTCCACCGCTGACGTTTCGGTACACCATCAGTTAAGGGGTGAAAGCACCATTACGTCATCACTTTCTGTGTACGCAAAAGTTTTGGTGGACAATTTAAATGGTATTAAAATTTCAGCTTTTCTGATTGACTAATGCTGATAGATACATTGATAATTATTTTCAATTATTTAAATATAAAGCTCAAAGTAATGTAATTATTTAGTTACAGTGATTTATTGATTCCAGGTGTGGTTGCAAGTGAATTGTCGGAACACCCGACAATCATCCAGAAATCACCCCATGGCATACAGGCAGATCCTAGCTCTAAGAGACTACTACAAGTTCACATTTTTCCCCCGGACAATTATACACTGGAATGCCCTACCACTGCATATCCCCGTACTACCCACTCTGGCTCAGTTTAGCACAGCTGTCTGCCAGATAAACCACAAAAGTCCTTGAACACCAGCATCTGTTTTTATCTTTTAACTATACTAACACTCTTGATCGCACTGTACAAAGTCTTGTCACCCACTTTTCATTGCTTTTATTTCAAAGTCTTGTCACCCACTTTTCATTGCTTTTATTTCAACTAACCCCCTTCAGCTCTTGGTATACCGGAACACCATCTGAAGTCCTATCTAGATAGATAGATAGAAGTCCTCCTCGGAGGTTAAGATGTAAAGGAAGATAGATAGATAGATAGAATTTTTAATTTTAATATTTTTTCAGGTCGCTTCGGTCAAATATCTCCTCCTTTGATGGCGCACCTCATCGATACTCCCTGATGCTCTAAAATGCAACATGAGGTATGCTTTTTTTCTTCTTAACTTATGTATGACACCCTAATGCAAACAAGTAACTGGATAAAAGTTTCACCAAATTACAGGAAACATACTGTTTTAGCCAAAATGTTTGTATTGAGGTCTATGGGATTTTAAATGGTGCTTTCACCCCTATAGAGAAGGTAGAAATTTGCACTCAGGGGTCCTTATCTGCCATGACTTGAAGTTCTCAGCATTTTACTTTGCATTTTAACTACATACACTGAAAACTGCTTTATTTAGGCTAATGTTCACCATAGAATCTTTCTAAATATGAAAATGAACCCCAATGAAGGGCAATTTATTTGAAATCTGCCTAAAACTTGATTCCAGAAGAGGGGGCGGGGTGCCTTGACCCTACCCCAACACTGGATAATATGCTTTGATGTAGTGAGAATGTCTTTTTCATTGAATTCCTGCTTGGTTTTAGTAATCTGATGACTTTCATAACCTGCAAAAGCCCGGCTTTGGAAATCGGCGCAACCACAAGATGTGGCTAAAATGTCCGATTTCGCCGCTCGGACTCCTGCGACATTGATTTTAGTCCCCTGCATACTGTTCAAATGATCTTTATGACCCTGTTGGTGATATTAGTGGGTGACATTGACTCTCTATGTTGCTCTTATGGACAGAAAAGAGCATTTATAAGCATTTTTGAGCTTTCTGATTGCAAAAAAAGTGGTAAAAAAGGCATATTTTTTGTATAAAATTGGGGGTATGCTTTAAAGATATGGTATCAAATTTTCAAGACCCTGTGTTAATAAATGCTTCTGTTTGTTTCAGTAGCTGGATAGTCTGGGGGTTCACCTGGAATCCACAACAGCTACCTGCAGCACATAGACAGCCAGTGCCAGGAGGTAACTTGTCATTTATTTTGTAAAAATCCTCGTTCATTTTGTGCGGCCGAGCCTCATCGAAGAAAAATCTTTCGCACAGAGCTGGAGGTAAACCGGTGTACGGCTGATAGCTAAACTTGGCATTTGTACTCAGAACAGAACAAATATTGAAACAGAGGTCTTTTTTGTTGATTTAGAGGGAATTTGGAACAGTATAGGGGTGAAAGCACCATTACGTCATCACTTTCTGTGTACGCAAAAGTTTTGGTGGACAATTTAAATGGTATTAAAATTTCAGCTTTTCTGATTGACTAATGCTGATAGATACATTGATAATTATTTTCAATTATTTAAATATAAAGCTCAAAGTAATGTAATTATTTAGCTACAGTGATTTATTGATTCCAGGTGTGGTTGCAAGTGAATTTTTAATTTTAATATTTTTTCAGGTCGCTTCGGTCAAATATCTCCTCCTTTGATGGCGCACCTCATCGATACTCCCTGATGCTCTAAAATGCAACATGAGGTATGCTTTTTTTCTTCTTAACTTATGTATGACACCCTAATGCAAACAAGTAACTGGATAAAAGTTTCACCAAATTACAGGAAACATACTGTTTTAGCCAAAATGTTTGTATTGAGGTCTATGGGATTTTAAATGGTGCTTTCACCCCTATAGAGAAGGTAGAAATTTGCACTCAGGGGTCCTTATCTGCCACGACTTGAAGTTCTCAGCATTTTACTTTGCATTTTAACTACATACACTGAAAACTGCTTTATTTAGGCTAATGTTCATCATAGAATCTTTCTAAATATGAAAATGAGCCCCAATGAAGGGCAATTTATTTGAAATCTGCCTAAAACTTGATTCCAGAAGAGGGGGCGGGGTGCCTTGACCCTACCCCAACACTGGATAATATGCTTTGATGTAGTGAGAATGTCTTTTTCATTGAATTCCTGCTTGGTTTTAGTAATCTGATGACTTTCATAACCTGCAAAAGCCCGGCTTTGGAAATCGGCGCAACCACAAGATGTGGCTAAAATGTCCGATTTCGCCGCTCGGACTCCTGCGACATTGATTTTAGTCCCCTGCATACTGTTCAAATGATCTTTATGACCCTGTTGGTGATATTAGTGGGTGACATTGACTCTCTATGTTGCTCTTATGGACAGAAAAGAGCATTTATAAGCATTTTTGAGCTTTCTGATTGCAAAAAAAGTGGTAAAAAAGGCATATTTTTTGTATAAAATTGGGGGTATGCTTTAAAGATATGGTATCAAATTTTCAAGACCCTGTGTTAATAAATGTTTCTGTTTGTTTCAGTAGCTGGATAGTCTGGGGGTTCACCTGGAATCCACAACAGCTACCTGCAGCACATAGACAGCCAGTGCCAGGAGGTAACTTGTCATTTATTTTGTAAAAATCCTCGTTCATTTTGTGCGGCCGAGCCTCATCGAAGAAAAATCTTTCGCACAGAGCTGGAGGTAAACCGGTGTACGGCTGATAGCTAAACTTGGCATTTGTACTCAGAACAGAACAAATATTGAAACAGAGGTCTTTTTTGTTGATTTAGAGGGAATTTGGAACAGTATAGGGGTGAAAGCACCATTACGTCATCACTTTCTGTGTACGCAAAAGTTTTGGTGGACAATTTAAATGGTATTAAAATTTCAGCTTTTCTGATTGACTAATGCTGATAGATACATTGATAATTATTTTCAATTATTTAAATATAAAGCTCAAAGTAATGTAATTATTTAGCTACAGTGATTTATTGATTCCAGGTGTGGTTGCAAGTGAATTTTTAATTTTAATATTTTTTCAGGTCGCTTCGGTCAAATATCTCCTCCTTTGATGGCGCACCTCATCGATACTCCCTGATGCTCTAAAATGCAACATGAGGTATGCTTTTTTTTTTCTTAACTTATGTATGACACCCTAATGCAAACAAGTAACTGGATAAAAGTTTCACCAAATTACAGGAAACATACTGTTTTAGCCAAAATGTTTGTATTGAGGTCTATGGGATTTTAAATGGTGCTTTCACCCCTTAAGCTACAAGTTAGCAGGAAACCTGGACGTGATGCGTTTTGCTCACAGCAGACGATAGAATCATATTTTTAAACTAAACAAAAATTTGGCTTTTAGATTATTCCTTATCGACTTTCCTTGTAATACGTTAAAACGTACATTTTCTTTAGGATAGGGTTACTTATGTTTGCTTCCATTTTTTCTAGTTTCATTTTTCTTCTTTCTTTCTTTTTTATTTTATTTTGTGATTTATTTGTTATCTTTTTGTGGGTGTGGTGGTGGTCACGTTTTAATACAAGTATTTTGCGAAGATAAGCCAGAGCCTGGCGGATAATGCTAAGCACAAAGAAAAGACGTCACTGTTACTTAGATTCAGACCCGCTGCGTGCCGTGATGTGTCCTTTGTGTCCTTGAGCAAGACACCTCAACTCGCCATACTTCTGGTTTACCCAAGAAAGAATTAGGAAACGATGGCATGTACGTTCCGTATGCTAGAACTTAGAGTAGGCCCATAGTATCATTTTTATCGCACCTGCTTATAGCAGGGTGCGATATAGGAGTCCAAATTTCTGTCCGTCCGTTCGTTCGTTCGTTCGTTCGTCCGTTCGTTCGTCCGTCAACATTTACGTCGAAGTTTGGTTTTCTCGACATCAGAGATAGCTGCGAGTCTGAAACCTTGCATAGTGATTGTCCCTGACATACCCTTCAAGCACGCACCTGAACCTGGTGCCCTTGACCTATATTTCACGGTCCACTGACTTTGAAATTTTTTACGTCGAAGTTTTGTCAACATTTACGTCGAAGTTTGGTTTTCTCAACATCAGAGATAGCTGCCAGTTTGAAGTCTTGCATAGTAATTGTCCTTGACATACCCTTCAAGCACGCACCTTGACCCGGTGCCCTTGACCTATATTTCACGGTCCACTGACTTTGAAAAATTTTACGTCGAAGTTTGGTTTTCTCAACATCAGAGATAGCTGTGAGTCTGAAACCTTGCATAGTAATTGTCCTTGACGAACCCTTCAAGCACGCACCTTGACCCGATGCCCTTGACCTATATTTCACGGTCTACTGACTTTGAAAAATTTTACGTCGAAGTTTGGTTTTCTCAACATCAGTGATAGCTGTGAGTCTGAAACTTTGCATAGTAATTGTCCTTGACATACCCTTCAAGCACGCACCTTGACCCGGTGCCCTTGACCTATATTACACGGTCCACTGACTTTGAAAAATTTTATGTCGAAGTTTGGTTTTCTCGACATCAGAGATAGCTGCAAGTCTGAAACCTTGCAAAGTAATTGTCCTTGACATACCCTTCAAGCACGCACCTTAACCCGATGCCCTTGACCTATATTTCATGGTCCACTGACTTTGAAAATGTTTACGTCGAAGTTTGGTTGTCTTGACATCAGAGATAGCTGCGAGTCTGAAACCTTGCATAGTAATTGTCCTTGACATGCCCTTCAAGCACGCACCTTGACCCGGTGCCCTTGAACTATATTTCACGGTCTGTTGACTTTGCCGGATGCAGGTGCGATATCGACCTCCGCGGAGTTCTTGTTTATTGTTTAAAAAAATTTCAAAATAGAATAGTGGACAATTAGACACCCCATCGGGTGGTTCCTCTGAAACCACAGGATGGATATACTGAAGAAATGAAGAGCAGACGAAATACATAAAAAAAAAAATGCGTCTTCAAAACCCAGAAACCTCTAGGTCTTTAAATGCCTGTCATAAGCAAACGCATCGGTAGATTTTTTTAGATGCATCGGTAAGATTTTAGATAATTGATTAATTTACCAAAATTTATACTCACTTTTTTGTAACGGATCGATTGCCTTTGTACAGGATCACAAACATGCTTGAAAAATTCAAATATCGCGGAATTCTACGATGTTGAGCCCGCCATTTTTCCGCAAGATCGCGGAAAAGCGCGATGTTGGCAACATCGCGGTATTCAGCGAGTTTCCCTGACTGAACGTCGATCTATCTATCTATCTATCTATCTATCTATCTATCTATCTATCTATTCGTTTTGTCTATCCTAATAAACTTTGACCTTAATAAATAAATAAATAAATAAATAAATAAATAAATAAATAAAAATTGTGGGCGAAACGACTAGGGGGGAAATGGTATTGGGGGCGAAACATCTAGGGTATTGGGGGCGAAACGACTAGGGTGGAAAATAGAGGCGAAACGACTAGGGGGGAAACGACTAGTGGGGAAACGTCTTGGGGGCGAAACGTCTTGTGACCCAGTATATAAGGTATATCACCAGTTTTGAAAACAAACAACAAGAAGCACAGAAACAAGAAAATCACAAAAATGGCCGTGCCCGTACGAAAAACTCAACAGGATTCCACTGGTAGTCCAGTTGGACAAAGACAGGAGTCAGTGTGGAATCTGATTTTCAGCCTGATTCCTAACAGGACAGAGAGATGCTTTCATTTTCCACGTGGAATTTTTCTCTTTTCCACTTGAAAAATAAACAAAATTCCTGGTAGGATTCCTGCTTGACAAAAATACTGCCGACCTAAATCTGTCTTTCATAAATGTGTAAACAATTAGGTGGTAAAACTTTGCAACACATAGGAAGCCATGAGGTTGGGCTTTTTAAACAAGATAGTCATTATTCTATTTGTTTGATACTGACACTATGCTTGCTTTCAAATTTGGTGAAAATAAATGAGGAACACTTTTTAGGAAAAGTGAGGTATGTTTTTCTTCCATTCTATTTATGCATTGTTCTTTGTGAGCAAATTAACTATTCTTGAGCTTTTTATTTTCAAAATATTCCCCACCCACCTCTGATCATGTACAATTTTTATTCAGTCTATTTAAGGAAGTTTCTAAGAATTGTCATTGGAAATGACATTTATCATTACTACTCAGTGATGCAAGCATTTTTATAACAAAATATAATGGCTGCATCTATGGATATAAGATACACTAGCCCCTTACATTTTCTTTGTTTAAAAACTTTCATATGCATGCGTTTTCAAAGAGGTCATTTCTATGCAGGCATATAGCAGGAATTTGCTCCATATTCATAACAGGAATCCTGCCAGGAGTTTAGAGCAGATTCCTGCCAAAATTTCTGGCTCATATTCCTGGCAGGATTCCTGCCAGTAATCTGGTTCAGATTCCTGGCAGGAATCCTGCTAATTTAAATATTTCGCTCCAGATTCCACAGGGAGTCCACACTGACTCCTGTCGTAATCTTTATAAGAAAAATCAAACAGTCAACATGATTCCTGCCAGGAATCTGGTCTCATTTTCCTGTGGTAATACTGCTGTGTTCCTGTTGGACAATTTCGTACAGGTTGTCAAATAGATTTGAATGTTGATTTCTCTTATTTTGATATCCATAGAAAAACCAGGACCAAAAATTAAAAAGACAATTTTGACCTCAAATGGGTTAGTGTCATACTTTTACTTCATTTTTTTAAAAATCACCCAAATCCGAACTTTCAAGCCTCTAACCATACTCTGTGACCTTGCAAGCTGGTTTGTGTTGGACCTGCTCGGAAACCACAAAGTTTTTATCATGCCATGGCTCCAATGTTAGATTACTGTAAAACATTAGGCCAAATAAAAATATTAGATTCTCAGGCCACATTTAGAAACAAGAGGACAAATGTTCATGCAGCTCACCTGATAGATTTCCCTAGTGTATGCTAAAGGTCAGAAAAAAAGACGCCCCTGGGGTGTGTCCTATTTGGACGCCGGGGCATGATTTATAAAGCAGATTGCTGGTTGATATTACACAAAAAATATAAAAGCTCTGGGCTGAGTGGTTCCAGAGAAGATCTTTTTCTGTTAAAGATAATGACAACACCCCTGGGGCATGGCCTGATTGAACCCCAGGTGCATAGTAGGCAGAATTTACAAAAGGGACTACTAGTCCTTGCTACACACACACACACACACACACACACACACACACACACACAAAAGAAAAAAAAAAAACTCTGGGCTTTGTGGTTTCAGACGAGATGCTTTTATCAACGAGCAAGTTCATAGAATTTATGTCCCCAGCCTTGATTGTTTAGTTACACAAATATAATCTGAGAAGCCACATGAACTTTCTAAGTGTAAATGCCCAAAAAATGACTAAGTTCAAATTGCGAAAAAGTGATTAAAATTAAGCTGAGGATTATATGCAAACCGTATGCGAATCTTCAAAGCATTATAAAGACAACTGTAAAGTTTCAAAAGAATCAGAATGAAACTCTAGGAGGAGTTGCGCACACAAGGTACCCCCTGTCCATTCACTTTCATTGTCAAAATGACCGAAAAATGACTAAGTTCAAATTGCAAACAAAAGTAATAAAAATTAATCTGCGTATCATATCGAAACCACATGCATACCTTCAAAGCCTGGTAAAGACATCTGTAAAGTTTCAAAAGAATCGGAATGAAACTGTAGGAGGAGTTGCGCACACAAGGTACCCACTGTCCATTCACTTTCATTGTCAAAATGCTCGAAAAACGACTAAGTTCAAATTGCGAAAAAAAGTGTGAAAAATTAATCTGAGGATTATCCAAACCACATGCATATCTTCAAAGGATGGTAAAAACATCTGTAAAGTTTCAAAAGAATTGGAGTAAAACTGTAGGAGGAGTTGCGCACACAAGGTACATACTCTATAGGGGGGCGGAAGGACAGACGGACGGACGGACGGACGGAATGACAGAAAGCCAAAAACTATGTCCCTCCGCTTTGCTTCGAAAAGGCGGGGGACAATAATGCCATTATATAAGTCTATGTCAGACGTCCCCCCGTGGCATGGCCTGTTTGGATCACTGGCAGGATTTATAAGGGGACCAATAGTAATTGCTACTTGTAATCAGGAAAACATGTCCGTGCAATGAATACCCCCTTAAACCCAAATTTTATATTGTAAAACTGGGGTTTGCAGGGGTATAGCTATTTTTCTTATTTTTGCTCCAAAACATAGATTGTGGGTACTCGTTAGAACCGCCTCGGCAAGACGGTTCTAACGTGTACCCACAATCAATGTTTTGAGCAAAAAAAAAAAAGAAAAATAGCAAAATTTTCCTACTGAAAATTTTATTTTTTTTACAACTTTAAAAATGTCTGCATATTGCATGGGCATGTTTTCGTAATGTAAACAAAATATAAAAGCTCTGGACCTTGTAATTTCAAATATATATTTCTTTTTTTTTTTTATGATTTTCCTATTTTAAGCCAAAGGAAGGCCTTGTCCTGTTGGAACCCCAGGGGCATGGTTAGCAAGATTAATATAGGAGACTACTAGTACTTCACTCCTTGCGTTACAAACAAAATATAAATGTTCTGAACCTTTTTGGTTTCAGAAAAGATTTTTTTCCTTATGTTTTTCCTGTTGTAAGTCTATGGGAGCTAATAACTCAATAGGCAATTCATGTTTTTCTCAATATATACCTATAGCAAATAATGACAACCGTGGGGATGAAGGGGGGGGGGGGGGGGGGGGGGGAAGCTACCGTGCTTCTCTTCAGATCAGAAACTGCAAAGCCTATCTGGGGATTCCGATTGCAGATAAACTTCTTTTTGCATGTTTTGCAAGCCAACAAATGTTAATACAGTAGCACAGGTAGCTTAGTGGGAGAGCAACAGACTTCATCAGAATGCCGTGTCCATGAAGTGTATACCAATTATTCCCCACTTTCACATAGTGAAAATGGGGTTTACAAGGGTAGATTTTTTTCATATTTTTGTTCCAAACATACATTTTGGTACTCGTTACAACCAAATCTGCGAGGTGGGTCTAACATGTTACCCACAATCAATGTTTAGAGCAAAAATATTAAGAATATCATTTTTTTTTCTCAAGAAATGTATCAATTTTTACAGCTGAAAAATGTCTATACTGCTTAGGCAAGTTTTCATAATGTGATCCAATGATCTGGAGTACAGCTCGTTCTGACATTAGCACGGCTGAAAAATTGTTTATTAGGATGCTAAGCAATCAAGATAATAATAATAATAATAACGACCCTAAAGACTAGTGTTATTAACGACCAGATTCGTTTATACATGTATTGTTTTCTTTCCGGTCCGCTAATTATGCTCTTTCCAAAAGAGAAACATATATAAACTGACTTTTTCTCCATTCCGTCACTATTTTCTTAGTATCTTAAGGTGAATCCTTGCTAGTTTATGTCGGAATTATGCCTGCCAAAAAACGTAAAATCACTGTGTCAAAGAAGTCCGCGTTTTGGCCATGCGGTTCATGTCGCCAAAACTGCACTTCGGGTATACAGTGTGATGCCTGTAATCAATGGTTTCACGCACATTGTGAGGGTTTAACTAGTGATGAACTGAATTTTCTTAGTAATTCCACCGCGCAGTACACTTGCGAGGACTGTTTTGCGACAGAATTAGGTTCGTCGGCATATTATTATCACCATGGACTTATGAGAATGAGACAGGTAATATATTATAATTAAACTTGTACATGCGCAAGCAGCAGTTCCCACACATCTCTGTCCGCCATATTCTGCTTAGACTGGATGTATGCTGAATCCACGGGGAAGACATTCTCAAATGCGACACTTTCTTGTTTTAAGGGGGGTGGGGCGCATTGTTATTACGGCGATTTTACAGCGATGTAAAGGCTCTGTAATAACAATCGACGCACAAAATTAGTTTTATACATTCAAAAGAAAGAACGGCATTTGTTTTAGTGTCTCGGCAAGTAGGTATGTCATGACGGAGCTTATGCTCGACAGTCAGGTACTGATGGTGTCCCCATTGCACGGATTCTAACAGTCTATCAGGTATTACAAGGACAGAGATGCTACCCCTACCGAAAATGATAATTAAATGGTAATATGTATAATAAGAACTTTGTTATTAAAATTGTATAATTTAAAATAATGAAAATAATTCACGCATCGTATAATTATCGCGAACAGTATTTACAGTATTTAAGCTTTCGTATTTCAAATCATATTCCAGACTCGACTTAAAAATATTTTATACTAAAAATAAGTTCAAACAATATATATAATTCCCGATCTCAACTATAGCGTCGTACATCAAACCGCAGTTCATTACGAAAACTTGCCCATGCAATAAACAGAGATTATTTGAGCTTTAAAAATTGATTTTTTTTTTTTATATTTTTCGTATTTTTGCTCAAAACATAAATTGTGGGTACACGTTAGAAGCGCCTCGGCGAGGCGGTTTTAACAAGTACCCACAATCTATGTTTTGGATCAAAAATAAGAAAAAAAATGTTTGTGGGTACACGTTAGAACCGCCTCGGCGAGGCGGTTCTAACAAGTACCCACAATCTATGTTTTGGAGCAAAAAAAAAAAAAGAAGAATGGGAATACCCCTGCATACCCCAGTTTTTCTCTATAAAAGGGGGTATACATTTCACGGACATATGTTTTCCTGATGTCAAATTTAGGTTAATATTACATGTATCTCAGGCTGGTTACAATCAATTTCTGTGCACCACGACGATTCATATTGCGTCAATCCAAAATATTTTGAACCAAGGTCAGTGAGCGTGTTTTCCGAAAATGATACACTTTTAAAAAGGAAAGGTCATTAGTACAGACAGAGCTGTGTCATGTTTGATGTGTATTTTTGACTTCCGTATTTTTGACTTCCGCATTTGTACAATTTGATCTCGTGACCTAAAATATTTCATTGACAGGTCTAGTTTTCTCATGTTTGCATCACCGCTTTCGTCGTGCCTTTGTGAAATCGATTGTATCTTAAAACACCGCGTTTAAATTAGCACAATTGAATATGATCCGCGTCATCAGTAACCTGTATTCTGCTTTTCGACAAGAGCCGACATAAATATAGAGGTTTATTTTAACTTGTATTAAGCGAAATCAAAGACGCTGATAAACAGCTGAGAAACTAGGGATAAAATTTTATCCTTAGGCTAACGTGACAGGGCGATAAATACATGCAGTGATACACTTCACTGCAATAGTATTGAATTCGAATTCATACTGAAACAAAACCTTAGATATATATTGACATCCATACTGACATAAAACCTTTCCGAGCCAAAGTCTTGTGAAAATAATTGAATTCGACCGAAATAGACCAAAAACATGTTCTAAGCACTAAAATAAAGTTATAAAATGGTATAAACTGTTTACTGGCATGAACCGTCCTGGGGTGTCCTGGTGCGTCTTGGGGTGTCCTCCGGTAGTTTGGGGCGTCCTGGGGTAATAAGACCGACCCTTTTCTTTCGTATACATTGTATTGTATAAATCCATTTGAGACGACCCCTCATTTAGACATTTACCTTTGCAAAAGAGTTTTTGCCATCTCCGAGTTCGAGGAAATGCCCAATTCGTTTTGTAGAAGCTTCCATTCGTCGATCCATTCACCTATAAATACCGTCTGTGACCTGTGTGTCTTTTGATATGATATCCGACGTCGTTTTTTTTCGCTTTCGCAGTATTCTCGCGGTCGGCCGGCCATGTTGTTTCTCGTAAACAATATCCCATGATTCAACATGGGAAAAACCCAATATTTGACACACATACAAAAATAGAATAATTAATGCTACGTAGCCGAAATAGGAAAGCCTTCCAAAAAACGTGAAAAACGACCTTCGCAATAAACACATCTTTGGGAAAATTCATTTTATCATCGATTTCTGTTAATTTCTTCAATTTTAGTAGCTTTTTATCAAATAAAAAAAAAATCAACCACTTAGCTGTACAACCTTTAACACTAAGCATTGCGGTTACAATGCTAAGCGTTGTAGTAAAAACCATTAATGACAACACGTAAACACTAAGCTTTGCATTTGCAACCATTAAAACCATGTCAACACGTTAAAACTAAGCGTTGTAGTTATAACCGTTAATTGCAACACGTTAGCACTAAGCATTGGATTTGCAACCGTTAATACCGTGGCAACACGTTAAAACTAAGCGTTGCAGTTAAAACCGTTAATGACAACACGTAAACACTAAGCTTTGCATTTGCAACCGTTAAAACAGTTGCAAACGTTAGTGTCAACATGTAAGCACTAACCGTTACAGTTGCAACCTTTAATGGCAACACGTTAACATTAAGCGTTAGTGGCAACACGTTAAAGCTAAGCGTTGCAGTTGCAAACGTTAGTGTCATTATGTAAGCACTAACCGTTGCAGTTGCGACCTTTAAAGGCAACACGTTAACATTAAAGTAAGCATTGCAGTTGCAAGCGTTAGTGGCAACACGTTGCAGTTACAACCGTTAGTGTCAACATTACAGTAAGTGTAGCATTTGCTTACGTTAATTTCAACACGTTAACACGTTGCAACTGTTTATGTCAACATGTTTACACTTAGCATTGCAGTTGCAACCGTTAGTGTCAACATGTTTACACTAAGCGTTGCAGTTGCAACCGTTAATGACAACACGTTAACACTAAGCATTGCGGTTACAATGCGTTAAAACTAAGCATTGTAGTTAAAACCGTTAATGACAACACGTAAACACTAAGCTTTGCATTTGCAACCATTAAAACCATGTCAACACGTTAAAACTAAGCGTTGTAGTTATAACCGTTAATTGCAACACGTTAGCACTAAGCATTGGATTTGCAACCGTTAATACCGCGGCAACACGTTAAAACTAAGCGTTGCGGTTAAAACCGTTAATGACAACACGTAAACACTAAGCTTTACATTTGCAACCATTAAAACCATGTCAACACGTTAAAACTAAGCGTTGTAGTTATAACCGTTAATTGCAACACGTTAGCACTAAGCATTGGATTTGCAACCGTTAATACCGTGGCAACATGTTAAAACTAAGCGTTGCAGTTAAAACCGTTAATGACAACACGTAAACACTAAGCTTTGCATTTGCAACCGTTAAAACCGTGTCAACACGTTAAAACTAAGCGTTGTAGTTAAAACCGTTAATGGCAACACGTAAACACTAAGCTTTGCATTTGCAACCGTTGAAACAGTTGCAAACGTTAGTGTCAACATGTAAGCACTAACCGTTACAGTTGCAACCTTTAATGGCAAGACGTTAACATTAAGCGTTAGTGGCAAAACGTTAAAGCTAAGCGTTGCAGTTGCAAACGTTAGTGTCAACATGTAAGCACTAACCCTTGCAGTTGTAAGCTTTAAAGGCAACACGTTAACATTAAGCATTGCAGTTGCAAGCGTTAGTGGCAACACGCTAAAACTAAGCGTTGCAGTTACAACCGTTAGTGTAAAAAAAAAAAAAACAAAAAAAAAAAAAAAACGTTAATTACAACACGTTTACACTAAGCATTGCGGTTACAATGCGTTAAAACTAAGCGTTGTAGTAAAAACCATTAATGACAACACGTAAACACTAAGCTTTGCATTTGCAACCATTAAAACCATGTCAACACGTTAAAACTAAGCGTTGTAGTTATAACCGTTAATTGCAACACGTTAGCACTAAGCATTGGATTTGCAACCGTTAATACCGTGGCAACACGGTAAAACTAAGCGTTGCAGTTAAAACAGTTAATGACAACACGTAAACACTAAGCTTTGCATTTGCAACCATTAAAACCATGTCAACACGTTAAAACTAAGCGTTGTAGTTATAACCGTTAATTGCAACACGTTAGCACTAAGCATTGGATTTGCAACCGTTAATACCGTGGCAACACGTTAAAACTAAGCGTTGCAGTTAAAACCGTTAATGACAACACGTAAACACTAAGCTTTGCATTTGCAACCGTTAAAACAGTTGCAAACGTTACTGTCAACATGTAAGCACTAACCGTTACAGTTGCAACCTTTAATGGCAACACGTTAACATTAAGCGTTAGTGGCAACACGTTAAAGCTAAGCGTTGCAGTTGCAAACGTTAGTGTCAACATGTAAGCATTAACCGTTGCAGTTGCAACCTTTAAAGGCAACACGTTAACATTAAGCATTGCAGTTGCAAGCGTTAGTGGCAACACGTTAAAACTAAGCGTTGCAGTTACAACCGTTAGTGTCATCATTACAGTAAGTGTAGCATTTGCTTACGTTAATTTCAACACGTTAACACGTTGCAACCGTTTATGTCAACATGTTAACACTTAGCATTGCAGTTGCAACCGTTAGTGTCAACATGTTTACACTAAGCGTTGCAGTTGCAACCCTTAATGACAACTAGTTAACACTAAGCATTGCGGTTACAATGCGTTAAAACTAAGCGTTGTAGTTAAAACAGTTAATGACAACAAGTAAACACTAAGCTTTGCATTTGCAACCATTGAAACCATGTCAACACGTTAAAACTAAGCGTTGTAGTTATAACCGTTTATTGCAACACGTTAGCACTAAGCATTGGATTTGCAACCGTTAATACCGTGGCAACACGTTAAAACTAAGCGTTGCAGTTAAAACCGTTAATGACAACACGTAAACACTAAACTTTGCATTTGCAACCATTAAAACCATGTCAACACGTTAAAACTAAGCGTTGTAGTTATAACCGTTAATTGCAACACGTTAGCACTAAGCATTGGATTTGCAACCGTTAATACCGTGGCAACATGTTAAAACTAAGCGTTGCAGTTAAAACCGTTAATGACAACACGTAAACACTAAGCTTTCCATTTGCAACCGTTAAAACCGTGTCAACACGTTAAAACTAAGCGTTGTAGTTAGAACCATTAATGGCAACACGTAAACACTAAGCTTTGCATTTGCAACCGTTAAAATAGTTGCAAACGTTAGTCTCAACATGTAAGCACTAACCGTTACAGTTGCAACCTTTAATGGCAACACGTTAACATTAAGCGTTAGTGGCAACACGTTAAAGCTAAGCGTTGCAGTTGCAAACGTTAGTGTCAACATGTTAAAACTAACCGTTGCAGTTGCAACCTTTAAAGGCAACACGTTAACATTAAGCATTGCAGTTGCAAGCGTTAGTGGCAACACGTTAAAACTAAGCGTTGCAGTTACAACCGTTAGTGTCAACATTATAACAGTAAGTGTAGCATTTGCTTACGTTAATTTCAACACGTTAACACGTTGCAACCGTTTATGTCAACATGTTAACACTTAGCATTGCAGTTGCAACCGTTAGTGTCAACATGTTTACACTAAGCGTTGCAGTTGCAACCGTTAATGACAACACGTTAACACTAAGCATTGCGGTTACAATGCGTTAAAACTAAGCGTCGCAGTTACAACCGTTAGTGTCAACATTATAACAGTAAGTGTAGCATTTGCTTACGTTAATTTCAACACGTTAACACGTTGCAACCGTTTATGTCAACACTTAGCATTGCAGTTGCAACCGTTAGTGTCAACATGTTTACACTAAGCGTTGCAGTTGCAACCGTTAATGACAACACGTAAACACTAAGCTTTGCATTTGCAACTATTAAAACCATGTCAACACGTTAAAACTAAGCGTTGTAGTTATAACCGTTAATTGCAACACGTTAGCACTAAGCATTGGATTTGCAACCGTTAATACCGTGGCAACATGTTAAAACTAAGCGTTGCAGTTAAAACCGTTAATGACAACACGTAAACACTAAGCTTTACATTTGCAACCATTAAAACCGTGTCAACACGTTAAAACTAAGCGTTGTAGTTAAAGCCGTTAATGGCAACACGTAAACACAAAGCTTTGCATTTGCAACCGTTAAAACAGTTGCAAACGTTACTGTCAACATTTAAGCACTAACCGTTACAGTTGCAACCTTTAATGGCAAGACGTTAACATTAAGCGTTAGTGGCAACACGTTAAAGCTAAGCGTTGCAGTTGCAAACGTTAGTGTCAACATGTAAGCATTAACCGTTGCAGTTGCAACCTTTAAAGGCAACACGTTAACATTTAGCATTGCAGTTGCAAGCGTTAGTGGCAACACGTTAAAACTAAGCGTTGCAATTATAACCGTTAGTGTCAACATTATAACAGGAAGTGTAGCATTTGCTTACGTTAATTTCAACACGTTAACACGTTGCAACCGTTTATGTCAACATGTTAACACTTAGCATTGCAGTTGCAACCGTTAGTGTCAACATGTTTACACTAAGCGTTGCAGTTGCAACCGTTAATGACAACACGTTAACACTAAGCATTGCGGTTACAATGCGTTAAAACTAAGCGTTGTAGTTAAAACCGTTAATGACAACACGTAAACACTAAGCTTTGCATTTGCAACCATTAAAACCATGTCAACACGTTAAAACTAAGCGTTGTAGTTATAACCGTTAATTGCAACACGTTAGCACTAAGCATTGGATTTGCAACCGTTAATACCGCGGCAACACGTTAAAACTAAGCGTTGCAGTTAAAACCGTTAATGACAACACGTAAACACGAAGCTTTGCATTTGCAACCATTAAAACCATGTCAACACGTTAAAACTAAGCGTTGTAATTATAACCGTTAATTGCAACACGTTAGAACTAAGCATTGGATTTGCAACCGTTAATACTGTGACAACATGTTAAAACTAAGCGTTGCAGATAAAACCATTAATGACAACACGTAAACACTAAGCTTTGCATTTGCAACCGTTAAAACCGTGTCAACACGTTAAAACTAAGCGTTGTAGTTAAAACCGTTAATGGCAACACGTAAACACTAAGCTTTGCATTTGCAACCGTTAAAACAGTTGCAAACGTTAGTGTCAACATGTAAGCACTAAGGGTTACAGTTGCAACCTTTAATGGCAACACGTTAACATTAAGCGTTAGTGGCAACACGTTAAAGCTAAGCGTTGCAGTTGCAAACGTTAGTGTCAACATGTAAGCACTAACCGTTGCAGTTGCAACCTTTAAAGGCAACACGTTAACATTAAGCATTGCAGTTGCAAGCGTTAGTGGCAACACGTTAAAACTAAGCGTTGCAGTTAAAACCGTTAGTGTCAACATTATAACAGTAAGTGTAGCATTTGCTTACGTTAATTTCAACACGTTAACACGTTGCAACCGTTTATGGCAACATGTTAACACTTAGCATTGCAGTTGCAACCGTTAGTGTCAACATGTTTACACTAAGCGTTGCAGTTGCAACCGTTAATGACAACACGTTAACACTAAGCATTGCGGTTACAATGCGTTAAAACTAAGCGTTGTAGTTAAAACCGTTAATGACAACACGTAAACACTAAGCTTTGCATTTGCAACAATTAGAACCATGTCAACACGTTAAAACTAAGCGTTGTAGTTATAACCGTTAATTGCAACACGTTAGCACTAAGCATTGGATTTGCAACCGTTAATACCGTGGCAACATGTTAAAACTAAGCGTTGCAGTTAAAACCGTTAATGACAACACGTAAACACTAAGCTTTGCATTTGCAACCGTTAAAACTGTGTCAACACGTTAAAACTAAGCGTTGTATTTAAAACCGTTAATGGCAACACGTAAACACTAAGCTTTGCATTTGCAACCGTTAAAACAGTTGCAAACGTTAGTGTCAACATGTAAGCACTAACCGTTACAGTTGCAACCTTAAATGCAACACGTTAACATTAAGCGTTAGTGGCAACACGTTAAAGCAACACGTTAACATTAAGCATTGCAGTTGCAAGCGTTAGTGGCAACACGTTAAAACTAAGCGTTGCAGTTACAACCGTAAGTGTCAACATTATAACAGTAAGTGTAGCATTTGCTTCCGTTAATTTCAACACGTTAACACGTTGCAACCGTTTATGTCAACATGTTAACACTTAGCATTGCAGTTGCAACCGTTAGTGTCAACATGTTTACACTAAGCGTTGCAGTTGCAACACGTTAACACTAAGCATTTCGGTTACAATGCGTTAAAACTAAGCGTTGCAGTTACAACCGTTATAACATTATAACAGTGTAGCATTTGCTTACGTTAATTTCAACACGTTAACACGTTGCAACCGTTTATGTCAACACTTAGCATTGCAGTTGCAACCGTTAGTGTCAACATGTTTACACTAAGCGTTGCAGTTGCAACCGTTAATGACAACACGTAAACACTAAGCTTTGCATTTGCAACCATTAAAACCATGTCAACACGCGTTGTAGTTATAACCGTTAATTGCAACACGTTAGCACTAAGCATTGGATTTGCAACCGTTAATACCGTGGCAACATGTTAAAACTAAGCGTTTCAGTTAAAACCGTTAATGCCAACACATAAACACTAAGCTTTGCATTTGCAACCGTTAAAACCGTGTCAACACGTTAAAACTAAGCGTTGTAGTTAAAACCGTTAATGGCAACTAAGCTTTGCATTTGCAACCGTTAAAACAGTTGCAAACGTTAGTGTCAACATGTAAGCACTAAGGGTTACAGTTGCAACCTTTAATGGCAACACGTTAACATTAAGCGTTAGTGGCAACACGTTAAAGCTAGGCGTTGCAGTTGCAAACGTTCGTGTCAACATGTAAGCATTAACCGTTGCAGTTGCAACCTTTAAAGGCAACACGTTAACATTAAGCATTGCAGTTGCAAGCGTTAGTGGCAACACGTTAAAACTAAGCGTTGCAGTTACAACCGTTAGTGTCAACATTACAGTAAGTGTAGCATTTGTTTACGTTAATTTCAACACGTTAACACGTTGCAACCGTTTATGTCAACATGTTAACACTTACCATTGCAGTTGCAACCGTTAGTGTCAACATGTTTACACTAAGCGTTGCAGTTGCAACCGTTAATGACAACACGTTAACACTAAGCATTGCGGTTACAATGCGTTAAAACTAAGCGTTGTAGTTAAAACCGATAATGACAACACGTAAACACTAAGCTTTGCATTTGCAACCATTAAAACCATGTCAACACGTTAAAACTAAGCGTTGTAGTTATAACCGTTAATTGCAGCACGTTAGCACTAAGCATTGGATTTGCAACCGTTAATACCGCGGCAACACGTTAAAACTAAGCGTTGCAGTTGCAACCGTTAATGACAACACGTAAACACTAAGCTTTACATTTGCAACCATTAAAACCATGTCAACACGTTAAAACTAAGCGTTGTAGTTATAACCGTTAATTGCAACACGTTAGCACTAAGCATTGGATTTGCAACCGTTAATATCGTGGCAACATGTTAAAACTAAGCGTTGCAGTTAAAACCGTTAATGACAACACGTAAGCTGCTTTGCATTTGCAACCGTTAAAACCGTGTCAACACGTTGAAACTAGGCGTTGTTACAGTTGCAACCTTTAATGGCAACACGTTAACATTAAGCGTTAGTGGCAACACGTTAAAGCTAAGCGTTGCAGTTGCAAACGTTAGTGTCAACATGTAAGCACTAACCGTTGCAGTTGCAACCTTTAAAGGCAACACGTTAACATTAAGCATTGCAGTTGCAAGCGTTAGTGGCAACACGTTAAAACTAAGCGTTGTAGTTACAACCGTTAGTTTCAACATAACAGTAAGTGTAGCATTTGCTTACGTTAATTTCAACACGTTAACACTTTGCAACCGTTTATGTCAACATGTTAACACTTACCATTGCAGTTGCAACCATTAGTGTCAACATGTTTACACTAAGCGTTGCAGTTGCAACCGTTAATTACAACACGTTAACACTCAGCATTGCGGTTACAATGCGTTAAAACTAAGCGTTGTAGTTAAAACCGTTAATGACAACACGTAAACACTAAGCTTTGCAGTTGCAACCATTAAAACCATGTCAACACGTTAAAACTAAGCGTTGTAGTTATAACCGTTAATTGCAACACGTTAGCACTAAGAATTGGATTTGCAACCGTTAATACCGTGGCAACACGTTAAAACTAAGCGTTGCAGTTAAAACCGTTAATGACAACACGTAAACACTAAGCTTTGCATTTGCAATCATTAAAACCATGTCAACACGTTAAAATTAAGCGTTGTAGTTATAACCGTTAATTGCAACACGTTAGCACTAAGCATTGGATTTGCATCCGTTAATACCGTGACAACATGTTAAAACTAAGCGTTGCAGTTAAAACCGTTAATGACAACACGTAAACACTAAGCTTTGCATTTGCAACCGTTAAAACCGTGTCAACACGTTAAAACTAAGCGTTGTAGTTAAAACCGTTAATGGCAACACGTTAACACTAAGCTTTGCATTTGCAACCGTTAAAACAGTTGCAAACGTTAGTGTCAACATGTAAGCACTAACCGTTACAGTTGCAACCTTTAATGGCAACACGTTAACATTAAGCGTTAGTGGCAACACGTTAA
This sequence comes from Rugalucina vietnamica, assembly GCA_964017185.1. NCBI lineage: Eukaryota > Metazoa > Mollusca > Bivalvia > Lucinida > Lucinidae > Rugalucina > Rugalucina vietnamica. The sequence goes on from OZ024877.1 coordinate 37,559,673, forward strand.
AGCTAAGCGTTGCAGTTGCAAACGTTAGTGTCAACATGTAAGCACTAACCGTTGCAGTTACAACCTTTAAAGGCAACACGTTAACATTAAGCAATGCAGTTGCAAGCGTTAGTGGCAACACGTTAAAACTAAGCATTGCAGTTACAACCGTTAGTGTCAACATTATAACAGTAAGTGTAGCATTTGCTTACGTTAATTTCAACACGTTAACACGTTGCAACCGTTTATGTCAACATGTTAACACTTAGCATTGCAGTTGCAACCATTAGTGTCAACATGTTTACACTAAGCGTTGCAGTTGCAACCGTTAATGACAACACGTTAACACTAAGCATTGCGGTTACAATGCGTTAAAACTAAGCGTTGCAGTTACAACCGTTAGTGTCAACATTATAACAGTAAGTGTAGCATTTGCTTACGTTAATTTCAACACGTTAACACGTTGCAACCGTTTATGTCAACACTTAGCATTGCAGTTGCAACCGTTAGTGTCAACATGTTTACACTAAGCGTTGCAGTTGCAACCGTTAATGACAACACGTTAACACTAAGCATTGCGGTTACAATGCGTTAAAACTAAGCGTTGTAGTTAAAACCGTTAATGACAACACGTAAACACTAAGCTTTGCATTTGCAACAATTAGAACCATGTCCACACGTTAAAACTAAGCGTTGTAGTTATAACCGTTAATTGCAACACGTTAGCACTAAGCATTGGATTTGCAACCGTTAATACCGTGGCAACATGTTAAAACTAAGCGTTGCAGTTAAAACCGTTAATGACAACACGTAAACACTAAGCTTTGCATTTGCAACCGTTAAAACTGTGTCAACACGTTAAAACTAAGCGTTGTATTTAAAACCGTTAATGGCAACACGTAAACACTAAGCTTTGCATTTGCAACCGTTAAAACAGTTGCAAACGTTACTGTCAACATGTAAGCACTAACCGTTACAGTTGCAACCTTAAATGCAACACGTTAACATTAAGCGTTAGTGGCAACACGTTAAAGCAACACGTTAACATTAAGCATTGCAGTTGCAAGCGTTAGTGGCAACACGTTAAAACTAAGCGTGCAGTTACAACCGTAAGTGTCAACATTATAACAGTAAGTGTAGCATTTGCTTACGTTAATTTCAACACGTTAACACGTTGCAACCGTTTATGCCAACATGTTAACACTTAGCATTGCAGTTGCAACCGTTAGTGTCAACATGTTTACACTAAGCGTTGCAGTTGCAACACGTTAACACTAAGCATTTCGGTTACAATGCGTTAAAACTAAGCGTTGCAGTTACAACCGTTATAACATTATAACAGTGTAGCATTTGCTTACGTTAATTTCAACACGTTAACACGTTGCAACCGTTTATGTCAACACTTAGCATTGCAGTTGCAACCGTTAGTGTCAACATGTTTACACTAAGCGTTGCAGTTGCAACCGTTAATGACAACACGTAAACACTAAGCTTTGCATTTGCAACCATTAAAACCATGTCAACACGTTAAAACTAAGCGTTGTAGTTATAACCGTTAATTGCAACACGTTAGCACTAAGCATTGGATTTGCAACCGTTAATACCGTGGCAACATGTTAAAACTAAGCGTTTCAGTTAAAACCGTTAATGCCAACACATAAACACTAAGCTTTGCATTTCAACCGTTAAAACCGTGTCAACACGTTAAAACTAAGCGTTGTAGTTAAAACCGTTAATGGCAACTAAGCTTTGCATTTGCAACCGTTAAAACAGTTGCAAACGTTAGTGTCAACATGTAAGCACTAAGGGTTACAGTTGCAACCTTTAATGGCAACACGTTAACATTAAGCGTTAGTGGCAACACGTTAAAGCTAGGCGTTGCAGTTGCAAACGTTCGTGTCAACATGTAAGCATTAACCGTTGCAGTTGCAACCTTTAAAGGCAACACGTTAACATTAAGCATTGCAGTTGCAAGCGTTAGTGGCAACACGTTAAAACTAAGCGTTGCAGTTACAACCGTTAGTGTCAACATTACAGTAAGTGTAGCATTTGTTTACGTTAATTTCAACACGTTAACACGTTGCAACCGTTTATGTCAACATGTTAACACTTAGCATTGCAGTTGCAACCGTTAGTGTCAACATGTTTACACTAAGCGTTGCAGTTGCAACCGTTAATGACAACACGTTAACACTAAGCATTGCGGTTACAATGCGTTAAAACTAAGCGTCGCAGTTACAACCGTTAGTGTCAACATTATAACAGTAAGTGTAGCATTTGCTTACGTTAATTTCAACACGTTAACACGTTGCAACCGTTTATGTCAACACTTAGCATTGCAGTTGCAACCGTTAGTGTCAACATGTTTACACTAAGCGTTGCAGTTGCAACCGTTAATGACAACACGTAAACACTAAGCTTTGCATTTGCAACTATTAAAACCATGTCAACACGTTAAAACTAAGCGTTGTAGTTATAACCGTTAATTGCAACACGTTAGCACTAAGCATTGGATTTGCAACCGTTAATACCGTGGCAACATGTTAAAACTAAGCGTTGCAGTTAAAACCGTTAATGACAACACGTAAACACTAAGCTTTACATTTGCAACCATTAAAACCGTGTCAACACGTTAAAACTAAGCGTTGTAGTTAAAGCCGTTAATGGCAACACGTAAACACAAAGCTTTGCATTTGCAACCGTTAAAACAGTTGCAAACGTTACTGTCAACATTTAAGCACTAACCGTTACAGTTGCAACCTTTAATGGCAAGACGTTAACATTAAGCGTTAGTGGCAACACGTTAAAGCTAAGCGTTGCAGTTGCAAACGTTAGTGTCAACATGTAAGCATTAACCGTTGCAGTTGCAACCTTTAAAGGCAACACGTTAACATTTAGCATTGCAGTTGCAAGCGTTAGTGGCAACACGTTAAAACTAAGCGTTGCAATTATAACCGTTAGTGTCAACATTATAACAGGAAGTGTAGCATTTGCTTACGTTAATTTCAACACGTTAACACGTTGCAACCGTTTATGTCAACATGTTAACACTTAGCATTGCAGTTGCAACCGTTAGTGTCAACATGTTTACACTAAGCGTTGCAGTTGCAACCGTTAATGACAACACGTTAACACTAAGCATTGCGGTTACAATGCGTTAAAACTAAGCGTTGTAGTTGCAACCGTTAATGACAACACGTAAACACTAAGCTTTGCATTTGCAACCATTAAAACCATGTCAACACGTTAAAACTAAGCGTTGTAGTTATAACCGTTAATTGCAACACGTTAGCACTAAGCATTGGATTTGCAACCGTTAATACCGCGGCAACACGTTAAAACTAAGCGTTGCAGTTAAAACCGTTAATGACAACACGTAAACACGAAGCTTTGCATTTGCAACCATTAAAACCATGTCAACACGTTAAAACTAAGCGTTGTAATTATAACCGTTAATTGCAACACGTTAGAACTAAGCATTGGATTTGCAACCGTTAATACTGTGACAACATGTTAAAACTAAGCGTTGCAGATAAAACCATTAATGACAACACGTAAACACTAAGCTTTGCATTTGCAACCGTTAAAACCGTGTCAACACGTTAAAACTAAGCGTTGTAGTTAAAACCGTTAATGGCAACACGTAAACACTAAGCTTTGCATTTGCAACCGTTAAAACAGTTGCAAACGTTAGTGTCAACATGTAAGCACTAAGGGTTACAGTTGCAACCTTTAATGGCAACACGTTAACATTAAGCGTTAGTGGCAACACGTTAAAGCTAAGCGTTGCAGTTGCAAACATTAGTGTCAACATGTAAGCACTAACCGTTGCAGTTGCAACCTTTAAAGGCAACACGTTAACATTAAGCATTGCAGTTGCAAGCGTTAGTGGCAACACGTTAAAACTAAGCGTTGCAGTTAAAACCGTTAGTGTCAACATTATAACAGTAAGTGTAGCATTTGCTTACGTTAATTTCAACACGTTAACACGTTGCAACCGTTTATGGTAACACTTAGCATTGCAGTTGCAACCAGTGTCAACATGTTTACACTAAGCGTTGCAGTTGCAACCGTTAATGACAACACGTTAACACTAAGCATTGCGGTTACAATGCGTTAAAACTAAGCGTTGTAGTTAAAACCGTTAATGACAACACGTAAACACTAAGCTTTGCATTTGCAACAATTAGAACCATGTCAACACGTTAAAACTAAGCGTTGTAGTTATAACCGTTAATTGCAACACGTTAGCACTAAGCATTGGATTTGCAACCGTTAATACCGTGGCAACATGTTAAAACTAAGCGTTGCAGTTAAAACCGTTAATGACAACACGTAAACACTAAGCTTTGCATTTGCAACCGTTAAAACTGTGTCAACACGTTAAAACTAAGCGTTGTATTTAAAACCGTTAATGGCAACACGTAAACACTAAGCTTTGCATTTGCAACCGTTAATACCGTGGCAACATGTTAAAACTAAGCGTTGCAGTTAAAACCGTTAATGACAACACGTAAACACTAAGCTTTGCATTTGCAACCGTTAAAACTGTGTCAACACGGTAAAACTAAGCGTTGTATTTAAAACCGTTAATGGCAACACGTAAACACTAAGCTTTGCATTTGCAACCGTTAAAACAGTTGCAAACGTTAGTGTCAACATGTAAGCACTAACCGTTACAGTTGCAACCTTAAATGCAACACGTTAACATTAAGCGTTAGTGGCAACACGTTAAAGCAACACGTTAACATTAAGCATTGCAGTTGCAAGCGTTAGTGGCAACACGTTAAAACTAAGCGTTGCAGTTACAACCGTAAGTGTCAACATTATAACAGTAAGTGTAGCATTTGCTTCCGTTAATTTCAACACGTTAACACGTTGCAACCGTTTATGTCAACATGTTAACACTTAGCATTGCAGTTGCAACCGTTAGTGTCAACATGTTTACACTAAGCGTTGCAGTTGCAACACGTTAACACTAAGCATTTCGGTTACAATGCGTTAAAACTAAGCGTTGCAGTTACAACCGTTATAACATTATAACAGTGTAGCATTTGCTTACGTTAATTTCAACACGTTAACACGTTGCAACCGTTTATGTCAACACTTAGCATTGCAGTTGCAACCGTTAGTGTCAACATGTTTACACTAAGCGTTGCAGTTGCAACCGTTAATGACAACACGTAAACACTAAGCTTTGCATTTGCAACCATTAAAACCATGTCAACACGCGTTGTAGTTATAACCGTTAATTGCAACACGTTAGCACTAAGCATTGGATTTGCAACCGTTAATACCGTGGCAACATGTTAAAACTAAGCGTTTCAGTTAAAACCGTTAATGCCAACACATAAACACTAAGCTTTGCATTTGCAACCGTTAAAACCGTGTCAACACGTTAAAACTAAGCGTTGTAGTTAAAACCGTTAATGGCAACTAAGCTTTGCATTTGCAACCGTTAAAATAGTTGCAAACGTTAGTGTCAACATGTAAGCACTAAGGGTTACAGTTGCAACCTTTAATGGCAACACGTTAACATTAAGCGTTAGTGGCAACACGTTAAAGCTAGGCGTTGCAGTTGCAAACGTTCGTGTCAACATGTAAGCATTAACCGTTGCAGTTGCAACCTTTAAAGGCAACACGTTAACATTAAGCATTGCAGTTGCAAGCGTTAGTGGCAACACGTTAAAACTAAGCGTTGCAGTTACAACCGTTAGTGTCAACATTACAGTAAGTGTAGCATTTGTTTACGTTAATTTCAACACGTTAACACGTTGCAACCGTTTATGTCAACATGTTAACACTTACCATTGCAGTTGCAACCGTTAGTGTCAACATGTTTACACTAAGCGTTGCAGTTGCAACCGTTAATGACAACACGTTAACACTAAGCATTGCGGTTACAATGCGTTAAAACTAAGCGTTGTAGTTAAAACCGATAATGACAACACGTAAACACTAAGCTTTGCATTTGCAACCATTAAAACCATGTCAACACGTTAAAACTAAGCGTTGTAGTTATAACCGTTAATTGCAGCACGTTAGCACTAAGCATTGGATTTGCAACCGTTAATACCGCGGCAACACGTTAAAACTAAGCGTTGCAGTTGCAACCGTTAATGACAACACGTAAACACTAAGCTTTACATTTGCAACCATTAAAACCATGTCAACACGTTAAAACTAAGCGTTGTAGTTATAACCGTTAATTGCAACACGTTAGCACTAAGCATTGGATTTGCAACCGTTAATACCGTGGCAACATGTTAAAACTAAGCGTTGCAGTTAAAACCGTTAATGACAACACGTAAGCTGCTTTGCATTTGCAACCGTTAAAACCGTGTCAACACGTTGAAACTAGGCGTTGTAGTTAAAACCGTTAATGGCAACACGTAAACACTAAGCTTTGCATTTGCAACCGTTAAAACAGTTGCAAACGTTAGTGTCAACATGGAAGCACTAACCGTTACAGTTGCAACCTTTAATGGCAACACGTTAACATTAAGCGTTAGTGGCAACACGTTAAAGCTAAGCGTTGCAGTTGCAAACGTTAGTGTCAACATGTAAGCACTAACCGTTGCAGTTGCAACCTTTAAAGGCAACACGTTAACATTAAGCATTGCAGTTGCAAGCGTTAGTGGCAACACGTTAAAACTAAGCGTTGTAGTTACAACCGTTAGTTTCAACATAACAGTAAGTGTAGCATTTGCTTACGTTAATTTCAACACGTTAACACGTTGCAACCGTTTATGTCAACATGTTAACACTTAGCATTGCAGTTGCAACCATTAGTGTCAACATGTTTACACTAAGCGTTGCAGTTGCAACCGTTAATTACAACACGTTAACACTCAGCATTGCGGTTACAATGCGTTAAAACTAAGCGTTGTAGTTAAAACCGTTAATGACAACACGTAAACACTAAGCTTTGCAGTTGCAACCATTAAAACCATGTCAACACGTTAAAACTAAGCGTTGTAGTTATAACCGTTAATTGCAACACGTTAGCACTAAGAATTGGATTTGCAACCGTTAATACCGTGGCAACACGTTAAAACTAAGCGTTGCAGTTAAAACCGTTAATGACAACACGTAAACACTAAGCTTTGCATTTGCAATCATTAAAACCATGTCAACACGTTAAAAGTAAGCGTTGTAGTTATAACCGTTAATTGCAACACGTTAGCACTAAGCATTGGATTTGCATCCGTTAATACCGTGACAACATGTTAAAACTAAGCGTTGCAGTTAAAACCGTTAATGACAACACGTAAACACTAAGCTTTGCATTTGCAACCGTTAAAACCGTGTCAACACGTTAAAACTAAGCGTTGTAGTTAAAACCGTTAATGGCAACACGTAAACACTAAGCTTTGCATTTGCAACCGTTAAAACAGTTGCAAACGTTAGTGTCAACATGTAAGCACTAACCGTTACAGTTGCAACCTTTAATGGCAACACGTTAACATTAAGCGTTAGTGGCAACACGTTAAAGCTAAGCGTTGCAGTTGCAAACGTTAGTGTCAACATGTAAGCACTAACCGTTGCAGTTACAACCTTTAAAGGCAACACGTTAACATTAAGCAATGCAGTTGCAAGCGTTAGTGGCAACACGTTAAAACTAAGCATTGCAGTTACAACCGTTAGTGTCAACATTATAACAGTAAGTGTAGCATTTGCTTACGTTAATTTCAACACGTTAACACGTTGCAACCGTTTATGTCAACATGTTAACACTTAGCATTGCAGTTGCAACCATTAGTGTCAACATGTTTACACTAAGCGTTGCAGTTGCAACCGTTAATGACAACACGTTATCACTAAGCATTGCGGTTACAATGCGTTAAAACTAAGCGTTGCAGTTACAACCGTTATTGTCAACATTATAACAGTAAGTGTAGCATTTGCTTACGTTAATTTCAACACGTTAACACGTTGCAACCGTTTATGTCAACACTTAGCATTGCAGTTGCAACCGTTAGTGTCAACATGTTTACACTAAGCGTTGCAGTTGCAACCGTTAATGACAACACGTTAACACTAAGCATTGCGGTTACAATGCGTTAAAACTAAGCGTTGTAGTTAAAACCGTTAATGACAACACGTAAACACTAAGCTTTGCATTTGCAACAATTAGAACCATGTCCACACGTTAAAACTAAGCGTTGTAGTTATAACCGTTAATTGCAACACGTTAGCACTAAGCATTGGATTTGCAACCGTTAATACCGTGGCAACATGTTAAAACTAAGCGTTGCAGTTAAAACCGTTAATGACAACACGTAAACACTAAGCTTTGCATTTGCAACCGTTAAAACTGTGTCAACACGTTAAAACTAAGCGTTGTATTTAAAACCGTTAATGGCAACACGTAAACACTAAGCTTTGCATTTGCAACCGTTAAAACAGTTGCAAACGTTAGTGTCAACATGTAAGCACTAACCGTTACAGTTGCAACCTTAAATGCAACACGTTAACATTAAGCGTTAGTGGCAACACGTTAAAGCAACACGTTAACATTAAGCATTGCAGTTGCAAGCGTTAGTGGCAACACGTTAAAACTAAGCGTGCAGTTACAACCGTAAGTGTCAACATTATAACAGTAAGTGTAGCATTTGCTTACGTTAATTTCAACACGTTAACACGTTGCAACCGTTTATGCCAACATGTTAACACTTAGCATTGCAGTTGCAACCGTTAGTGTCAACATGTTTACACTAAGCGTTGCAGTTGCAACACGTTAACACTAAGCATTTCGGTTACAATGCGTTAAAACTAAGCGTTGCAGTTACAACCGTTATAACATTATAACAGTGTAGCATTTGCTTACGTTAATTTCAACACGTTAACACGTTGCAACCGTTTATGTCAACACTTAGCATTGCAGTTGCAACCGTTAGTGTCAACATGTTTACACTAAGCGTTGCAGTTGCAACCGTTAATGACAACACGTAAACACTAAGCTTTGCATTTGCAACCATTAAAACCATGTCAACACGTTAAAACTAAGCGTTGTAGTTATAACCGTTAATTGCAACACGTTAGCACTAAGCATTGGATTTGCAACCGTTAATACCGTGGCAACATGTTAAAACTAAGCGTTTCAGTTAAAACCGTTAATGCCAACACATAAACACTAAGCTTTGCATTTGCAACCGTTAAAACCGTGTCAACACGTTAAAACTAAGCGTTGTAGTTAAAACCGTTAATGGCAACTAAGCTTTGCATTTGCAACCGTTAAAACAGTTGCAAACGTTAGTGTCAACATGTAAGCACTAAGGGTTACAGTTGCAACCTTTAATGGCAACACGTTAACATTAAGCGTTAGTGGCAACACGTTAAAGCTAGGCGTTGCAGTTGCAAACGTTCGTGTCAACATGTAAGCATTAACCGTTGCAGTTGCAACCTTTAAAGGCAACACGTTAACATTAAGCATTGCAGTTGCAAGCGTTAGTGGCAACACGTTAAAACTAAGCGTTGCAGTTACAACCGTTAGTGTCAACATTACAGTAAGTGTAGCATTTGTTTACGTTAATTTCAACACGTTAACACGTTGCAACCGTTTATGTCAACATGTTAACACTTACCATTGCAGTTGCAACCGTTAGTGTCAACATGTTTACACTAAGCGTTGCAGTTGCAACCGTTAATGACAACACGTTAACACTAAGCATTGCGGTTACAATGCGTTAAAACTAAGCGTTGTAGTTAAAACCGATAATGACAACACGTAAACACTAAGCTTTGCATTTGCAACCATTAAAACCATGTCAACACGTTAAAACTAAGCGTTGTAGTTATAACCGTTAATTGCAGCACGTTAGCACTAAGCATTGGATTTGCAACCGTTAATACCGCGGCAACACGTTAAAACTAAGCGTTGCAGTTGCAACCGTTAATGACAACACGTAAACACTAAGCTTTACATTTGCAACCATTAAAACCATGTCAACACGTTAAAACTAAGCGTTGTAGTTATAACCGTTAATTGCAACACGTTAGCACTAAGCATTGGATTTGCAACCGTTAATATCGTGGCAACATGTTAAAACTAAGCGTTGCAGTTAAAACCGTTAATGACAACACGTAAGCTGCTTTGCATTTGCAACCGTTAAAACCGTGTCAACACGTTGAAACTAGGCGTTGTTACAGTTGCAACCTTTAATGGCAACACGTTAACATTAAGCGTTAGTGGCAACACGTTAAAGCTAAGCGTTGCAGTTGCAAACGTTAGTGTCAACATGTAAGCACTAACCGTTGCAGTTGCAACCTTTAAAGGCAACACGTTAACATTAAGCATTGCAGTTGCAAGCGTTAGTGGCAACACGTTAAAACTAAGCGTTGTAGTTACAACCGTTAGTTTCAACATAACAGTAAGTGTAGCATTTGCTTACGTTAATTTCAACACGTTAACACTTTGCAACCGTTTATGTCAACATGTTAACACTTACCATTGCAGTTGCAACCATTAGTGTCAACATGTTTACACTAAGCGTTGCAGTTGCAACCGTTAATTACAACACGTTAACACTCAGCATTGCGGTTACAATGCGTTAAAACTAAGCGTTGTAGTTAAAACCGTTAATGACAACACGTAAACACTAAGCTTTGCAGTTGCAACCATTAAAACCATGTCAACACGTTAAAACTAAGCGTTGTAGTTATAACCGTTAATTGCAACACGTTAGCACTAAGAATTGGATTTGCAACCGTTAATACCGTGGCAACACGTTAAAACTAAGCGTTGCAGTTAAAACCGTTAATGACAACACGTAAACACTAAGCTTTGCATTTGCAATCATTAAAACCATGTCAACACGTTAAAATTAAGCGTTGTAGTTATAACCGTTAATTGCAACACGTTAGCACTAAGCATTGGATTTGCATCCGTTAATACCGTGACAACATGTTAAAACTAAGCGTTGCAGTTAAAACCGTTAATGACAACACGTAAACACTAAGCTTTGCATTTGCAACCGTTAAAACCGTGTCAACACGTTAAAACTAAGCGTTGTAGTTAAAACCGTTAATGGCAACACGTAAACACTAAGCTTTGCATTTGCAACCGTTAAAACAGTTGCAAACGTTAGTGTCAACATGTAAGCACTAACCGTTACAGTTGCAACCTTTAATGGCAACACGTTAACATTAAGCGTTAGTGGCAACACGTTAAAGCTAAGCGTTGCAGTTGCAAACGTTAGTGTCAACATGTAAGCACTAACCGTTGCAGTTACAACCTTTAAAGGCAACACGTTAACATTAAGCAATGCAGTTGCAAGCGTTAGTGGCAACACGTTAAAACTAAGCATTGCAGTTACAACCGTTAGTGTCAACATTATAACAGTAAGTGTAGCATTTGCTTACGTTAATTTCAACACGTTAACACGTTGCAACCGTTTATGTCAACATGTTAACACTTAGCATTGCAGTTGCAACCATTAGTGTCAACATGTTTACACTAAGCGTTGCAGTTGCAACCGTTAATGACAACACGTTAACACTAAGCATTGCGGTTACAATGCGTTAAAACTAAGCGTTGCAGTTACAACCGTTAGTGTCAACATTATAACAGTAAGTGTAGCATTTGCTTACGTTAATTTCAACACGTTAACACGTTGCAACCGTTTATGTCAACACTTAGCATTGCAGTTGCAACCGTTAGTGTCAACATGTTTACACTAAGCGTTGCAGTTGCAACCGTTAATGACAACACGTTAACACTAAGCATTGCGGTTACAATGCGTTAAAACTAAGCGTTGTAGTTAAAACCGTTAATGACAACACGTAAACACTAAGCTTTGCATTTGCAACAATTAGAACCATGTCCACACGTTAAAACTAAGCGTTGTAGTTATAACCGTTAATTGCAACACGTTAGCACTAAGCATTGGATTTGCAACCGTTAATACCGTGGCAACATGTTAAAACTAAGCGTTGCAGTTAAAACCGTTAATGACAACACGTAAACACTAAGCTTTGCATTTGCAACCGTTAAAACTGTGTCAACACGTTAAAACTAAGCGTTGTATTTAAAACCGTTAATGGCAACACGTAAACACTAAGCTTTGCATTTGCAACCGTTAAAACAGTTGCAAACGTTACTGTCAACATGTAAGCACTAACCGTTACAGTTGCAACCTTAAATGCAACACGTTAACATTAAGCGTTAGTGGCAACACGTTAAAGCAACACGTTAACATTAAGCATTGCAGTTGCAAGCGTTAGTGGCAACACGTTAAAACTAAGCGTGCAGTTACAACCGTAAGTGTCAACATTATAACAGTAAGTGTAGCATTTGCTTACGTTAATTTCAACACGTTAACACGTTGCAACCGTTTATGCCAACATGTTAACACTTAGCATTGCAGTTGCAACCGTTAGTGTCAACATGTTTACACTAAGCGTTGCAGTTGCAACACGTTAACACTAAGCATTTCGGTTACAATGCGTTAAAACTAAGCGTTGCAGTTACAACCGTTATAACATTATAACAGTGTAGCATTTGCTTACGTTAATTTCAACACGTTAACACGTTGCAACCGTTTATGTCAACACTTAGCATTGCAGTTGCAACCGTTAGTGTCAACATGTTTACACTAAGCGTTGCAGTTGCAACCGTTAATGACAACACGTAAACACTAAGCTTTGCATTTGCAACCATTAAAACCATGTCAACACGTTAAAACTAAGCGTTGTAGTTATAACCGTTAATTGCAACACGTTAGCACTAAGCATTGGATTTGCAACCGTTAATACCGTGGCAACATGTTAAAACTAAGCGTTTCAGTTAAAACCGTTAATGCCAACACATAAACACTAAGCTTTGCATTTCAACCGTTAAAACCGTGTCAACACGTTAAAACTAAGCGTTGTAGTTAAAACCGTTAATGGCAACTAAGCTTTGCATTTGCAACCGTTAAAACAGTTGCAAACGTTAGTGTCAACATGTAAGCACTAAGGGTTACAGTTGCAACCTTTAATGGCAACACGTTAACATTAAGCGTTAGTGGCAACACGTTAAAGCTAGGCGTTGCAGTTGCAAACGTTCGTGTCAACATGTAAGCATTAACCGTTGCAGTTGCAACCTTTAAAGGCAACACGTTAACATTAAGCATTGCAGTTGCAAGCGTTAGTGGCAACACGTTAAAACTAAGCGTTGCAGTTACAACCGTTAGTGTCAACATTACAGTAAGTGTAGCATTTGTTTACGTTAATTTCAACACGTTAACACGTTGCAACCGTTTATGTCAACATGTTAACACTTAGCATTGCAGTTGCAACCGTTAGTGTCAACATGTTTACACTAAGCGTTGCAGTTGCAACCGTTAATGACAACACGTTAACACTAAGCATTGCGGTTACAATGCGTTAAAACTAAGCGTCGCAGTTACAACCGTTAGTGTCAACATTATAACAGTAAGTGTAGCATTTGCTTACGTTAATTTCAACACGTTAACACGTTGCAACCGTTTATGTCAACACTTAGCATTGCAGTTGCAACCGTTAGTGTCAACATGTTTACACTAAGCGTTGCAGTTGCAACCGTTAATGACAACACGTAAACACTAAGCTTTGCATTTGCAACTATTAAAACCATGTCAACACGTTAAAACTAAGCGTTGTAGTTATAACCGTTAATTGCAACACGTTAGCACTAAGCATTGGATTTGCAACCGTTAATACCGTGGCAACATGTTAAAACTAAGCGTTGCAGTTAAAACCGTTAATGACAACACGTAAACACTAAGCTTTACATTTGCAACCATTAAAACCGTGTCAACACGTTAAAACTAAGCGTTGTAGTTAAAGCCGTTAATGGCAACACGTAAACACAAAGCTTTGCATTTGCAACCGTTAAAACAGTTGCAAACGTTACTGTCAACATTTAAGCACTAACCGTTACAGTTGCAACCTTTAATGGCAAGACGTTAACATTAAGCGTTAGTGGCAACACGTTAAAGCTAAGCGTTGCAGTTGCAAACGTTAGTGTCAACATGTAAGCATTAACCGTTGCAGTTGCAACCTTTAAAGGCAACACGTTAACATTTAGCATTGCAGTTGCAAGCGTTAGTGGCAACACGTTAAAACTAAGCGTTGCAATTATAACCGTTAGTGTCAACATTATAACAGGAAGTGTAGCATTTGCTTACGTTAATTTCAACACGTTAACACGTTGCAACCGTTTATGTCAACATGTTAACACTTAGCATTGCAGTTGCAACCGTTAGTGTCAACATGTTTACACTAAGCGTTGCAGTTGCAACCGTTAATTACAACACGTTAACACTCAGCATTGCGGTTACAATGCGTTAAAACTAAGCGTTGTAGTTGCAACCGTTAATGACAACACGTAAACACTAAGCTTTGCATTTGCAACCATTAAAACCATGTCAACACGTTAAAACTAAGCGTTGTAGTTATAACCGTTAATTGCAACACGTTAGCACTAAGCATTGGATTTGCAACCGTTAATACCGCGGCAACACGTTAAAACTAAGCGTTGCAGTTAAAACCGTTAATGACAACACGTAAACACGAAGCTTTGCATTTGCAACCATTAAAACCATGTCAACACGTTAAAACTAAGCGTTGTAATTATAACCGTTAATTGCAACACGTTAGAACTAAGCATTGGATTTGCAACCGTTAATACTGTGACAACATGTTAAAACTAAGCGTTGCAGATAAAACCATTAATGACAACACGTAAACACTAAGCTTTGCATTTGCAACCGTTAAAACCGTGTCAACACGTTAAAACTAAGCGTTGTAGTTAAAACCGTTAATGGCAACACGTAAACACTAAGCTTTGCATTTGCAACCGTTAAAACAGTTGCAAACGTTAGTGTCAACATGTAAGCACTAAGGGTTACAGTTGCAACCTTTAATGGCAACACGTTAACATTAAGCGTTAGTGGCAACACGTTAAAGCTAAGCGTTGCAGTTGCAAACATTAGTGTCAACATGTAAGCACTAACCGTTGCAGTTGCAACCTTTAAAGGCAACACGTTAACATTAAGCATTGCAGTTGCAAGCGTTAGTGGCAACACGTTAAAACTAAGCGTTGCAGTTAAAACCGTTAGTGTCAACATTATAACAGTAAGTGTAGCATTTGCTTACGTTAATTTCAACACGTTAACACGTTGCAACCGTTTATGGTAACACTTAGCATTGCAGTTGCAACCAGTGTCAACATGTTTACACTAAGCGTTGCAGTTGCAACCGTTAATGACAACACGTTAACACTAAGCATTGCGGTTACAATGCGTTAAAACTAAGCGTTGTAGTTAAAACCGTTAATGACAACACGTAAACACTAAGCTTTGCATTTGCAACAATTAGAACCATGTCAACACGTTAAAACTAAGCGTTGTAGTTATAACCGTTAATTGCAACACGTTAGCACTAAGCATTGGATTTGCAACCGTTAATACCGTGGCAACATGTTAAAACTAAGCGTTGCAGTTAAAACCGTTAATGACAACACGTAAACACTAAGCTTTGCATTTGCAACCGTTAAAACTGTGTCAACACGTTAAAACTAAGCGTTGTATTTAAAACCGTTAATGGCAACACGTAAACACTAAGCTTTGCATTTGCAACCGTTAATACCGTGGCAACATGTTAAAACTAAGCGTTGCAGTTAAAACCGTTAATGACAACACGTAAACACTAAGCTTTGCATTTGCAACCGTTAAAACTGTGTCAACACGGTAAAACTAAGCGTTGTATTTAAAACCGTTAATGGCAACACGTAAACACTAAGCTTTGCATTTGCAACCGTTAAAACAGTTGCAAACGTTAGTGTCAACATGTAAGCACTAACCGTTACAGTTGCAACCTTAAATGCAACACGTTAACATTAAGCGTTAGTGGCAACACGTTAAAGCAACACGTTAACATTAAGCATTGCAGTTGCAAGCGTTAGTGGCAACACGTTAAAACTAAGCGTTGCAGTTACAACCGTAAGTGTCAACATTATAACAGTAAGTGTAGCATTTGCTTCCGTTAATTTCAACACGTTAACACGTTGCAACCGTTTATGTCAACATGTTAACACTTAGCATTGCAGTTGCAACCGTTAGTGTCAACATGTTTACACTAAGCGTTGCAGTTGCAACACGTTAACACTAAGCATTTCGGTTACAATGCGTTAAAACTAAGCGTTGCAGTTACAACCGTTATAACATTATAACAGTGTAGCATTTGCTTACGTTAATTTCAACACGTTAACACGTTGCAACCGTTTATGTCAACACTTAGCATTGCAGTTGCAACCGTTAGTGTCAACATGTTTACACTAAGCGTTGCAGTTGCAACCGTTAATGACAACACGTAAACACTAAGCTTTGCATTTGCAACCATTAAAACCATGTCAACACGCGTTGTAGTTATAACCGTTAATTGCAACACGTTAGCACTAAGCATTGGATTTGCAACCGTTAATACCGTGGCAACATGTTAAAACTAAGCGTTTCAGTTAAAACCGTTAATGCCAACACATAAACACTAAGCTTTGCATTTGCAACCGTTAAAACCGTGTCAACACGTTAAAACTAAGCGTTGTAGTTAAAACCGTTAATGGCAACTAAGCTTTGCATTTGCAACCGTTAAAATAGTTGCAAACGTTAGTGTCAACATGTAAGCACTAAGGGTTACAGTTGCAACCTTTAATGGCAACACGTTAACATTAAGCGTTAGTGGCAACACGTTAAAGCTAGGCGTTGCAGTTGCAAACGTTCGTGTCAACATGTAAGCATTAACCGTTGCAGTTGCAACCTTTAAAGGCAACACGTTAACATTAAGCATTGCAGTTGCAAGCGTTAGTGGCAACACGTTAAAACTAAGCGTTGCAGTTACAACCGTTAGTGTCAACATTACAGTAAGTGTAGCATTTGTTTACGTTAATTTCAACACGTTAACACGTTGCAACCGTTTATGTCAACATGTTAACACTTACCATTGCAGTTGCAACCGTTAGTGTCAACATGTTTACACTAAGCGTTGCAGTTGCAACCGTTAATGACAACACGTTAACACTAAGCATTGCGGTTACAATGCGTTAAAACTAAGCGTTGTAGTTAAAACCGATAATGACAACACGTAAACACTAAGCTTTGCATTTGCAACCATTAAAACCATGTCAACACGTTAAAACTAAGCGTTGTAGTTATAACCGTTAATTGCAGCACGTTAGCACTAAGCATTGGATTTGCAACCGTTAATACCGCGGCAACACGTTAAAACTAAGCGTTGCAGTTGCAACCGTTAATGACAACACGTAAACACTAAGCTTTACATTTGCAACCATTAAAACCATGTCAACACGTTAAAACTAAGCGTTGTAGTTATAACCGTTAATTGCAACACGTTAGCACTAAGCATTGGATTTGCAACCGTTAATACCGTGGCAACATGTTAAAACTAAGCGTTGCAGTTAAAACCGTTAATGACAACACGTAAGCTGCTTTGCATTTGCAACCGTTAAAACCGTGTCAACACGTTGAAACTAGGCGTTGTAGTTAAAACCGTTAATGGCAACACGTAAACACTAAGCTTTGCATTTGCAACCGTTAAAACAGTTGCAAACGTTAGTGTCAACATGGAAGCACTAACCGTTACAGTTGCAACCTTTAATGGCAACACGTTAACATTAAGCGTTAGTGGCAACACGTTAAAGCTAAGCGTTGCAGTTGCAAACGTTAGTGTCAACATGTAAGCACTAACCGTTGCAGTTGCAACCTTTAAAGGCAACACGTTAACATTAAGCATTGCAGTTGCAAGCGTTAGTGGCAACACGTTAAAACTAAGCGTTGTAGTTACAACCGTTAGTTTCAACATAACAGTAAGTGTAGCATTTGCTTACGTTAATTTCAACACGTTAACACGTTGCAACCGTTTATGTCAACATGTTAACACTTAGCATTGCAGTTGCAACCATTAGTGTCAACATGTTTACACTAAGCGTTGCAGTTGCAACCGTTAATTACAACACGTTAACACTCAGCATTGCGGTTACAATGCGTTAAAACTAAGCGTTGTAGTTAAAACCGTTAATGACAACACGTAAACACTAAGCTTTGCAGTTGCAACCATTAAAACCATGTCAACACGTTAAAACTAAGCGTTGTAGTTATAACCGTTAATTGCAACACGTTAGCACTAAGAATTGGATTTGCAACCGTTAATACCGTGGCAACACGTTAAAACTAAGCGTTGCAGTTAAAACCGTTAATGACAACACGTAAACACTAAGCTTTGCATTTGCAATCATTAAAACCATATCAACACGTTAAAAGTAAGCGTTGTAG
The DNA here is from genome assembly GCA_964017185.1 of Rugalucina vietnamica. Lineage (NCBI taxonomy): Eukaryota > Metazoa > Mollusca > Bivalvia > Lucinida > Lucinidae > Rugalucina > Rugalucina vietnamica. Next base: position 37,577,963 of record OZ024877.1, read on the forward strand.
TTATAACCGTTAATTGCAACACGTTAGCACTAAGCATTGGATTTGCATCCGTTAATACCGTGACAACATGTTAAAACTAAGCGTTGCAGTTAAAACCGTTAATGACAACACGTAAACACTAAGCTTTGCATTTGCAACCGTTAAAACCGTGTCAACACGTTAAAACTAAGCGTTGTAGTTAAAACCGTTAATGGCAACACGTAAACACTAAGCTTTGCATTTGCAACCGTTAAAACAGTTGCAAACGTTAGTGTCAACATGTAAGCACTAACCGTTACAGTTGCAACCTTTAATGGCAACACGTTAACATTAAGCGTTAGTGGCAACACGTTAAAGCTAAGCGTTGCAGTTGCAAACGTTAGTGTCAACATGTAAGCACTAACCGTTGCAGTTACAACCTTTAAAGGCAACACGTTAACATTAAGCAATGCAGTTGCAAGCGTTAGTGGCAACACGTTAAAACTAAGCATTGCAGTTACAACCGTTAGTGTCAACATTATAACAGTAAGTGTAGCATTTGCTTACGTTAATTTCAACACGTTAACACGTTGCAACCGTTTATGTCAACATGTTAACACTTAGCATTGCAGTTGCAACCATTAGTGTAGTTAAAACCGTTAATGACAACACGTAAACACTAAGCTTTGCAGTTGCAACCATTAAAACCATGTCAACACGTTAAAACTAAGCGTTGTAGTTATAACCGTTAATTGCAACACGTTAGCACTAAGAATTGGATTTGCAACCGTTAATACCGTGGCAACACGTTAAAACTAAGCGTTGCAGTTAAAACCGTTAATGACAACACGTAAACACTAAGCTTTGCATTTGCAATCATTAAAACCATGTCAACACGTTAAAATTAAGCGTTGTAGTTATAACCGTTAATTGCAACACGTTAGCACTAAGCATTGGATTTGCATCCGTTAATACCGTGACAACATGTTTACACTAAGCGTTGCAGTTGCAACCGTTAATGACAACACGTTAACACTAAGCATTGCGGTTACAATGCGTTAAAACTAAGCGTTGCAGTTACAACCGTTAGTGTCAACATTATAACAGTAAGTGTAGCATTTGCTTACGTTAATTTCAACACGTTAACACGTTGCAACCGTTTATGTCAACACTTAGCATTGCAGTTGCAACCGTTAGTGTCAACATGTTTACACTAAGCGTTGCAGTTGCAACCGTTAATGACAACACGTTAACACTAAGCATTGCGGTTACAATGCGTTAAAACTAAGCGTTGTAGTTAAAACCGTTAATGACAACACGTAAACACTAAGCTTTGCATTTGCAACAATTAGAACCATGTCCACACGTTAAAACTAAGCGTTGTAGTTATAACCGTTAATTGCAACACGTTAGCACTAAGCATTGGATTTGCAACCGTTAATACCGTGGCAACATGTTAAAACTAAGCGTTGCAGTTAAAACCGTTAATGACAACACGTAAACACTAAGCTTTGCATTTGCAACCGTTAAAACTGTGTCAACACGTTAAAACTAAGCGTTGTATTTAAAACCGTTAATGGCAACACGTAAACACTAAGCTTTGCATTTGCAACCGTTAAAACAGTTGCAAACGTTAGTGTCAACATGTAAGCACTAACCGTTACAGTTGCAACCTTAAATGCAACACGTTAACATTAAGCGTTAGTGGCAACACGTTAAAGCAACACGTTAACATTAAGCATTGCAGTTGCAAGCGTTAGTGGCAACACGTTAAAACTAAGCGTTGCAGTTACAACCGTAAGTGTCAACATTATAACAGTAAGTGTAGCATTTGCTTCCGTTAATTTCAACACGTTAACACGTTGCAACCGTTTATGTCAACATGTTAACACTTAGCATTGCAGTTGCAACCGTTAGTGTCAACATGTTTACACTAAGCGTTGCAGTTGCAACACGTTAACACTAAGCATTTCGGTTACAATGCGTTAAAACTAAGCGTTGCAGTTACAACCGTTATAACATTATAACAGTGTAGCATTTGCTTACGTTAATTTCAACACGTTAACACGTTGCAACCGTTTATGTCAACACTTAGCATTGCAGTTGCAACCGTTAGTGTCAACATGTTTACACTAAGCGTTGCAGTTGCAACCGTTAATGACAACACGTAAACACTAAGCTTTGCATTTGCAACCATTAAAACCATGTCAACACGCGTTGTAGTTATAACCGTTAATTGCAACACGTTAGCACTAAGCATTGGATTTGCAACCGTTAATACCGTGGCAACATGTTAAAACTAAGCGTTTCAGTTAAAACCGTTAATGCCAACACATAAACACTAAGCTTTGCATTTGCAACCGTTAAAACCGTGTCAACACGTTAAAACTAAGCGTTGTAGTTAAAACCGTTAATGGCAACTAAGCTTTGCATTTGCAACCGTTAAAACAGTTGCAAACGTTAGTGTCAACATGTAAGCACTAAGGGTTACAGTTGCAACCTTTAATGGCAACACGTTAACATTAAGCGTTAGTGGCAACACGTTAAAGCTAGGCGTTGCAGTTGCAAACGTTCGTGTCAACATGTAAGCATTAACCGTTGCAGTTGCAACCTTTAAAGGCAACACGTTAACATTAAGCATTGCAGTTGCAAGCGTTAGTGGCAACACGTTAAAACTAAGCGTTGCAGTTACAACCGTTAGTGTCAACATTACAGTAAGTGTAGCATTTGTTTACGTTAATTTCAACACGTTAACACGTTGCAACCGTTTATGTCAACATGTTAACACTTACCATTGCAGTTGCAACCGTTAGTGTCAACATGTTTACACTAAGCGTTGCAGTTGCAACCGTTAATGACAACACGTTAACACTAAGCATTGCGGTTACAATGCGTTAAAACTAAGCGTTGTAGTTAAAACCGATAATGACAACACGTAAACACTAAGCTTTGCATTTGCAACCATTAAAACCATGTCAACACGTTAAAACTAAGCGTTGTAGTTATAACCGTTAATTGCAGCACGTTAGCACTAAGCATTGGATTTGCAACCGTTAATACCGCGGCAACACGTTAAAACTAAGCGTTGCAGTTGCAACCGTTAATGACAACACGTAAACACTAAGCTTTACATTTGCAACCATTAAAACCATGTCAACACGTTAAAACTAAGCGTTGTAGTTATAACCGTTAATTGCAACACGTTAGCACTAAGCATTGGATTTGCAACCGTTAATACCGTGGCAACATGTTAAAACTAAGCGTTGCAGTTAAAACCGTTAATGACAACACGTAAGCTGCTTTGCATTTGCAACCGTTAAAACCGTGTCAACACGTTGAAACTAGGCGTTGTAGTTAAAACCGTTAATGGCAACACGTAAACACTAAGCTTTGCATTTGCAACCGTTAAAACAGTTGCAAACGTTAGTGTCAACATGGAAGCACTAACCGTTACAGTTGCAACCTTTAATGGCAACACGTTAACATTAAGCGTTAGTGGCAACACGTTAAAGCTAAGCGTTGCAGTTGCAAACGTTAGTGTCAACATGTAAGCACTAACCGTTGCAGTTGCAACCTTTAAAGGCAACACGTTAACATTAAGCATTGCAGTTGCAAGCGTTAGTGGCAACACGTTAAAACTAAGCGTTGTAGTTACAACCGTTAGTTTCAACATAACAGTAAGTGTAGCATTTGCTTACGTTAATTTCAACACGTTAACACGTTGCAACCGTTTATGTCAACATGTTAACACTTAGCATTGCAGTTGCAACCATTAGTGTCAACATGTTTACACTAAGCGTTGCAGTTGCAACCGTTAATTACAACACGTTAACACTCAGCATTGCGGTTACAATGCGTTAAAACTAAGCGTTGTAGTTAAAACCGTTAATGACAACACGTAAACACTAAGCTTTGCAGTTGCAACCATTAAAACCATGTCAACACGTTAAAACTAAGCGTTGTAGTTATAACCGTTAATTGCAACACGTTAGCACTAAGAATTGGATTTGCAACCGTTAATACCGTGGCAACACGTTAAAACTAAGCGTTGCAGTTAAAACCGTTAATGACAACACGTAAACACTAAGCTTTGCATTTGCAATCATTAAAACCATGTCAACACGTTAAAATTAAGCGTTGTAGTTATAACCTTTAATTGCAACACGTTAGCACTAAGCATTGGATTTGCATCCGTTAATACCGTGACAACATGTTAAAACTAAGCGTTGCAGTTAAAGCCGTTAATGACAACACGTAAACACTAAGCTTTGCATTTGCAACCGTTAAAACCGTGTCAACACGTTAAAACTAAGCGTTGTAGTTAAAACCGTTAATGGCAACACGTAAACACTAAGCTTTGCATTTGCAACCGTTAAAACAGTTGCAAACGTTAGTGTCAACATGTAAGCACTAACCGTTACAGTTGCAACCTTTAATGGCAACACGTTAACATTAAGCGTTAGTGGCAACACGTTAAAGCTAAGCGTTGCAGTTGCAAACGTTAGTGTCAACATGTAAGCACTAACCGTTGCAGTTACAACCTTTAAAGGCAACACGTTAACATTAAGCAATGCAGTTGCAAGCGTTAGTGGCAACACGTTAAAACTAAGCATTGCAGTTACAACCGTTAGTGTCAACATTATAACAGTAAGTGTAGCATTTGCTTACGTTAATTTCAACACGTTAACACGTTGCAACCGTTTATGTCAACATGTTAACACTTAGCATTGCAGTTGCAACCATTAGTGTCAACATGTTTACACTAAGCGTTGCAGTTGCAACCGTTAATGACAACACGTTATCACTAAGCATTGCGGTTACAATGCGTTAAAACTAAGCGTTGCAGTTACAACCGTTATTGTCAACATTATAACAGTAAGTGTAGCATTTGCTTACGTTAATTTCAACACGTTAACACGTTGCAACCGTTTATGTCAACACTTAGCATTGCAGTTGCAACCGTTAGTGTCAACATGTTTACACTAAGCGTTGCAGTTGCAACCGTTAATGACAACACGTTAACACTAAGCATTGCGGTTACAATGCGTTAAAACTAAGCGTTGTAGTTAAAACCGTTAATGACAACACGTAAACACTAAGCTTTGCATTTGCAACAATTAGAACCATGTCCACACGTTAAAACTAAGCGTTGTAGTTATAACCGTTAATTGCAACACGTTAGCACTAAGCATTGGATTTGCAACCGTTAATACCGTGGCAACATGTTAAAACTAAGCGTTGCAGTTAAAACCGTTAATGACAACACGTAAACACTAAGCTTTGCATTTGCAACCGTTAAAACTGTGTCAACACGTTAAAACTAAGCGTTGTATTTAAAACCGTTAATGGCAACACGTAAACACTAAGCTTTGCATTTGCAACCGTTAAAACAGTTGCAAACGTTAGTGTCAACATGTAAGCACTAACCGTTACAGTTGCAACCTTAAATGCAACACGTTAACATTAAGCGTTAGTGGCAACACGTTAAAGCAACACGTTAACATTAAGCATTGCAGTTGCAAGCGTTAGTGGCAACACGTTAAAACTAAGCGTGCAGTTACAACCGTAAGTGTCAACATTATAACAGTAAGTGTAGCATTTGCTTACGTTAATTTCAACACGTTAACACGTTGCAACCGTTTATGCCAACATGTTAACACTTAGCATTGCAGTTGCAACCGTTAGTGTCAACATGTTTACACTAAGCGTTGCAGTTGCAACACGTTAACACTAAGCATTTCGGTTACAATGCGTTAAAACTAAGCGTTGCAGTTACAACCGTTATAACATTATAACAGTGTAGCATTTGCTTACGTTAATTTCAACACGTTAACACGTTGCAACCGTTTATGTCAACACTTAGCATTGCAGTTGCAACCGTTAGTGTCAACATGTTTACACTAAGCGTTGCAGTTGCAACCGTTAATGACAACACGTAAACACTAAGCTTTGCATTTGCAACCATTAAAACCATGTCAACACGTTAAAACTAAGCGTTGTAGTTATAACCGTTAATTGCAACACGTTAGCACTAAGCATTGGATTTGCAACCGTTAATACCGTGGCAACATGTTAAAACTAAGCGTTTCAGTTAAAACCGTTAATGCCAACACATAAACACTAAGCTTTGCATTTGCAACCGTTAAAACCGTGTCAACACGTTAAAACTAAGCGTTGTAGTTAAAACCGTTAATGGCAACTAAGCTTTGCATTTGCAACCGTTAAAACAGTTGCAAACGTTAGTGTCAACATGTAAGCACTAAGGGTTACAGTTGCAACCTTTAATGGCAACATGTTAACATTAAGCGTTAGTGGCAACACGTTAAAGCTAGGCGTTGCAGTTGCAAACGTTCGTGTCAACATGTAAGCATTAACCGTTGCAGTTGCAACCTTTAAAGGCAACACGTTAACATTAAGCATTGCAGTTGCAAGCGTTAGTGGCAACACGTTAAAACTAAGCGTTGCAGTTACAACCGTTAGTGTCAACATTACAGTAAGTGTAGCATTTGTTTACGTTAATTTCAACACGTTAACACGTTGCAACCGTTTATGTCAACATGTTAACACTTACCATTGCAGTTGCAACCGTTAGTGTCAACATGTTTACACTAAGCGTTGCAGTTGCAACCGTTAATGACAACACGTTAACACTAAGCATTGCGGTTACAATGCGTTAAAACTAAGCGTTGTAGTTAAAACCGATAATGACAACACGTAAACACTAAGCTTTGCATTTGCAACCATTAAAACCATGTCAACACGTTAAAACTAAGCGTTGTAGTTATAACCGTTAATTGCAGCACGTTAGCACTAAGCATTGGATTTGCAACCGTTAATACCGCGGCAACACGTTAAAACTAAGCGTTGCAGTTGCAACCGTTAATGACAACACGTAAACACTAAGCTTTACATTTGCAACCATTAAAACCATGTCAACACGTTAAAACTAAGCGTTGTAGTTATAACCGTTAATTGCAACACGTTAGCACTAAGCATTGGATTTGCAACCGTTAATACCGTGGCAACATGTTAAAACTAAGCGTTGCAGTTAAAACCGTTAATGACAACACGTAAGCTGCTTTGCATTTGCAACCGTTAAAACCGTGTCAACACGTTGAAACTAGGCGTTGTTACAGTTGCAACCTTTAATGGCAACACGTTAACATTAAGCGTTAGTGGCAACACGTTAAAGCTAAGCGTTGCAGTTGCAAACGTTAGTGTCAACATGTAAGCACTAACCGTTGCAGTTGCAACCTTTAAAGGCAACACGTTAACATTAAGCATTGCAGTTGCAAGCGTTAGTGGCAACACGTTAAAACTAAGCGTTGTAGTTACAACCGTTAGTTTCAACATAACAGTAAGTGTAGCATTTGCTTACGTTAATTTCAACACGTTAACACTTTGCAATCGTTTATGTCAACATGTTAACACTTAGCATTGCAGTTGCAACCATTAGTGTCAACATGTTTACACTAAGCGTTGCAGTTGCAACCGTTAATTACAACACGTTAACACTCAGCATTGCGGTTACAATGCGTTAAAACTAAGCGTTGTAGTTAAAACCGTTAATGACAACACGTAAACACTAAGCTTTGCAGTTGCAACCATTAAAACCATGTCAACACGTTAAAACTAAGCGTTGTAGTTATAACCGTTAATTGCAACACGTTAGCACTAAGAATTGGATTTGCAACCGTTAATACCGTGGCAACACGTTAAAACTAAGCGTTGCAGTTAAAACCGTTAATGACAACACGTAAACACTAAGCTTTGCATTTGCAATCATTAAAACCATGTCAACACGTTAAAATTAAGCGTTGTAGTTATAACCGTTAATTGCAACACGTTAGCACTAAGCATTGGATTTGCATCCGTTAATACCGTGACAACATGTTAAAACTAAGCGTTGCAGTTAAAACCGTTAATGACAACACGTAAACACTAAGCTTTGCATTTGCAACCGTTAAAACCGTGTCAACACGTTAAAACTAAGCGTTGTAGTTAAAACCGTTAATGGCAACACGTAAACACTAAGCTTTGCATTTGCAACCGTTAAAACAGTTGCAAACGTTAGTGTCAACATGTAAGCACTAACCGTTACAGTTGCAACCTTTAATGGCAACACGTTAACATTAAGCGTTAGTGGCAACACGTTAAAGCTAAGCGTTGCAGTTGCAAACGTTAGTGTCAACATGTAAGCACTAACCGTTGCAGTTACAACCTTTAAAGGCAACACGTTAACATTAAGCAATGCAGTTGCAAGCGTTAGTGGCAACACGTTAAAACTAAGCATTGCAGTTACAACCGTTAGTGTCAACATTATAACAGTAAGTGTAGCATTTGCTTACGTTAATTTCAACACGTTAACACGTTGCAACCGTTTATGTCAACATGTTAACACTTAGCATTGCAGTTGCAACCATTAGTGTCAACATGTTTACACTAAGCGTTGCAGTTGCAACCGTTAATGACAACACGTTAACACTAAGCATTGCGGTTACAATGCGTTAAAACTAAGCGTTGCAGTTACAACCGTTAGTGTCAACATTATAACAGTAAGTGTAGCATTTGCTTACGTTAATTTCAACACGTTAACACGTTGCAACCGTTTATGTCAACACTTAGCATTGCAGTTGCAACCGTTAGTGTCAACATGTTTACACTAAGCGTTGCAGTTGCAACCGTTAATGACAACACGTTAACACTAAGCATTGCGGTTACAATGCGTTAAAACTAAGCGTTGTAGTTAAAACCGTTAATGACAACACGTAAACACTAAGCTTTGCATTTGCAACAATTAGAACCATGTCCACACGTTAAAACTAAGCGTTGTAGTTATAACCGTTAATTGCAACACGTTAGCACTAAGCATTGGATTTGCAACCGTTAATACCGTGGCAACATGTTAAAACTAAGCGTTGCAGTTAAAACCGTTAATGACAACACGTAAACACTAAGCTTTGCATTTGCAACCGTTAAAACTGTGTCAACACGTTAAAACTAAGCGTTGTATTTAAAACCGTTAATGGCAACACGTAAACACTAAGCTTTGCATTTGCAACCGTTAAAACAGTTGCAAACGTTAGTGTCAACATGTAAGCACTAACCGTTACAGTTGCAACCTTAAATGCAACACGTTAACATTAAGCGTTAGTGGCAACACGTTAAAGCAACACGTTAACATTAAGCATTGCAGTTGCAAGCGTTAGTGGCAACACGTTAAAACTAAGCGTGCAGTTACAACCGTAAGTGTCAACATTATAACAGTAAGTGTAGCATTTGCTTACGTTAATTTCAACACGTTAACACGTTGCAACCGTTTATGCCAACATGTTAACACTTAGCATTGCAGTTAGTGTCAACATGTTTACACTAAGCGTTGCAGTTGCAACACGTTAACACTAAGCATTTCGGTTACAATGCGTTAAAACTAAGCGTTGCAGTTACAACCGTTATAACATTATAACAGTGTAGCATTTGCTTACGTTAATTTCAACACGTTAACACGTTGCAACCGTTGCAGTTGCAACCGTTAGTGTCAACATGTTTACACTAAGCGTTGCAGTTGCAACCGTTAATGACAACACGTAAACACTAAGCTTTGCATTTGCAACCATTAAAACCATGTCAACACGTTAAAACTAAGCGTTGTAGTTATAACCGTTAATTGCAACACGTTAGCACTAAGCATTGGATTTGTAACCGTTAATACCGTGGCAACATGTTAAAACTAAGCGTTTCAGTTAAAACCGTTAATGCCAACACATAAACACTAAGCTTTGCATTTCAACCGTTAAAACCGTGTCAACACGTTAAAACTAAGCGTTGTAGTTAAAACCGTTAATGGCAACTAAGCTTTGCATTTGCAACCGTTAAAACAGTTGCAAACGTTAGTGTCAACATGTAAGCACTAAGGGTTACAGTTGCAACCTTTAATGGCAACACGTTAACATTAAGCGTTAGTGGCAACACGTTAAAGCTAGGCGTTGCAGTTGCAAACGTTCGTGTCAACATGTAAGCATTAACCGTTGCAGTTGCAACCTTTAAAGGCAACACGTTAACATTAAGCATTGCAGTTGCAAGCGTTAGTGGCAACACGTTAAAACTAAGCGTTGCAGTTACAACCGTTAGTGTCAACATTACAGTAAGTGTAGCATTTGTTTACGTTAATTTCAACACGTTAACACGTTGCAACCGTTTATGTCAACATGTTAACACTTACCATTGCAGTTGCAACCGTTAGTGTCAACATGTTTACACTAAGCGTTGCAGTTGCAACCGTTAATGACAACACGTTAACACTAAGCATTGCGGTTGCAATGCGTTAAAACTAAGCGTTGTAGTTAAAACCGATAATGACAACACGTAAACACTAAGCTTTGCATTTGCAACCATTAAAACCATGACAACACGTTAAAACTAAGCGTTGTAGTTATAACCGTTAATTGCAGCACGTTAGCACTAAGCATTGGATTTGCAACCGTTAATACCGCGGCAACACGTTAAAACTAAGCGTTGCAGTTGCAACCGTTAATGACAACACGTAAACACTAAGCTTTACATTTGCAACCATTAAAACCATGTCAACACGTTAAAACTAAGCGTTGTAGTTATAACCGTTAATTGCAACACGTTAGCACTAAGCATTGGATTTGCAACCGTTAATACCGTGGCAACATGTTAAAACTAAGCGTTGCAGTTAAAACCGTTAATGACAACACGTAAGCTGCTTTGCATTTGCAACCGTTAAAACCGTGTCAACACGTTGAAACTAGGCGTTGTAGTTAAAACCGTTAATGGCAACACGTAAACACTAAGCTTTGCATTTGCAACCGTTAAAACAGTTGCAAACGTTAGTGTCAACATGGAAGCACTAACCGTTACAGTTGCAACCTTTAATGGCAACACGTTAACATTAAGCGTTAGTGGCAACACGTTAAAGCTAAGCGTTGCAGTTGCAAACGTTAGTGTCAACATGTAAGCACAGTTGCAACCTTTAAAGGCAACACGTTAACATTAAGCATTGCAGTTGCAAGCGTTAGTGGCAACACGTTAAAACTAAGCGTTGTAGTTACAACCGTTAGTTTCAACATAACAGTAAGTGTAGCATTTGCTTACGTTAATTTCAACACGTTAACACGTTGCAACCGTTTATGTCAACATGTTAACACTTAGCATTGCACTTGCAACCATTAGTGTCAACATGTTTACACTAAGCGTTGCAGTTGCAACCGTTAATTACAACACGTTAACACTCAGCATTGCGGTTACAATGCGTTAAAACTAAGCGTTGTAGTTAAAACCGTTAATGACAACACGTAAACACTAAGCTTTGCAGTTGCAACCATTAAAACCATGTCAACACGTTAAAACTAAGCGTTGTAGTTAAAACCGTTAATGGCAACACGTAAACACTAAGCTTTGCATTTGCAACCGTTAAAACAGTTGCAAACGTTAGTGTCAACATGTAAGCACTAACCGTTACAGTTGCAACCTTTAATGGCAACACGTTAACATTAAGCGTTAGTGGCAACACGTATAAGCTAAGCGTTGCAGTTGCAAACGTTAGTGTCAACATGTAAGCACTAACCGTTGCAGTTACAACCTTTAAAGGCAACACGTTAACATTAAGCAATGCAGTTGCAAGCGTTAGTGGCAACACGTTAAAACTAAGCATTGCAGTTACAATCGTTAGTGTCAACATTATAACAGTAAGTGTAGCATTTGCTTACGTTAATTTCAACACGTTAACACGTTGCTACTTAGCATTGCAGTTGCAACCATTAGTGTCAACATGTTTACACTAAGCGTTGCAGTTGCAACCGTTAATGACAACACGTTAACACTAAGCATTGCGGTTACAATGCGTTAAAACTAAGCGTTGCAGTTACAACCGTTAGTGTCAACATTATAACAGTAAGTGTAGCATTTGCTTACGTTAATTTCAACACGTTAACACGTTGCAACCGTTTATGTCAACACTTAGCATTGCAGTTGCAACCGTTAGTGTCAACATGTTTACACTAAGCGTCGCAGTTGCAACCGTTAATGACAACACGTTAACACTAAGCATTGCGGTTACAATGCGTTAAAACTAAGCGTTGTAGTTAAAACCGTTAATGACAACACGTAAACACTAAGCTTTGCATTTGCAACAATTAAAACCATGTCCACACGTTAAAACTAAGCGTTGTAGTTATAACCGTTAATTGCAACACGTTAGCACTAAGCATTGGATTTGCAACCGTTAATACCGTGGCAACATGTTAAAACTAAGCGTTGCAGTTAAAACCGTTAATGACAACACGTAAACACTAAGCTTTGCATTTGCAACCGTTAAAACTGTGTCAACACGTTAAAACTAAGCGTTGTATTTAAAACCGTTAATGGCAACACGTAAACACTAAGCTTTGCATTTGCAACCGTTAAAACAGTTGCAAACGTTAGTGTCAACATGTAAGCACTAACCGTTACAGTTGCAACCTTAAATGCAACACGTTAACATTAAGCGTTAGTGGCAACACGTTAAAGCAACACGTTAACATTATGCATTGCAGTTGCAAGCGTTAGTGGCAACACGTTAAAACTAAGCGTGCAGTTACAACCGTAAGTGTCAACATTATAACAGTAAGTGTAGCATTTGCTTACGTTAATTTCAACACGTTAACACGTTGCAACCGTTTATGTCAACATGTTAACATTTAGCATTGCAGTTGCAACCGTTAGTGTCAACATGTTTACACTAAGCGTTGCAGTTGCAACACGTTAACACTAAGCATTTCGGTTACAATGCGTTAAAACTAAGCGTTGCAGTTACAACCGTTATAACATTATAACAGTGTAGCATTTGCTTACGTTAATTTCAACACGTTAACACGTTGCAACCGTTTATGTCAACACTTAGCATTGCAGTTGCAACCGTTAGTGTCAACATGTTTACACTAAGCGTTGCAGTTGCAACCGTTAATGACAACACGTAAACACTAAGCTTTGCATTTGCAACCATTAAAACCATGTCAACACCTTAAAACTAAGCGTTGTAGTTATAACCGTTAATTGCAACACGTTAGCACTAAGCATTGGATTTGCAACCGTTAATACCGTGGCAACATGTTAAAACTAAGCGTTTCAGTTAAAACCGTTAATGCCAACACATAAACACTAAGCTTTGCATTTGCAACCGTTAAAACCGTGTCAACACGTTGCACTGCACTAAGCGTTGTAGTTAAAACCGTTAATGGCAACTAAGCTTTGCATTTGCAACCGTTAAAACAGTTGCAAACGTTAGTGTCAACATGTAAGCACTAAGGGTTACAGTTGCAACCTTTAATGGCAACACGTTAACATTAAGCGTTAGTGGCAACACGTTAAAGCTAGGCGTTGCAGTTGCAAACGTTCGTGTCAACATGTAAGCATTAACCGTTGCAGTTGCAACCTTTAAAGGCAACACGTTAACATTAAGCATTGCAGTTGCAAGCGTTAGTGGCAACACGTTAAAACTAAGCGTTGCAGTTACAACCGTTAGTGTCAACATTACAGTAAGTGTAGCATTTGTTTACGTTAATTTCAACACGTTAACACGTTGCAACCGTTTATGTCAACATGTTAACACTTACCATTGCAGTTGCAACCGTTAGTGTCAACATGTTTACACTAAGCGTTGCAGTTGCAACCGTTAATGACAACACGTTAACACTAAGCATTGCGGTTACAATGCGTTAAAACTAAGCGTTGTAGTTAAAACCGATAATGACAACACGTAAACACTAAGCTATGCATTTGCAACCATTAAAACCATGACAACACGTTAAAACTAAGCGTTGTAGTTATAACCGTTAATTGCAGCACGTTAGCACTAAGCATTGGATTTGCAACCGTTAATACCGCGGCAACACGTTAAAACTAAGCGTTGCAGTTGCAACCGTTAATGACAACACGTAAACACTAAGCTTTACATTTGCAACCATTAAAACCATGTCAACACGTTAAAACTAAGCGTTGTAGTTATAACCGTTAATTGCAACACGTTAGCACTAAGCATTGGATTTGCAACCGTTAATACCGTGGCAACATGTTAAAACTAAGCGTTGCAGTTAAAACCGTTAATGACAACACGTAAGCTGCTTTGCATTTGCAACCGTTAAAACCGTGTCAACACGTTGAAACTAGGCGTTGTAGTTAAAACCGTTAATGGCAACACGTAAACACTAAGCTTTGCATTTGCAACCGTTAAAACAGTTGCAAACGTTAGTGTCAACATGGAAGCACTAACCGTTACAGTTGCAACCTTTAATGGCAACACGTTAACATTAAGCGTTAGTGGCAACACGTTAAAGCTAAGCGTTGCAGTTGCAAACGTTAGTGTCAACATGTAAGCACTAACCGTTGCAGTTGCAACCTTTAAAGGCAACACGTTAACATTAAGCATTGCAGTTGCAAGCGTTAGTGGCAACACGTTAAAACTAAGCGTTGTAGTTACAACCGTTAGTTTCAACATAACAGTAAGTGTAGCATTTGCTTACGTTAATTTCAACACGTTAACACGTTGCAACCGTTTATGTCAACACTTAGCATTGCAGTTGCAACCGTTAGTGTCAACATGTTTACACTAAGCGTTGCAGTTGCAACCGTTAATGACAACACGTAAACACTAAGCTTTGCATTTGCAACCATTAAAACCATGTCAACACCTTAAAACTAAGCGTTGTAGTTATAACCGTTAATTGCAACACGTTAGCACTAAGCATTGGATTTGCAACCGTTAATACCGTGGCAACATGTTAAAACTAAGCGTTTCAGTTAAAACCGTTAATGCCAACACATAAACACTAAGCTTTGCATTTGCAACCGTTAAAACCGTGTCAACACGTTGCACTGCACTAAGCGTTGTAGTTAAAACCGTTAATGGCAACTAAGCTTTGCATTTGCAACCGTTAAAACAGTTGCAAACGTTAGTGTCAACATGTAAGCACTAAGGGTTACAGTTGCAACCTTTAATGGCAACACGTTAACATTAAGCGTTAGTGGCAACACGTTAAAGCTAGGCGTTGCAGTTGCAAACGTTCGTGTCAACATGTAAGCATTAACCGTTGCAGTTGCAACCTTTAAAGGCAACACGTTAACATTAAGCATTGCAGTTGCAAGCGTTAGTGGCAACACGTTAAAACTAAGCGTTGCAGTTACAACCGTTAGTGTCAACATTACAGTAAGTGTAGCATTTGTTTACGTTAACACGTTGCAACCGTTTATGTCAACATGTTAACACTTACCATTGCAGTTGCAACCGTTAGTGTCAACATGTTTACACTAAGCGTTGCAGTTGCAACCGTTAATGACAACACGTTAACACTAAGCATTGCGGTTACAATGCGTTAAAACTAAGCGTTGTAGTTAAAACCGATAATGACAACACGTAAACACTAAGCTATGCATTTGCAACCATTAAAACCATGACAACACGTTAAAACTAAGCGTTGTAGTTATAACCGTTAATTGCAGCACGTTAGCACTAAGCATTGGATTTGCAACCGTTAATACCGCGGCAACACGTTAAAACTAAGCGTTGCAGTTGCAACCGTTAATGACAACACGTAAACACTAAGCTTTACATTTGCAACCATTAAAACCATGTCAACACGTTAAAACTAAGCGTTGTAGTTATAACCGTTAATTGCAACACGTTAGCACTAAGCATTGGATTTGCAACCGTTAATACCGTGGCAACATGTTAAAACTAAGCGTTGCAGTTAAAACCGTTAATGACAACACGTAAGCTGCTTTGCATTTGCAACCGTTAAAACCGTGTCAACACGTTGAAACTAGGCGTTGTAGTTAAAACCGTTAATGGCAACACGTAAACACTAAGCTTTGCATTTGCAACCGTTAAAACAGTTGCAAACGTTAGTGTCAACATGGAAGCACTAACCGTTACAGTTGCAACCTTTAATGGCAACACGTTAACATTAAGCGTTAGTGGCAACACGTTAAAGCTAAGCGTTGCAGTTGCAAACGTTAGTGTCAACATGTAAGCACTAACCGTTGCAGTTGCAACCTTTAAAGGCAACACGTTAACATTAAGCATTGCAGTTGCAAGCGTTAGTGGCAACACGTTAAAACTAAGCGTTGTAGTTACAACCGTTAGTTTCAACATAACAGTAAGTGTAGCATTTGCTTACGTTAATTTCAACACGTTAACACGTTGCAACCGTTTATGTCAACATGTTAACACTTAGCATTGCACTTGCAACCATTAGTGTCAACATGTTTACACTAAGCGTTGCAGTTGCAACCGTTAATTACAACACGTTAACACTCAGCATTGCGGTTACAATGCGTTAAAACTAAGCGTTGTAGTTAAAACCGTTAATGACAACACGTAAACACTAAGCTTTGCAGTTGCAACCATTAAAACCATGTCAACACGTTAAAACTAAGCGTTGTAGTTATAACCGTTAATTGCAACACGTTAGCACTAAGAATTGGATTTGCAACCGTTAATACCGTGGCAACACGTTAAAACTAAGCGTTGCAGTTAAAACCGTTAATGACAACACGTAAACACTAAGCTTTGCATTTGCAATCATTAAAACCATGTCAACACGTTAAAATTAAGCGTTGTAGTTATAACCGTTAATTGCAACACGTTAGCACTAAGCATTGGATTTGCATCCGTTAATACCGTGACAACATGTTAAAACTAAGCGTTGCAGTTAAAACCGTTAATGACAACACGTAAACACTAAGTTTTGCATTTGCAACCGTTAAAACCGTGTCAACACGTTAAAACTAAGCGTTGTAGTTAAAACCGTTAATGGCAACACGTAAACACTAAGCTTTGCATTTGCAACCGTTAAAACAGTTGCAAACGTTAGTGTCAACATGTAAGCACTAACCGTTACAGTTGCAACCTTTAATGGCAACACGTTAACATTAAGCGTTAGTGGCAACACATTAAAGCTAAGCGTTGCAGTTGCAAACGTTAGTGTCAACATGTAAGCACTAACCGTTGCAGTTACAACCTTTAAAGGCAACACGTTAACATTAAGCAATGCAGTTGCAAGCGTTAGTGGCAACACGTTAAAACTAAGCATTGCAGTTACAACCGTTAGTGTCAACATTATAACAGTAAGTGTAGCATTTGCTTACGTTAATTTCAACACGTTAACACGTTGCAACCGTTTATGTCAACATGTTAACACTTAGCATTGCAGTTGCAACCGTTAGTGTCAACATGTTTACACTAAGCGTTGCAGTTGCAACACGTTAACACTAAGCATTTCGGTTACAATGCGTTAAAACTAAGCGTTGCAGTTACAACCGTTATAACATTATAACAGTGTAGCATTTGCTTACGTTAATTTCAACACGTTAACACGTTGCAACCGTTTATGTCAACACTTAGCATTGCAGTTGCAACCGTTAGTGTCAACATGTTTACACTAAGCGTTGCAGTTGCAACCGTTAATGACAACACGTAAACACTAAGCTTTGCATTTGCAACCATTAAAACCATGTCAACACGTTAAAACTAAGCGTTGTAGTTATAACCGTTAATTGCAACACGTTAGCACTAAGCATTGGATTTGCAACCGTTAATACCGTGGCAACATGTTAAAACTAAGCGTTTCAGTTAAAACCGTTAATGCCAACACATAAACACTAAGCTTTGCATTTGCAACCGTTAAAACCGTGTCAACACGTTAAAACTAAGCGTTGTAGTTAAAACCGTTAATGGCAACTAAGCTTTGCATTTGCAACCGTTAAAACAGTTGCAAACGTTAGTGTCAACATGTAAGCACTAAGGGTTACAGTTGCAACCTTTAATGGCAACACGTTAACATTAAGCGTTAGTGGCAACACGTTAAAGCTAGGCGTTGCAGTTGCAAACGTTCGTGTCAACATGTAAGCATTAACCGTTGCAGTTGCAACCTTTAAAGGCAACACGTTAACATTAAGCATTGCAGTTGCAAGCGTTAGTGGCAACACGTTAAAATTAAGCGTTGCAGTTACAACCGTTAGTGTCAACATTACAGTAAGTGTAGCATTTGTTTACGTTAATTTCAACACGTTAACACGTTGCAACCGTTTATGTCAACATGTTAACACTTACCATTGCAGTTGCAACCGTTAGTGTCAACATGTTTACACTAAGCGTTGCAGTTGCAACCGTTAATGACAACACGTTAACACTAAGCATTGCGGTTACAATGCGTTAAAACTAAGCGTTGTAGTTAAAACCGATAATGACAACACGTAAACACTAAGCTTTGCATTTGCAACCATTAAAACCATGTCAACACGTTAAAACTAAGCGTTGTAGTTATAACCGTTAATTGCAGCACGTTAGCACTAAGCATTGGATTTGCAACCGTTAATACCGCGGCAACACGTTAAAACTAAGCGTTGCAGTTGCAACCGTTAATGACAACACGTAAACACTAAGCTTTACATTTGCAACCATTAAAACCATGTCAACACGTTAAAACTAAGCGTTGTAGTTATAACCGTTAATTGCAACACGTTAGCACTAAGCATTGGATTTGCAACCGTTAATACCGTGGCAACATGTTAAAACTAAGCGTTGCAGTTAAAACCGTTAATGACAACACGTAAGCTGCTTTGCATTTGCAACCGTTAAAACCGTGTCAACACGTTGAAACTAGGCGTTGTAGTTAAAACCGTTAATGACAACACGTAAACACTAAGCTTTGCATTTGCAACCGTTAAAACAGTTGCAAACGTTAGTGTCAACATAGAAGCACTAACCGTTACAGTTGCAACCTTTAATGGCAACACGTTAACATTAAGCGTTAGTGGCAACACGTTAAAGCTAAGCGTTGCAGTTGCAAACGTTAGTGTCAACATGTAAGCACTAACCGTTGCAGTTGCAACCTTTAAAGGCAACACGTTAACATTAAGCATTGCAGTTGCAAGCGTTAGTGGCAACACGTTAAAACTAAGCGTTGTAGTTACAACCGTTAGTTTCAACATAACAGTAAGTGTAGCATTTGCTTACGTTAATTTCAACACGTTAACACGTTGCAACCGTTTATGTCAACATGTTAACACTTAGCATTGCACTTGCAACCATTAGTGTCAACATGTTTACACTAAGCGTTGCAGTTGCAACCGTTAATTACAACACGTTAACACTCAGCATTGCGGTTACAATGCGTTAAAACTAAGCGTTGTAGTTAAAACCGTTAATGACAACACGTAAACACTAAGCTTTGCAGTTGCAACCATTAAAACCATGTCAACACGTTAAAACTAAGCGTTGTAGTTATAACCGTTAATTGCAACACGTTAGCACTAAGAATTGGATTTGCAACCGTTAATACCGTGGCAACACGTTAAAACTAAGCGTTGCAGTTAAAACCGTTAATGACAACACGTAAACACTAAGCTTTGCATTTGCAATCATTAAAACCATGTCAACACGTTAAAATTAAGCGTTGTAGTTATAACCGTTAATTGCAACACGTTAGCACTAAGCATTGGATTTGCATCCGTTAATACCGTGACAACATGTTAAAACTAAGCGTTGCAGTTAAAACCGTTAATGACAACACGTAAACACTAAGCTTTGCATTTGCAACCGTTAAAACCGTGTCAACACGTTAAAACTAAGCGTTGTAGTTAAAACCGTTAATGGCAACACGTAAACACTAAGCTTTGCATTTGCAACCGTTAAAACAGTTGCAAACGTTAGTGTCAACATGTAAGCACAGTTACAGTTGCAACCTTTAATGGCAACACGTTAACATTAAGCGTTAGTGGCAACACGTTAAAGCTAAGCGTTGCAGTTGCAAACGTTAGTGTCAACATGTAAGCACTAACCGTTGCAGTTACAACCTTTAAAGGCAACACGTTAACATTAAGCAATGCAGTTGCAAGCGTTAGTGGCAACACGTTAAAACTAAGCATTGCAGTTACAACCGTTAGTGTCAACATTATAACAGTAAGTGTAGCATTTGCTTACGTTAATTTCAACACGTTAACACGTTGCAACCGTTTATGTCAACATGTTAACACTTAGCATTGCAGTTGCAACCATTAGTGTCAACATGTTTACACTAAGCGTTGCAGTTGCAACCGTTAATGACAACACGTTAACACTAAGCATTGCGGTTACAATGCGTTAAAACTAAGCGTTGCAGTTACAACCGTTAGTGTCAACATTATAACAGTAAGTGTAGCATTTGCTTACGTTAATTTCAACACGTTAACACGTTGCAACCGTTTATGTCAACACTTAGCATTGCAGTTGCAACCGTTAGTGTCAACATGTTTACACTAAGCGTTGCAGTTGCAACCGTTAATGACAACACGTTAACACTAAGCATTGCGGTTACAATGCGTTAAAACTAAGCGTTGTAGTTAAAACCGTTAATGACAACACGTAAACACTAAGCTTTGCATTTGCAACAATTAGAACCATGTCCACACGTTAAAACTAAGCGTTGTAGTTATAACCGTTAATTGCAACACGTTAGCACTAAGCATTGGATTTGCAACCGTTAATACCGTGGCAACATGTTAAAACTAAGCGTTGCAGTTAAAACCGTTAATGACAACACGTAAACACTAAGCTTTGCATTTGCAACCGTTAAAACTGTGTCAACACGTTAAAACTAAGCGTTGTATTTAAAACCGTTAATGGCAACACGTAAACACTAAGCTTTGCATTTGCAACCGTTAAAACAGTTGCAAACGTTACTGTCAACATGTAAGCACTAACCGTTACAGTTGCAACCTTAAATGCAACACGTTAACATTAAGCGTTAGTGGCAAAACGTTAAAGCAACACGTTAACATTAAGCATTGCAGTTGCAAGCGTTAGTGGCAACACGTTAAAACTAAGCGTGCAGTTACAACCGTAAGTGTCAACATTATAACAGTAAGTGTAGCATTTGCTTACGTTAATTTCAACACGTTAACACGTTGCAACCGTTTATGCCAACATGTTAACACTTAGCATTGCAGTTGCAACCGTTAGTGTCAACATGTTTACACTAAGCGTTGCAGTTGCAACACGTTAACACTAAGCATTTCGGTTACAATGCGTTAAAACTAAGCGTTGCAGTTACAACCGTTATAACATTATAACAGTGTAGCATTTGCTTACGTTAATTTCAACACGTTAACACGTTGCAACCGTTTATGTCAACACTTAGCATTGCAGTTGCAACCGTTAGTGTCAACATGTTTACACTAAGCGTTGCAGTTGCAACCGTTAATGACAACACGTAAACACTAAGCTTTGCATTTGCAACCATTAAAACCATGTCAACACGTTAAAACTAAGCGTTGTAGTTATAACCGTTAATTGCAACACGTTAGCACTAAGCATTGGATTTGCAACCGTTAATACCGTGGCAACATGTTAAAACTAAGCGTTTCAGTTAAAACCGTTAATGCCAACACATAAACACTAAGCTTTGCATTTCAACCGTTAAAACCGTGTCAACACGTTAAAACTAAGCGTTGTAGTTAAAACCGTTAATGGCAACTAAGCTTTGCATTTGCAACCGTTAAAACAGTTGCAAACGTTAGTGTCAACATGTAAGCACTAAGGGTTACAGTTGCAACCTTTAATGGCAACACGTTAACATTAAGCGTTAGTGGCAACACGTTAAAGCTAGGCGTTGCAGTTGCAAACGTTCGTGTCAACATGTAAGCATTAACCGTTGCAGTTGCAACCTTTAAAGGCAACACGTTAACATTAAGCATTGCAGTTGCAAGCGTTAGTGGCAACACGTTAAAACTAAGCGTTGCAGTTACAACCGTTAGTGTCAACATTACAGTAAGTGTAGCATTTGTTTACGTTAATTTCAACACGTTAACACGTTGCAACCGTTTATGTCAACATGTTAACACTTAGCATTGCAGTTGCAACCGTTAGTGTCAACATGTTTACACTAAGCGTTGCAGTTGCAACCGTTAATGACAACACGTTAACACTAAGCATTGCGGTTACAATGCGTTAAAACTAAGCGTCGCAGTTACAACCGTTAGTGTCAACATTATAACAGTAAGTGTAGCATTTGCTTACGTTAATTTCAACACGTTAACACGTTGCAACCGTTTATGTCAACACTTAGCATTGCAGTTGCAACCGTTAGTGTCAACATGTTTACACTAAGCGTTGCAGTTGCAACCGTTAATGACAACACGTAAACACTAAGCTTTGCATTTGCAACTATTAAAACCATGTCAACACGTTAAAACTAAGCGTTGTAGTTATAACCGTTAATTGCAACACGTTAGCACTAAGCATTGGATTTGCAACCGTTAATACCGTGGCAACATGTTAAAACTAAGCTTTGCAGTTAAAACCGTTAATGACAACACGTAAACACTAAGCTTTACATTTGCAACCATTAAAACCGTGTCAACACGTTAAAACTAAGCGTTGTAGTTAAAGCCGTTAATGGCAACACGTAAACACAAAGCTTTGCATTTGCAACCGTTAAAACAGTTGCAAACGTTACTGTCAACATTTAAGCACTAACCGTTACAGTTGCAACCTTTAATGGCAAGACGTTAACATTAAGCGTTAGTGGCAACACGTTAAAGCTAAGCGTTGCATCTGCAAACGTTAGTGTCAACATGTAAGCATTAACCGTTGCAGTTGCAACCTTTAAAGGCAACACGTTAACATTTAGCATTGCAGTTGCAAGCGTTAGTGGCAACACGTTAAAACTAAGCGTTGCAATTATAACCGTTAGTGTCAACATTATAACAGGAAGTGTAGCATTTGCTTACGTTAATTTCAACACGTTAACACGTTGCAACCGTTTATGTCAACATGTTAACACTTAGCATTGCAGTTGCAACCGTTAGTGTCAACATGTTTACACTAAGCGTTGCAGTTGCAACCGTTAATGACAACACGTTAACACTAAGCATTGCGGTTACAATGCGTTAAAACTAAGCGTTGTAGTTGCAACCGTTAATGACAACACGTAAACACTAAGCTTTGCATTTGCAACCATTAAAACCATGTCAACACGTTAAAACTAAGCGTTGTAGTTATAACCGTTAATTGCAACACGTTAGCACTAAGCATTGGATTTGCAACCGTTAATACCGCGGCAACACGTTAAAACTAAGCGTTGCAGTTAAAACCGTTAATGACAACACGTAAACACGAAGCTTTGCATTTGCAACCATTAAAACCATGTCAACACGTTAAAACTAAGCGTTGTAATTATAACCGTTAATTGCAACACGTTAGAACTAAGCATTGGATTTGCAACCGTTAATACTGTGACAACATGTTAAAACTAAGCGTTGCAGATAAAACCATTAATGACAACACGTAAACACTAAGCTTTGCATTTGCAACCGTTAAAACCGTGTCAACACGTTAAAACTAAGCGTTGTAGTTAAAACCGTTAATGGCAACACGTAAACACTAAGCTTTGCATTTGCAACCGTTAAAACAGTTGCAAACGTTAGTGTCAACATGTAAGCACTAAGGGTTACAGTTGCAACCTTTAATGGCAACACGTTAACATTAAGCGTTAGTGGCAACACGTTAAAGCTAAGCGTTGCAGTTGCAAACATTAGTGTCAACATGTAAGCACTAACCGTTGCAGTTGCAACCTTTAAAGGCAACACGTTAACATTAAGCATTGCAGTTGCAAGCGTTAGTGGCAACACGTTAAAACTAAGCGTTGCAGTTAAAACCGTTAGTGTCAACATTATAACAGTAAGTGTAGCATTTGCTTACGTTAATTTCAACACGTTAACACGTTGCAACCGTTTATGGTAACACTTAGCATTGCAGTTGCAACCAGTGTCAACATGTTTACACTAAGCGTTGCAGTTGCAACCGTTAATGACAACACGTTAACACTAAGCATTGCGGTTACAATGCGTTAAAACTAAGCGTTGTAGTTAAAACCGTTAATGACAACACGTAAACACTAAGCTTTGCATTTGCAACAATTAGAACCATGTCAACACGTTAAAACTAAGCGTTGTAGTTATAACCGTTAATTGCAACACGTTAGCACTAAGCATTGGATTTGCAACCGTTAATACCGTGGCAACATGTTAAAACTAAGCGTTGCAGTTAAAACCGTTAATGACAACACGTAAACACTAAGCTTTGCATTTGCAACCGTTAAAACTGTGTCAACACGTTAAAACTAAGCGTTGTATTTAAAACCGTTAATGGCAACACGTAAACACTAAGCTTTGCATTTGCAACCGTTAATACCGTGGCAACATGTTAAAACTAAGCGTTGCAGTTAAAACCGTTAATGACAACACGTAAACACTAAGCTTTGCATTTGCAACCGTTAAAACTGTGTCAACACGGTAAAACTAAGCGTAAACACTAAGCTTTGCATTTGCAACCGTTAAAACTGTGTCAACACGGTAAAACTAAGCGTTGTATTTAAAACCGTTAATGGCAACACGTAAACACTAAGCTTTGCATTTGCAACCGTTAAAACAGTTGCAAACGTTAGTGTCAACATGTAAGCACTAACCGTTACAGTTGCAACCTTAAATGCAACACGTTAACATTAAGCGTTAGTGGCAACACGTTAAAGCAACACGTTAACATTAAGCATTGCAGTTGCAAGCGTTAGTGGCAACACGTTAAAACTAAGCGTTGCAGTTACAACCGTAAGTGTCAACATTATAACAGTAAGTGTAGCATTTGCTTCCGTTAATTTCAACACGTTAACACGTTGCAACCGTTTATGTCAACATGTTAACACTTAGCATTGCAGTTGCAACCGTTAGTGTCAACATGTTTACACTAAGCGTTGCAGTTGCAACACGTTAACACTAAGCATTTCGGTTACAATGCGTTAAAACTAAGCGTTGCAGTTACAACCGTTATAACATTATAACAGTGTAGCATTTGCTTACGTTAATTTCAACACGTTAACACGTTGCAACCGTTTATGTCAACACTTAGCATTGCAGTTGCAACCGTTAGTGTCAACATGTTTACACTAAGCGTTGCAGTTGCAACCGTTAATGACAACACGTAAACACTAAGCTTTGCATTTGCAACCATTGAAACCATGTCAACACGCGTTGTAGTTATAACCGTTAATTGCAACACGTTAGCACTAAGCATTGGATTTGCAACCGTTAATACCGTGGCAACATGTTAAAACTAAGCGTTTCAGTTAAAACCGTTAATGCCAACACATAAACACTAAGCTTTGCATTTGCAACCGTTAAAACCGTGTCAACACGTTAAAACTAAGCGTTGTAGTTAAAACCGTTAATGGCAACTAAGCTTTGCATTTGCAACCGTTAAAATAGTTGCAAACGTTAGTGTCAACATGTAAGCACTAAGGGTTACAGTTGCAACCTTTAATGGCAACACGTTAACATTAAGCGTTAGTGGCAACACGTTAAAGCTAGGCGTTGCAGTTGCAAACGTTCGTGTCAACATGTAAGCATTAACCGTTGCAGTTGCAACCTTTAAAGGCAACACGTTAACATTAAGCATTGCAGTTGCAAGCGTTAGTGGCAACACGTTAAAACTAAGCGTTGCAGTTACAACCGTTAGTGTCAACATTACAGTAAGTGTAGCATTTGTTTACGTTAATTTCAACACGTTAACACGTTGCAACCGTTTATGTCAACATGTTAACACTTACCATTGCAGTTGCAACCGTTAGTGTCAACATGTTTATACTAAGCGTTGCAGTTGCAACCGTTAATGACAACACGTTAACACTAAGCATTGCGTTTACAATGCGTTAAAACTAAGCGTTGTAGTTAAAACCGATAATGACAACACGTAAACACTAAGCTTTGCATTTGCAACCATTAAAACCATGTCAACACGTTAAAACTAAGCGTTGTAGTTATAACCGTTAATTGCAGCACGTTAGCACTAAGCATTGGATTTGCAACCGTTAATACCGCGGCAACACGTTAAAACTAAGCGTTGCAGTTGCAACCGTTAATGACAACACGTAAACACTAAGCTTTACATTTGCAACCATTAAAACCATGTCAACACGTTAAAACTAAGCGTTGTAGTTATAACCGTTAATTGCAACACGTTAGCACTAAGCATTGGATTTGCAACCGTTAATACCGTGGCAACATGTTAAAACTAAGCGTTGCAGTTAAAACCGTTAATGACAACACGTAAGCTGCTTTGCATTTGCAACCGTTAAAACCGTGTCAACACGTTGAAACTAGGCGTTGTAGTTAAAACCGTTAATGGCAACACGTAAACACTAAGCTTTGCATTTGCAACCGTTAAAACAGTTGCAAACGTTAGTGTCAACATGGAAGCACTAACCGTTACAGTTGCAACCTTTAATGGCAACACGTTAACATTAAGCGTTAGTGGCAACACGTTAAAGCTAAGCGTTGCAGTTGCAAACGTTAGTGTCAACATGTAAGCACTAACCGTTGCAGTTGCAACCTTTAAAGGCAACACGTTAACATTAAGCATTGCAGTTGCAAGCGTTAGTGGCAACACGTTAAAACTAAGCGTTGTAGTTACAACCGTTAGTTTCAACATAACAGTAAGTGTAGCATTTGCTTACGTTAATTTCAACACGTTAACACGTTGCAACCGTTTATGTCAACATGTTAACACTTAGCATTGCAGTTGCAACCATTAGTGTCAACATGTTTACACTAAGCGTTGCAGTTGCAACCGTTAATTACAACACGTTAACACTCAGCATTGCGGTTACAATGCGTTAAAACTAAGCGTTGTAGTTAAAACCGTTAATGACAACACGTAAACACTAAGCTTTGCAGTTGCAACCATTAAAACCATGTCAACACGTTAAAACTAAGCGTTGTAGTTATAACCGTTAATTGCAACACGTTAGCACTAAGAATTGGATTTGCAACCGTTAATACCGTGGCAACACGTTAAAACTAAGCGTTGCAGTTAAAACCGTTAATGACAACACGTAAACACTAAGCTTTGCATTTGCAACCGTTAAAACCGTGTCAACACGTTAAAACTAAGCGTTGTAGTTAAAACCGTTAATGGCAACACGTAAACACTAAGCTTTGCATTTGCAACCGTTAAAACAGTTGCAAACGTTAGTGTCAACATGTAAGCACTAACCGTTACAGTTGCAACCTTTAATGGCAACACGTTAACATTAAGCGTTAGTGGCAACACGTTAAAGCTAAGCGTTGCAGTTGCAAACGTTAGTGTCAACATGTAAGCACTAACCGTTGCAGTTACAACCTTTAAAGGCAACACGTTAACATTAAGCAATGCAGTTGCAAGCGTTAGTGGCAACACGTTAAAACTAAGCATTGCAGTTACAACCGTTAGTGTCAACATTATAACAGTAAGTGTAGCATTTGCTTACGTTAATTTCAACACGTTAACACGTTGCAACCGTTTATGTCAACATGTTAACACTTAGCATTGCAGTTGCAACCATTAGTGTAGTTAAAACCGTTAATGACAACACGTAAACACTAAGCTTTGCAGTTGCAACCATTAAAACCATGTCAACACGTTAAAACTAAGCGTTGTAGTTATAACCGTTAATTGCAACACGTTAGCACTAAGAATTGGATTTGCAACCGTTAATACCGTGGCAACACGTTAAAACTAAGCGTTGCAGTTAAAACCGTTAATGACAACACGTAAACACTAAGCTTTGCATTTGCAATCATTAAAACCATGTCAACACGTTAAAATTAAGCGTTGTAGTTATAACCGTTAATTGCAACACGTTAGCACTAAGCATTGGATTTGCATCCGTTAATACCGTGACAACATGTTTACACTAAGCGTTGCAGTTGCAACCGTTAATGACAACACGTTAACACTAAGCATTGCGGTTACAATGCGTTAAAACTAAGCGTTGCAGTTACAACCGTTAGTGTCAACATTATAACAGTAAGTGTAGCATTTGCTTACGTTAATTTCAACACGTTAACACGTTGCAACCGTTTATGTCAACACTTAGCATTGCAGTTGCAACCGTTAGTGTCAACATGTTTACACTAAGCGTTGCAGTTGCAACCGTTAATGACAACACGTAAACACTAAGCTTTGCATTTGCAACCATTAAAACCATGTCAACACGCGTTGTAGTTATAACCGTTAATTGCAACACGTTAGCACTAAGCATTGGATTTGCAACCGTTAATACCGTGGCAACATGTTAAAACTAAGCGTTTCAGTTAAAACCGTTAATGCCAACACATAAACACTAAGCTTTGCATTTGCAACCGTTAAAACCGTGTCAACACGTTAAAACTAAGCGTTGTAGTTAAAACCGTTAATGGCAACTAAGCTTTGCATTTGCAACCGTTAAAACAGTTGCAAACGTTAGTGTCAACATGTAAGCACTAAGGGTTACAGTTGCAACCTTTAATGGCAACACGTTAACATTAAGCGTTAGTGGCAACACGTTAAAGCTAGGCGTTGCAGTTGCAAACGTTCGTGTCAACATGTAAGCATTAACCGTTGCAGTTGCAACCTTTAAAGGCAACACGTTAACATTAAGCATTGCAGTTGCAAGCGTTAGTGGCAACACGTTAAAACTAAGCGTTGCAGTTACAACCGTTAGTGTCAACATTACAGTAAGTGTAGCATTTGTTTACGTTAATTTCAACACGTTAACACGTTGCAACCGTTTATGTCAACATGTTAACACTTACCATTGCAGTTGCAACCGTTAGTGTCAACATGTTTACACTAAGCGTTGCAGTTGCAACCGTTAATGACAACACGTTAACACTAAGCATTGCGGTTACAATGCGTTAAAACTAAGCGTTGTAGTTAAAACCGATAATGACAACACGTAAACACTAAGCTTTGCATTTGCAACCATTAAAACCATGTCAACACGTTAAAACTAAGCGTTGTAGTTATAACCGTTAATTGCAGCACGTTAGCACTAAGCATTGGATTTGCAACCGTTAATACCGCGGCAACACGTTAAAACTAAGCGTTGCAGTTGCAACCGTTAATGACAACACGTAAACACTAAGCTTTACATTTGCAACCATTAAAACCATGTCAACACGTTAAAACTAAGCGTTGTAGTTATAACCGTTAATTGCAACACGTTAGCACTAAGCATTGGATTTGCAACCGTTAATACCGTGGCAACATGTTAAAACTAAGCGTTGCAGTTAAAACCGTTAATGACAACACGTAAGCTGCTTTGCATTTGCAACCGTTAAAACCGTGTCAACACGTTGAAACTAGGCGTTGTAGTTAAAACCGTTAATGGCAACACGTAAACACTAAGCTTTGCATTTGCAACCGTTAAAACAGTTGCAAACGTTAGTGTCAACATGGAAGCACTAACCGTTACAGTTGCAACCTTTAATGGCAACACGTTAACATTAAGCGTTAGTGGCAACACGTTAAAGCTAAGCGTTGCAGTTGCAAACGTTAGTGTCAACATGTAAGCACTAACCGTTGCAGTTGCAACCTTTAAAGGCAACACGTTAACATTAAGCATTGCAGTTGCAAGCGTTAGTGGCAACACGTTAAAACTAAGCGTTGTAGTTACAACCGTTAGTTTCAACATAACAGTAAGTGTAGCATTTGCTTACGTTAATTTCAACACGTTAACACGTTGCAACCGTTTATGTCAACATGTTAACACTTAGCATTGCAGTTGCAACCATTAGTGTCAACATGTTTACACTAAGCGTTGCAGTTGCAACCGTTAATTACAACACGTTAACACTCAGCATTGCGGTTACAATGCGTTAAAACTAAGCGTTGTAGTTAAAACCGTTAATGACAACACGTAAACACTAAGCTTTGCAGTTGCAACCATTAAAACCATGTCAACACGTTAAAACTAAGCGTTGTAGTTATAACCGTTAATTGCAACACGTTAGCACTAAGAATTGGATTTGCAACCGTTAATACCGTGGCAACACGTTAAAACTAAGCGTTGCAGTTAAAACCGTTAATGACAACACGTAAACACTAAGCTTTGCATTTGCAATCATTAAAACCATGTCAACACGTTAAAATTAAGCGTTGTAGTTATAACCTTTAATTGCAACACGTTAGCACTAAGCATTGGATTTGCATCCGTTAATACCGTGACAACATGTTAAAACTAAGCGTTGCAGTTAAAGCCGTTAATGACAACACGTAAACACTAAGCTTTGCATTTGCAACCGTTAAAACCGTGTCAACACGTTAAAACTAAGCGTTGTAGTTAAAACCGTTAATGGCAACACGTAAACACTAAGCTTTGCATTTGCAACCGTTAAAACAGTTGCAAACGTTAGTGTCAACATGTAAGCACTAACCGTTACAGTTGCAACCTTTAATGGCAACACGTTAACATTAAGCGTTAGTGGCAACACGTTAAAGCTAAGCGTTGCAGTTGCAAACGTTAGTGTCAACATGTAAGCACTAACCGTTGCAGTTACAACCTTTAAAGGCAACACGTTAACATTAAGCAATGCAGTTGCAAGCGTTAGTGGCAACACGTTAAAACTAAGCATTGCAGTTACAACCGTTAGTGTCAACATTATAACAGTAAGTGTAGCATTTGCTTACGTTAATTTCAACACGTTAACACGTTGCAACCGTTTATGTCAACATGTTAACACTTAGCATTGCAGTTGCAACCATTAGTGTCAACATGTTTACACTAAGCGTTGCAGTTGCAACCGTTAATGACAACACGTTATCACTAAGCATTGCGGTTACAATGCGTTAAAACTAAGCGTTGCAGTTACAACCGTTATTGTCAACATTATAACAGTAAGTGTAGCATTTGCTTACGTTAATTTCAACACGTTAACACGTTGCAACCGTTTATGTCAACACTTAGCATTGCAGTTGCAACCGTTAGTGTCAACATGTTTACACTAAGCGTTGCAGTTGCAACCGTTAATGACAACACGTTAACACTAAGCATTGCGGTTACAATGCGTTAAAACTAAGCGTTGTAGTTAAAACCGTTAATGACAACACGTAAACACTAAGCTTTGCATTTGCAACAATTAGAACCATGTCCACACGTTAAAACTAAGCGTTGTAGTTATAACCGTTAATTGCAACACGTTAGCACTAAGCATTGGATTTGCAACCGTTAATACCGTGGCAACATGTTAAAACTAAGCGTTGCAGTTAAAACCGTTAATGACAACACGTAAACACTAAGCTTTGCATTTGCAACCGTTAAAACTGTGTCAACACGTTAAAACTAAGCGTTGTATTTAAAACCGTTAATGGCAACACGTAAACACTAAGCTTTGCATTTGCAACCGTTAAAACAGTTGCAAACGTTAGTGTCAACATGTAAGCACTAACCGTTACAGTTGCAACCTTAAATGCAACACGTTAACATTAAGCGTTAGTGGCAACACGTTAAAGCAACACGTTAACATTAAGCATTGCAGTTGCAAGCGTTAGTGGCAACACGTTAAAACTAAGCGTGCAGTTACAACCGTAAGTGTCAACATTATAACAGTAAGTGTAGCATTTGCTTACGTTAATTTCAACACGTTAACACGTTGCAACCGTTTATGCCAACATGTTAACACTTAGCATTGCAGTTGCAACCGTTAGTGTCAACATGTTTACACTAAGCGTTGCAGTTGCAACACGTTAACACTAAGCATTTCGGTTACAATGCGTTAAAACTAAGCGTTGCAGTTACAACCGTTATAACATTATAACAGTGTAGCATTTGCTTACGTTAATTTCAACACGTTAACACGTTGCAACCGTTTATGTCAACACTTAGCATTGCAGTTGCAACCGTTAGTGTCAACATGTTTACACTAAGCGTTGCAGTTGCAACCGTTAATGACAACACGTAAACACTAAGCTTTGCATTTGCAACCATTAAAACCATGTCAACACGTTAAAACTAAGCGTTGTAGTTATAACCGTTAATTGCAACACGTTAGCACTAAGCATTGGATTTGCAACCGTTAATACCGTGGCAACATGTTAAAACTAAGCGTTTCAGTTAAAACCGTTAATGCCAACACATAAACACTAAGCTTTGCATTTGCAACCGTTAAAACCGTGTCAACACGTTAAAACTAAGCGTTGTAGTTAAAACCGTTAATGGCAACTAAGCTTTGCATTTGCAACCGTTAAAACAGTTGCAAACGTTAGTGTCAACATGTAAGCACTAAGGGTTACAGTTGCAACCTTTAATGGCAACATGTTAACATTAAGCGTTAGTGGCAACACGTTAAAGCTAGGCGTTGCAGTTGCAAACGTTCGTGTCAACATGTAAGCATTAACCGTTGCAGTTGCAACCTTTAAAGGCAACACGTTAACATTAAGCATTGCAGTTGCAAGCGTTAGTGGCAACACGTTAAAACTAAGCGTTGCAGTTACAACCGTTAGTGTCAACATTACAGTAAGTGTAGCATTTGTTTACGTTAATTTCAACACGTTAACACGTTGCAACCGTTTATGTCAACATGTTAACACTTACCATTGCAGTTGCAACCGTTAGTGTCAACATGTTTACACTAAGCGTTGCAGTTGCAACCGTTAATGACAACACGTTAACACTAAGCATTGCGGTTACAATGCGTTAAAACTAAGCGTTGTAGTTAAAACCGATAATGACAACACGTAAACACTAAGCTTTGCATTTGCAACCATTAAAACCATGTCAACACGTTAAAACTAAGCGTTGTAGTTATAACCGTAAATTGCAGCACGTTAGCACTAAGCATTGGATTTGCAACCGTTAATACCGCGGCAACACGTTAAAACTAAGCGTTGCAGTTGCAACCGTTAATGACAACACGTAACTAAGCGTTGCAGTTAAAACCGTTAATGACAACACGTAAGCTGCTTTGCATTTGCAACCGTTAAAACCGTGTCAACACGTTGAAACTAGGCGTTGTTACAGTTGCAACCTTTAATGGCAACACGTTAACATTAAGCGTTAGTGGCAACACGTTAAAGCTAAGCGTTGCAGTTGCAAACGTTAGTGTCAACATGTAAGCACTAACCGTTGCAGTTGCAACCTTTAAAGGCAACACGTTAACATTAAGCATTGCAGTTGCAAGCGTTAGTGGCAACACGTTAAAACTAAGCGTTGTAGTTACAACCGTTAGTTTCAACATAACAGTAAGTGTAGCATTTGCTTACGTTAATTTCAACACGTTAACACTTTGCAACCGTTTATGTCAACATGTTAACACTTAGCATTGCAGTTGCAACCATTAGTGTCAACATGTTTACACTAAGCGTTGCAGTTGCAACCGTTAATTACAACACGTTAACACTCAGCATTGCGGTTACAATGCGTTAAAACTAAGCGTTGTAGTTAAAACCGTTAATGACAACACGTAAACACTAAGCTTTGCAGTTGCAACCATTAAAACCATGTCAACACGTTAAAACTAAGCGTTGTAGTTATAACCGTTAATTGCAACACGTTAGCACTAAGAATTGGATTTGCAACCGTTAATACCGTGGCAACACGTTAAAACTAAGCGTTGCAGTTAAAACCGTTAATGACAACACGTAAACACTAAGCTTTGCATTTGCAATCATTAAAACCATGTCAACACGTTAAAATTAAGCGTTGTAGTTATAACCGTTAATTGCAACACGTTAGCACTAAGCATTGGATTTGCATCCGTTAATACCGTGACAACATGTTAAAACTAAGCGTTGCAGTTAAAACCGTTAATGACAACACGTAAACACTAAGCTTTGCATTTGCAACCGTTAAAACCGTGTCAACACGTTAAAACTAAGCGTTGTAGTTAAAACCGTTAATGGCAACACGTAAACACTAAGCTTTGCATTTGCAACCGTTAAAACAGTTGCAAACGTTAGTGTCAACATGTAAGCACTAACCGTTACAGTTGCAACCTTTAATGGCAACACGTTAACATTAAGCGTTAGTGGCAACACGTTAAAGCTAAGCGTTGCAGTTGCAAACGTTAGTGTCAACATGTAAGCACTAACCGTTGCAGTTACAACCTTTAAAGGCAACACGTTAACATTAAGCAATGCAGTTGCAAGCGTTAGTGGCAACACGTTAAAACTAAGCATTGCAGTTACAACCGTTAGTGTCAACATTATAACAGTAAGTGTAGCATTTGCTTACGTTAATTTCAACACGTTAACACGTTGCAACCGTTTATGTCAACATGTTAACACTTAGCATTGCAGTTGCAACCATTAGTGTCAACATGTTTACACTAAGCGTTGCAGTTGCAACCGTTAATGACAACACGTTAACACTAAGCATTGCGGTTACAATGCGTTAAAACTAAGCGTTGCAGTTACAACCGTTAGTGTCAACATTATAACAGTAAGTGTAGCATTTGCTTACGTTAATTTCAACACGTTAACACGTTGCAACCGTTTATGTCAACACTTAGCATTGCAGTTGCAACCGTTAGTGTCAACATGTTTACACTAAGCGTTGCAGTTGCAACCGTTAATGACAACACGTTAACACTAAGCATTGCGGTTACAATGCGTTAAAACTAAGCGTTGTAGTTAAAACCGTTAATGACAACACGTAAACACTAAGCTTTGCATTTGCAACAATTAGAACCATGTCCACACGTTAAAACTAAGCGTTGTAGTTATAACCGTTAATTGCAACACGTTAGCACTAAGCATTGGATTTGCAACCGTTAATACCGTGGCAACATGTTAAAACTAAGCGTTGCAGTTAAAACCGTTAATGACAACACGTAAACACTAAGCTTTGCATTTGCAACCGTTAAAACTGTGTCAACACGTTAAAACTAAGCGTTGTATTTAAAACCGTTAATGGCAACACGTAAACTTAGTGTTTAAACAGTTGCAAAACAGTTAAAACAGTTGCAAACGTTAGTGTCAACATGTAAGCACTAACCGTTACAGTTGCAACCTTAAATGCAACACGTTAACATTAAGCGTTAGTGGCAACACGTTAAAGCAACACGTTAACATTATGCATTGCAGTTGCAAGCGTTAGTGGCAACACGTTAAAACTAAGCGTGCAGTTACAACCGTAAGTGTCAACATTATAACAGTAAGTGTAGCATTTGCTTACGTTAATTTCAACACGTTAACACGTTGCAACCGTTTATGTCAACATGTTAACACTTACCATTGCAGTTGCAACCGTTAGTGTCAACATGTTTACACTAAGCGTTGCAGTTGCAACACGTTAACACTAAGCATTTCGGTTACAATGCGTTAAAACTAAGCGTTGCAGTTACAACCGTTATAACATTATAACAGTGTAGCATTTGCTTACGTTAATTTCAACACGTTAACACGTTGCAACCGTTTATGTCAACACTTAGCATTGCAGTTGCAACCGTTAGTGTCAACATGTTTACACTAAGCGTTGCAGTTGCAACCGTTAATGACAACACGTAAACACTAAGCTTTGCATTTGCAACCATTAAAACCATGTCAACACGTTAAAACTAAGCGTTGTAGTTATAACCGTTAATTGCAACACGTTAGCACTAAGCATTGGATTTGCAACCGTTAATACCGTGGCAACATGTTAAAACTAAGCGTTTCAGTTAAAACCGTTAATGCCAACACATAAACACTAAGCTTTGCATTTGCAACCGTTAAAACCGTGTCAACACGTTAAAACTAAGCGTTGTAGTTAAAACCGTTAATGGCAACTAAGCTTTGCATTTGCAACCGTTAAAACAGTTGCAAACGTTAGTGTCAACATGTAAGCACTAAGGGTTACAGTTGCAACCTTTAATGGCAACACGTTAACATTAAGCGTTAGTGGCAACACGTTAAAGCTAGGCGTTGCAGTTGCAAACGTTCGTGTCAACATGTAAGCATTAACCGTTGCAGTTGCAACCTTTAAAGGCAACACGTTAACATTAAGCATTGCAGTTGCAAGCGTTAGTGGCAACACGTTAAAACTAAGCGTTGCAGTTACAACCGTTAGTGTCAACATTACAGTAAGTGTAGCATTTGTTTACGTTAATTTCAACACGTTAACACGTTGCAACCGTTTATGTCAACATGTTAACACTTACCATTGCAGTTGCAACCGTTAGTGTCAACATGTTTACACTAAGCGTTGCAGTTGCAACCGTTAATGACAACACGTTAACACTAAGCATTGCGGTTACAATGCGTTAAAACTAAGCGTTGTAGTTAAAACCGATAATGACAACACGTAAACACTAAGCTATGCATTTGCAACCATTAAAACCATGACAACACGTTAAAACTAAGCGTTGTAGTTATAACCGTTAATTGCAGCACGTTAGCACTAAGCATTGGATTTGCAACCGTTAATACCGCGGCAACACGTTAAAACTAAGCGTTGCAGTTGCAACCGTTAATGACAACACGTAAACACTAAGCTTTACATTTGCAACCATTAAAACCATGTCAACACGTTAAAACTAAGCGTTGTAGTTATAACCGTTAATTGCAACACGTTAGCACTAAGCATTGGATTTGCAACCGTTAATACCGTGGCAACATGTTAAAACTAAGCGTTGCAGTTAAAACCGTTAATGACAACACGTAAGCTGCTTTGCATTTGCAACCGTTAAAACCGTGTCAACACGTTGAAACTAGGCGTTGTAGTTAAAACCGTTAATGGCAACACGTAAACACTAAGCTTTGCATTTGCAACCGTTAAAACAGTTGCAAACGTTAGTGTCAACATGGAAGCACTAACCGTTACAGTTGCAACCTTTAATGGCAACACGTTAACATTAAGCGTTAGTGGCAACACGTTAAAGCTAAGCGTTGCAGTTGCAAACGTTAGTGTCAACATGTAAGCACTAACCGTTGCAGTTGCAACCTTTAAAGGCAACACGTTAACATTAAGCATTGCAGTTGTAAGCGTTAGTGGCAACACGTTAAAACTAAGCGTTGTAGTTACAACCGTTAGTTTCAACATAACAGTAAGTGTAGCATTTGCTTACGTTAATTTCAACACGTTAACACGTTGCAACCGTTTATGTCAACATGTTAACACTTAGCATTGCACTTGCAACCATTAGTGTCAACATGTTTACACTAAGCGTTGCAGTTGCAACCGTTAATTACAACACGTTAACACTCAGCATTGCGGTTACAGTGCGTTAAAACTAAGCGTTGTAGTTAAAACCGTTAATGACAACACGTAAACACTAAGCTTTGCAGTTGCAACCATTAAAACCATGTCAACACGTTAAAACTAAGCGTTGTAGTTATAACCGTTAATTGCAACACGTTAGCACTAAGAATTGGATTTGCAACCGTTAATACCGTGGCAACACGTTAAAACTAAGCGTTGCAGTTAAAACCGTTAATGACAACACGTAAACACTAAGCTTTGCATTTGCAATCATTAAAACCATGTCAACACGTTAAAATTAAGCGTTGTAGTTATAACCGTTAATTGCAACACGTTAGCACTAAGCATTGGATTTGCATCCGTTAATACCGTGACAACATGTTAAAACTAAGCGTTGCAGTTAAAACCGTTAATGACAACACGTAAACACTAAGTTTTGCATTTGCAACCGTTAAAACCGTGTCAACACGTTAAAACTAAGCGTTGTAGTTAAAACCGTTAATGGCAACACGTAAACACTAAGCTTTGCATTTGCAACCGTTAAAACAGTTGCAAACGTTAGTGTCAACATGTAAGCACTAACCGTTACAGTTGCAACCTTTAATGGCAACACGTTAACATTAAGCGTTAGTGGCAACACATTAAAGCTAAGCGTTGCAGTTGCAAACGTTAGTGTCAACATGTAAGCACTAACCGTTGCAGTTACAACCTTTAAAGGCAACACGTTAACATTAAGCAATGCAGTTGCAAGCGTTAGTGGCAACACGTTAAAACTAAGCATTGCAGTTACAACCGTTAGTGTCAACATTATAACAGTAAGTGTAGCATTTGCTTACGTTAATTTCAACACGTTAACACGTTGCAACCGTTTATGTCAACATGTTAACACTTAGCATTGCAGTTGCAACCGTTAGTGTCAACATGTTTACACTAAGCGTTGCAGTTGCAACACGTTAACACTAAGCATTTCGGTTACAATGCGTTAAAACTAAGCGTTGCAGTTACAACCGTTATAACATTATAACAGTGTAGCATTTGCTTACGTTAATTTCAACACGTTAACACGTTGCAACCGTTTATGTCAACACTTAGCATTGCAGTTGCAACCGTTAGTGTCAACATGTTTACACTAAGCGTTGCAGTTGCAACCGTTAATGACAACACGTAAACACTAAGCTTTGCATTTGCAACCATTAAAACCATGTCAACACGTTAAAACTAAGCGTTGTAGTTATAACCGTTAATTGCAACACGTTAGCACTAAGCATTGGATTTGCAACCGTTAATACCGTGGCAACATGTTAAAACTAAGCGTTTCAGTTAAAACCGTTAATGCCAACACATAAACACTAAGCTTTGCATTTGCAACCGTTAAAACCGTGTCAACACGTTAAAACTAAGCGTTGTAGTTAAAACCGTTAATGGCAACTAAGCTTTGCATTTGCAACCGTTAAAACAGTTGCAAACGTTAGTGTCAACATGTAAGCACTAAGGGTTACAGTTGCAACCTTTAATGGCAACACGTTAACATTAAGCGTTAGTGGCAACACGTTAAAGCTAGGCGTTGCAGTTGCAAACGTTCGTGTCAACATGTAAGCATTAACCGTTGCAGTTGCAACCTTTAAAGGCAACACGTTAACATTAAGCATTGCAGTTGCAAGCGTTAGTGGCAACACGTTAAAATTAAGCGTTGCAGTTACAACCGTTAGTGTCAACATTACAGTAAGTGTAGCATTTGTTTACGTTAATTTCAACACGTTAACACGTTGCAACCGTTTATGTCAACATGTTAACACTTACCATTGCAGTTGCAACCGTTAGTGTCAACATGTTTACACTAAGCGTTGCAGTTGCAACCGTTAATGACAACACGTTAACACTAAGCATTGCGGTTACAATGCGTTAAAACTAAGCGTTGTAGTTAAAACCGATAATGACAACACGTAAACACTAAGCTTTGCATTTGCAACCATTAAAACCATGTCAACACGTTAAAACTAAGCGTTGTAGTTATAACCGTTAATTGCAGCACGTTAGCACTAAGCATTGGATTTGCAACCGTTAATACCGCGGCAACACGTTAAAACTAAGCGTTGCAGTTGCAACCGTTAATGACAACACGTAAACACTAAGCTTTACATTTGCAACCATTAAAACCATGTCAACACGTTAAAACTAAGCGTTGTAGTTATAACCGTTAATTGCAACACGTTAGCACTAAGCATTGGATTTGCAACCGTTAATACCGTGGCAACATGTTAAAACTAAGCGTTGCAGTTAAAACCGTTAATGACAACACGTAAGCTGCTTTGCATTTGCAACCGTTAAAACCGTGTCAACACGTTGAAACTAGGCGTTGTAGTTAAAACCGTTAATGACAACACGTAAACACTAAGCTTTGCATTTGCAACCGTTAAAACAGTTGCAAACGTTAGTGTCAACATAGAAGCACTAACCGTTACAGTTCAACCTTTAATGGCAACACGTTAACATTAAGCGTTAGTGGCAACACGTTAAAGCTAAGCGTTGCAGTTGCAAACGTTAGTGTCAACATGTAAGCACTAACCGTTGCAGTTGCAACCTTTAAAGGCAACACGTTAACATTAAGCATTGCAGTTGCAAGCGTTAGTGGCAACACGTTAAAACTAAGCGTTGTAGTTACAACCGTTAGTTTCAACATAACAGTAAGTGTAGCATTTGCTTACGTTAATTTCAACACGTTAACACGTTGCAACCGTTTATGTCAACATGTTAACACTTAGCATTGCACTTGCAACCATTAGTGTCAACATGTT
Organism: Rugalucina vietnamica; assembly: GCA_964017185.1. Lineage (NCBI taxonomy): Eukaryota > Metazoa > Mollusca > Bivalvia > Lucinida > Lucinidae > Rugalucina > Rugalucina vietnamica. Next base: position 37,617,720 of record OZ024877.1, read on the forward strand.
TACACTAAGCGTTGCAGTTGCAACCGTTAATTACAACACGTTAACACTCAGCATTGCGGTTACAATGCGTTAAAACTAAGCGTTGTAGTTAAAACCGTTAATGACAACACGTAAACACTAAGCTTTGCAGTTGCAACCATTAAAACCATGTCAACACGTTAAAACTAAGCGTTGTAGTTATAACCGTTAATTGCAACACGTTAGCACTAAGAATTGGATTTGCAACCGTTAATACCGTGGCAACACGTTAAAACTAAGCGTTGCAGTTAAAACCGTTAATGACAACACGTAAACACTAAGCTTTGCATTTGCAATCATTAAAACCATGTCAACACGTTAAAATTAAGCGTTGTAGTTATAACCGTTAATTGCAACACGTTAGCACTAAGCATTGGATTTGCATCCGTTAATACCGTGACAACATGTTAAAACTAAGCGTTGCAGTTAAAACCGTTAATGACAACACGTTAACACTAAGCTTTGCATTTGCAACCGTTAAAACCGTGTCAACACGTTAAAACTAAGCGTTGTAGTTAAAACCGTTAATGGCAACACGTAAACACTAAGCTTTGCATTTGCAACCGTTAAAACAGTTGCAAACGTTAGTGTCAACATGTAAGCACAGTTACAGTTGCAACCTTTAATGGCAACACGTTAACATTAAGCGTTAGTGGCAACACGTTAAAGCTAAGCGTTGCAGTTGCAAACGTTAGTGTCAACATGTAAGCACTAACCGTTGCAGTTACAACCTTTAAAGGCAACACGTTAACATTAAGCAATGCAGTTGCAAGCGTTAGTGGCAACACGTTAAAACTAAGCATTGCAGTTACAACCGTTAGTGTCAACATTATAACAGTAAGTGTAGCATTTGCTTACGTTAATTTCAACACGTTAACACGTTGCAACCGTTTATGTCAACATGTTAACACTTAGCATTGCACTTGCAACCATTAGTGTCAACATGTTTACACTAAGCGTTGCAGTTGCAACCGTTAATTACAACACGTTAACACTCAGCATTGCGGTTACAATGCGTTAAAACTAAGCGTTGTAGTTAAAACCGTTAATGACAACACGTAAACACTAAGCTTTGCAGTTGCAACCATTAAAACCATGTCAACACGTTAAAACTAAGCGTTGTAGTTATAACCGTTAATTGCAACACGTTAGCACTAAGAATTGGATTTGCAACCGTTAATACCGTGGCAACACGTTAAAACTAAGCGTTGCAGTTAAAACCGTTAATGACAACACATAAACACTAAGCTTTGCATTTGCAATCATTAAAACCATGTCAACACGTTAAAATTAAGCGTTGTAGTTATAACCGTTAATTGCAACACGTTAGCACTAAGCATTGGATTTGCATCCGTTAATACCGTGACAACATGTTAAAACTAAGCGTTGCAGTTAAAACCGTTAATGACAACACGTAAACACTAAGTTTTGCATTTGCAACCGTTAAAACCGTGTCAACACGTTAAAACTAAGCGTTGTAGTTAAAACCGTTAATGGCAACACGTAAACACTAAGCTTTGCATTTGCAACCGTTAAAACAGTTGCAAACGTTAGTGTCAACATGTAAGCACTAACCGTTACAGTTGCAACCTTTAATGGCAACACGTTAACATTAAGCGTTAGTGGCAACACATTAAAGCTAAGCGTTGCAGTTGCAAACGTTAGTGTCAACATGTAAGCACTAACCGTTGCAGTTACAACCTTTAAAGGCAACACGTTAACATTAAGCAATGCAGTTGCAAGCGTTAGTGGCAACACGTTAAAACTAAGCATTGCAGTTACAACCGTTAGTGTCAACATTATAACAGTAAGTGTAGCATTTGCTTACGTTAATTTCAACACGTTAACACGTTGCAACCGTTTATGTCAACATGTTAACACTTAGCATTGCAGTTGCAACCATTAGTGTCAACATGTTTACACTAAGCGTTGCAGTTGCAACCGTTAATGACAACACGTTAACACTAAGCATTGCGGTTACAATGCGTTAAAACTAAGCGTTGCAGTTACAACCGTTAGTGTCAACATTATAACAGTAAGTGTAGCATTTGCTTACGTTAATTTCAACACGTTAACACGTTGCAACCGTTTATATCAACACTTAGCATTGCAGTTGCAACCGTTAGTGTCAACATGTTTACACTAAGCGTTGCAGTTGCAACCGTTAATGACAACACGTTAACACTAAGCATTGCGGTTACAATGCGTTAAAACTAAGCGTTGTAGTTAAAACCGTTAATGACAACACGTAAACACTAAGCTTTGCATTTGCAACAATTAGAACCATGTCCACACGTTAAAACTAAGCGTTGTAGTTATAACCGTTAATTGCAACACGTTAGCACTAAGGATTGGATTTGCAACCGTTAATACCGTGGCAACATGTTAAAACTAAGCGTTGCAGTTAAAACCGTTAATGACAACACGTAAACACTAAGCTTTGCATTTGCAACCGTTAAAACTGTGTCAACACGTTAAAACTAAGCGTTGTATTTAAAACCGTTAATGGCAACACGTAAACTTAGTGTTTAAACAGTTGCAAAACAGTTAAAACAGTTGCAAACGTTAGTGTCAACATGTAAGCACTAACCGTTACAGTTGCAACCTTAAATGCAACACGTTAACATTAAGCGTTAGTGGCAACACGTTAAAGCAACACGTTAACATTATGCATTGCAGTTGCAAGCGTTAGTGGCAACACGTTAAAACTAAGCGTGCAGTTACAACCGTAAGTGTCAACATTATAACAGTAAGTGTAGCATTTGCTTACGTTAATTTCAACACGTTAACACGTTGCAACCGTTTATGTCAACATGTTAACACTTAGCATTGCAGTTGCAACCGTTAGTGTCAACATGTTTACACTAAGCGTTGCAGTTGCAACACGTTAACACTAAGCATTTCGGTTACAATGCGTTAAAACTAAGCGTTGCAGTTACAACCGTTATAACATTATAACAGTGTAGCATTTGCTTACGTTAATTTCAACACGTTAACACGTTGCAACCGTTTATGTCAACACTTAGCATTGCAGTTGCAACCGTTAGTGTCAACATGTTTACACTAAGCGTTGCAGTTGCAACCGTTAATGACAACACGTAAACACTAAGCTTTGCATTTGCAACCATTAAAACCATGTCAACACGTTAAAACTAAGCGTTGTAGTTATAACCGTTAATTGCAACACGTTAGCACTAAGCATTGGATTTGCAACCGTTAATACCGTGGCAACATGTGGCAACTAAGCGTTTCAGTTAAAACCGTTAATGCCAACACATAAACACTAAGCTTTGCATTTGCAACCGTTAAAACCGTGTCAACACGTTAAAACTAAGCGTTGTAGTTAAAACCGTTAATGGCAACTAAGCTTTGCATTTGCAACCGTTAAAACAGTTGCAAACGTTAGTGTCAACATGTAAGCACTAAGGGTTACAGTTGCAACCTTTAATGGCAACACGTTAACATTAAGCGTTAGTGGCAACACGTTAAAGCTAGGCGTTGCAGTTGCAAACGTTCGTGTCAACATGTAAGCATTAACCGTTGCAGTTGCAACCTTTAAAGGCAACACGTTAACATTAAGCATTGCAGTTGCAAGCGTTAGTGGCAACACGTTAAAACTAAGCGTTGCAGTTACAACCGTTAGTGTCAACATTACAGTAAGTGTAGCATTTGTTTACGTTAATTTCAACACGTTAACACGTTGCAACCGTTTATGTCAACATGTTAACACTTACCATTGCAGTTGCAACCGTTAGTGTCAACATGTTTACACCAAGCGTTGCAGTTGCAACCGTTAATGACAACACGTTAACACTAAGCATTGCGGTTACAATGCGTTAAAACTAAGCGTTGTAGTTAAAACCGATAATGACAACACGTAAACACTAAGCTTTGCATTTGCAACCATTAAAACCATGTCAACACGTTAAAACTAAGCGTTGTAGTTATAACCGTTAATTGCAGCACGTTAGCACTAAGCATTGGATTTGCAACCGTTAATACCGCGGCAACACGTTAAAACTAAGCGTTGCAGTTGCAACCGTTAATGACAACACGTAAACACTAAGCTTTACGTTGTAGTTATAACCGTTAATTGCAACACGTAAGCACTAAGCATTGGATTTGCAACCGTTAATACCGTGGCAACATGTTAAAACTAAGCGTTGCAGTTAAAACCGTTAATGACAACACGTAAGCTGCTTTGCATTTGCAACCGTTAAAACAGTGTCAACACGTTAAAACTAAGCGTTGTATTTAAAACCGTTAATGGCAACACGTAAACACTAAGCTTTGCAGTTGCAATCGTTAATTACAACACGTTAACACTCAGCATTGCGGTTACAATGCGTTAAAACTAAGCGTTGTAGTTAAAACCGTTAATGACAACACGTAAACACTAAGCTTTGCAGTTGCAACCATTAAAACCATGTCAACACGTTAAAACTAAGCGTTGTAGTTATAACCGTTAATTGCAACACGTTAGCACTAAGAATTGGATTTGCAACCGTTAATACCGTGGCAACACGTTAAAACTAAGCGTTGCAGTTAAAACCGTTAATGACAACACGTAAACACTAAGCTTTGCATTTGCAATCATTAAAACCATGTCAACACGTTAAAATTAAGCGTTGTAGTTATAACCGTTAATTGCAACACGTTAGCACTAAGCATTGGATTTGCATCCGTTAATACCGTGACAACATGTTAAAACTAAGCGTTGCAGTTAAAACCGTTAATGACAACACGTAAACACTAAGCTTTGCATTTGCAACCGTTAAAACCGTGTCAACACGTTAAAACTAAGCGTTGTAGTTAAAACCGTTAATGGCAACACGTAAACACTAAGCTTTGCATTTGCAACCGTTAAAACAGTTGCAAACGTTAGTGTCAACATGTAAGCACTAACCGTTACAGTTGCAACCTTTAATGGCAACACGTTAACATTAAGCGTTAGTGGCAACACGTTAAAGCTAAGCGTTGCAGTTGCAAACGTTAGTGTCAACATGTAAGCACTAACCGTTGCAGTTACAACCTTTAAAGGCAACACGTTAACATTAAGCAATGCAGTTGCAAGCGTTAGTGGCAACACGTTAAAACTAAGCATTGCAGTTACAACCGTTAGTGTCAACATTATAACAGTAAGTGTAGCATTTGCTTACGTTAATTTCAACACGTTAACACGTTGCAACCGTTTATGTCAACATGTTAACACTTAGCATTGCAGTTGCAACCATTAGTGTCAACATGTTTACACTAAGCGTTGCAGTTGCAACCGTTAATGACAACACGTTAACACTAAGCATTGCGGTTACAATGCGTTAAAACTAAGCGTTGCAGTTACAACCGTTAGTGTCAACATTATAACAGTAAGTGTAGCATTTGCTTACGTTAATTTCAACACGTTAACACGTTGCAACCGTTTATGTCAACACTTAGCATTGCAGTTGCAACCGTTAGTGTCAACATGTTTACACTAAGCGTTGCAGTTGCAACCGTTAATGACAACACGTTAACACTAAGCATTGCGGTTACAATGCGTTAAAACTAAGCGTTGTAGTTAAAACCGTTAATGACAACACGTAAACACTAAGCTTTGCATTTGCAACAATTAGAACCATGTCAACACGTTAAAACTAAGCGTTGTAGTTATAACCGTTAATTGCAACACGTTAGCACTAAGCATTGGATTTGCAACCGTTAATACCGTGGCAACATGTTAAAACTAAGCGTTGCAGTTAAAACCGTTAATGACAACACGTAAACACTAAGCTTTGCATTTGCAACCGTTAAAACTGTGTCAACACGTTAAAACTAAGCGTTGTATTTAAAACCGTTAATGGCAACACGTAAACACTAAGCTTTGCATTTGCAACCGTTAAAACAGTTGCAAACGTTAGTGTCAACATGTAAGCACTAACCGTTACAGTTGCAACCTTAAATGCAACACGTTAACATTAAGCGTTAGTGGCAACACGTTAAAGCAACACGTTAACATTAAGCATTGCAGTTGCAAGCGTTAGTGGCAACACGTTAAAACTAAGCGTTGCAGTTACAACCGTAAGTGTCAACATTATAACAGTAAGTGTAGCATTTGCTTCCGTTAATTTCAACACGTTAACACGTTGCAACCGTTTATGTCAACATGTTAACACTTAGCATTGCAGTTGCAACCGTTAGTGTCAACATGTTTACACTAAGCGTTGCAGTTGCAACACGTTAACACTAAGCATTTCGGTTACAATGCGTTAAAACTAAGCGTTGCAGTTACAACCGTTATAACATTATAACAGTGTAGCATTTGCTTACGTTAATTTCAACACGTTAACACGTTGCAACCGTTTATGTCAACACTTAGCATTGCAGTTGCAACCGTTAGTGTCAACATGTTTACACTAAGCGTTGCAGTTGCAACCGTTAATGACAACACGTAAACACTAATCTTTGCATTTGCAACCATTAAAACCATGTCAACACGTTAAAACTAAGCGTTGTAGTTATAACCGTTAATTGCAACACGTTAGCACTAAGCATTGGATTTGCAACCGTTAATACCGTGGCAACATGTTAAAACTAAGCGTTTCAGTTAAAACCGTTAATGCCAACACATAAACACTAAGCTTTGCATTTGCAACCGTTAAAACCGTGTCAACACGTTAAAACTAAGCGTTGTAGTTAAAACCGTTAATGGCAACTAAGCTTTGCATTTGCAACCGTTAAAACAGTTGCAAACGTTAGTGTCAACATGTAAGCACTAAGGGTTACAGTTGCAACCTTTAATGGCAACACGTTAACATTAAGCGTTAGTGGCAACACGTTAAAGCTAGGCGTTGCAGTTGCAAACGTTCGTGTCAACATGTAAGCATTAACCGTTGCAGTTGCAACCTTTAAAGGCAACACGTTAACATTAAGCATTGCAGTTGCAAGCGTTAGTGGCAACACGTTAAAACTAAGCGTTGCAGTTACAACCGTTAGTGTCAACATTACAGTAAGTGTAGCATTTGTTTACGTTAATTTCAACACGTTAACACGTTGCAACCGTTTATGTCAACATGTTAACACTTACCATTGCAGTTGCAACCGTTAGTGTCAACATGTTTACACTAAGCGTTGCAGTTGCAACCGTTAATGACAACACGTTAATACTAAGCATTGCGGTTACAATGCGTTAAAACTAAGCGTTGTAGTTAAAACCGATAATGACAACACGTAAACACTAAGCTTTGCATTTGCAACCATTAAAACCATGTCAACACGTTAAAACTAAGCGTTGTAGTTATAACCGTTAATTGCAGCACGTTAGCACTAAGCATTGGATTTGCAACCGTTAATACCGCGGCAACACGTTAAAACTAAGCGTTGCAGTTGCAACCGTTAATGACAACACGTAAACACTAAGCTTTACGTTGTAGTTATAACCGTTAATTGCAACACGTTAGCACTAAGCATTGGATTTGCAACCGTTAATACCGTGGCAACATGTTAAAACTAAGCGTTGCAGTTAAAACCGTTAATGACAACACGTAAGCTGCTTTGCATTTGCAACCGTTAAAACAGTGTCAACACGTTAAAACTAAGCGTTGTATTTAAAACCGTTAATGGCAACACGTAAACACTAAGCTTTGCAGTTGCAATCGTTAATTACAACACGTTAACACTCAGCATTGCGGTTACAATGCGTTAAAACTAAGCGTTGTAGTTAAAACCGTTAATGACAACACGTAAACACTAAGCTTTGCAGTTGCAACCATTAAAACCATGTCAACACGTTAAAACTAAGCGTTGTAGTTATAACCGTTAATTGCAACACGTTAGCACTAAGAATTGGATTTGCAACCGTTAATACCGTGGCAACACGTTAAAACTAAGCGTTGCAGTTAAAACCGTTAATGACAACACGTAAACACTAAGCTTTGCATTTGCAATCATTAAAACCATGTCAACACGTTAAAATTAAGCGTTGTAGTTATAACCGTTAATTGCAACACGTTAGCACTAAGCATTGGATTTGCATCCGTTAATACCGTGACAACATGTTAAAACTAAGCGTTGCAGTTAAAACCGTTAATGACAACACGTAAACACTAAGCTTTGCATTTGCAACCGTTAAAACCGTGTCAACACGTTAAAACTAAGCGTTGTAGTTAAAACCGTTAATGGTAACACGTAAACACTAAGCTTTGCATTTGCAACCGTTAAAACAGTTGCAAACGTTAGTGTCAACATGTAAGCACTAACCGTTACAGTTGCAACCTTTAATGGCAACACGTTAACATTAAGCGTTAGTGGCAACACGTTAAAGCTAAGCGTTGCAGTTGCAAACGTTATTGTCAACATGTAAGCACTAACCGTTGCAGTTACAACCTTTAAAGGCAACACGTTAACATTAAGCAATGCAGTTGCAAGCGTTAGTGGCAACACGTTAAAACTAAGCATTGCAGTTACAACCGTTAGTGTCAACATTATAACAGTAAGTGTAGCATTTGCTTACGTTAATTTCAACACGTTAACACGTTGCAACCGTTTATGTCAACATGTTAACACTTAGCATTGCAGTTGCAACCATTAGTGTCAACATGTTTACACTAAGCGTTGCAGTTGCAACCGTTAATGACAACACGTTAACACTAAGCATTGCGGTTACAATGCGTTAAAACTAAGCGTTGCAGTTACAACCGTTAGTGTCAACATTATAACAGTAAGTGTAGCATTTGCTTACGTTAATTTCAACACGTTAACACGTTGCAACCGTTTATGTCAACACTTAGCATTGCAGTTGCAACCGTTAGTGTCAACATGTTTACACTAAGCGTTGCAGTTGCAACCGTTAATGACAACACGTTAACACTAAGCATTGCGGTTACAATGCGTTAAAACTAAGCGTTGTAGTTAAAACCGTTAATGACAACACGTAAACACTAAGCTTTGCATTTGCAACAATTAGAACCATGTCAACACGTTAAAACTAAGCGTTGTAGTTATAACCGTTAATTGCAACACGTTAGCACTAAGCATTGGATTTGCAACCGTTAATACCGTGGCAACATGTTAAAACTAAGCGTTGCAGTTAAAACCGATAATGACAACACGTAAACACTAAGCTTTGCATTTGCAACCGTTAAAACTGTGTCAACACGTTAAAACTAAGCGTTGTATTTAAAACCGTTAATGGCAACACGTAAACACTAAGCTTTGCATTTGCAACCGTTAAAACAGTTGCAAACGTTAGTGTCAACATGTAAGCACTAACCGTTACAGTTGCAACCTTAAATGCAACACGTTAACATTAAGCATTAGTGGCAACACGTTAAAGCAACACGTTAACATTAAGCATTGCAGTTGCAAGCGTTAGTGGCAACACGTTAAAACTAAGCGTTGCAGTTACAACCGTAAGTGTCAACATTATAACAGTAAGTGTAGCATTTGCTTCCGTTAATTTCAACACGTTAACACGTTGCAACCGTTTATGTCAACATGTTAACACTTAGCATTGCAGTTGCAACCGTTAGTGTCAACATGTTTACACTAAGCGTTGCAGTTGCAACACGTTAACACTAAGCATTTCGGTTACAATGCGTTAAAACTAAGCGTTGCAGTTACAACCGTTATAACATTATAACAGTGTAGCATTTGCTTACGTTAATTTCAACACGTTAACACGTTGCAACCGTTTATGTCAACACTTAGCATTGCAGTTGCAACCGTTAGTGTCAACATGTTTACACTAAGCGTTGCAGTTGCAACCGTTAATGACAACACGTAAACACTAAGCTTTGCATTTGCAACCATTAAAACCATGTCAACACGTTAAAACTAAGCGTTGTAGTTATAACCGTTAATTGCAACACGTTAGCACTAAGCATTGGATTTGCAACCGTTAATACCGTGGCAACATGTTAAAACTAAGCGTTTCAGTTAAAACCGTTAATGCCAACACATAAACACTAAGCTTTGCATTTGCAACCGTTAAAACCGTGTCAACACGTTAAAACTAAGCGTTGTAGTTAAAACCGTTAATGGCAACTAAGCTTTGCATTTGCAACCGTTAAAACAGTTGCAAACGTTAGTGTCAACATGTAAGCACTAAGGGTTACAGTTGCAACCTTTAATGGCAACACGTTAACATTAAGCGTTAGTGGCAACACGTTAAAGCTAGGCGTTGCAGTTGCAAACGTTCGTGTCAACATGTAAGCATTAACCGTTGCAGTTGCAACCTTTAAAGGCAACACGTTAACATTAAGCATTGCAGTTGCAAGCGTTAGTGGCAACACGTTAAAACTAAGCGTTGCAGTTACAACCGTTAGTGTCAACATTACAGTAAGTGTAGCATTTGTTTACGTTAATTTCAACACGTTAACACGTTGCAACCGTTTATGTCAACATGTTAACACTTACCATTGCAGTTGCAACCGTTAGTGTCAACATGTTTACACTAAGCGTTGCAGTTGCAACCGTTAATGACAACACGTTAACACTAAGCATTGCGGTTACAATGCGTTAAAACTAAGCGTTGTAGTTAAAACCGATAATGACAACACGTAAACACTAAGCTTTGCATTTGCAACCATTAAAACCATGTCAACACGTTAAAACTAAGCGTTGTAGTTATAACCGTTAATTGCAGCACGTTAGCACTAAGCATTGGATTTGCAACCGTTAATACCGCGGCAACACGTTAAAACTAAGCGTTGCAGTTGCAACCGTTAATGACAACACGTAAACACTAAGCTTTACGTTGTAGTTATAACCGTTAATTGCAACACGTTAGCACTAAGCATTGGATTTGCAACCGTTAATACCGTGGCAACATGTTAAAACTAAGCGTTGCAGTTAAAACCGTTAATGACAACACGTAAGCTGCTTTGCATTTGCAACCGTTAAAACAGTGTCAACACGTTAAAACTAAGCGTTGTATTTAAAACCGTTAATGGCAACACGTAAACACTAAGCTTTGCAGTTGCAATCGTTAATTACAACACGTTAACACTCAGCATTGCGGTTACAATGCGTTAAAACTAAGCGTTGTAGTTAAAACCGTTAATGACAACACGTAAACACTAAGCTTTGCAGTTGCAACCATTAAAACCATGTCAACACGTTAAAACTAAGCGTTGTAGTTATAACCGTTAATTGCAACACGTTAGCACTAAGAATTGGATTTGCAACCGTTAATACCGTGGCAACACGTTAAAACTAAGCGTTGCAGTTAAAACCGTTAATGACAACACGTAAACACTAAGCTTTGCATTTGCAATCATTAAAACCATGTCAACACGTTAAAATTAAGCGTTGTAGTTATAACCGTTAATTGCAACACGTTAGCACTAAGCATTGGATTTGCATCCGTTAATACCGTGACAACATGTTAAAACTAAGCGTTGCAGTTAAAACCGTTAATGACAACACGTAAACACTAAGCTTTGCATTTGCAACCGTTAAAACCGTGTCAACACGTTAAAACTAAGCGTTGTAGTTAAAACCGTTAATGGCAACACGTAAACACTAAGCTTTGCATTTGCAACCGTTAAAACAGTTGCAAACGTTAGTGTCAACATGTAAGCACTAATCGTTACAGTTGCAACCTTTAATGGCAACACGTTAACATTAAGCAATGCAGTTGCAAGCGTTAGTGGCAACACGTTAAAACTAAGCGTTGCAGTTGCAAACGTTAGTGTCAACATGTAAGCACTAACCGTTGCAGTTACAACCTTTAAAGGCAACACGTTAACATTAAGCAATGCAGTTGCAAGCGTTAGTGGCAACACGTTAAAACTAAGCATTGCAGTTACAACCGTTAGTGTCAACATTATAACAGTAAGTGTAGCATTTGCTTACGTTAATTTCAACACGTTAACACGTTGCAACCGTTTATGTCAACATGTTAACACTTAGCATTGCAGTTGCAACCATTAGTGTCAACATGTTTACACTAAGCGTTGCAGTTGCAACCGTTAATGACAACACGTTAACACTAAGCATTGCGGTTACAATGCGTTAAAACTAAGCGTTGCAGTTACAACCGTTAGTGTCAACATTATAACAGTAAGTGTAGCATTTGCTTACGTTAATTTCAACACGTTAACACGTTGCAACCGTTTATGTCAACACTTAGCATTGCAGTTGCAACCGTTAGTGTCAACATGTTTACACTAAGCGTTGCAGTTGCAACCGTTAATGACAACACGTTAACACTAAACAATGCGTTAAAACTAAGCGTTGTAGTTAAAACCGTTAATGACAACACGTAAACACTAAGCTTTGCATTTGCAACAATTAGAACCATGTCCACACGTTAAAACTAAGCGTTGTAGTTATAACCGTTAATTGCAACACGTTAGCACTAAGCATTGGATTTGCAACCGTTAATACCGTGGCAACATGTTAAAACTAAGCGTTGCAGTTAAAACCGTTAATGACAACACGTAAACACTAAGCTTTGCATTTGCAACCGTTAAAACTGTGTCAACACGTTAAAACTAAGCGTTGTATTTAAAACCGTTAATGGCAACACGTAAACACTAAGCTTTGCATTTGCAACCGTTAAAACAGTTGCAAACGTTAGTGTCAACATGTAAGCACTAACCGTTACAGTTGCAACCTTAAATGCAACACGTTAACATTAAGCGTTAGTGGCAACACGTTAAAGCAACACGTTAACATTAAGCATTGCAGTTGCAAGCGTTAGTGGCAACACGTTAAAACTAAGCGTGCAGTTACAACCGTAAGTGTCAACATTATAACAGTAAGTGTAGCATTTGCATACGTTAATTTCAACACGTTAACACGTTGCAACCGTTTATGTCAACATGTTAACACTTAGCATTGCAGTTGCAACCGTTAGTGTCAACATGTTTACACTAAGCGTTGCAGTTGCAACACGTTAACACTAAGCATTTCGGTTACAATGCGTTAAAACTAAGCGTTGCAGTTACAACCGTTATAACATTATAACAGTGTAGCATTTGCTTACGTTAATTTCAACACGTTAACACGTTGCAACCGTTTATGTCAACACTTAGCATTGCAGTTGCAACCGTTAGTGTCAACATGTTTACACTAAGCGTTGCAGTTGCAACCGTTAATGACAACACGTAAACACTAAGCTTTGCATTTGCAACCATTAAAACCATGTCAACACGTTAAAACTAAGCGTTGTAGTTATAACCGTTAATTGCAACACGTTAGCACTAAGCATTGGATTTGCAACCGTTAATACCGTGGCAACATGTTAAAACTAAGCGTTTCAGTTAAAACCGTTAATGCCAACACATAAACACTAAGCTTTGCATTTGCAACCGTTGAAACCGTGTCAACACGTTAAAACTAAGCGTTGTAGTTAAAACCGTTAATGGCAACTAAGCTTTGCATTTGCAACCGTTAAAACAGTTGCAAACGTTAGTGTCAACATGTAAGCACTAAGGGTTACAGTTGCAACCTTTAATGGCAACACGTTAACATTAAGCGTTAGTGGCAACACGTTAAAGCTAGGCGTTGCAGTTGCAAACGTTCGTGTCAACATGTAAGCATTAACCGTTGCAGTTGCAACCTTTAAAGGCAACACGTTAACATTAAGCATTGCAGTTGCAAACGTTAGTGGCAACACGTTAAAACTAAGCGTTGCAGTTACAACCGTTAGTGTCAACATTACAGTAAGTGTAGCATTTGTTTACGTTAATTTCAACACGTTAACACGTTGCAACCGTTTATGTCAACATGTTAACACTTACCATTGCAGTTGCAACCGTTAGTGTCAACATGTTTACACTAAGCGTTGCAGTTGCAACCGTTAATGACAACACGTTAACACTAAGCATTGCGGTTACAATGCGTTAAAACTAAGCGTTGTAGTTAAAACCGATAATGACAACACGTAAACACTAAGCTTTGCATTTGCAACCATTAAAACCATGTCAACACGTTAAAACTAAGCGTTGTAGTTATAACCGTTAATTGCAGCACGTTAGCACTAAGCATTGGATTTGCAACCGTTAATACCGCGGCAACACGTTAAAACTAAGCGTTGCAGTTGCAACCGTTAATGACAACACGTAAACACTAAGCTTTACATTTGCAACCATTAAAACCATGTCAACACGTTAAAACTAAGCGTTGTAGTTATAACCGTTAATTGCAACACGTTAGCACTAAGCATTGGATTTGCAACCGTTAATACCGTGGCAACATGTTAAAACTAAGCGTTGCAGTTAAAACCGTTAATGACAACACGTAAGCTGCTTTGCATTTGCAACCGTTAAAACCGTGTCAACACGTTGAAACTAGGCGTTGTAGTTAAAACCGTTAATGGCAACACGTAAACACTAAGCTTTGCATTTGCAACCGTTAAAACAGTTGCAAACGTTAGTGTCAACATGGAAGCACTAACCGTTACAGTTGCAACCTTTAATGGCAACACGTTAACATTAAGCGTTAGTGGCAACACGTTAAAGCTAAGCGTTGCAGTTGCAAACGTTAGTGTCAACATGTAAGCACTAACCGTTGCAGTTGCAACCTTTAAAGGCAACACGTTAACATTAAGCATTGCAGTTGCAAGCGTTAGTGGCAACACGTTAAAACTAAGCGTTGTAGTTACAACCGTTAGTTTCAACATAACAGTAAGTGTAGCATTTGCTTACGTTAATTTCAACACGTTAACACGTTGCAACCGTTTATGTCAACATGTTAACACTTAGCATTGCACTTGCAACCATTAGTGTCAACATGTTTACACTAAGCGTTGCAGTTGCAACCGTTAATTACAACACGTTAACACTCAGCATTGCGGTTACAATGCGTTAAAACTAAGCGTTGTAGTTAAAACCGTTAATGACAACACGTAAACACTAAGCTTTGCAGTTGCAACCATTAAAACCATGTCAACACGTTAAAACTAAGCGTTGTAGTTATAACCGTTAATTGCAACACGTTAGCACTAAGAATTGGATTTGCAACCGTTAATACCGTGGCAACACGTTAAAACTAAGCGTTGCAGTTAAAACCGTTAATGACAACACGTAAACACTAAGCTTTGCATTTGCAATCATTAAAACCATGTCAACACGTTAAAATTAAGCGTTGTAGTTATAACCGTTAATTGCAACACGTTAGCACTAAGCATTGGATTTGCATCCGTTAATACCGTGACAACATGTTAAAACTAAGCGTTGCAGTTAAAACCGTTAATGACAACACGTAAACACTAAGCTTTGCATTTGCAACCGTTAAAACCGTGTCAACACGTTAAAACTAAGCGTTGTAGTTAAAACCGTTAATGGCAACACGTAAACACTAAGCTTTGCATTTGCAACCGTTAAAACAGTTGCAAACGTTAGTGTCAACATGTAAGCACTAACCGTTACAGTTGCAACCTTTAATGGCAACACGTTAACATTAAGCGTTAGTGGCAACACGTTAAAGCTAAGCGTTGCAGTTGCAAACGTTAGTGTCAACATGTAAGCACTAACCGTTGCAGTTACAACCTTTAAAGGCAACACGTTAACATTAAGCAATGCAGTTGCAAGCGTTAGTGGCAACACGTTAAAACTAAGCATTGCAGTTACAACCGTTAGTGTCAACATTATAACAGTAAGTGTAGCATTTGCTTACGTTAATTTCAACACGTTAACACGTTGCAACCGTTTATGTCAACATGTTAACACTTAGCATTGCAGTTGCAACCGTTAGTGTCAACATGTTTACACTAAGCGTTGCAGTTGCAACACGTTAACACTAAGCATTTCGGTTACAATGCGTTAAAACTAAGCGTTGCAGTTACAACCGTTATAACATTATAACAGTGTAGCATTTGCTTACGTTAATTTCAACACGTTAACACGTTGCAACCGTTTATGTCAACACTTAGCATTGCAGTTGCAACCGTTAGTGTCAACATGTTTACACTAAGCGTTGCAGTTGCAACCGTTAATGACAACACGTAAACACTAAGCTTTGCATTTGCAACCATTAAAACCATGTCAACACGTTAAAACTAAGCGTTGTAGTTATAACCGTTAATTGCAACACGTTAGCACTAAGCATTGGATTTGCAACCGTTAATACCGTGGCAACATGTTAAAACTAAGCGTTTCAGTTAAAACCGTTAATGCCAACACATAAACACTAAGCATTGCAGTTGCAAGCGTTAGTGTCAACACGTTAAAACTAAGCGTTGTAGTTAAAACCGTTAATGGCAACTAAGCTTTGCATTTGCAACCGTTAAAACAGTTGCAAACGTTAGTGTCAACATGTAAGCACTAAGGGTTACAGTTGCAACCTTTAATGGCAACACGTTAACATTAAGCGTTAGTGGCAACACGTTAAAGCTAGGCGTTGCAGTTGCAAACGTTCGTGTCAACATGTAAGCATTAACCGTTGCAGTTGCAACCTTTAAAGGCAACACGTTAACATTAAGCATTGCAGTTGCAAGCGTTAGTGGCAACACGTTAAAACTAAGCGTTGCAGTTACAACCGTTAGTGTCAACATTACAGTAAGTGTAGCATTTGTTTACGTTAATTTCAACACGTTAACACGTTGCAACCGTTTATGTCAACATGTTAACACTTACCATTGCAGTTGCAACCGTTAGTGTCAACATGTTTACACTAAGCGTTGCAGTTGCAACCGTTAATGACAACACGTTAACACTAAGCATTGCGGTTACAATGCGTTAAAACTAAGCGTTGTAGTTAAAACCGATAATGACAACACGTAAACACTAAGCTTTGCATTTGCAACCATTAAAACCATGTCAACACGTTAAAACTAAGCGTTGTAGTTATAACCGTTAATTGCAGCACGTTAGCACTAAGCATTGGATTTGCAACCGTTAATACCGCGGCAACACGTTAAAACTAAGCGTTGCAGTTGCAACCGTTAATGACAACACGTAAACACTAAGCTTTACGTTGTAGTTATAACCGTTAATTGCAACACGTTAGCACTAAGCATTGGATTTGCAACCGTTAATACCGTGGCAACATGTTAAAACTAAGCGTTGCAGTTAAAACCGTTAATGACAACACGTAAGCTGCTTTGCATTTGCAACCGTTAAAACAGTGTCAACACGTTAAAACTAAGCGTTGTATTTAAAACCGTTAATGGCAACACGTAAACACTAAGCTTTGCAGTTGCAATCGTTAATTACAACACGTTAACACTCAGCATTGCGGTTACAATGCGTTAAAACTAAGCGTTGTAGTTAAAACCGTTAATGACAACACGTAAACACTAAGCTTTGCAGTTGCAACCATTAAAACCATGTCAACACGTTAAAACTAAGCGTTGTAGTTATAACCGTTAATTGCAACACGTTAGCACTAAGAATTGGATTTGCAACCGTTAATACCGTGGCAACACGTTAAAACTAAGCGTTGCAGTTAAAACCGTTAATGACAACACGTAAACACTAAGCTTTGCATTTGCAATCATTAAAACCATGTCAACACGTTAAAATTAAGCGTTGTAGTTATAACCGTTAATTGCAACACGTTAGCACTAAGCATTGGATTTGCATCCGTTAATACCGTGACAACATGTTAAAACTAAGCGTTGCAGTTAAAACCGTTAATGGCAACACGTAAACACTAAGCTTTGCATTTGCAACCGTTAAAACCGTGTCAACACGTTAAAACTAAGCGTTGTAGTTAAAACCGTTAATGGCAACACGTAAACACTAAGCTTTGCATTTGCAACCGTTAAAACAGTTGCAAACGTTAGTGTCAACATGTAAGCACTAATCGTTACAGTTGCAACCTTTAATGGCAACACGTTAACATTAAGCAATGCAGTTGCAAGCGTTAGTGGCAACACGTTAAAACTAAGCGTTGCAGTTGCAAACGTTAGTGTCAACATGTAAGCACTAACCGTTGCAGTTACAACCTTTAAAGGCAACACGTTAACATTAAGCAATGCAGTTGCAAGCGTTAGTGGCAACACGTTAAAACTAAGCATTGCAGTTACAACCGTTAGTGTCAACATTATAACAGTAAGTGTAGCATTTGCTTACGTTAATTTCAACACGTTAACACGTTGCAACCGTTTATGTCAACATGTTAACACTTAGCATTGCAGTTGCAACCATTAGTGTCAACATGTTTACACTAAGCGTTGCAGTTGCAACCGTTAATGACAACACGTTAACACTAAGCATTGCGGTTACAATGCGTTAAAACTAAGCGTTGCAGTTACAACCGTTAGTGTCAACATTATAACAGTAAGTGTAGCATTTGCTTACGTTAATTTCAACACGTTAACACGTTGCAACCGTTTATGTCAACACTTAGCATTGCAGTTGCAACCGTTAGTGTCAACATGTTTACACTAAGCGTTGCAGTTGCAACCGTTAATGACAACACGTTAACACTAAACAATGCGTTAAAACTAAGCGTTGTAGTTAAAACCGTTAATGACAACACGTAAACACTAAGCTTTGCATTTGCAACAATTAGAACCATGTCCACACGTTAAAACTAAGCGTTGTAGTTATAACCGTTAATTGCAACACGTTAGCACTAAGCATTGGATTTGCAACCGTTAATACCGTGGCAACATGTTAAAACTAAGCGTTGCAGTTAAAACCGTTAATGACAACACGTAAACACTAAGCTTTGCATTTGCAACCGTTAAAACTGTGTCAACACGTTAAAACTAAGCGTTGTATTTAAAACCGTTAATGGCAACACGTAAACACTAAGCTTTGCATTTGCAACCGTTAAAACAGTTGCAAACGTTAGTGTCAACATGTAAGCACTAACCGTTACAGTTGCAACCTTAAATGCAACACGTTAACATTAAGCGTTAGTGGCAACACGTTAAAGCAACACGTTAACATTAAGCATTGCAGTTGCAAGCGTTAGTGGCAACACGTTAAAACTAAGCGTGCAGTTACAACCGTAAGTGTCAACATTATAACAGTAAGTGTAGCATTTGCATACGTTAATTTCAACACGTTAACACGTTGCAACCGTTTATGTCAACATGTTAACACTTAGCATTGCAGTTGCAACCGTTAGTGTCAACATGTTTACACTAAGCGTTGCAGTTGCAACACGTTAACACTAAGCATTTCGGTTACAATGCGTTAAAACTAAGCGTTGCAGTTACAACCGTTATAACATTATAACAGTGTAGCATTTGCTTACGTTAATTTCAACACGTTAACACGTTGCAACCGTTTATGTCAACACTTAGCATTGCAGTTGCAACCGTTAGTGTCAACATGTTTACACTAAGCGTTGCAGTTGCAACCGTTAATGACAACACGTAAACACTAAGCTTTGCATTTGCAACCATTAAAACCATGTCAACACGTTAAAACTAAGCGTTGTAGTTATAACCGTTAATTGCAACACGTTAGCACTAAGCATTGGATTTGCAACCGTTAATACCGTGGCAACATGTTAAAACTAAGCGTTTCAGTTAAAACCGTTAATGCCAACACATAAACACTAAGCTTTGCATTTGCAACCGTTGAAACCGTGTCAACACGTTAAAACTAAGCGTTGTAGTTAAAACCGTTAATGGCAACTAAGCTTTGCATTTGCAACCGTTAAAACAGTTGCAAACGTTAGTGTCAACATGTAAGCACTAAGGGTTACAGTTGCAACCTTTAATGGCAACACGTTAACATTAAGCGTTAGTGGCAACACGTTAAAGCTAGGCGTTGCAGTTGCAAACGTTCGTGTCAACATGTAAGCATTAACCGTTGCAGTTGCAACCTTTAAAGGCAACACGTTAACATTAAGCATTGCAGTTGCAAACGTTAGTGGCAACACGTTAAAACTAAGCGTTGCAGTTACAACCGTTAGTGTCAACATTACAGTAAGTGTAGCATTTGTTTACGTTAATTTCAACACGTTAACACGTTGCAACCGTTTATGTCAACATGTTAACACTTACCATTGCAGTTGCAACCGTTAGTGTCAACATGTTTACACTAAGCGTTGCAGTTGCAACCGTTAATGACAACACGTTAACACTAAGCATTGCGGTTACAATGCGTTAAAACTAAGCGTTGTAGTTAAAACCGATAATGACAACACGTAAACACTAAGCTTTGCATTTGCAACCATTAAAACCATGTCAACACGTTAAAACTAAGCGTTGTAGTTATAACCGTTAATTGCAGCACGTTAGCACTAAGCATTGGATTTGCAACCGTTAATACCGCGGCAACACGTTAAAACTAAGCGTTGCAGTTGCAACCGTTAATGACAACACGTAAACACTAAGCTTTACATTTGCAACCATTAAAACCATGTCAACACGTTAAAACTAAGCGTTGTAGTTATAACCGTTAATTGCAACACGTTAGCACTAAGCATTGGATTTGCAACCGTTAATACCGTGGCAACATGTTAAAACTAAGCGTTGCAGTTAAAACCGTTAATGACAACACGTAAGCTGCTTTGCATTTGCAACCGTTAAAACCGTGTCAACACGTTGAAACTAGGCGTTGTAGTTAAAACCGTTAATGGCAACACGTAAACACTAAGCTTTGCATTTGCAACCGTTAAAACAGTTGCAAACGTTAGTGTCAACATGGAAGCACTAACCGTTACAGTTGCAACCTTTAATGGCAACACGTTAACATTAAGCGTTAGTGGCAACACGTTAAAGCTAAGCGTTGCAGTTGCAAACGTTAGTGTCAACATGTAAGCACTAACCGTTGCAGTTGCAACCTTTAAAGGCAACACGTTAACATTAAGCATTGCAGTTGCAAGCGTTAGTGGCAACACGTTAAAACTAAGCGTTGTAGTTACAACCGTTAGTTTCAACATAACAGTAAGTGTAGCATTTGCTTACGTTAATTTCAACACGTTAACACGTTGCAACCGTTTATGTCAACATGTTAACACTTAGCATTGCACTTGCAACCATTAGTGTCAACATGTTTACACTAAGCGTTGCAGTTGCAACCGTTAATTACAACACGTTAACACTCAGCATTGCGGTTACAATGCGTTAAAACTAAGCGTTGTAGTTAAAACCGTTAATGACAACACGTAAACACTAAGCTTTGCAGTTGCAACCATTAAAACCATGTCAACACGTTAAAACTAAGCGTTGTAGTTATAACCGTTAATTGCAACACGTTAGCACTAAGAATTGGATTTGCAACCGTTAATACCGTGGCAACACGTTAAAACTAAGCGTTGCAGTTAAAACCGTTAATGACAACACGTAAACACTAAGCTTTGCATTTGCAATCATTAAAACCATGTCAACACGTTAAAATTAAGCGTTGTAGTTATAACCGTTAATTGCAACACGTTAGCACTAAGCATTGGATTTGCATCCGTTAATACCGTGACAACATGTTAAAACTAAGCGTTGCAGTTAAAACCGTTAATGACAACACGTAAACACTAAGCTTTGCATTTGCAACCGTTAAAACCGTGTCAACACGTTAAAACTAAGCGTTGTAGTTAAAACCGTTAATGGCAACACGTAAACACTAAGCTTTGCATTTGCAACCGTTAAAACAGTTGCAAACGTTAGTGTCAACATGTAAGCACTAACCGTTACAGTTGCAACCTTTAATGGCAACACGTTAACATTAAGCGTTAGTGGCAACACGTTAAAGCTAAGCGTTGCAGTTGCAAACGTTAGTGTCAACATGTAAGCACTAACCGTTGCAGTTACAACCTTTAAAGGCAACACGTTAACATTAAGCAATGCAGTTGCAAGCGTTAGTGGCAACACGTTAAAACTAAGCATTGCAGTTACAACCGTTAGTGTCAACATTATAACAGTAAGTGTAGCATTTGCTTACGTTAATTTCAACACGTTAACACGTTGCAACCGTTTATGTCAACATGTTAACACTTAGCATTGCAGTTGCAACCGTTAGTGTCAACATGTTTACACTAAGCGTTGCAGTTGCAACACGTTAACACTAAGCATTTCGGTTACAATGCGTTAAAACTAAGCGTTGCAGTTACAACCGTTATAACATTATAACAGTGTAGCATTTGCTTACGTTAATTTCAACACGTTAACACGTTGCAACCGTTTATGTCAACACTTAGCATTGCAGTTGCAACCGTTAGTGTCAACATGTTTACACTAAGCGTTGCAGTTGCAACCGTTAATGACAACACGTAAACACTAAGCTTTGCATTTGCAACCATTAAAACCATGTCAACACGTTAAAACTAAGCGTTGTAGTTATAACCGTTAATTGCAACACGTTAGCACTAAGCATTGGATTTGCAACCGTTAATACCGTGGCAACATGTTAAAACTAAGCGTTTCAGTTAAAACCGTTAATGCCAACACATAAACACTAAGCATTGCAGTTGCAAGCGTTAGTGTCAACACGTTAAAACTAAGCGTTGTAGTTAAAACCGTTAATGGCAACTAAGCTTTGCATTTGCAACCGTTAAAACAGTTGCAAACGTTAGTGTCAACATGTAAGCACTAAGGGTTACAGTTGCAACCTTTAATGGCAACACGTTAACATTAAGCGTTAGTGGCAACACGTTAAAGCTAGGCGTTGCAGTTGCAAACGTTCGTGTCAACATGTAAGCATTAACCGTTGCAGTTGCAACCTTTAAAGGCAACACGTTAACATTAAGCATTGCAGTTGCAAGCGTTAGTGGCAACACGTTAAAACTAAGCGTTGCAGTTACAACCGTTAGTGTCAACATTACAGTAAGTGTAGCATTTGTTTACGTTAATTTCAACACGTTAACACGTTGCAACCGTTTATGTCAACATGTTAACACTTACCATTGCAGTTGCAACCGTTAGTGTCAACATGTTTACACTAAGCGTTGCAGTTGCAACCGTTAATGACAACACGTTAACACTAAGCATTGCGGTTACAATGCGTTAAAACTAAGCGTTGTAGTTAAAACCGATAATGACAACACGTAAACACTAAGCTTTGCATTTGCAACCATTAAAACCATGTCAACACGTTAAAACTAAGCGTTGTAGTTATAACCGTTAATTGCAGCACGTTAGCACTAAGCATTGGATTTGCAACCGTTAATACCGCGGCAACACGTTAAAACTAAGCGTTGCAGTTGCAACCGTTAATGACAACACGTAAACACTAAGCTTTACATTTGCAACCATTAAAACCATGTCAACACGTTAAAACTAAGCGTTGTAGTTATAACCGTTAATTGCAACACGTTAGCACTAAGCATTGGATTTGCAACCGTTAATACCGTGGCAACATGTTAAAACTAAGCGTTGCAGTTAAAACCGTTAATGACAACACGTAAGCTGCTTTGCATTTGCAACCGTTAAAACCGTGTCAACACGTTGAAACTAGGCGTTGTAGTTAAAACCGTTAATGGCAACACGTAAACACTAAGCTTTGCATTTGCAACCGTTAAAACAGTTGCAAACGTTAGTGTCAACATAGAAGCACTAACCGTTACAGTTGCAACCTTTAATGGCAACACGTTAACATTAAGCGTTAGTGGCAACACGTTAAAGCTAAGCGTTGCAGTTGCAAACGTTAGTGTCAACATGTAAGCACTAACCGTTGCAGTTGCAACCTTTAAAGGCAACACGTTAACATTAAGCATTGCAGTTGCAAGCGTTAGTGGCAACACGTTAAAACTAAGCGTTGTAGTTACAACCGTTAGTTTCAACATAACAGTAAGTGTAGCATTTGCTTACGTTAATTTCAACACGTTAACACGTTGCAACCGTTTATGTCAACATGTTAACACTTAGCATTGCAGTTGCAACCGTTAGTGTCAACATGTTTACACTAAGCGTTGCAGTTGCAACCGTTAATGACAACATGTTTACACTAAGCATTGCGGTTACAATGCGTTAAAACTAAGCGTTGTAGTTAAAACCGTTAATGACAACACGTAAACACTAAGCTTTGCATTTGCAACCATTAAAACCATGTCAACACGTTAAAACTAAGCGTTGTAGTTATAACCGTTAATTGCAACACGTTAGCAGTAACTTAGCACTAAGCATTGGATTTGCAACCGTTAATACCGCGGCAACACGTTAAAACTAAGCGTTGCAGTTGCAACCGTTAATGACAACACGTAAACACTAAGCTTTACATTTGCAACCATTAAAACCATGTCAACACGTTAAAACTAAGCGTTGTAGTTATAACCGTTAATTGCAACACGTTAGCACTAAGCATTGCATTTGCAACCGTTAATACCGTGGCAACATGCTAAAACTAAGCGTTGCAGTTAAAACCGTTAATGACAACACGTAAACACTAAGCTTTGCATTTGCAACCGTTAAAACCGTGTCAACACGTTGAAACTAAGCGTTGTAGTTAAAACCGTTAATGGCAACACGTAAACACTAAACTTTGCATTTGCAACCGTTAAAACAGTTGCAAACGTTAGTGTCAACATGTAAGCACTAACCGTTACAGTTGCAACCTTTAATGGCAACACGTTAAAACTAAGCGTTGTAGTTATAACCGTTAATTGCAACACGTTAGCACTAAGCATTGCATTTGCAACCGTTAATACCGTGGCAACATGCTAAAACTAAGCGTTGCAGTTAAAACCGTTAATGACAACACGTAAACACTAAGCTTTGCATTTGCAACCGTTAATACCGTGGCAACACGTTAAAACTAAGCGTTGCAGTTGCAACCGTTAATGACAACACGTAAACACTAAGCTTTACATTTGCAACCGTTAAAACCGTGTCAACACGTTAAAACTAAGCGTTGTAGTTAAAACCGTTTATGGCAACACGTAAACACTAAGCTTTGCATTTGCAACCGTTAAAACAGTTGCAAACGTTAGTGTCAGCATGTAAGCACTAACCGTTACAGTTGCAACCTTTAATGGCAACACGTTAACATTAAGCGTTAGTGGCAACACGTTAAAGCTAAGCGTTGCAGTTGCAAACGTTAGTGTCAACATGTAAGCACTAACCGTTGCAGTTGCGACCTTTAAAGGCAACACGTTAACATTAAAACTAAGCGTTGCAGTTACAACCGTTAGTGTCAACATTATAACAGTAAGTGTAGCATTTGCTTACGTTAATTTCAACACGTTAACACGTTGCAACCGTTTATGTCAACATGTTAACACTTAGCATTGCAGTTGCAACCGTAAGTGTCAACATGTTTACACTAAGCGTTGCAGTTGCAACCGTTATTAATGACAACACGTTAACACTAAGCATTTCGGTTACAATGCGTTAAAACTAAGCTTTGTAGTTAAAACCGTAAATGACAACACGTAAACACTAAGCTTTGCATTTGCAACCATTAAAACCATGTCAACACGTTAAAACTAGGCGTTGTAGTTATAACCGTTAATTGCAACACGTTAGCAGTAACTTAGCACTAAGCATTGGATTTGCAACCGTTAATACCGCGGCAACACGTTAAAACTAAGCGTTGCAGTTGCAACCGTTAATGACAACACGTAAACACTAAGCTTTACATTTGCAACCGTTAAAACCGTGTCAACACGTTAAAACTAAGCGTTGTAGTTAAAACCGTTTATGGCAACACGTAAACACTAAGCTTTGCATTTGCAACCGTTAAAACAGTTGCAAACGTTAGTGTCAGCATGTAAGCACTAACCGTTACAGTTGCAACCTTTAATGGCAACACGTTAACATTAAGCGTTAGTGGCAACACGTTAAAGCTAAGCGTTGCAGTTGCAAACGTTAGTGTCAACATGTAAGCACTAACCGTTGCAGTTGCGACCTTTAAAGGCAACACGTTAACATTAAAACTAAGCGTTGCAGTTACAACCGTTAGTGTCAACATTATAACAGTAAGTGTAGCATTTGCTTACGTTAATTTCAACACGTTAACACGTTGCAACCGTTTATGTCAACATGTTAACACTTAGCATTGCAGTTGCAACCGTTAGTGTCAACATGTTTACACTAAGCGTTGCAGTTGCAACCGTTATTAATGACAACACGTTAACACTAAGCATTTCGGTTACAATGCGTTAAAACTAAGCTTTGTAGTTAAAACCGTAAATGACAACACGTAAACACTAAGCTTTGCATTTGCAACCATTAAAACCATGTCAACACGTTAAAACTAGGCGTTGTAGTTATAACCGTTAATTGCAACACGTTAGCAGTAACTTAGCACTAAGCATTGGATTTGCAACCGTTAATACCGCGGCAACACGTTAAAACTAAGCGTTGCAGTTGCAACCGTTAATGACAACACGTAAACACTAAGCTTTACATTTGCAACCGTTAAAACCGTGTCAACACGTTAAAACTAAGCGTTGTAGTTAAAACCGTTTATGGCAACACGTAAACACTAAGCTTTGCATTTGCAACCGTTAAAACAGTTGCAAACGTTAGTGTCAGCATGTAAGCACTAACCGTTACAGTTGCAACCTTTAATGGCAACACGTTAACATTAAGCGTTAGTGGCAACACGTTAAAGCTAAGCGTTGCAGTTGCAAACGTTAGTGTCAACATGTAAGCACTAACCGTTGCAGTTGCGACCTTTAAAGGCAACACGTTAACATTAAGCAAGCGTTAGTGGCAACACGTTAAAACTAAGCGTTGCAGTTACAACCGTTAGTGTCAACATTACAGTAAGTGTAGCATTTGCTTACGTTAATTTCAACACGTTAACACGTTGCAACCGTTTATGTCAACATGTTTACACTAAGCGTTGCAGTTGCAACCGTTGATGACAACACGTTAACACTAAGCGTTGCGGTTACAATGCGTTAAAACTAAGCGTTGCAGTTACAACCGTTAGTGTCAACATTATAACAGTAAGTGTTGCTTACGTTAATTTTAACACGTTAACACGTTGCAACCGTTTATGTCAACACTTAGCATTGCAGTTGCAACCGTTAGTGTCAACATGTTTACACTAAGCGTTGCAGTTGCAACCGTTAATGACAACACGTAAACACTAAGCTTTGCATTTGCAACCATTAAAACCATGTCAACACGTTAAAACTAAGCGTTGTAGTTAAAACCGTTAATGGCAACACGTAAACACTAAGCTTTGCATTTGCAACCGTTAAAACAGTTGCAAACGTTACTGTCAACATGTAAGCACTAACCGTTACAGTTGCAACCTTTAATGGCAAGACGTTAACATTAAGCGTTAGTGGCAACACGTTAAAGCTAAGCGTTGCAGTTGCAAACGTTAGTGTCAACATGTAAGCATTAACCGTCGCAGTTGCAACCTTTAAAGGCAACACGTTAACATTAAGCATTGCAGTTGCAAGCATTAGTGGCAACACGTTAAAACTAAGCGTTGCAGTTACAACCGTTAGTGTCAACATTACAGTAAGTGTAGCATTTGTTTACGTTAATTTCAACACGTTAACACGTTGCAACCGTTTATGCCAACATGTTAACACTTAGCATTGCAGTTGCAACCGTTAGTGTCAACATGTTTACACTAAGCGTTGCAGTTGCAACCGTTAATGACAACACGTTAACACTAAGCATTGCGGTTACAATGCGTTAAAACTAAGCGTTGCAGTTACAACCGTTAGTGTCAACATTATAACAGTAAGTGTAGCATTTGCTTACGTTAATTTCAACACGTTAACACGTTGCAACCGTTTATGTCAACACTTAGCATTGCAGTTGCAACCGTTAGTGTCAACATGTTTACACTAAGCGTTGCAGTTGCAACCGTTAATGACAACACGTAAACACTAAGCTTTGCATTTGCAACCATTAAAACCATGTCAACACGTTAAAACTAAGCGTTGTAGTTATAACCGTTAATTGCAACACGTTAGCACTAAGCATTGGATTTGCAAACGTTAATACCGTGGCAACATGTAAAAACAAAGCGATGCAGTTAAAACCATTGATGACAACACGTAAACACTAAGCTTTACATTTGCAACCATTAAAACCGTGTCAACACGTTAAAACTAAGCGTTGTAGTTAAAACCGTTAACGGCAACACGTAAACACTAAGCTTTGCATTTGCAACCGTTAAAACAGTTGCAAACGTTACTGTCAACATGTAAGCACTAACCGTTACAGTTGCAACCTTTAATGGCAAGACGTTAACATTAAGCGTTAGTGGCAACACGTTAAAGCTAAGCGTTGCAGTTGCAAACGTTAGTGTCAACATGTAAGCATTAACCGTCGCAGTTGCAACCTTTAAAGGCAACACGTTAACATTAAGCATTGCAGTTGCAAGCGTTAGTGGCAACACGTTAAAACTAAGCGTTGCAGTTACAACCGTTAGTGTCAACATTACAGTAAGTGTAGCATTTGTTTACGTTAATTTCAACACGTTAACACGTTGCAACCGTTTATGTCAACATGTTAACACTTAGCATTGCAGTTGCAACCGTTAGTGTCAACATGTTTACACTAAGCTGTGCAGTTGCAACCGTTAATGACAACACGTTAACACTAAGCATTTCGGTTACAATGCGTTAAAACTAAGCGTTGTAGTTAAAACCGTTAATGACAACACGTAAACACTAAGCTTTGCATTTGCAACCATTAAAACCATGTCAACACGTTAAAACTAAGCGTTGTAGTTATAACCGTTTATTGCAACACGTTAGCACTAAGCATTGGATTTGCAACCGTTAATACCGTGGCAACACGTTAAAACTAAGCGTTGCAGTTAAAACCGTTAATGACAACACGTAAACACTAAGCTTTGCATTTGCAACCATTAAAACCATGTCAACACGTTAAAACTAAGCGTTGCAGTTATAACTGTTAATTGCAACACGTTAGCACTAAGCAATGGATTTGCAACCGTTAATACCGTGGCAACATGTTAAAACTAAGCGTTGCAGTTAAAACCGTTAATGACAACACGTAAACACTAAGCTTTGCATTTGCAACCGTTAAAACCGTGTCAACACGTTAAAACTAAGCGTTGTAGTTAAAACCGTTAATGGCAACACGTAAACACTAAGCTTTGCATTTGCAACCGTTAAAACAGTTGCAAACGTTAGTGTCAACATGTAAGCACTAACCGTTACAGTTGCAACCTTTAATGGCAACACGTTAACATTAAGCGTTAGTGGCAACTCGTTAAAGCTAAGCGTTGCAGTTGCAAACGTTAGTGTCAACATGTAAGCACTAACCGTTACAGTTGCAACCTTTAATGGCAACACGTTAACATAAAGCGTTAGTGGCAACATGTTAAAGCTAAGCGTTGCAGTTGCAACCTTTAAAGGCAACACGTTAACATTAAGCATTGCAGTTGCAAGCGTTAGTGGCAACACGTTAAAACTAAGCGTTGCAGTTACAACCGTTAGTGTCAACATTATAACAGTAAGTGTAGCATTTGCTTACGTTAATTTCAACACGTTATTAACACGTTGCAACCGTTTATGCCAACATGTTAACACTTAGCATTGCAGTTGCAACCGTTAGTGTCAACATGTTTACACTAAGCGTTGCAGTTGCAACCGTTAATGACAACACGTTAACACTAAGCATTGCGGTTACAATGCGTTAAAACTAAGCGTTGCAGTTACAACCGTTAGTGTCAACATTATAACAGTAAGTGTAGCATTTGCTTACGTTAATTTCAACACGTTAACACGTTGCAACCGTTTATGTCAACACTTAGCATTGCAGTTGCAACCGTTAGTGTCAACATGTTTACACTAAGCGTTGCAGTTGCAACCGTTAATGACAACAAGTAAACACTAAGCTTTGCATTCGTAACCATTAAAACCATGTCAACACGTTAGAACTACGCGTTGTAATTATAACCGTTAATTGCAACACGTTAGCACTAAGCATTGGATTTGCAACCGTTAATACCGTCGCAACATGTTAAAACTATTAATAACAAAACGTAAACACTAAGCTTTACATTTGCAACCATTAAAACCGTGTCAACAAGTTAAAACTAAGCGTTGTAGTTAAAACCGTTAATGGCAACACGTAAACACTAAGCTTTGCATTTGCAACCGTTAAAACAGTTGCAAACGTTACTGTCAACATTTAAGCACTAACCGTTACAGTTGCAACCTTTAATGGCAAGACGTTAACATTAAGCGTTAGTGGCAACACGTTAAAGCTAAGCGTTGCAGTTGCAAACGTTAGTGTCAACATGTAAGCATTAACCGTTGCAGTTGCAACCTTTAAAGGCAACACGTTAACATTAAGCATTGCAGTTGCAAGCGTTAGTGGCAATACGTTAAAACTAAGCGTTGCAGTTACAACCGTTAGTGTCAACATTACAGTAAGTGTAGCATTTGCTTACGTTAATTTCAACACGTTAACACGTTGCAACCGTTTATGTCAACATGTTAACACTTAGCATTGCAGTTGCAACCGTTAGTGTCAACATGTTTACACTAAGCGTTGCAGTTGCAACCGTTAATTACAACACGTTAACACTAAGCATTGCGGTTACAATGCGTTAAAACTAAGCGTTGTAGTTAAAACCGTTAATGACAACACGTAAACACTAAGCTTTGCATTTGCAACCATTAAAACCATGTCAACACGTTAAAACTAAGCGTTGTAGTTATAACCGTTAATTGCAACACGTTAGCACTAAGCATTGGATTTGCAACCGTTAATACCGTGGCAACACGTTAAAACTAAGCGTTGCAGTTAAAACCGTTAATGACAACACGTAAACACAAAGCTTTGCATTTGCAACCATTAAAACCATGTCAACACGTTAAAACTAAGCGTTGTAGTTATAACCGTTAATTGCAACACGTTAGCACTAAGCAATGGATTTGTAACCGTTAATACCGTGTCAACATGTTAAAACTAAGCGTTGCAGTTAAAACCGTTAATGACAACACGTAAACACTAAGCTTTGCATTTGCAACCGTTAAAACCGTGTCAACACGTTAAAACTAAGTGTTGTAGTTAAAACCGTTAAACACGTAAACACTAAGCTTTGCATTTGCAACCGTTAAAACAGTTGCAAACTTTAGTGTCAACATGTAAGCACTAACCGTTACAGTTGCAACCTTTAATGGCAACACGTTAACATTAAGCGTTAGTGGCAACACGTTAAAGCTAAGCGTTGCAGTTGCAACCTTTAAAGGCAACACGTTAACATTAAGCATTGCAGTTGCAAGCGTTAGTGGCAACACGTTAAAACTAAGCGTTGCAGTTACAACCGTTAGTGTCAACATTATAACAGTAAGTGTAGCATTTGCTTACGTTAATTTCAACACGTTAACACGTTGCAACCGTTTATGCCAACATGTTAACACTTAGCATTGCAGTTGCAACCGTTAGTGTCAACATGTTTACACTAAGCGTTGCAGTTGCAACCGTTAATGACAACACGTTAACACTAAGCATTGCGGTTACAATGCGTTAAAACTAAGCGTTGCAGTTACAACCGTTAGTGTCAACATTATAACAGTAAGTGTAGCATTTGCTTACGTTAATTTCAACACGTTAACACCGTTTATGTCAACATGTTAACACAAAGCATTGCAGTTGCAACCGTTAGTGTCAACATGTTTACACTAAGCGTTGCAGTTGCAACCGTTATTAATGACAACACGTTAACACTAAGCATTTCGGTTACAATGCGTTAAAACTAAGCGTTGTAGTTAAAACCGTTAATGACAACACTAAGCTTTGCATTTGCAACCATTAAAAGCATGTCAACACGTTAGAACTAAGCGTTGTAGTTATAACCGTTTATTGCAACACGTTAGCACTAAGCATTGGATTTGCAACCGTTAATACCGTGGCAACACGTTAAAACTAAGCGTTGCAGTTAAAACCGTTAATGACAACACGTAAACACTAAGCTTTGCATTTGCAACCATTAAAACCATGTCAACACGTTAAAACTAAGCGTTGTAGTTATAACTGTTAATTGCAACACGTTAGCACTAAGCAATGGATTTGCAACCGTTAAAACTAAGCGTTGCAGTTAAAACCGTTAATGACAACACGTAAACACTAAGCTTTGCATTTGCAACCGTTAAAACCGTGTCAACACGTTGAAACTAAGCGTTGTAGTTAAAACCGTTAATGGCAACACGTAAACACTAAGCTTTGCATTTGCAACCGTTAAAACAGTTGCAAACGTTACTGTCAACATGTAAGCACTAACCGTTACAGTTGCAACCTTTAATGGCAAGACGTTAACATTAAGCGTTAGTGGCAACACGTTAAAGCTAAGCGTTGCAGTTGCAAACGTTAGTGTCAACATGTAAGCATTAACCGTCGCAGTTGCAACCTTTAAAGGCAACACGTTAACATTAAGCATTGCAGTTGCAAGCGTTAGTGGCAACACGTTAAAACTAAGCGTTGCAGTTACAACCGTTAGTGTCAACATTACAGTAAGTGTAGCATTTGTTTACGTTAATTTCAACACGTTAACACGTTGCAACCGTTTATGTCAACATGTTAACACTTAGCATTGCAGTTGCAACCGTTAGTGTCAACATGTTTACACTAAGCTGTGCAGTTGCAACCGTTAATGACAACACGTTAACACTAAGCATTTCGGTTACAATGCGTTAAAACTAAGCGTTGTAGTTAAAACCGTTAATGACAACACGTAAACACTAAGCTTTGCATTTGCAACCATTAAAACCATGTCAACACGTTAAAACTAAGCGTTGTAGTTATAACCGTTTATTGCAACACGTTAGCACTAAGCATTGGATTTGCAACCGTTAATACCGTGGCAACACGTTAAAACTAAGCGTTGCAGTTAAAACCGTTAATGACAACACGTAAACACTAAGCTTTGCATTTGCAACCATTAAAACCATGTCAACACGTTAAAACTAAGCGTTGCAGTTATAACTGTTAATTGCAACACGTTAGCACTAAGCAATGGATTTGCAACCGTTAATACCGTGGCAACATGTTAAAACTAAGCGTTGCAGTTAAAACCGTTAATGACAACACGTAAACACTAAGCTTTGCATTTGCAACCGTTAAAACCGTGTCAACACGTTAAAACTAAGCGTTGTAGTTAAAACCGTTAATGGCAACACGTAAACACTAAGCTTTGCATTTGCAACCGTTAAAACAGTTGCAAACGTTAGTGTCAACATGTAAGCACTAACCGTTACAGTTGCAACCTTTAATGGCAACACGTTAACATTAAGCGTTAGTGGCAACTCGTTAAAGCTAAGCGTTGCAGTTGCAAACGTTAGTGTCAACATGTAAGCACTAACCGTTACAGTTGCAACCTTTAATGGCAACACGTTAACATAAAGCGTTAGTGGCAACATGTTAAAGCTAAGCGTTGCAGTTGCAACCTTTAAAGGCAACACGTTAACATTAAGCATTGCAGTTGCAAGCGTTAGTGGCAACACGTTAAAACTAAGCGTTGCAGTTACAACCGTTAGTGTCAACATTATAACAGTAAGTGTAGCATTTGCTTACGTTAATTTCAACACGTTATTAACACGTTGCAACCGTTTATGCCAACATGTTAACACTTAGCATTGCAGTTGCAACCGTTAGTGTCAACATGTTTACACTAAGCGTTGCAGTTGCAACCGTTAATGACAACACGTTAACACTAAGCATTGCGGTTACAATGCGTTAAAACTAAGCGTTGCAGTTACAACCGTTAGTGTCAACATTATAACAGTAAGTGTAGCATTTGCTTACGTTAATTTCAACACGTTAACACGTTGCAACCGTTTATGTCAACACTTAGCATTGCAGTTGCAACCGTTAGTGTCAACATGTTTACACTAAGCGTTGCAGTTGCAACCGTTAATGACAACAAGTAAACACTAAGCTTTGCATTCGTAACCATTAAAACCATGTCAACACGTTAGAACTACGCGTTGTAATTATAACCGTTAATTGCAACACGTTAGCACTAAGCATTGGATTTGCAACCGTTAATACCGTCGCAACATGTTAAAACTATTAATAACAAAACGTAAACACTAAGCTTTACATTTGCAACCATTAAAACCGTGTCAACAAGTTAAAACTAAGCGTTGTAGTTAAAACCGTTAATGGCAACACGTAAACACTAAGCTTTGCATTTGCAACCGTTAAAACAGTTGCAAACGTTACTGTCAACATTTAAGCACTAACCGTTACAGTTGCAACCTTTAATGGCAAGACGTTAACATTAAGCGTTAGTGGCAACACGTTAAAGCTAAGCGTTGCAGTTGCAAACGTTAGTGTCAACATGTAAGCATTAACCGTTGCAGTTGCAACCTTTAAAGGCAACACGTTAACATTAAGCATTGCAGTTGCAAGCGTTAGTGGCAATACGTTAAAACTAAGCGTTGCAGTTACAACCGTTAGTGTCAACATTACAGTAAGTGTAGCATTTGCTTACGTTAATTTCAACACGTTAACACGTTGCAACCGTTTATGTCAACATGTTAACACTTAGCATTGCAGTTGCAACCGTTAGTGTCAACATGTTTACACTAAGCGTTGCAGTTGCAACCGTTAATTACAACACGTTAACACTAAGCATTGCGGTTACAATGCGTTAAAACTAAGCGTTGTAGTTAAAACCGTTAATGACAACACGTAAACACTAAGCTTTGCATTTGCAACCATTAAAACCATGTCAACACGTTAAAACTAAGCGTTGTAGTTATAACCGTTAATTGCAACACGTTAGCACTAAGCATTGGATTTGCAACCGTTAATACCGTGGCAACACGTTAAAACTAAGCGTTGCAGTTAAAACCGTTAATGACAACACGTAAACACAAAGCTTTGCATTTGCAACCATTAAAACCATGTCAACACGTTAAAACTAAGCGTTGTAGTTATAACCGTTAATTGCAACACGTTAGCACTAAGCAATGGATTTGTAACCGTTAATACCGTGTCAACATGTTAAAACTAAGCGTTGCAGTTAAAACCGTTAATGACAACACGTAAACACTAAGCTTTGCATTTGCAACCGTTAAAACCGTGTCAACACGTTAAAACTAAGTGTTGTAGTTAAAACCGTTAAACACGTAAACACTAAGCTTTGCATTTGCAACCGTTAAAACAGTTGCAAACTTTAGTGTCAACATGTAAGCACTAACCGTTACAGTTGCAACCTTTAATGGCAACACGTTAACATTAAGCGTTAGTGGCAACACGTTAAAGCTAAGCGTTGCAGTTGCAACCTTTAAAGGCAACACGTTAACATTAAGCATTGCAGTTGCAAGCGTTAGTGGCAACACGTTAAAACTAAGCGTTGCAGTTACAACCGTTAGTGTCAACATTATAACAGTAAGTGTAGCATTTGCTTACGTTAATTTCAACACGTTAACACGTTGCAACCGTTTATGCCAACATGTTAACACTTAGCATTGCAGTTGCAACCGTTAGTGTCAACATGTTTACACTAAGCGTTGCAGTTGCAACCGTTAATGACAACACGTTAACACTAAGCATTGCGGTTACAATGCGTTAAAACTAAGCGTTGCAGTTACAACCGTTAGTGTCAACATTATAACAGTAAGTGTAGCATTTGCTTACGTTAATTTCAACACGTTAACACCGTTTATGTCAACATGTTAACACAAAGCATTGCAGTTGCAACCGTTAGTGTCAACATGTTTACACTAAGCGTTGCAGTTGCAACCGTTATTAATGACAACACGTTAACACTAAGCATTTCGGTTACAATGCGTTAAAACTAAGCGTTGTAGTTAAAACCGTTAATGACAACACTAAGCTTTGCATTTGCAACCATTAAAAGCATGTCAACACGTTAGAACTAAGCGTTGTAGTTATAACCGTTTATTGCAACACGTTAGCACTAAGCATTGGATTTGCAACCGTTAATACCGTGGCAACACGTTAAAACTAAGCGTTGCAGTTAAAACCGTTAATGACAACACGTAAACACTAAGCTTTGCATTTGCAACCATTAAAACCATGTCAACACGTTAAAACTAAGCGTTGTAGTTATAACTGTTAATTGCAACACGTTAGCACTAAGCAATGGATTTGCAACCGTTAAAACTAAGCGTTGCAGTTAAAACCGTTAATGACAACACGTAAACACTAAGCTTTGCATTTGCAACCGTTAAAACCGTGTCAACACGTTGAAACTAAGCGTTGTAGTTAAAACCGTTAATGGCAACACGTAAACACTAAGCTTTGCATTTGCAACCGTTAAAACAGTTGCAAACGTTAGTGTCAACATGTAAGCACTAACCGTTACAGTTGCAACCTTTAATGGCGACACGTTAACATTAAGCATTGCAGTTGCAAGCGTTAGTGGCAACATGTAAGCACTAACCGTTACAGTTGCAACCTTTAATGGCAACACGTTAACATTAAGCGTTAGTGGCAACACGTTAAAGCTAAGCGTTGCAGTTGCAAACGTTAGTGTCAACATGTAAGCACTAACCGTTGCAGTTGCAACCTTTAAAGGCAACACGTTAACATTAAGCATTGCAGTTGCAAGCGTTAGTGGCAACACGTTAAAACTAAGCGTTGCAGTTACAACCGTTAGTGTCAACATTATAACAGTAAGTGTAGCATTTGCTTACGTTAATTTCAACACGTTAACACGTTGCAACCGTTTATGTCAACATGTTAACACTTAGCATTGCAGTTGCAACCGTTAGTGTCAACATGTTTACACTAAGCGTTGCAGTTGCAACCGTTAATTACAACACGTTAACACTAAGCATTGCGGTTACAATGCGTTAAAACTAAGCGTTGTAGTTAAAACCGTTAATGACAACACGTAAACACTAAGCTTTGCATTTGCAACCATTAAAACCATGTCAACACGTTAAAACTAAGCGTTGTAGTTATAACCGTTAATTGCAACACGTTAGCACTAAGCATTGGATTTGCAACCGTTAATACCGTGGCAACACGTTAAAACTAAGCGTTGCAGTTAAAACCGTTAATGACAACACGTAAACACAAAGCTTTGCATTTGCAACCATTAAAACCATGTCAACACGTTAAAACTAAGCGTTGTAGTTATAACCGTTAATTGCAACACGTTAGCACTAAGCACTGGATTTGTAACCGTTAATACCGTGTCAACATGTTAAAACTAAGCGTTGCAGTTAAAACCGTTAATGACAACACGTAAACACTAAGCTTTGCATTTGCAACCGTTAAAACCGTGTCAACACGTTAAAACTAAGTGTTGTAGTTAAAACCGTTAATGGCAACACGTAAACACTAAGCTTTGCATTTGCAACCGTTAAAACAGTTGCAAACTTTAGTGTCAACATGTAAGCACTAACCGTTACAGTTGCAACCTTTAATGGCAACACGTTAACATTAAGCGTTAGTGGCAACACGTTAAAGCTAAGCGTTGCAGTTGCAACCTTTAAAGGCAACACGTTAACATTAAGCATTGCAGTTGCAAGCGTTAGTGGCAACACGTTAAAACTAAGCGTTGCAGTTACAACCGTTAGTGTCAACATTATAACAGTAAGTGTAGCATTTGCTTACGTTAATTTCAACACGTTAACACGTTGCAACCGTTTATGCCAACATGTTAACACTTAGCATTGCAGTTGCAACCGTTAGTGTCAACATGTTTACACTAAGCGTTGCAGTTGCAACCGTTAATGACAACACGTTAACACTAAGCATTGCGGTAACAATGCGTTAAAACTAAGCGTTGCAGTTACAACCGTTAGTGTCAACATTATAACAGTAAGTGTATCATTAGCTTACGTTAATTTCAACACGTTAACACGTTGCAACCGTTTATGTCAACACTTAGCATTGCAGTTGCAACCGTTAGTGTCAACATGTTTACACTAAGCGTTGCAGTTGCAACCGTTAATGACAACACGTAAACACTAAGCTTTGCATTTGCAACCATTAAAACCATGTCAACACGTTAAAACTAAGCGTTGTAGTTATAACCGTTAATTGCAACACGTTAGCACTAAGCATTGGATTTGCAAACGTTAATACCGTGGCAACATGTAAAAACAAAGCGATGCAGTTAAAACCATTGATGACAACACGTAAACACTAAGCTTTACATTTGCAACCATTAAAACCGTGTCAACACATTAAAACTAAGCGTTGTAGTTAAAACCGTTAACGGCAACACGTAAGCACTAAGCTTTGCATTTGCAACCGTTAAAACAGTTGCAAACGTTACTGTCAACATGTAAGCACTAACCGTTACAGTTGCAACCTTTAATGGCAAGACGTTAACATTATAACAGGAAGTGTAGCATTTGCTTACGTTAATTTCAACACGTTAACACGTTGCAACCGTTTATGTCAACACTTAGCATTGCAGTTGCAACCGTTAGTGTCAACATGTTTACACTAAGCGTTGCAGTTGCAACCGTTAATGACAACACGTAAACACTAAGCTTTGCATTTGCAACCATTAAAACCATGTCAACGCGTTAAAACTAAGCGTTGTAGTTATAACCGTTAATTGCAACACGTTAGCACTAAGCATTGGATTTGCAACCGTTAATACCGTGGCAACATGTTAAAACTAAGCGTTGCAGTTAAAACCGTTAATGACAACACGTAAAAACTAAGCTTTACATTTGCAACCGTTAAAACCGTGTCAACACGTTAAAACTAAGCGTTATAGTAAAAACCGTTTATGGCAACACGTAAACACTAAGCTTTGCATTTGTAACCGTTAAAACAGTTGCAAACGTTAGTGCCAACATGTAAGCACTAACCGTTACAGTTGCAACCTTTAATGGCAACACGTTAACATTAAGCGTTAGTGGCAACACGTTAAAGCTAAGCGTTGCAGTTGCAAACGTTAGTGTCAACATGTAAGCATTAACCGTTGCAGTTGCAACCTTTAAAGGCAACACGTTAACATTAAGCATTGCAGTTGCAAGCGTTACTGGCAACACGTTAAAACTAAGCGTTGCAGTTACAACCGTTAGTGTCAACATTACAGTAAGTGTAGCATTTGTTTACGTTAATTTCAACACGTTAACACGTTGCAACCGTTTATGTCAACATGTTAACACTTAGCATTGCAGTTGCAACCGTTAGTGTCAACATGTTTACACTAAGCGTTGCAGTTGCAACCGTTAATGACAACACGTTAACACAAAACATTGCGGTTACAATGCGTTAAAACTAAGCGTTGTAGTTAAAACCGTTAATGACACACGTAAACACTAAGCTTTGCATTTGCAAACATTAAAAGCATGTCAACACGTTAAAACTAAGCGTTGCAGTTAAAACCGTTGCAACCGTTTATGTCAACATGTTTACACTAAGCGTTGCAGTTGCAACCGTTAATGACAACACGTAAACACTAAGCTTTGCATTTGCAACCATTAGCATTGCAGTTGCAAGCGTTAGTGGCAACACGTTAAAACTAAGCGTTGCAGTTACAATCGTTAGTGTCAACATTACAGTAAGTGTAGCATTTGCTTACGTTAATTTCAACACGTTGCAACCGTTTATGTCAACATGTTAATACTTAGCATTGCAGTTGCAACCGTTAGTGTCAACATGTTTACACTAAGCGTTGCAGTTGCAACCGTTAATGACAACACGTTAACACTAAACATTGCGGTTACAATGCGTTAAAACTAAGCGTTGTAGTTAAAACCGTTAATGACAACACGTAAACTCTAAGCTTTGCATTTGCAACCATTAAAACCATGTCAACACGTTAAAACTTAGCGTTGTAGTTATAACCGTTAATTGCAACACGTTAGCACTAAGCATTGGATTTGCAACCGTTAATACCGTGGCAACACGTTTAAACTAAGCGTTGCAGTTAAAACCGTTAATGACACTAAGCTTTGCATTTGCAACCATTAAAACCATGCCAACACGTGTAGTTATAACCGTTAATTGCAACACGTTACCACTAAGCATTGGATTTGCAACCGTTAATACCGTGGCAACATGTTAAAACTAAGCTTTGCAGTTAAAACCGTTAATGACAACACGTAAACACTAAGCTTTGCATTTGCAACCGTTAAAACCGTGTCAACACGTTAAAACTAAGCGTTGTAGTTAAAACCCTTAATGGCAACACGTAAACACTAAGCTTTGCATTTGCAACCGTTAAAACAGTTGCAAACGTTAGTGTCAACACTAACCGTTACAGTTGCAACCTTTAATGGCAACACGTTAACATTAAGCGTTAGTGGCAACACGTTAAAGCTAAGCGTTCTGCAACGTTAGTGTCAACATGTAAGTGTCAACATGTTAGTATCAACATGTTAGTGTAAACGTTAGTGTCAACATGTAAGCACTAACCGTTGCAGTTGCAACCTTTAAAGGCAACACGTTAACATTAAGCATTGCAGTTGCAAGCGTTAGTGGCAACACGTTAAAACTAAGCGTTGCAGTTACAACCGTTAGTGTCAACATTATAACAGTAAGTGTAGCATTTGCTTACGTTAAATTCAACACGTTAACACGTTGCAACCGTTTATGTCAACATGTTAACACTTAGCATTGCAGTTGCAACCATTAGTGTCAACATGTTTACACTAAGCGTTGCAGTTGCAACCGTTAATGACAACACGTTAACACTAAGCATTGCGGTTACAATGCGTTAAAACTAAGCGTTGCAGTTACAAAAGTTAGTGTCAACATTATAACAGTAAGTGTAGCATTTGCTTACGTTAATTTCAACACGTTGCAACCGTTTATGTCAACACTTAGCATTGCAGTTGCAACCGTTAGTGTCAACATGTTTACACTAAGCGTTGCAGTTGCAACCGTTAATGACAACACGTAAAAACTAAGCTTTGCATTTGCAACCATTAAACCATGTCAACACGTTAAAACTAAGCGTTGTAGTTATAACCGTTAATTGCAACACGTTAGCACTAAGCATTGGATTTGCAACCGTTAATACCGTGGCAACATGTTAAAACAAAGCGTTGCAGTTAAAACCGTTAATGACAACACGTAAACACTAAGCTTTACATTTGCAACCATTAAAACCGTGTCAACACGTTAAAACTAAGCGTTGTAGTTAAAACCGTTAATGGCAACACGTAAACACTAAGCTTTGCATTTGCAACCGTTAAAACAGTTGCAAACGTTAGTGTCAACACTAACCGTTACAGTTGCAACCTTTAATGGCAAGACGTTAACATTAAGCGTTAGTGGCAACACGCTAAAGCTAAGCGTTGCAGTTGCAAACGCGAGTGTCAACATGTAAGCACTAACCGTTGCAGTTGCAACCTTTAAAGGCAACACGTTAACATTAAGCATTGCAGTTGCAAGCGTTAATATTTACATTTTTATTGCAATCGCCCTAGATGAAAGTATCTTTCTTGACTGTTCTTCATTTCCCAATGAAAAACATTAAGTCACGTGGTCTACGGAGGCCACCCCTATAGGCGGGGCGACGTCAAAACCCATCCAGTGACGTTGTTTGTTTACTCTTGTTGTTGTGACGTTGGTCGCGTATCGCCATGACGTTAGGTGCGAAAATTTGACGTTTTGGCTGTTCCAAAATTACGTTAAGTCGAATTTAATGTCAAATAACATGAAAATGAGCGGTGATATGCGCAATTAAAAATCTGATACTTGATTGATAATATAAAATGTAAATATAAGTATTGAAATTCAGATTTTAGCTTTCACTGGATGATGAAAAACATTAGCTGTTTTAATGTCACAGACATTAAAACAGCCTAATGTTTTTCATCATCCAGTGAAAGCTAAAATCTGAATTTCATTCCTTAAGTGGCAACACGTTAAAACTAAGCGTTGCAGTTACAACCGTTAGTGTCAACATTACAGTAAGTGTAGCATTTGCTTACGTTAATTTCAACACGTTAACACGTTGCAACCGTTTATGTCAACATGTTAACAATTAGCATTGCAGTTGCAACCGTTAGTGTCAACATGTTTACACTAAACGTTGCAGTTGCAACCGTTAATGACAACACGTTAACACTAAGCATTGCGGTTACAATGCGTTAAAACTAAGCGTTGTAGTTAAAACCGTTAATGACAACACGTAAACACTAAGCTTTGCATTTGCAACCATTAAAACCATGTCAACACGTTAAAACAAAGCGTTGTAATTGCAACACGTTAGCACTAAGCATTGGATTTGCAACCGTTAATAACGTGGCAACATGTTAAAACTATTAATAACAAAACGTAAACACTAAGCTTTACATTTGCAACCATTAAAACCGTGTCAACAAGTTAAAACTAAGCGTTGTAGTTAAAACCGTTAATGGCAACACGTAAACACTAAGCTTTGCATTTGCAACCGTTAAAACAGTTGCAAACGTTAGTGTCAACATGTAAGCACTAACCGTTACAGTTGCAACCTTTAATGGCAAGACGTTAACATTAAGCGTTAGTGGCAACACGTTAAAGCTAAGCGTTGCAGTTGCAAACGTTAGTGTCAACATGTAAGCATTAACCGTTGCAGTTGCAACCTTTAAAGGCAACACGTTAA
This sequence comes from Rugalucina vietnamica, assembly GCA_964017185.1. Lineage (NCBI taxonomy): Eukaryota > Metazoa > Mollusca > Bivalvia > Lucinida > Lucinidae > Rugalucina > Rugalucina vietnamica. The sequence goes on from OZ024877.1 coordinate 37,659,992, forward strand.
CATTAAGCATTGCAGTTGCAAGCGTTAGTGGCAATACGTTAAAACTAAGCGTTGCAGTTACAACCGTTAGTGTCAACATTACAGTAAGTGTAGCATTTGCTTACGTTAATTTCAACACGTTAACACGTTGCAACCGTTTATGTCAACATGTTAACACTTAGCATTGCAGTTGCAACCGTTAATTACAACACGTTAACACTAAGCATTGCGGTTACAATGCGTTAAAACTAAGCGTTGTAGTTAAAACCGTTAATGACAACACGTAAACACTAAGCTTTGCATTTGCAACCATTAAAACCATGTCAACACGTTAAAACTAAGCGTTGTAGTTATAACCGCTAATTGCAACACGTTAGCACTAAGCATTGGATTTGCAACCGTTAATACCGTGGCAACACGTTAAAACTAAGCGTTGCAGTTAAAACCGTTAATGACAACACGTAAACACTAAGCTTTGCATTTGCAACCGTTAAAACCGTGTCAACACGTTAAAACTAAGTGTTGTAGTTAAAACCGTTAATGGCAACACGTAAACACTAAGCTTTGCATTTGCAACCGTTAAAACAGTTGCAAACTTTAGTGTCAACATGTAAGCACTAACCGTTACAGTTGCAACCTTTAATGGCAACACGTTAACATTAAGCGTTAGTGGCAACACGTTAAAGCTAAGCGTTGCAGTTGCAACCTTTAAAGGCAACACGTTAACATTAAGCATTGCAGTTGCAAGCGTTAGTGGCAACACGTTAAAACTAAGCGTTGCAGTTACAACCGTTAGTGTCAACATTATAACAGTAAGTGTAGCATTTGCTTACGTTAATTTCAACACGTTAATACGTTGCAACCGTTTATGCCAACATGTTAACACTTAGCAATGCAGTTGCAACCGTTAGTGTCAACATGTTTACACTAAGCGTTGCAGTTGCAACCGTTAATGACAACACGTTAACACTAAGCATTGCGGTTACAATGCGTTAAAACTAAGCGTTGCAGTTACAACCGTTAGTGTCAACATTATAACAGTAAGTGTAGCATTTGCTTACGTTAATTTCAACACGTTAACACGTTGCAACCGTTTATGTCAACACTTAGCATCGCAGTTGCAACCGTTAGTGTCAACATGTTTACACTAAGCGTTGCAGTTGCAACCGTTAATGACAACACGTAAACACTAAGCTTTGCATTTGCAACCATTAAAACCATGTCAACACGTTAAAACTAAGCGTTGTAGTTATAACTGTTAGTTGCAACACGTTAGCACTAAGCATTGGATTTGCAACCGTTAATACCGTGGCAACATGTTAAAACTAAGCGTTGCAGTTAAAACCGTTAATGACACCACGTAAACACTAAGCTTTACATTGCAATCGTTAAAACCGTGTCAACACGTTAAAACTAAGCGTTGTAGTAAAAACCGTTTATGGCAACACGTAAACACTAAGCTTTGCATTTGCAACCGTTAAAACAGTTGCAAACGTTAGTGTCAGCATGTAAGCACTAACCGTTACAGTTGCAACCTTTAATGGCAACACGTTAACATTAAGCGTTAGTGGCAACACGTTAAAGCTAAGCGTTGCAGTTGCAAACGTTAGTGTCAACATGTAAGCACTAACCGTTGCAGTTGCGACCTTTAAAGGCAACACGTTAACATTAAGCATTGCAGTTGCAAGCGTTAGTCGCAACACGTTAAAACTAAGCGTTGCAGTTACAACCGTTAGTGTCAACATTACAGTACGTGTAGCATTTGCTTACGTTAATTTTAACACGTTAACACGTTGCAACCGTTTATGTCAACACTTAGCATTGCAGTTGCAACCGTTAGTGTCAACATGTTTACACTAAGCGTTGCAGTTGCAACCGTTAATGACAACACGTAAACACTAAGCTTTGCATTTGCAACCATTAAAACCATGTCAACACGTTAAAACTAAGCGTTGTCGTTATAACCGTTAATTGCAACACGTTAGCACTAAGCATTGGATTTGCAACCGTTAATACCGTGGCAACATGTTAAAACTAAGCATTGCAGTTAAAACCGTTAATGACAACACGTTAACACTAAGCATTGCGGTTACAATGCGTTAAAACTAAGCGTTGCAGTTACAACCGTTAGTGTCAACATTATAACAGTAAGTGTAGCATTTGCTTACGTTAATTTCAACACGTTAACACGTTGCAACCGTATATGTCAACATGTTTACACTAAGCGTTGCAGTTGCAACCGTTGATGTTAAAACAGTTGCAAACGTTACTGTCAGCATGTAAGCACTAACCGTTACAGTTGCAACCTTTAATGGCAAGACGTTAACTTTAAGCGTTAGTGGCAACACGTTAAAGCTAAGCGTTGCAGTTGCAAACGTTAGTGTCAACATGTAAGCATTAACCGTTGCAGTTGCAACCTTTAAAGGCAACACGTTAACATTAAGCATTGCAGTTGCAAGCGTTAGTGGCAACACGTTAAAACTAAGCGTTGCAGTTACAACCGTTAGTGTCAACATTACAGTAAGTGTAGCATTTGTTTACGTTAATTTCAACACGTTAACACGTTGCAACCGTTTATGTCAACATGTTAACACTTAGCATTGCAGTTGCAATCGTGAGTGTCGTTGCAAACTAAGCGTTGCAGTTAAAACCGTTGCAACCGTTTATGTCAACATGTTAACACTTAGCATTGCAGTTGCAACCGTTAGTGTCAACATGTTTACACTATGCGTTGCAGTTGCAACCGTTAATGACAACACGTTAACACTAAGCATTGCGGTTACAATGCGTTAAAACTAAGCGTTGCAGTTACAACCGTTAGTGTCAACATTATAACAGTAAGTGTAGCATTTGCTTACGTTAATTTCAACACGTTAACACGTTGCAACCGTTTATGTCAACACTTAGCATTGCAGTTGCAACCGTTAGTGTCAACATGTTTACACTAAGCGTTGCAGTTGCAACCGTTAATACCGTGGCAGCATGTTAAAACTAAGCGTTGCAGTTAAAACCGTTAATGACAACACGTTAACACTAAGCATTGCGGTTACAATGCGTTAAAACTAAGCGTTGCAGTTACAACCGTTAGTGTCAACATTATAACAGTAAGTGTAGCATTTGTTTACGTTAATTTCAACACGTTAACACGTTGCAACCGTTTATGTCAACATGTTAACACTTAGCATTGCAGTTGCAACCGTTAGTGTCAACATGTTTACACTAAGCGTTGCAGTTGCAACCGTTATTAATGACAACACGTTAACACTAAGCATTGCGGTTACAATGCGTTAAAACTAAGCGTTGTAGTTAAAACCATTAATGACAACACGTAAACACTAAGCTTTGCATTTGCAACCATTAAAACCATGTCAACACGTTAAAACTAAGCGTTGTAGTTATAACCGTTTATTGCAACACATTATTACTAAGCATTGGATTTGCAACCGTTAATACCGTGGCAACACGTTAAAACTAAGCGTTGCAGTTAAAACCGTTAATGACAACACGTAAACACTAAGCTTTGCATTTGCGACCATTAAAACCATGTCAACACGTTAAAACTAAGCGTTGTAGTTAAAACCGTTAATGGCAACACGTAAACACTAAGCTTTGCATTTGCAACCGTTAAAACAGTTGCAAACGTTAGTGTCAACATGTAAGCACTAACCGTTACAGTTGCAACCTTTAATGGCAACACGTTAACATTAAGCGTTAGTGGCAACACGTTAAAGCTAAGCGTTGCAGTTGCAAACGTTAGTGTCAACATGTAAGCACTAACCGTTACAGTTGCAACCTTTAATGGCAACACGTTAACATTAAGCGTTAGTGGCAACACGTTAAAGCTAAGCGTTGCAGTTGCAAACGTTAGTGTCAACATGTAAGCACTAACCGTTGCAGTTGCAACCTTTATAGGCAACACGTTAACATTAAGCATTGCAGTTGCAAGCGTTAGTGGCAACACGTTAAAACTAAGCGTTGCAGTTACAACCGTTAGTGTCAACATAACAGTAAGTGTAGCATTTGCTTACGTTAATTTCAACACGTTAACACGTTGCAACCGTTTATGTCAACATGTTAATACTTAGCATTGCAGTTGCAACCGTTAGTGTCAACATGTTTACACTAAGCGTTGCAGTTGCAACCGTTAATGACAACACGTTAACACTAAACATTGCAGTTACAATGCGTTAAAACTAAGCGTTGTAGTTAAAACCGTTAATGACAACACGTAAACTCTAAGCTTTGCATTTGCAACCATTAAAACCATGTCAACACGTTAAAACTAAGCGTTGTAGTTATAACCGTTAATTGCAACACGTTAGCACTAAGCATTGGATTTGCAACCGTTAATACCGTGGCAACACGTTAAAACTAAGCGTTGCAATTAAAACCGTTAATGACACTAAGCTTTGCATTTGCAACCATGCCAACACGTTAAAACTAAGCGTTGTAGTTATAACCGTTAATTGCAACACGTTACCACTTAGCATTGGATTTGCAACCGTTAATACCGTGGCAACATGTTAAAACCAAGCGTTGCAGTTAAAACCGTTAATGACAACACGTAAACACTAAGCTTTGCATTTGCAACCGTTAAAACCGTGTCAACACGTTAAAACTAAGCGTTGTAGTTAAAACCGTTAATGGCAACACGTAAACACTAAGCTTTGCATTTGCAACCGTTAAAACAGTTGCAAACGTTAGTGTCAACACTAACCGTTACAGTTGCAACCTTTAATGGCAACACGTTAACATTAAGCGTTAGTGGCAACACGTTAAAGCTAAGCGTTCTGCAACGTTAGTGTCAACATGTAAGTGTCAACATGTTAGTGTCAACATGTGAGTGTAAACGTTAGTGTCAACATGTAAGCACTAACCGTTGCAGTTGCAACCTTTAAAGGCAACACGTTAACATTAAGCATTGCAGTTGCAAGCGTTAGTGGCAACACGTTAAAACTAAGCGTTGCAGTTACAACCGTTAGTGTCAACATTATAACAGTAAGTGTAGCATTTGCTTACGTTAAATTCAAACACGTTGCAACCGTTTATGTCAACATGTTAACACTTAGCATTGCAGTTGCAACCATTAGTGTCAACATGTTTACACTAAGCGTTGCAGTTGCAACCGTTAATGACAACACGTTAACACTAAGCATTGCGGTTACAATGCGTTAAAACTAAGCGTTGCAGTTACAAAAGTTAGTGTCAACATTATAACAGTAAGTGTAGCATTTGCTTACGTTAATTTCAACACGTTGCAACCGTTTATGTCAACACTTAGCATTGCAGTTGCAACCGTTAGTGTCAACATGTTTACACTAAGCGTTGCAGTTGCAACCGTTAATGACAACACGTAAAAACTAAGCTTTGCATTTGCAACCATTAAAACCATGTCAACACGTTAAAACTAAGCGTTGTAGTTATAACCGTTAATTGCAACACGTTAGCACTAAGCATTGGATTTGCAACCGTTAATACCGTGGCAACATGTTAAAACAAAGCGTTGCAGTTAAAACCATTAATGACAACACGTAAACACTAAGCTTTACATTTGCAACCATTAAAACCGTGTCAACACGTTAAAACTAAGCGTTGTAGTTAAAACCCTTAATGGCAACACGTAAACACTAAGCTTTGCATTTGCAACCGTTAAAACAGTTGCAAACGTTAGTGTCAAAACTAACCGTTACAGTTGCAACCTTTAATGGCAAGACGTTAACATTAAGCGTTAGTGGCAACACGCTAAAGCTAAGCGTTGCAGTTGCAAACGCGAGTGTTAACATGTAAGCACTAACCGTTGCAGTTGCAACCTTTAAAGGCAACACGTTAACATTAAGCATTGCAGTTGCAAGCGTTAGTGGCAACACGTTAAAACTAAGCGTTGCAGTTACAACCGTTAGTGTCAACATTACAGTAAGTGTAGCATTTGCTTACGTTAATTTCAACACGTTAACACGTTGCAACCGTTTATGTCAACATGTTAACACTTAGCATTGCAGTTGCAACCGTTAGTGTCAACATGTTTACACTAAACGTTGCAGTTGCAACCGTTAATGACAACACGTTAACACTAAGCATTGCGGTTACAATGCGTTAAAACTAAGCGTTGTAGTTAAAACCGTTAATGACAACACGTAAACACTAAGCTTTGCATTTGCAACCATTAAAACCATGTCAACACGTTAAAACTAAGCGTTGTAGTTATAACCGTTAATTGCAACACGTTAGCACTAAGCATTGGATTTGCAACCGTTAATACCGTGGCAACATGTTATAACTAATCGTTGCAGTTAAAACCGTTAATGACAACACGTAAACACTAAGCTTTGCATTTGCAACCATTAAGACCGTGTCAACACGTTAAAACTAAGCGTTGTAGTTAAAACCGTTAATGGCAACACGTAAACACTAAGCTTTGCATTTGCAACCGTTAAAACAGTCGCAAACGTTAGTGTCAACATGTAAGCACTAACCGTTACAGTTGCAACCTTTAATGGCAAGACGTTAACATTAAGCGTTAGTGGCAACACGTTAAAGCTAAGCGTTGCAGTTGCAAATGTTAGTGTCAACATGTAAGCAATAACCGTTGCAGTTACAACCTTTAAAGGCAACACGTTAACATTAAGCATTGCAGTTGCAAGCGTTAGTGGCAACACGTTAAAACTAAGCGTTGCAGTTACATCCGTTAGTGTCAACATTACAGTAAGTGCAGCATTTGCTTACGTTAATTTCAACACGTTAACACGTTGCAACCGTTTATGTCAACATGTTAACACTTAGCATTGCAGTTGCAACCGTTAGTGTCAACATGTTTACACTAAGCGTTGCAGTTGCAACCGTTAATGACAACACGTTAACACTAAGCATTGCGGTTACAATGCGTTAAAACTAAGCGTTGTAGTTAAAACAGTTAATGACAACTTGTAAACACTAAGCTTTGCATTTGCAACCATCAAAACCATGTCAACACGTTAAAACTAAGCGTTGTAGTTATAACCGTTAATTGCAACACGTTAGCACTAAGCATTGGATTTGCAACCGTTTACGTTAATTTCAACACGTTAACACGTTGCAACCGTTTATGTCAACATGTTAACACTTAGCATTGCAGTTGCAACCGTTAGTGTCAACATGTTTACACTAAGCGTTGCAGTTGCAACCGTTAATAACAACACGTTAACACTAAGCACTGCGGTTACAATGCGTTAAAACTAAGCGTTGTAGTTAAAACCGTTAATGACAACACGTAAACACTAAGCTTTGCATTTGCAACCATTAAAACCATGTCAACACGTTAAAACTAAGCGTTGTAGTTACAACCGTTAATTGCAACACGTTAGCACTAAGCATTGGATTTGCAACCGTTAATACCGTGGCAACACGTTAAAACTAAGCGTTGCAGTTAAAACCGTTAATGACAACACGTAAACACTAAGCTTTGCATTTGCAACCATTAAAACCATGTCAACACGTTAAAACTAAGCGTTGTAGTTATAACCGTTAATTGCAACACGTTAGCACTAAGCATTGGATTTGTAACCGTTAATACCGCGTCAACATGTTAAAACTAATCGTTGCAGTTAAAACCGTTAATGACAACACGTAAACACTAAGCTTTGCATTTGCAACCGTTAAAACCGTGTCAACACGTTAAAACTAAGTGTTGTAGTTAAAACCGTTAATGGCAACACGTAAACACTAAGCTTTGCATTTGCAACCGTTAAAACAGTTGCAAACTTTAGTGTCAACATGTAAGCACTAACCGTTACAGTTGCAACCTTTAATGGCAACACGTTAACATTAAGCGTTAGTGGCAACACGTTAAAGCTAAGCGTTGCAGTTGCAACCTTTAAAGGCAACACGTTAACATTAAGCATTGCAGTTGCAAGCGTTAGTGGCAACACGTTAAAACTAAGCGTTGCAGTTACAACCGTTTACCCCGGGAGCTAATTTGACCTACCTTGCACCCCCCCCCCCAGGACAATTTTTCATGGGTGCCAAATCGTTCATTGGGACCCCAGAAATGCAAAGAATTTTTGTCCTCAAAGATAAACTCAATTGCACTATGAAAAAATGCATGGTTTCCATGGCAACCGTTAACGCGATTCTTGAGCATGGGGGTGTACATAGAAAATTGACCATATCTCCATTGTTGCTTATCCTAGACCACTGAAATTGGTCTCATTTTAAAGCTGAGATATAGCACATTCATCCAATAGTGAGTAATGCAAACTTTTGAATTTGCATATTCATGAATTTTAATGAAAACCTTAAAAATGACAGAAAAAAGTCTTAAAAATCCATAAATAAACTAATTTCAGGTCCAAACTGCCATCCAGACACTTTGTTATTGAACCAGTAATATTATATGACAGATTTATTGATGATCTGGGCCTATATGAAAATTATCTCATTTGCATATTCATGAATATTAATAAAAATGTCAAAAAATGAGGAAAAACAAGGGAAAAACTAATATCCATTGCAAGGATTTGGATAGGTTATGAAGTCTATCTTGCATCCATTTAACCAATTCCCATGGCTGCCAGTGTGGTCAGAGGGACCATCTTAATGACATAAAATATTGTCCTCAATGATGAACACATTTGCATGATGTAAAATGACATAGTCTTCACCCACCCCTCATGCAATTCTAAAGAATAGGAGGTACTTACAAAAATACTCACATCCCACCAATAGCATGCTCTAGGATACTATAATTGGTCTGATAGTGATGCATGAACCTAACAATTTAACCTTGATACCTTATATTTATATCATAGAATTTGCTTATTCATGAAAACTAATAAAAAACATTCTAACTTGGAGAAAAATCGTGGAAAAAATAGGGGTATACATGCAAAATCGCTTGTATAAGAGCTATTAATAAACCCAGAATACTGAAAGAGGTTTCAAATGAAGGCTATTGCAATGTACTATGACCCTGAAGTATGATATAAGAATAATCTGATTTCAATTTCATGAATTTTAATGAAAACTTAAGAAATTTGAGGGAAAAAGTTGAAAACTTAAATGGGTAAACCTACAAAATGACTTGCATCTCAGCAATAAAAAGCCCTATAGTGCTGAAAATAGTATCAAATGGTGGCTATGGCAATAACATACCATCCTGTACTACAGTATTTAAGTCATTTGATTTTTTGTTTGAAGAATATTAACAAAACCTTTTGAATTTAGTAAAAAAATACGGAAAAATAATGGGGGTATACGTAGAAAAAGGGACATATCTTGACTACTGAAAGACCTAGAGAGCTCTATTTGGTATCAAATGATTGCTAAAACAATGTTCTATTACCATGTAATCAGCAATATAAAACATCAACTATTGTTGGTGTATGTATATTAAAGAGATTGTCATAAATAAGAGAAAAATCGACGAAAAATGAAGGGGTATACCAACAAAATTGCTTATATCTCAACTGCCAATATCCCTAGAGTGCTGAAAATGGTACCAATAGATAGCTAGGAAAAAACACTACTGCCATGTGGTCTGATAGTTTAACAAAATGTTACAAAATTTTCTGAATGTTACATAAAGTTTTGAAAAATTGTGAAAATAATAGAAAATTGAAGGCTGTGCTTAAACAAAATTTAATAAATCTTGCTTGCCAGCGAAGATGATTCACATATCTGAGTACCTGGCAATAATACATAGTCCTAGCAATAAATTGATGCCATTTTGAGTTCTCTATGGCTATTGGTAAATGAGATATTAACAATTTGGTTGGTGTACCCCGTCATTTTTCATTGATTTTTCTCTTATTTATGACGATATCATTAATATCCATACAACAACAATAGTTAATGTTATATAGAAATCGACCTTATGACATACGACGTTGAACGTGAGAAAATGACGTCGAGAACGCGACGTTACGTCAGAGCAATTTTGCGTGCTAATTGTTTGTCGTCTGCCATAAATACGTCCCGACGTTTCTGGCTTTATTTAAGTTATACATTCGCCGATTTGCGTAATGTTGCATTCATTTGGAAGTTTAGAACCTCTGCTACAATATTGTCAATAGATGTAGCGTTTCCATTGTCGTATTTGACTTCTCCCACGGTTAAATGAACGCCTAATTGCGTTAATTGCTTTTGTCTCTATTAATTGAATTAAACATTGTCTCGGTTTTTCTTGGAGGGCCCAGCAGATATTAATGCATAGAAACCCATGTTTGATACCTATATTGAAGAGAGAGAGAGAGAGAGAGAGAGAGAGAGAGAGAGAGAGAGAGTAAAATACAAAATAATTTTAATTAGGGGTGACAGTCGATAAAAAATGTGAGTATATATACCCGTCATTGATAAAAATCAAAATAATTATTCTTATGAATTTACATTTCTCTCTTAAACTTTATTTCTTCAAAAGTTTTAAAAAGTGTACCATTAGTGCGTGTAATTTCTATACCATAATACTTAATTTATTTTCAAAAAGCATATAAAAGTGTGGAATCAAGTAAATCTATCCCGATTTCGTCAAAATTAAGAATTTATAACTATATTTGATGAATTATTTCCCTTGAAAAAAAAACTATATATAAATACTTGTAGGGGAGATTGGGGATGAATAGGCCAGGGATCAATATTTCATTCCATGTTTGGTGTTTTACTACCCATTTAACAGCTTTCGTCAAGTCTTCGATTTAATGTTTCGTCCAAAAGGCTAGGATGATCGAAGCCACAATTTGGTTTCAAAGGCGAGTGGCTTATTTCAGTTTTATTTTATTATCGTTACGAATCTACCTGCCTTTTTGGCACACGCCACGATCAGCCGGTGAAGACTGATCCGCGGTGGCAAGACTGAGTTTGAGTTTAGTTAGTGTCAACTTTATTCTGATGGTTACGCAAATTCATGATTAAATATGCTATAACTCGAGACACCCAAATACCCAAATCTCACCATATTAAGGTTATTGGTGATAGCCTATTGGGTCGCATTTTTTACATGACAATCGAACCTCGCAAAAGTTCAAGCATAGTCAGAATTAAACGTTTAACAATTATGTTACGCTCATAGAAAGCAGTTGATATCATGTCGGGAATCAATGTCCGTTTTCATTAGTATGTTACAGACATATAACCAGAACTTCGCCAGTTAGGATGGAAGACTACAGCTATGACTTTTGTGTAGAAATATTTTAGAATGTATGTGATAAAATCAGGTTTTAAATCGGCTGCTTATCTTCCGAAGCACCCGGTGGTAACTCAGGAGGAAGTAGATGGTTCAGGGGACTTCCGATGATTCTTTTGGGGGATTCAAAATCTCCTAAAACTGCAAATAATTCTTATTGCGTGCGTCTTAATATGCCGAACGGACTGTCATGCAACAACCCCAACAACACGCTAAAATGCAACCCGGCAGGAAAACTTATTCTCAGTTTCATCAAAAATCATTATTAAGATCATCATTAAAAGTTAAGAAGAAATTCCTAATCCTCCTGATGGAACGAACTGGGAAATTTTTTGCAATTTTTCGGAGAGAAGATAAAATTTGACGCATGCAAACTTAAAAAAAATACTGGGTACCAACTTTATCGCATAATTGCATAGGCGGCACAATTAATTCACGCGCTTCACGTGGTTGCACGACATTTCCAAGTTTCAGATTATTTTAATACATCTAGCTGCAAAAGAGGAATACACACTGTCTAATGTATTTTTGTCTGCGCCTCAAGACTGGGTTAGCGGTTGTATAAGTCCAAGTTGTTTTTGATTTGTTTTGGAGAGTTCCGTTTTTCGAGTAACTATGGGTCCATATGTGAAAGACATGTACACACAATAGACGGACACACCAAGTGTTTATATGCGAAGTTTGCTTTGAAATGGAAAATAAGCGATACAGAAAAAGTACCATCAATAACGTGGTCCAACTTGCCGAAGTTGTTGACATATCGGCAAAGTGCAAAATGAGCGAACGGTACAAAACTCTAGGTAAATGGCTTGTGTGGGTCAATGGGACGCATTCTTTTGTCTCTATTTTTCACCATGCGTGGCATTGGGAAGTTTCGCCATTCAGTTTGATTCACGGCATGTGAAGAACGCTGAGTTATGTAAGCTGTAGTCGGCTTGAATGATGCTGAGTGACGCATCCCAGTCCTTCGAATTTGTTGAAAGACGGCATGACCACGATCGACGTCTTCGAGAGCACCCGGATGTCATCCTTTCCGCTGGTCTCTCAGTAGATCGAATAGCTTACCCGCTCTCCGTTTCACTTCTTGTCCTCGGTCCACTTCTGTTGAGAGGTTTCACGGAACACCGACGGGAACATCAGCTGATGGTAAGAAGTTATCTTGACTCGGAAATGAGACTTTTTATCCAGGGGGACTTAAGGGACTCGTTTATCTCCACGTTTACAGAGGAGTGATATTTCAGTGATTTCCCTTAATAAAAAGCAGAAATTTTGCTGAAATTAAACTACGCGATTGGATGAATGTGAATATTTTTAACAAATTGTTTTTCAATGTTTTCTGTGTGTTCAAACGTTAAAAATTAAAGCGACGTTACAACGTCATTAAAGAATGTCTTTACGTTAACGCCTTGTAATAAAACCCCATAAAATCTCTGATAATTACGTTAGAAAGGTAAGATAAATTGCAAAATGCTCATAAAGTATTCTACTTTCTAGATGTATCAAAAACTGAAAATCGAATTTTTATGTCAAAAGGTCGATTTCTATCCGGAAAGGCTCATATATTGCTGATTACATGGTCATAGAACATTGTCCTAGCAATTATTTGATACCAATTAGGGCTCTCTAGGTCTTTCAGTAGCCAAGATATGTGCATTTTTCTACGTATACCCCCTTTATTTTTCTGTATTTTTTCACATAATTCAAAAATTTTTGTTAATATTCTTCAAACAAAATATCAAATAACTTTTAGTGTAGTACAGGATGGTATAATATTACCATAGCAGCCATTTGATACCATTTTTAGCACTATAGGGCTTTTTATTGCTGAGATGCAAGTCATTTTGTAGGTTTACCTATTTAAGTTTTCAACTTTTTCCCTCAAATTTCTTAAGTTTTCATGAAAATTCATGAAACTGAAAATCAGATTATTCTTAAATCATACTTCAGGGCCATAGTACATTGCAATAGCATTCGTTTGAAACCTCTTTCAGCATCTTGGGTTTATTAATAGCTCTGGTACAAGCGATTTTGTATGTATACCCCCTATTTTTCCACAATATTTCTCCATTTTTTTTTTATTTATTTTCATGAATAAGCAAATTCTATGATATAAATATATGGTATCAAGGTTAAATTGTTAGGTTCATGCATCACTATCAGACCAATTATAGTATCCTAGAGCATGCTATTGGTGGGATGCGAGTATTTTTGTAAGTACCTCCTATTTTTTAGAATCGCACAAGGGGTGGGTGAAGACTATGTCATTTTACATCATGCAAATGTGTTCATCATTGAGGACAATATTTTATGTCATTTAGGTGGTCCCTCTGACCACACTGGCAGCCATGGGAATTGGTTAAATGGATGCAAGATAGACCCAAATCCTTGCAATGGATATAGTTTTCCCCTTGTTTTTCCTCATTTTTGACATTTTTATTAATATTCATGAATATGCAAATGAGATAATTTTCATATAGGCCCAGATCATCAATAAATTTGTCATATAATATTACTGATTCAATAACAAAGTGTCTGAATGGCAGTTTGGGCCTGAAATTAGTTTATTTATGGATTTTTAAGGCTTTTTCTGTCATTTTTAATGTTTTCATTAAATTTCATGAATATGCAAATTCAAATATTTGCATTACTCACTATAGGATGAATGGGCTATATCTCAGCTTTAAAATGAGACCAATTTCAGTGGTCTAGGATAAGCAACAATGGAGATATGGTCAATTTTCTATGTACACCCCCATGCTCAAGAATCGTGTTAACGGTTGCCATGGAAACCATGCATTTTTTCATAGTGCAATTGAGTTTATCTTTGAGGACAAAAATTCTTTGCATTTCTGGGGTCCCAGTGAACGATTTGGCACCCATGAAAAATTGTCCTGGGGGGGTGCAAGGTAGGTCAAATTAGCTCCCGGGGTATTTATATACCTAGATTATTTAGATTACTATTTAGATTACAAAAATTATAGAACATTGTCCTAGCAATCAGTTGATACCATTTTCAGCACTTTAAGGCTTTCGGTTGCCGAGATACAAGTCATTTTATAGGATAACCCGTTTAATTTTTTTTTTCATTTTTATTTCCTATTTCTCAAGTTTTCATTACGAATATTATTCTATTCTTGCCGAAAAGGAATTCCTTGCACATTCCGTTGGTCGATGTGATTTCATTGCGAACGTGGTCTTCGACTGAGATCAGCAACGGCCCTAGCATCGGCATGACTATGCATTAATATGAGCTAGTACTACATAAGTTTATAAAGATTGTGTTTTCTTTCAAAGAATTTGTTAAGTGTTCTCATTTTTAACGAAATGATGATGGCTGGATGAACTTTTCAACTAATTAATACGACTTTAATATACAAGCATAATAAAGGTTTGGAAATCCTGCAACATTTTACAACGGTAATAAAAGCACATAGACCAAATACCGTTGCTGATGCAATTATGTCAGGAGAATTACGTCACAAGCTGGCGAACGTTGTCAAAGTCATGGTTTATCCTTCATGTAAATGGATACGACTGCTAACAAATTCAAATTCAAATTCAAATGCTTTATTGTTTCACCTCAACATTGAGACATTCACAATAATAAATGCATACATGCATCAATCAATACGCGTGTAACGCATAAAAAAAAAATAAAAAAAAACAAAAAACAAAAAAAAACAAAAAAAAGACAAAAAAAAAAACACACACACAGACACACATACGTGCATTAATCAAATGAGGTAACATGCATGAGCAAATGAAGTAATGAAAATGTCAATTTATGCATTTTGTACTAAATGACAAAAGTTTGCGACTGCTCTAACAATAGGGCCACTGGAATTCATTAAGTAATTGAACTGTTCATTACTCTGTAACTTCTCAAAGTTACTAAAATTACTTTTTATGACCTCAAATAAATCAGCCCTAGGGACTTTATGCTTCAAGCGTGTTAATAAAACGTGGATTTCATCCTCAACTTGTAACATCTGATGCTTTCTGCAAAATTCACAATATCTTTCATTGCGAGATATTTTATAATACCTCCCTTTTTCGATTGCTAGCCTATGATTGCTTATCCATATTTTCGTGTAACTTGCCCTATGCGCCCTATTTGTAATATCATTAAAATAATGTTCCTGTATAAAGCTGCTCTTGAAAGATCTATACGAATCCATCTTACTAAAACTATTAATTCCATTTAACCAATATTTGATATAAAGATCGCATATTTTATGCATAACAGTACAACCACTTCTTGTGAGATGTGTTCTACACCAGTATTTATGATTTTACATAAAGATTTTAAAAAAGTAACCCATGGAAAAACTCCCTCATTATCAAGAGTGGTGTATAGAGAAAGAGCTTCACGTAAAGCGTGCTCTCAGAACTTTGCAGATGATCCCAGTATTTCAGAGCTTGTAACAAGCACGAAATGCCAATATGTAACCAACCCAATTCGCCTTTAACGGCTAGATTTACAGCCTTTACATGAATTCTGTGGCATCCCGGCGGTGTTTTGTTTGCTCTGTGTTTTGGAAAGATTCTCTCGGAACAACGGGACGTTTTGTCCCAATATTATGGTTTATAACAAATACCCAGAGTGTTGCATTAATCATGTGCACCAGCCACTTGCTTCCACGGCCCCACCTACGGGGAAGGGTGAGGTTAGCCGGGCAAAAGTGAGAGGCAATTACTTTTTTGCAGTCTCGGCAGTGCTGGGAAAATGAAGGACTTATGCTATAAGATGATTTACAGTTAGGAATGGCAGGACAAAGAGCATAGTTTTGATCTCCAGTTTGTCCCGTGGGCAGGGTATTTTGTCCCCTGGGCAGGGTAAAGCAGGGTATTGAAAACTGAAACGTCATAATCTCCGCCCTTCTCGCGGTTGGTGGGGGGAGCCGTGGTTTCAAAGGACTGGTGTATAATTGTCTACGCGCCAGCGCGTAGACTACTCTAAGGTTTGAGATTGACCTACTTACAAGACAACTCATACACCGCTCTACAACTGCAACTGCACGTTTGAGTCTAGTGGCTTGACCATCGTGTTAGTAGGATTCCGGGTCGTTTCGCCAAGGACCGTGTAAACACCCCAAACACCCATGCAAACCACAACGGAATGAAATGAACCGACAGTATTGTGACGGTCGATTGTCAGGTATGAATGCTTTCACCGCGCAGCGTTTTATTTCTGTTCAGTCAAATGCACCACGATGAAATGGGAGTACGGTCAGATTATCTGACATTCTAGTTTATATATGCGAAGCGTAGACCAAGCTTTTTGTTAAAGCTTATACTTGTATTTGTTAATTCTCGATATTTTCACTGTGATAGAAGAAAAAAAATTGAATTCATGCCAAGCTCATTCGCTAATTTCACTTTCACAGGCTGTGAATTATGGGTATCAAATCAACTCACCCCGTGAAGATGAAGAGTTGGTATACAAGGCAGTCAAGAATTAATTTCAATAGTTGACACGCTTATTAGAAAATGTGCATGCACAATGTGCAGTCAAAATGCATGAAGCATCAGCATGTCTTTTCTTCATATTGATTTCAAACACAAACTAAAAATACGCACCCACCTGAAGTATCTTGGATCAGGAAAACATGTCAGCGACAGTACCTCATTAACCCCCACTTTTATATACGGATAATGGATTTTGCAGCGGCATACATGTTTTTCTAAATTTTGATCCAAAGCATAGATTATGGGCACTCGTTTGAAACGCATCGAAGAGGCGGTTCTAACGTGTAACCACAATATGTGTTTTTGAACAAAATATTGAAGATATGAAAAATGTTCAACATGTTTTTTTCCCGAATCAGGGCAAGTTTTCATAATAGTTTCGATTCTAATACCTCTCTTCACAGCATACTTGTGTACGCAAATATCACATTTCTCGTACGTGACATATTAGTACCAGTTTTTCACATGAAAGCGCAATTTTCGAAATGCGAATGCGGTTCAAGACGCCTATACAATATATAAGCCGCGTCATTAGAAAAAAACAATGTGGTTTTTGAACAGGTCCGACACAAAACGAGCTGTACAGGCACAGAAGATGCCGGGCTAGATGCTGGAGATTTTGGGTGTAGAAAGTAGATGATAAATAGGCGATGATCAGATTCGCAGTGACTGCCAAGCTGATCTGCGCCCTTGTTTTCGCATATGCAAAATGTTTGTATGTGCGCAGATACGAATTTAACTGTCAGCCTTACTTATTCGACGTGGTGGGGTGTTATCTTACATAGCTGCTGTATGGACAGCAAGACGTTGTCACGATGACTGTTACGCTCCCTTGGACTGCTATTACAACCTGTAATGGCCGCATGATGCAAGCAAATTTGATTAAACAGAATAGATATGCAAATTAAGCATGACCTGAAACAGACAAGCTATTTTCAAAATAGATGTACTGCGACAGATAAAAAATCTTTTAGCATGCAGGTTTGTCGGACACGCACATTATTACAACATATCGCAAATTTAACACCCATGTACACCAAATGTGACATTAATTTTGCGTATGCCAGTTTCGATAAGTTTTTGGGTATCATGTATGCTCCAATTTAACACGTTGTTAACACAACATGGATTTTCGTGTGAAGAATTTGTACCTTATCATCACATCTGTGAAGAACTGTTTTTATATAAAAATGGTACCAAGATTCACGTGTGTATTTTTGACATGTGAAGAATTGGTGCGTATTCTGCAAACTTTCTGTCAAGAATGTTGAATTAAACTGTTGAATTAAACTGTGCGTATGTAGCAGCATTTTCTGGGGCACATGACGCTCTTGACGGTAGAAAAGTCTATGTTTTTACATGTCTTTGAGAGACTCTAAAAACTGGTTTAAGGCCCCCAGTATTTTTTTTTTTGGTATTACTGAGGCGATACTTCTGTTGTGGTTCTATTTGTTTTATGTTTTGGAGTCGATTTTTTTGTGCTGTTTGAACCTTATGTACGTTTTCATAGTTTTAGTTTAGTTCGGGTAACTGCTTGGTCGCCTATTGGGAAATAGCTGCTCATTCAGCTTAAGATATGTTCTATAAGTATAAGTACCTAATTGACCTAATTGTCAATTTTTTTCCACCTCGTTTTTTTTTTTTTTTTTTTTTTTTTTTTTTTTTTTTTTTTTGAGTGGGAATTTCATTATGATTGTGCCGTTTCCTGATCATTGCCTACTTGTACCTTTCTAATTTGATCGCTCTTGATCGCTACAGCTAATAAAAGTAAGCCTAAAACTTTTCATGGTTAATACGGTTTAGCTATAGTAAGCGTTTAATATTTGTTAATATTAAACGAGGACCGAAGAACTAACTAAATGTTATGAACCACTGCAGAAGCTGAGGGTGAGGTTACGGCCGTGTAAAATCGATTTAAACCCGCCAGTAACTTTGTGTTACTGATCGTTCCAAGTCGATACTTCTGTGGTGGTTCTTTTTGTTTTATGTCTTGGCGTTTAAAATATTTTTGTGCTGTTGGCGCCTTATGTATGTTTGCATATTTTTAGTTAAGTTAAGGTAACTGAGTGGCCACCTATTGGGAAAATAGCTGCTCATTCGGCTTACGAAATGTTTTCATGGTATAAGTACCTGATTGTTAGTTTGGTTTTTTCCCACCTTGGTTTTTGGAGTGGGAGTCTTTTTCTGATTGCGCCTTTTCCTGATCTTTGCCTACTTGTACTTTTTTTTCTAAATTTTATCGTAGACACTATGAATTGATTTCCAAATATAATGTTGGGTTAAAGACGCTTTTAAGTGAGGGCCTTTCGGAACCTGAATTTTATGGTGACTTAGTTTACAAATTTAAGAAACTTATAGGAATTAATGATTTTTCTTTTCAGTTCAGAAAAATCATAACACGTTACAGACGTATAGGTTATAACTTGAATGTTATGCGACAGTCTGCATGCTTAGTTTTTAACCCAATCATGGTTGATAACTATGCTGCCTTCTTTAATTGCACGCCGGTGGGCCGGGCGTCAGACTCTATGATGGCCCCGACTTAAAGCTATTCATTTTAGTTGGTTGGGGCCGGAGCTTCTTGTCTGTTGCTTGGCCCACCGGGGTCCAACTGGTGTTTTTCTTTTGCTCCGGAGTTAGTAGGTTATTCGGCGCCCAGGGATCTCCATCGTCGGGCAGCTTACTCAATCTGTGAGTCCTTGTTTTTGATTCATCAGGATGTTTATCATGATTTATTTGTTTGTTCTTGATGATTCATTGACTAGTTAGAGATTCACCACGAGGACCGAAGAACTTACTAAATGTTATGAACCACTGCAGAAGCTGAGGGTGAGGTTAGGATCCTGTAAAACCGGTTTAAGCCCGCCAGTAACTTTGTGTTACTGATCGTTCCAAGGCGATGCTTCTGTGGTGGTTCTTTTTGTTTTATGTCTTGGTGTTTAAATTTTTTGTGCTGTTGGCGCCTTATGTATGTTTTCATATTTTTAATTAAAATAAGGTAACTGAGTGGCCACCTATTGGGAAAATAGCTGCTCATTCGGCTTACGATAAGTTTCTTGGTATAAGTGCCTGATTGTTAGTTTGGTTTTTTTCCCACCTCGGTTTTTGGAGTGGGAATCTCTTTCTGATTGCGCCTTTTCCTGATCTTTGCCTACTTGTACCTTTTTGTTTAAATTGCGGTTAAAACAAGAGCTGCCATGTTTGAACAAAATGAGAATAAAAGATGCAAAGAGTATGTGTCTGGGGTCGTTGAAGTGTACTCAAAAGGTTCTAAACATCTAAAGCAAATACCAAAGTGAGGGTGAAAAACGGTGCAATTTTAACGTGACTTAACATATGACCCCCACCTGGTTGATGGCTATTTTTTGAAGCACAGTTTTTGCTCCTTGTTTAAAAGTGTGATCGAATAGCATATCTATGAAATGGGATCCATAAAATTTTGTAAATTCTTATGAATTTTATGGGAAATTGATTAATGGCATCATTGCGTTTCTTCTTTTGTCGGGTATAAATAAATAAAGAAAGGAAGAAAGAAAAGGTATTCAACATAAAACGTTTAAAAGACCATGGATGGATATGAGTAGTAATGATCTCGTAAAGAGTCAAACAGTTTGAATGATCTAGTACTTTCTGAACTAGCGAAAAATATGGCTTTGTCCGTCAATGTATTGGACCTAATCAATTTTAAAGAGCCAAAATTCGTCTACTTAAATATTAAACTGACAGAAAATAAGAACTCAATTTGTTTGTGTGGAAGGTGCTGTGTACATGGTATCTAGCAAAGTAATCTGCTCGTCAAATTGCAGAATTTGGTTTTATCCGTTATGAAACAACTTCCCACGTTTTTATAATACCACAGCAGTATGTAATGAATTTCAATGTATTTCAATGTCATGATAAGCATTTAATGTTTAAAATATTGAAGGAAATAAAGCTTATGTGTGTAGGGTAACAGCGTATTTTAAGTAAAATTTTACTGGCCAGGTGAAATGCCACAAACTATGGCTCAAATTCTTCCAAATACGGTTGTCCATGGACTGCACTGGGTGGCATAAAAATCAACATTCGTATCTTGTAGTTATTTGAAAAGAAAACAAAGCTGATGACGTCATTTGTTTATATTTTGGTGTATACGGAAACATTTGCGGTCACATGATTCCCAGCAGTGTATATGGGAACAACTGCTTTGAATCTGTGAGTAAAATCAAGTAATCTAATATAAAACTATATGAAAAATCCACAGCAGTTTTGACAATCCCTCGTACTGGGTTGAAACATGAAAGATTAGATTCTGCACCTTTGCAACGCTCAGTTGCGAAGGGGTAAATCGCACCTTAATACATGCATTCCATTTAACTTAACAAATTATAACAAAACATAGATGTGGAAAGTAAGAAGATAAAATGGCCAGGTGAATAAAATATGACACGAAGCCACTGTTTCTTTATACTACTGCTTACATCTGATTTCAACATGTCTGTATATTTTAACTTTTTATCTGTTTATCTAGTCCCTTCTGCATCTTGCTGACTGGCACTTTCTTCATTTTCTAGACTGGTCCCTGAGTGTGTTGTTTGACTGGTCCTACTTCCTGTTTGCCCTTGACTGGTATCTTGATCAAAACTTATTTCTTTGAGTGGTGAGGTTACTGATGGAGCCACTTCACTGTGCTGACTGTCCTCAGTGTCACTTTGTGCTTCTTCATTCGCTCCTACGTCTGTGGTTTGTTCTGTAAACAAAACATTAGCCATTGTACATGCTCATGACACCATTTTCTTGATTGGATCCTGAAGGTCAAATACTCAAGTCTGAAGGAAAAATAACAATCTTGGAATAAAACTATAAAAGCAGTGTTCTATTTGGTTGTATAAGTCTCATTGGAAACATCTGCATTTTTAGTTCACCTGAGCCGAAGGCTCGCTCGCTCACAGGTGAGCTTATAGGATAGCCAGCGTCCGTCCGTCATCCACAGTTTTCAAAGATCTTCTTCTCTGAAATCCCTTGGCCGATCAAAGCCAAATTTTACAGGAAACATCAATAGGAAGGGAACCAAAGTGTTTATAAATAATCCAGGTCACATGATCAAGATGGCCACCATGTCCATATATGGTAAAGACCTTTAAAAATCTACTTCTCCAGAACTGGTTGATTGATTTCAACAAACTTGGCATGTAGCATCCGTGACTAGAGTACTACAATGTGTTTATAAATCATGACCCTGTGATGACCTTGACCTATTTTATGCATTTGAATGGGGATAATTGTTAAATTGTCATTTGAAGGGCAAAACTTGCAGGAAATGGACAAATGAACTTTGCTATTTCAATGACCTTGGATAAAGGTCAAGAAATGACCCAGACCTTAATTAATTACAAACCTTCATTAAATCAATTAGTTGTCTGCTTCTAGCAACTTTCAAGTCTCAGGCTGCAAAAGTTTCCAAAATATACAATGTTTTCACATTTTCCCATGTAAAAGCCTATGTTTCCAAAATTGACCTTGTCGTAGAATAGGTCAAGGTCATCCTAGGGTCATCATTTGAACAAACTATGATGAGCTGGAGTCCCCGATGCTACATATCAAACATATCAAGTTTCGTGGGAAGGGTTTTACCATATATGGACGTGGCGGCCATCTTGGTCATGTGACCAAGATCCCATGAACAAACTTTCATACCCCCTACCCATGGAGGCTCCACATAAAATTTCAATTTGATCGGCCAAAGCAGTTTCAGAGAAGAAGACCTTTGAAACTGTGGACGATGACGACGACGGACGAGGGACGGACGGCTCAGGTGAGCTAAAATATACTATATTGAGTGTCAACATATAAGGCTAAATCACTGGACCATGGAAATTAGGTCAACACAACCTTATAGTCATGACACACAATCAGTGTCAAAAACTTAAAAAAGATGAATGACCAACCATCTTCCTAAGTTGTTTCTATTTAGAAATAAAAAGAAACCAGAGGACCATTTCCTGTAAACTGAGATATATACCAATACACTTGTTTGACTAAAATGGTTATATACATGCATATAACCCTGGGCAAGGTCAGAATAACCCCTGGAGTCAATTTCTTTTTCAAATCATAACAAGAGGATCAATGGGGGCAGACCTGCCCCTGGGGTCCTTTTTTCAGAATCATAAATATTCAGTCCATTTACCCATTTCCATAAAGTTTTTCCTGTCAAATGACATTTTGACAATTTTCCCCCATTCAAATGCATGAGCGACCTATGTTGACCTTGCCGTAAAATTGGTCAAGGTCATCCAAGAGTCATGATTTATGTAAACTTTGTAGAGCTCCTCCCCCTGATGCTTCGTGCCAGGTTTCAAAATCATAGGCCTTTTGGTTCTGGAGAAGAAGATTTTTAAAGGTTTTTGCCATTTATAGCCATGGCAGCCATCTTGGTCATGTGACCTTCCCTCATCCTAAGGATACTACATATAAAATTTGGCTTTGATTGGTTGAGCGGTTACTGAGAAAATCAAGTTTAACATTTAATTTGTAAATGACCTTTGGCCAAAGTCAAGAAATGACCTTGACCTTAAATACTCACATCACTTCATTAGCTCAACATATTGTCTGCATCTACCAACTTTCAGGTCACAGGCTACAAAACATCCTGAAAAATTCAATGTTTTCACTGTTTTCCATTGAAAAGCCTATGTAACCAAAATTGACCTTGCCGTTAAATAGGTCAAGGACAACCCAAGGTCATGATTTATATAAACTATGATGGGCCAAAGTCTCCGATGCTACATGTCAAGTTTCGTTGAAATCAGTCCACCGGTTTCAGAGTAGAAGATTTTTTATGGTTTTTACCATATATGGGCATGGCGGTCATCTTGGTCATGTGACCTGGACCATTTATATAAACTTTTGTTCCCCCTTCCTAAGGATGCTCCACATAAGGTTTGACTTTGATAGGCCAAGCGGTTTCAGAGAAGAAGATCTTTGAAATTGTGAACGGACGACGACGGACGGACAACGGAGCATGGCCGTCCTATAAGCTCACCTTGTGAGCCTTCGGCTCAGGTGAGCTAAAAAATTCAGTCCATTTGCCAATTTACTGCAAGTTTTACCCTTCAAATGACATCTTAACGATTTTCTTCATTCAAATGCATGGGCGACCTAAGTTGACCTTGCCGTAAAATAGGTCAAGGTTATCCTAGCGTCATGATTTACATAAATTTGTAGAGCTCCATTCTTTGATGCTTCATGCCAAGTTTCAAAATCATAGGTCGTCTGGTTCTGAAGAAGAAAATTTTTAAAGGTTTTTGTTATTTATAGCCATGGCGGCCATCTTGGTCATGTGACCTTGACTATTTATGCAAACTTCCCCCTTCCAAATTTTGCTCCACATAAAGTTTGGCTTTGATGGGCCATGGCTTTGATTGGCCAAGCGGTTTCCGAAAAGATGTTTGAATATTATGGTCATATACATGTATATAGCCCCGGGGCAGGGGCAGACAACCCCCTGGGCCCAAAATGTTTTCATAATCATAAATCTTCTGTCTATTTGCTCATTCCTAGCAAGTTTTCTGCCATTAAATAACATTTTCCTATTTGTTCCCATTCAAATGCAAGGGCGACCTGAGATGGCCTTGCCATAAAAATCAAGGTCATCCCAGGGTCATGATTTATATAAACTTTGTAGAGCTCCTCTCCCTGATGCTTCATGCCACGTTTCAAAATCAAAGGCCTTCTGGTTCTGGAGAAGAAGATTTGTAAAGGTTTTTGCTATTTATAGCCAAGGCGTCCATCTTGGTCATGTGACCTGGACCATTTATATAAACTTTCGTTCCCCCTTCTTATGGATGCTCCATATGAAGTTTGGCTTTGATTGGCCGAGCTCAAGTGAGCTAAAAACAATATTTCAGAGAGTTCTAGATTTTGACCTCTAGCCCCACCCCCTGACTCCGACCCAGTGGTCTGATGTCATGGAACCTTAAGTGTATGAAGTATGAATGCTTTGTGATAAGTTGTTGTCAAGATATGGACTCAATTTAAATGTTAAACAGCAGTGCATCCTTTTGTTACGCTGTTCTAGTTTTTAACCTTTAGTACCCACCCCCAGGCATGGACCCAGGGATCCGATGCCATGAAATGAAACTCAACCCTATAGGGTACCAACATCCAAACTATGAATGTCGTCTGATAATTGGTTGTCAATATGTCATAGGGTCAATCAATGATTTGGTGTTAAACTGTTTTGCGTTTTCTATTTATCCCTTTTTACCTTTACTATGTCATGACGCACCGGCTTCCCATACTTTTGAGTTTCCATTCCCTGCGCTTAAGAAGGTCTTTTAATAAAGCTTACTCTTTTAGCACGCTATGCTAGCCTTACACAATATGTATGTAACGGTGATTATGCTTTACTTATGTAATAAATATCGTTCCATACATGTTGTGTTATTGGGGTTTTAGCAAATATATTCTTTTCGGTGACCTGAGCCTTCGGACTAACTGGCCTTCGGACTAGCGGGCTGTAACCATTATTTTCATCTATTTACAGGTATGGTTCCATTAGTTTTTCAACTGAAACCAATTGCTATTATTATCACAATCAAATGCATATATTTTTGTAGCATTTTATATGATACAATATTGTATTTGAAATGAATTTATTGTCTACTTTGTCTGATGCGAGGTTGGTTATGAGAAAATATGTGTCATGCCCTTTTATGTCTGAAGTACGTTATCTTACATACATTTGTCATGTATTTGAATCATGCTTGACTTGTGTCATAAATATCGTTCCATACATGTTGTGTTATTGGGGATTTAGTAAATATATTATTTTCATATATTTACAGGCTTGTCTCTCTCTTTAATGAACCCGGTGATATTTTTCACCCCGACTTTATAAAATGGCGTCCCGACATTTACAACAGAAACCCGAGATAACAACAAATTGATGACAGGACAAGACAAACACACCATACATACCTACAAGATGAGACAGATAGATAGATAGATAGAACGAATAAATGAGAAATGTAATGAAAGTTTGCAATCTGTGCAAACTTTTAGTAGTACAATGATCTACCATCATTTCGATAGTAAATTCGCTCTGCGCATGAAATTATTCCGAAATCGTCATTGATTCGATCCCCACAAATTTGTAGAGCGAACAATGAAATAATGCAAAACTCCTGCTTGAGCCACATAGCAAATGATTTGATGAACACGTATTGGTAAATGTGAAACACTCCCATCATAACCATCCGCCAATCACACGTTTCAGTGATGGGCATAATCTCGGCAAAACACGAATCAAAACATAAAAATGATATGTACATTGACGAAAACCCGGAAAAATCATTTGTACATTGATGAAACCAGGATGACTCAAATGAATCAACCAGAGGGATTAGATATACTATAAACCACGAAACTTCTGACTTAATCAGAAATTTTGAATGTCATTATGGACAATATCTTGAAGGCATATCCTTCATTGATTGTAAAATCAATGATCCCTCAAACAATAACATGTTAGAACACCTCTCAC
This sequence comes from Rugalucina vietnamica, assembly GCA_964017185.1. NCBI lineage: Eukaryota > Metazoa > Mollusca > Bivalvia > Lucinida > Lucinidae > Rugalucina > Rugalucina vietnamica. The sequence continues at coordinate 37,686,118 of OZ024877.1, forward strand.
ACACATCTGACCATACACGCACACCTACCAATAATGAAAATGAGTTTAAAATCAGCACTGGCAAAACGTCGCAATGTCACTGTACCACATTTACTCACTGTACCCAGTCATTTGATGTCATCCAATGAGGCTTTCGTCGCTCCCTAACTGGTCTAGAACAATGCCGTTCATCAACTACCGAACCTTCGGAGCGGAGATTCAATGCAGGAGTGCCTGGGATACGCCTCATTGGAATGACATACCGTGGGACTTGATTCTCATTTTGACTCGCAGTGTCCGACACACTCTCATTGTTTGATTCCTTAACACTGTCGCCAATGTCCCGTGACTCGTTTCCTGTCTCATGGTCATCAGTTCAGTTACATCCAAGGCAATCTCTGGTTCGATCAACACCTGACTACCGCTGTTTCTCTCGTGGAAGGAACATAAAGGACAGCAATAAGTTTCTATGGAGATAGTTGGGGAACCGAAATCGCGTATCTTGCAAAATGACAGAAAAATTGCACCCGAGCGCCCTGCGGCTAAATTTTAGTATACCGGTAGCCTGAACAGTGCTTGATATGGCATCACTGTATAGAAATGCGATGTGAACTGCATTTCGATGAAACAATGCATTTTGTATGGAACGTCGTTGATGTGCCCATGATTATAATCCTTCATGCACACTCGCTATGTGAGATGCCATACAGTGTATTATACTGTACGCTTAATATGAACCTAATACAATGCTGTTATAATCTGAGAACTATGTGAGAACCAAAATGCATTTAGAAGTATGGACAGCCGTTTGTACGCTAAAATTAGAGAGCTGTTATTTTTAGATCTTTTCAAGTTTTAAACGTTGCTTTTAGCTCACAATGTGGGCTAATAGGAGAGGCAGGTACCCGGTGTTCGTTCGCTGGCCCGTCCGTCGCCGTCCACTATTTTCAAAGATATTCTCCTCTGAGACCACTCGGTCAATCAAAGCCAAACTTCATGTGGTGCGTCCTTAGAAATGGGGTCGAAAATTATATGAATGGTCCAGGTTGCCCCATGTCATAATGTAAACCTTTAAAACATTCTTCTCCAGAACCGGTGAACCGATTTCAACAAAACTTGGAATGTCGCATCGAAGAAAGGTGCAAGTAGGCAAAGATCAGGAAAAGGCGCAATCAGAAAAAAGATTCCCACTCCAAAAACAGAGGTGGGAAAAAACCAAACTAACAATCAGGTACTTATACCATGAAACATATCGTAAGCCGAATGAGCAGCTATTTTCCCAATAGGTGGCCACTCAGTTACCTTAACTTACCTAAAACTATGAAAACACACATAAGGCGCCAACAGCACAAAAAATTTTAAACACCAAGACATAAAACAAAAAGAACCACCACAGAAGCATCGCCTTGGAACGATCAGTAACACAAAGTTACTGGCGGGCTTAAACCGGTTTTACAGGCGCCTAACCTCACCCTCAGCTTCTGCAGTGGTTCATAACATTTAGTTAGTTCTTCGGTCCTCGTGGTGAATCTCTAACTAGTCAATGAATCATCAAGAACAAACATATAAATCAAGATAAACATCCTGATGAATCAAAACCCAGGACTCACAGATTGAGTAAGCTGCCCGACGATGGAGATCCCTGGGCGCCGAATAACCTACTAACTCCGGAGCAAAAGAAAAACACCAGTTGGACCCCGGTGGGCCAAGCAACAGACAAGAAGCTCCGGCCCCAACCAACTAAAATGAATTAAGACTCTGACCATCATTGATTGTACATATTGTGCTCTTGGGTGGACCTTGGAAGGTGAAAATGAGTAACATTATCTTTTCAATGGAAAAATACGAACACTAGATATTTAGAACCTTTTGTAGCTGGTGACCTGATATTTGGTAAATGCAGCCACCTTATTACATTAATGAGGCTATTAAGGACAATGCAATTTCTTGAACTTGACCAAAGATCATTCACATATCTAAATTAAAGCTTATTTTTCTACATATCTTTTGACCAATCGAAGCCAAATTTTATGTAGAGTCTTCTTAGTAAGGGAGAAAGACAACTGACAAAAATTATCCAGGTCACCTGACAAAAATTGCCGCCATGCCCATATATGCTGAAAAACATACACATCTTCTATGGAACCGGTGGACCGATTTCAATTTTGGTGTGTAATACCGAGACATCAGCCCATCATAGTTTGAATAAATCATTAACTCGGGAGGAGCTTTACCTATTTACCTGCAAAGTCAAAATTAAATAAATAAGCTTTTCAGTGGAGAAAAGCATAGACAATGGATTTTCAGAGTATTCCGTAGCCTGTGATCTGACAATTGGTACATGTATATACACACAATCTAATACCAAGTCAATGAAGTGAGTATTCATGGCCAATGTCATTTTGGTCAAAGGTAACTTTTGTAGGCCAAATCTCAGGTGAGCGTCCTCTGGACCAATGGTCCTTTTGTTGTATATTTTGTTTTTCTTTGTAGTAATCTAAGACCTAACAGCTCTGTTGTAAGATTATCTGCATTTTGGACCTAAATCATTTACCTATTTCGCTCTGAGAAATAAGTTATATTTATTCAAACGTTTAGAAAAAATCGTTGAGTCTCCCAGCAACATGTGTCATAGAATGAACGGAACAACAATGTTTTGATCTGTGGCTTTGCAAAAATTTGCATACTGTTTTATATAGGATATGCATGTATCATATTATATTTTCATATAGTAAGATAAAATGAATAGCAAAAATGGACTGTGGTCATTTTATTTATGTTAAGTAGTTTTCGCCATTAAAAAATAAATGATTCAATAAACTCTACTATGAGACTATTGTTTAGATTTTTTTTTCAAATTGCAAATTGGTATGAAGATAAGCTGAAACAAACTCTTTAACCCATCAATATTGAAACCTTAAGGAACCGCAATTTCCATTTTTCGCTGGAACGCCATCTTTTCCTGACACGCTGCATCAAAGTTTACAGGTGTGCCACATCAATGTCAGCTTTTGACGCTGTCTGCTGAGGGAACGCGGTTCTAGGAGACTGTATCGTAGTCTCGCAAGCTTAAAAATTTCTATTAGCTTTCTTATTCTTCATGTCTGCACTGAACATCCTGATCTTCCTGTTACTTTGGTTTAACGCCAGGCCATGACGGCGTCCCCTCCTGGAATTTTTCAAATGCGAATCCGGTTTATCCATTATGATACTTTTACCAACCAAACAAGGCAAAAACGGATAACATGTTTTAAACGTAACGTAGCAAATCGTGGACGTAAGAAAAGCACATAAACTCGTCTCGAAACATAAAATTGAGCATCACTTGAAATATTAAAAGCGTATTGAAAGTTTACAAACATTTGATTATGAAAAAAAAAAAAAAAAAAAAAAACACACACAAAAAAAACAAAAAAACAAAAAAAAAAAAAAAACAAAAAAAAAAAAAAAAAAAAAAAAAAAAAAAAACGATAAATAAAAAATTGCAAAGCTTTTAAGTCTTATAGTATATTTTATCTTCTACAAATTTCCACATACGAACTAATCCACAGCCTACAAAACACTTGTCAGACCACAGCTGGAATACGCCTCCTCTGTATGGTCTCCCCACACCGACACTGACATAAAAAAGATAGAATCTGTTCAACGTAGATCGGCCAGGTGGGCTACCCATGACTACAGGTCCACCTCCAGTGTTACTGAAATGCTCAATAAACTTTCCTGGCGTCCATTAGACCAAAGGCGAATAGATACCCGACTGATCATGCTGTACAAGATCACATATGATCTTGTAGCAATCCCTCTAACTGACTATCTCACACCAAATCGCAGGCAGTCCAAATTCATCCACCCGCTGGCATACAGACAAATCAGCACTTCTACCAATTACTGCAAGTATAGCTTTTTTCCAAGAACTGCAGTACATTGGAACGCTTTACCCATCAGTATTGTCATGCTCCCCACCGTGGCACAGTTCAGTCATGCTGTTTGCCAGGTGGTGCATGTGTCTCCCTAATCACCAGATTCAGTTTTTTTTATCTTTTAAACTATACTAACACTCTTCTTTCACTGTACAAACTCATTTCACCCACTTCACTTTTCTTTTATTTCAGCTAACCCCCTTTAGCACTTGGTATACCGGAATTCCTTCTAAAGTCCTCTGATGAGGTTAAGAAGTAGTGGAAGATAGAATTGATGAATACATGTAGATACCAAACCCAAAATTGGACGGATCTAAAAAGCAATTTCTCATATAAACTATTTAATAAACCGAAACCAAAAAACTGTCATACGGCATCAATGGCGCTGAAAGGTACAACTTGAAAATAATAAGTTTTATCTTTAGATCCCATGAAGAGTTTATGGTTTCCCTTCTGGTTTAAAACACATCAAGTGTATTTCAATGCGCTAAAAACGGGGGACACAAATGTTGAAAATCAGTTCGTACTATTATATATTTTAAATTGCTATAGCCTGCAATCCAGCCACTGGAGGTTGATATAAATTATGTATAAAAAGAACATAGCAGGTTATTCTAGATTTATACAACTTATTATATTCTTTGCAACTACTTTTTAAATCGACAAGATGTAAAAAAAAAAAAAAAAAAAAAAAAAAAAAAAAAAAAAAAAAAAAATACAAACAATACACTAAAAACATTTTTCCATAACTTGACTCTCCATTCTTGCCACAATTTTGTTTGAAAAATTAAGGCCATTAATTTATATTTAAACACAAACGCCATTATAGCGATATACGGTATTCAAAAACACTAAATTCGAAACAAACCAAAATTATTTTTAAAAAATCTGTTTTTGACCATTTTTGTGAAAAATCACCAAAGACGTATCAATCGGACTTATTTTTGCAATAACGGATTTAAACATATTTAGAAATAAACACAAAATGCTCTTTGAGCAATAAATGCATTTCAAATGGACTCTGAGGCAAATAAACGTAAAGATAAAATTGCAAAATCGTTGTTTGCTCAATCAAATGGCCATAAAACAACAACCACGGCATGCAAAGAACCATCCTTGATAGGAATGTTAATGTATATACCAGCCATTATATCAAACGAATTTTAGCCAAATTACTCAATTCTGAGAGAAGTTATTCGATAGTTTATAAATCTTATTTTTCACATGTACCTTATGGGCTACCGTAGAAAAACGCATGCTGTGTCGTTATGCAAGTCGATCATAACTTCTATACAGTGGTTTCAGATACATCATATAATTACCTTTACAACCATATATAATAACGCCGGAGGGCTTTCGGGTGCAAGGGTTAGCCCATTTCACACCTTGGTTCCCGAACTAAGAGTTCTCGCTTTCCGCGACCCGGAATTCTCAAGCTGAACTTCATAGACAGGTATGTCTGGATTTGGCTGACATTTGACAATGTATACTTAGCGCTCCCATCTATCAGCCAACTTTTGTTTACCCCTCAACCCAACATTGCGAACAAGAACTCGGTCGCCAGGATGTAACACAGAATCACGAACCTTGAGGTCATAGTGAGCCTTGTGACCAGGTGCGTTTCTCTTAGCATCTTTCTGAGCTTTGTTGTAGGCATAATGGAGGCGTTCCCGTAGCTTCCTGATATATTCAGTCTGTTTAGTGGCTGTGAGTGCATCCGGTGACAATCCCAGGAATGCGTCAATAGCAAGCCGGGGATGTCTCCCGAACATCAAGAAGTACGGTGAGTATCCAGTCGAGTGATGAAAAGTTGCATTGTACGCATGAACCAATGTTGGAACATGAGCTTTCCAATCACTCTTCTGGTAGTCTGCCAAGTTGCCAAACATCTGGAGAAGCGTCTGGTTGAACCTCTCGCATTGACCGTTACCCATCGGATGATACGGCGCTGTACGCGACTTTTCAATTTCAGCGATCCTACAGAGCTCCTTGATAAGATTGGAATCGAAATTCTGTCCTTTGTCCGAGTGTATCCATGCTGGAAACCCGTAATGGACAATAAAATTGTCAAACAAAGCCCGGGCTGTGGTTTTCGCAGTCTGGCTACGGGTTGGGATCGCTTGAGCATACCGAGAAAAATGATCCGTCATGACCAAAATGTTCTCGATACCACCCTTTGATCGCTCGAGGGAGAGACAGTCAATGCAAAGAATCTCCATTGGTGCTGTCGAAGTGATAATGACCAATTCTGCACTCGCTCATGGGTTAGATTTACGCTTGATGCAGCGTTCACAGCTTTGCACTTTATCTCTGACATACGCATCTATCCCTGGCCAAAAGAATCTTTGTTTGACCAATGAGGTTGTCCTGTCCCTACCCTGATGTCCGAGGGAGTCGTGAAGGGCTTTGAATACAAGTTCACGATAAGACAACGGAATGACTAGCTGCTGAAATGACTGTCCATTTAGCTCCACTTTACGGTACAGAACATTCTCATTCCTGATGTAAAGCTTCTCCTAATCCTTGAAGTACTTTCGATCAATCAATGGATTATTCTGGATCTGCTTAACAGAAATCCGAGAACCTGATTGAAGATGTTCGATGATGAGTTTCAAGGTTTGGTCGTCACGTTGTGCTTTCCTCCAGTCCTTTGATGTGAGAGCATGAGACCGCGAAAGCTCTTCTGGTATGTCTTCTGCCACATCAACTGGTTGTGAAACAGCCACACTTTCAAGCAGAGGACATTCCTTAACTTGCAAAGCAGCACACTGACATATTGCTTTAAGGACTTCAGAAAATATATCTTTGTCCTGGTCAGCAGCAGAATCTTCTTGTAAACGGGATAGACCGTCAGCACCAGCGTTCTTACGGCCACTCCTGTGAAGTTGTAGTCCGATAGTGCTGCAACCCATCTCTGACCCGTGGCGTCAAGTTTAGCAATCGTGAATACATAAGTTAGACGGTTGTTATCTGTCAACACCTCAAACTTACTACCATAGAGGTAATCATGGTACTTTTCACATACTGCCCACTTCAACGTCAGGAACTCCAGCTTGTGAGCTGGTAACTTCTTTCGGACGGCTTCAAACTCCGACTAGCTTATGCCACCACTCTGTCTTTGCCGTTCTCGGACTGGTACAGAACAGCTCCAAGACCACTGCCAGAAGCGTCTGTGTGGAGCTTAAAGGGCTTCGAATAGTCGGCATATGCAAGTACAGGAGGGTTTGTCAATTTGCTGATGATGGTGTAATTCACCCCACGAAAAGGGCGTCTGCTTGGTCTTTGATTTTCTTTTATTCTTAAAATTCGTAGGATGACCAACGAGCAGATCATTAAAAGGCCTAGCAATGGCAGCATAATCCCGGATAAACCGCCTGTAATATCCCGTTAACCCAAGAAACTTTCGCACATCCTGTGTATTCTTGGGTATTGGCCATGATTTTACGGCGTCTATCTTCGAAGGATCAGTTTGAATTCCTTCTTCAGATACGCCGTGTCCGAGGTAGACCACTTGGTTTCTGAAGAATTCACATTTGGACGCCTTAAGCTTGAGGTTATGCTCCTGCAAACGTGTGAACACTGAATCTAACTGACTCAGGTGTTCCCCAAAGGATGAGGAGAAGATGATTATATCATCAAGATATATGAGACAATCTCTCAAATTGATGTCTCCCATGCATCTCTCCATCAGCCTTTGGAACGTTGCAGGAAAGTTGCACAATCCAAATTGCATTCTGTTACACTCAAAGAAACCGAGTGGCCCAGCCTGGAAAGCTGTCTTGGCCTTATCGTCTTCATTCAGCTCAACTCTTCAAATCTAGCTTTGAGAAGTGTAAATGTAAGGTGCCGTCTATTCTTGGGATGGCATACGCATCACGGACGGTTCGTGAGTTAAGTTTTCTGTAGTCTATACAGAACCGGATCGTGCCATCTTTCTTTCTGACGATCACCTCATTTGAGCTGTATGGACTTGAAGACTCTCTTATTGCTCCTATTTCAATCATCTCTCGTAGATGCTCACGAACCTCTTGAATAAAAGCAGGCGGGATATTGCGGTTTGGCTCCTTAAACGGTCTGTCATCTTCCAAATTAATGGAGTGCTGCACTAAATTTGTGTGTCCCAGGTCCGTTGGTTCTTGAGAGAATATAGGCTGCCACTTGGAAAGAAAACTTTGTGCAAGCTTCTTTTGTTCATCATTGAGAGCAGACTCTGATAAGTCAAATGTGAATGAAGGCTTTTCATCCAATAAAGAGGCATTCTGTTGGAGCATGTTCAAGTTTGTGTAATTGTCCGATGATTGTGTTATGTCCGCTGATCTCAATACTGTAACTTCTTCTAATTCACAAAGTGTTGCCTTCGGCTGAATAGTCACAACCTTCGCCGACAAATTAAACACTTTGACAGGAACTCGGGCAGATGTGCCGGGCTTATTGAGTGTGACAACTCTCGGACATACTTGTAATCTAGATGTGCTCCCATCACTTGAAGATTCTGTTACAGCAGATGCAACATCTCTGATCTTCCTGACAAACCCTGTAATCGTTTTCACCTCCATAGGCTGTAAAACGATTTTTACTGGTAGCTTTAAAATCTTTGTCATCTATGTCGATTTTACTGGTAGCTTTAACATCTTTGTAAAACGATTTTACTGGTAGCTTTAACATATTTGTCATCTTGTTAACAGTATTTTGATTATTTGGCCCCTTTGGGAATAAGAGTCTTTGATTTAGACTACACTGGTGTAAATTCTTGAAATTGCAGCAATAATGTCTGGCTTTCGCTGCCGGTTTTGTAAAGGGTCACTGATGAAGGTTCATTACTCGAAATTGTACAATATGGCCTACCTTTTCACTTTTAATGTTTTTACTGATTTCAAAGGATCTAACAATTATATTTTATTTGACTGTGCCGACCTGGCTATTGCAAAGGAAATTGAAAGCAAGTTTCCAATTTTGTGGAACTTCACTTTCTTCAATCGAAGTAGGCATAACCCTATTGATGATGTTAGTTCCCGTAATTTTTGGAACACGCTTATTGTATTCGGTCATCGGAACAACAAGCAAGGGTAAAACACTGTCTGGTCAGCAAACAACCGAACTTGCACAGTTACCCATGCGTATCCATGATAAGGCAGGGTTTGTCCTCCAGCACCTTTGACTTCCCAGTTGAAATCTTTCATACTCCCGATTTCAGGTTTGGGATCCAATGTCAAAGCTGGTCTGTTGTACTTCACCCCCACACTGGCCACCAATATCACCGGGTTCATTAAAGAGAGAGACAAGCCTGTAAATATATTAAAATAATACATTTACTAAATCCCCAATAACACAACATGTATGGAACGATATTTATGACATAAGTCAAGCATGATTCAAATACATGACAAATGTATGTAAGATAATGACAACGTACTTCAGACATAAAAGGACATGACACATATTTTCTCATAACCAACTTCGCACCAGACAAAGTAGACCAGAGGACCAATGGTCCTGTAAACGCTCACCTGAGACCTGAGATATATACCAATAAACTTGTTTGACTAGAATGGTAATATACATGTATATAACCCCAGGGCAGGGTCAGGGCAACCTCTGGAGTCAATTTCTTTAATAAATCATAAAGATTCAGTCATTTGTAAATTTACTGCAAGTTTTGCCCTTCAAATGACATTATAACAATTTTCCCCATTCAAATGCTAAGGCAACCTAAGTTGACCTTGCCATAAAAAAGGTCATGGTCATCCCAAGATCATGATTTATATAAACTTTGAAGAGCTCCATTGCTTGATGCTTCATGCCAAGTTTCAAAATCATAGGCCTTCTAGTACTGGAGAAGAAGATTTTTAAGGGTTTTTGCTATTTATAGCCATGGCGGCCATCTTGGTCATGTGACCTTGACCATTTATACAAACTTTCATTCACTCTTCCTAAGAATGTTCCACAAAAAGCTTGGCTTTGATTAGCCAAGCGGTTTCAGAGAAGATGTTTCAATATTATGGTCATACACATGTATTTAGCCCCGGGGCAGGGGCAGACAACCCTCTGGGCCCAAAATATTTTCATAAACATAAATCTTCTGTCCATTTGCTCATTCCTAGCAAGTTGTTTTGCCATTAAATGACATTTTCCTATTTTTTCCCATTCAAATGCATGGGTGGCCTAAGTTGACCTTGCCGTAAAAAAGGTCAAGGTCATCCCAGGGTCATGATTTATATAAACTTTGTGGAGCTCCACATAAAGTTTGGCTTTGATTGGCCAAGCAGTTTCAGAGAAGTAGATCTTTGAATATCACTGTAATATACATGTATATTGCCCCGTGGTGGGGGCAGACAGACCCCTGGGGTCCAAATTTTTTCAGAATCATCAATCTTAAGTCCATTTGCCCATTTCCTGCAAGTTTTTCCCTACAAATGACATTTTAACACTTTTCCCCTTTCAAATGCATGAGCGACCTATGTTGACCTTGCCGTAAAATAGGTCAAGGTCATCCCAGGGTCATGATTTATGTAAACTTTGTAGAGCTCCAGTCACTGATGCTTCACACCAAGTTTCAAAATCATTGGCCTTCTGGCTCTGGAGAAGAAGATTTTTAAAGGTTTTTGCTATTTATAGCCATGGCAGCCATCTTGGTCATGTGACCTTGACCATTTATATAAACTTTCTTTCCCCCTTCCCAAGGATGCTCCATATGAAGTTTGGCTTTGATTGGCTAAGCGGTTTCAGGGGAGAAGATGTTTCATTATTATGGAAATATTATACAATTATTGACTTCAATGAGGTAGATATAAGGATTTATCTACCTGAAAAAGTGATATTCACCGAGGCCGGAGGCCGAGGTGAATATCACTTTTGAGGGTAGATAAATCCTTATAGCTACCAAAATTGAAGTCAATAACTGTTTTGTTATATGAATTTTCAAGTATTTTAATGTTTATTTCATAACAAATAAATAAACAAAATCATATCAGATGTTAAAGAAGGCCAGACAATGAGGAACAATTGATTATGATTGAAAGATAAGTTTGTAAGTTCTTAATAATAAAACCTATGTTATGGGTACTCATAAGAATCATCATGATGAGGCAATTCCAATGGGTACCAACAACATAGGTTCTTATGAAAAATAAACAAAATTATCCCTTAATTATCACCAAGTACACCTCACTAACTAGTGCTTTGTTTACCTGCAATAGTGTGTTACTGCAAAGCATGTAGATTTCATGAACTGAAATAGCTATTTATAGCTAACTGCCAGGTTTTAAACACATACATCAAATCATGTCAATTTCATGAAGCCCATGTTGATTTCATGCTGGTGCTATTTTTGGGTACTCAGGAGCGTAATATAGATTTTGGAGGTTAATATAGAAAACCTGTCAAAATAATTAACCTCCAGGAACTGGTTTGATCTGGTTTTCATCAGTTTGGTCTAGTTTCAGAGAAATATAAGAATTTATTATTACTGAATGAACCAATCAGGAGACAGATTTTACTTCAGTCATATAACAAACATGTATATAGCCCCAGGGCAGGGGCAGACAACCCCCCAGGGGCTAAAATTTTCCATTAACATTAATTTTCTGTCCATTTGCCTATTCCCAGTAAGTTTTACCCATTAAATAGCATTTTACCATTTTTTCCCATTCAAATGCATTGGTGACCCAAGTTGACCTTGCCATAAAATAGGTCAAGGTCATCCTAGGGTCATGATTTATATAAACTATGATAAGCCCTCGTCCCCGATGCTACATACCATGTTTCGTGGAAATCGGCCCACTGGCTCTGGAGAAGAAGATTTTTAAAGGTTTTTGCTATTTATAGCCATGGCGGCCATCTTGGTCATGTGACCTGGACCATTTATATAAACTTTCGTTCCCCCTTCCTAAGGATGCTCTACATGAAGTTTGGCTTTGATTGGCCAAGCGGTTTCAGAGGAGAAGATCTTTGAAATTGTGAACGACGACGGCGACGGACGACGGACGCCGGAGCATGGGTATACTATAAGCTCACCTGTGAGCCTTCGGCTCAGGTGAGCTAACAATAAATTCATTTCAAATACAATATTGTATCATATAAAATGCTACAAAAATATATGCATTTGATTGTGATAATAATAGCAATTGGTTTCAGTTGAAAAACTAATGGAACCATACCTGTAAATATATGAAAATAATATATTTACTAAAACCCCAATAACACAACATGTATGGAACGATATTTATGACATAAGTAAAACATAATCACCGTTACATACATATTGTGTAAGGCTAGCATAGCATGCTATTAATAAGTAATTAAAAGAGTAAGCTTTATTAAAAGACCTACTTAAGCGCTACGCCTACAAACTCAAAAGTATGGGAAGCCGGTGCGTCATGACACAGAAAAGGTATAGGAAATGTCATAAAAAGGGATAAATAGAAAACGCAAAACAGTTTAACACTAAATCATTTATTTACCCTATGACAAATATATATGATTTTATTGATATAGCTATAAATATCAGATTAAAACATAGGGATAAAAGCGGAGTAACAAGTGTGCAGATATCAGACCATAACGGCACACTTACTTGATATTGCACACTTTGTTAAAGCGAAAAATTCTTTTTGTAAAACATTGCCAATTCTTTTAATTTATGGTCATAGTCCAAAATTGTAAATTTGGGATGTCAGCTCTAATGACATCATCTTCCACTGACGTCACGTGGAAAATGACGTCATACTTGCCCGAAACGTCAAGTGAGGTTTGACACTTTCAGATGTAAGCACTTTAAGCCAAAAAAAAAAAAAAAAAAAAAAAAAAAAAAAAAAAAAAAAAAAAAAAAAAAAAAATTGTCAGAAATAATGATTCAATTGCAAAATTTGCTTCCGAAAAGTAAGAGTGCAAAAGTGATATCATTTGTTATTGCACTAGTGCAAAAATGATATCACTTATGGACATTATCGCAGCCTTCTCGTAGATATTTTTTAGATGTTTACTTTCAACACCAGAGGACCATTGGTCCTGAGAACGCTCACCTGAAGCCTGATCTTGGAGTATTAAGTCATCATGAAATGACATTGACCTTCAATACTCACACACATTTATTGACTTCATAAGTTGTCTGCATCTGCCAAGTTTCAGGTCTCAGGCTGCAATAGTTTCCAAACCCAGTGATTTCTGAGAAAACCATAATCTTAATTTTGATATTTAAACGACCTTGGGTCAAGGTCAAGAAATGACCTTGGCCTTAATTAATTACTTACCTTCATTGACTCAATTAGTTGTCTGCATCTAGCAACTTTCATGTCTCAGTTTCCAAAATATCCATTGTTTTCCCATGTAAAAGCCTATGTTTCCAAAATTAACCTTTTCGTAGAATAGGTCAAGGTCATCCTAGGGTCATCATTTGAACAAACTATGATGTGCTAGTCCCAAACGCTACTTACCAAGTTTCGAGTAAATCGGCCTGCTGGTTCTAGAGAAGACGATTTTAAGAGGTTTTTACCATATACGGGCGTGGCGGCCATCTTGGTCATGTGACCCGGATTTCTCAATCAAACTTTCATTCCCCCTACCCATGGCCAAGCGGTTTCAGAGAAGAAGATCTTCGAAAAGTGTGTATGGACGACAGACTGGCTAAGGTACGGAGATGATCCTGACCTAAATTAATCACATACCTTCATCTACTCCATTAGTTGTTTGCAATTACCAGTTTTCAAACAAGTAGCCCAAGGGCAACAATTGCTCACTTGAGAGTCAAGAAGTACAGTAACTGGATGAAAGAAAAGCAGTTTTTCTGCTATAGTTTGTCGAGTTGAAAATTTAAATTCAGCTGATTTCAGAACTTTTCCAAAATTATCAAACAGGACTTGAGTGATTTTAGATCCCTGTTTCATCAATGTTTCTTTCAGTTTCTGATTTGATGTCAATAGTTTATCTGTTATTCATATTTGTTTGTTTGTATGATGTTTTAACATTCCAGTCAACAATTTTTCACCATGTGGGGACAAAGCCACCTCTTGATGGGTATTTACCTGTGCTCTGGGGCTAATGTGTCTTGCTCAAAGACACAATACGGAGCCACCACTGGGGATCGAACCCAAGACCTCTACATTCGCAGTCTGATGCTCTACCACTATGCCACCATGCTCCACTCTCTTATTAATAATGCTATCTCTGTTTACAATATGTGGCTTTTGTGTCATGCATATTTAAAAGTTTGGTTATTTCCCATTTGGCAGATATGATGTTGGTTGTGATCTTGTCATTTCCTGTACAATGCCTATAATGGGTTGTTTAAAGAAAAGATAGTTGCTAAATCATCTCAAGCTGCATAGAGAGCTCTTAACCCCACCAGTAATTTATTACTGACCATTGTTAGTCAGTGCTTTCATTGTGGTTCCTTAATGTTTCATGTTTGTTATGTGGGTTTTATTTTTTATTTTTGGCTTATGTTCATATACCAATTGAGTGCCGAGATATAAAGGAAAATAACTGAACCGTGAAATTAGGTCATATTGACCTAGGACTACTCTAGGATCAAAGGTCTTGTCGTACGCAAACATAGTGTAAAAGAAGTTTGTTCATAAACTACTTGAGTGCCGAGATATAAGGCAAAGTCACTGAACCGTGAAATTAGGTCATAGTGACATATAAGTATATTGGGGTCAAAGGTCTGGTCATTATCACTCATAATCTGAAAAAAAGTATGAAAATACACTAATTGAGTGTCAAGATATAAGGCAAAATCACTGAACCGTGAAATTAGGTCACAGTGACCTAGGACTACTTCAGAGTCAAAGGTCTTGTCATACGCAAACATACTTTCAAAGAAGTTTGTTCATAAACCATTTGAGTACCGAGATATAAGGCAAAATCACTGAATCGTGAAATTAGGTCACAGTGACCTATAAGTATATTGGGGTAAAAGGTCTAGTCATACTCATTCATAATCTGAAAAAAGTATGAAAATATACTAATTGAGTGTCAAGATATAAGGCAAAATCGCTGAACCGTGAAATTAGGTCACAGTGATCTAGGACTACCTCAGGGTCAAAGGTCTTGTCATACGCAAAGGTCTTGCCATGCGCAAACATAGTGTGAAAGAAGTTTGTTCATAAACCATTTAAGTACCGAGATATAAGGCAAAATCACTAAATCGTGAAATTAGGTCACAGTGACCTATAAGTATATTGGGGTCAAAGGTCTGGTCATACTCACTCATAATCTGAAAAAAGTATGAAAATATACTAATTGAGTGTCAAGATATAAGGCAAAATCAAAATTATCAAACAGGCCTTGAGTGATTTTAGATCCCTGTTTCATCAATGTTTCTTTCAGTTTCTGATTTGATGTCAATAGTTTATCTGTTATTCATATTTGTTTGTTTGTATAATGTTTTAACATTCCAGTCAACAATTTTTCACCATGTGGGGACAAAGCCACCTCTGTGCTCTGGGGCTAATGTGTCTTGCTTAAAGACACAACACGGAGCCATCACTGGGGATCGAACCCAAGACCTCTACATTCGCAGTCTGATGCTCTACCACTATGCCACCACGCTCCACTCTCTTATTAATAATGCTATCTCTGTTTACAATATGTGGCTTTTGTGTCATGCATATTTAAAAGTTTGGTTATTTCCCATTTGGCAGATATTTGGTTGTGATCTTGTCATTTCCTGTACAATGCCTATAATGGGTTGTTTAAAGAAAAGATAGTTGCTAAATCATCTCAAGCTGCATAGAGAGCTCTTAACCCCATAACTAGGCAGATTAGCGAAAAATCGTGCATTTTGTGATACAAGCATGAAATTTGGCATGGAGGCTCAGAATGCCCATCTGTTCTGAAAAATATCGTTGTCCAGCGAAAATTCCAAATGGCGGACAAAATGGCGGCCATGGCCGCCCTGAAAAACTACATATCATAGTTTGTTATCCAAAACTTTAGTGCATTGACTTATTTTATGTTTTTTGGTGTCAATGCCCATGTGTAAGGACCCATTGAACCTCAATTTTCACTTTTTTCATAATGGCGGTCATTTTCAAAATAGCCGCCATTAATAACTTGAATTACAGTTCGTTATCTTAAACATCACTGCATTGACCGATTTTTATGCTTTTGGTGTCTAAATATATGTTCTTGAACCTATAGAATCTAAATATGCACCCCATATGCACATCGTTTTCTTTTGCTTTAATGTTTCATGACATACTTGCCAAATGTAAGGCAAAAACATCTACTTTTAATGAGCAAAAGCTGTTTTTTATGCAACCCTTTTTCTATATATTATTCTATATGTTATAATAGCTTGATCATTTTGTACTAAATACTGTTAGTGAATCTTTATTCATTTGCAACTGTACAATTCAGTGCTTTAAATTGTTAATTAGTAACATTTGCATCGTCTTTGGCATTCGCCTGCAGGCAGCCATGCTTTGTTAGTTGCCGCTTACAGTTGCCTTTGTAGGAGTTGTGGTTGCCCATAGTATCTGCGAAGTGAAAAAGTGCTATTAAAACCCCATTCACTTGGAGATACAATTTACATTTGGTGTATTGTTGACCCCCAAATGCATCCCTTTAGTATGCTGAACCGGAGTTGGAAGTCGAGCCCGACAGCATGAAAGTATACAGTCTCACTGGATCTGATGGCAAGGTCATGCCTTCGAAAGACATAATTGCTGAACGATGAATTCTTCCATTATTGTAGAGCACAGTCAGACGTCAAATGATACTCAAAAGCCTTGAGGAACATTATCTACACCAGCCTTAGCCTACTATTTTGTTTGTTACTGAACCTGCATCCTCATCACACACAAAAACTTGTGTTGAACACATGCTCAATGTACTTGGGATTAACTTTCTTCTGAAGTATCCGCAACACTAGCAGCACATTTTATGGCCTGCTAAAGTTTTATATCAGTTTAAATCCTCTTTAAGATTATTTTAATTCATTTGAGACGAGCCAGTCAGTAGGTAGGGCATAAACGAGAGTACCTTCGAGTAAAAACACCTGACATATCTGCAAGCAGAACTTGGCTTGTCTCGCATGTGCCTATTCAATCTCTAACCCAAGCTTGTCTCAGTGGTGAGATGATTGGAAATAAAATCAGCGGCTTTAGCATATTGGCATGGAAGTCACCCAGCTCGATTTCAGAATCAGCAGATCAACTTTCGTAGTACTAAGAATTGTTTCTGGAAACAGTAGCTTCAATTCTATCACCATAAGCGGCTAGGATCTATGATTGTATGACGCTACAGAAAACGCATTGTTTGTTTGTTTGTTTTGTTGCCATATATCCCCATAAACAGCTATGTTAACAGTCTTGTCGGGACACAACGCAACTACACCTTATGTGTATGCATGGTGTGACTAAACCACTTTCCCTGGGCAGTCTCAGACCCTTTAAGCGGCCAACAAGTAATCAGGTGGTTTGTCAGTCGCTTGCCGGCGCGTTTTGCCTGGATGTACAAGCAGCCCATATATTTCTCCCCAATTGGTGGTTAATAGTTTGTTTCTTTTCTTCATGGAGATCTTAAATCTTCATATATTTTGTCTGACTTTGTGAACGCTTCCGGAATAGATGTGAGTTAAAGGCTAAGAGTTTATCCTTTTACCTTTTACCTGTGAAAGCAGAACGTGTACATTCAAGTACGCTATTCAACTACATTCAAAAACAACATAATAATTCTATACCTATCCTGACCATTAAAGTTTCATTCATACTGGATAACTATAGACCCGTTACCTTTGGATTGGCTCTCCCGCACTCACACAGCCTGTCAAGTGCGGGACTGAAAACATCATTATAGCATCATCATATCGAGGTAAAAGTCTATTTTCCTCTACCGAGGGTTGGACTTTCTGACAAGTCTTCCTCGCGAACACCCGTTCAGACTGATTTTGAGGGTAACTTAATCCATTCCAAGTTTCTTTCTGCCATCGTGCAATACTACGTCCCAAGGTTTTCTCCTACATTGTCTCTTCTGTGCAGTTTACATACTTGAGCCATCATGCCCAAACCACGTCATCCCGCTGGTATGGTGCGAAGTACAACATCCAAATTTTGAATGTCAAGTTTTGAGAGAAGGGAGTCTAAAGCTTTACACTACAAATCAAACAGATCATTACCCTGCCATAACACCGGAGATGGTTCGCTGCTCTTAAAGGATCTCAGTTTTAATTTTTATTTGATATTACTGCAGCTGGTGTTGTGCCGTGTGGCGGCCCTAAAAAGTCTCCCCGTACATCACCCATAGTGCAGGTTATATTTTCTGTTTGGTCCTTTGAGATCAGCGAGGATCTTCTGAGAAATCAGAAATTTATTATCGGTTAAGATTCATTTTCTTACATATTTGGTCCTATTTAGATAATACTAGTCTTTGTATCGACTACCCTGTTGAAAATTGCAAAATTTCAGTAATTCTCTGGCAAATCTAAAGGGTCACTGGCATGACTTTAATAGTTGAAACCGCGGCATGGCCCATCCACTTTCTCATTAATGTGTTCGCTGCTCTTGCTCAGTTTTAATTTTTATTTCAGAGTAGTCATCGACATGGCCCAAGTCTCTGCAGCATGAAACATGACACTTCTCGCGCAGGTCGAAAACACCCAGGTCAGAAGTGACAGGTTGTGGAAGCAGTTGGTGGGACTTTTCCCTTATTGATTTTTCAGTGTGTAACAGCAGCCAGTTCACAGCCACCACCAGACACCATATCCCTAAATAGCAAACCTATGCAACCTGTTCCATAATTGCATCACAACCTCCACATCCATTTTGTCTGTTCCACAAATAGGGCTAGCCCAAATATGCCCAAGCATGAAGCACAGCTGAAATCAAGGCCAGGACACAGGGTGTCCTTGATGCCACTACATTTATTGTGTATCCAATGCATGCAACTACCACAAACATGGCACTGTAACCTACACCTGTCTTACAGACAACATATGGACCATTTCAAGTGACCATATTAAATCCATATATTCAATACAACAATAATTGTGCATTTATTTTAAAAGAAGGAATAATTTCAATCTCATTACATGAGATAAGGTGCAAAAAGTAACAATGTCGTGTACAAAAAGCTCCCATTTTACCATCAAAACGGTGGATTGCCTGTTTCAAAGAAAAGTAGAGACAAAACATAGCCACCATTATGACTTTTCATTCTGTTAACTGCTAAAACAATAATAAATGCAAAGAGATAATCATTCAAATCACCTGACATATTTATATCAACTTTATACAAGTACAAATGCAACTTAAATCATTATATTCATCACATGGCTACATATAAAATGCATTTTGCGCATTTAAAGCAGATGATCTCGTCTTACAGTTTGCAAATATGTCATGACAAATGATAGATACAAGAAAACTACGTAAATATTTAGATTCTATAGGTTCATTTACATATATTTAGACACCAAAAACAAAAAAAATCGGTCATTGCAGTGAACTGTAAGGTGAAAAACTGTAATTTAAGTCTTCGATGGCGGCCATTTTGAAAATGGCCGCCATTTTGTCCGCCATTATGAAACAAAAGTGAAAATTTAGATTTAATGGGTTCTTAAACATGGACATCGACACCAAAAACCTAAAGAACAGTCAATACAGTGAAGTTTGGGATAGCAAACTATGATATGTAGTCTTTCAGGGCGGCCATTTTGAATTTTTGCTGGACAACGATATTTTTCTAAACAGTAGGGTATTCTGAGCCTCCATGCAAAATTTCATGCTTGTGTCACCAAATGCACGATTCTTATGGAAAATTGACTTAATCTGCCTAGCTACCACCAGTAATTTATTACTGACCATTGCTAGTCAGTGCTTTCATTGTGGTTCCTTAATGTTTCATGTTTTTTTTATGCGGGTTTTATTTTTTATTTTTGGCTTTTCTATTATAGTCTTTTTTTGTTATTTAGTTCTATGGGCTTCTGAGTCGCCATCCGTTTGGGAAAGGGCTGCTGAGGGTGTATTCCTTGGACCAAATCCACTTGGACCGCTGGACTTGGACCAGTCCAAGTAAATATCAAATGGACCAAACAGGGTATTCCTTGGCCCAGGTAATCCTTGGACCAGTCATTTGGAAGTAATATACATGCTATCAGATGGACCAAACAGGGTATTCCTTGGACCAGGTAATCCTTGGACCAGATATACCTGTTGTATTGGATTTAGGTCAATATGTATTGAATAATAAACACTTAATTTGAACAGATTATAATTTTATTTGATATTTATTGAATCAGTATGAACAACAAGTATAAAATTAATGATGAATTTAAAAAAAAAAAACAAAAAAAAAAAAACAAAAACAAAAAAAAAAAAAACAACAACACTTATTATTAATGCTGAATTTAAAACATAATTCAACAGTTTTTGATTATTGTCTATGATCAATCATTATGACTTGTTAGAAATCAATTGATAAAATTCCACAATCAAACATTTACTTACGATATGGCACTGACATAAAGAGCATATTCTACATTAATCATGTTAATATTAAGACCCATCATATTCATTAACAGCATATTTTAACTTTTAACATGTATATTACTTCCAAATGACTGGTCCAAGGATTACCTGGTCCAAGGAATACCCTGTTTGGTCCATCTTATATTTACTTGGACTGGTCCAAGTCCATCGGTCCAAGTGGATTTGGTCCGAGGAATACACTTACCCGCTGCTGACTCGGTTTGCCATGTTTGCTTCATTGTTGGGTCATTTTGTATCGTACTTCTTTCCCTCATGATATTGTGGGCGGGGTGTGAGACCTGATTGTATCGGTCCCTGAACCTTCTTTATTCTTATTTTCATACAATGTATATTTCTGAATATAACTAAACATGTGTCTACATTACATAAAATGGATTTTCAAATGCAATATTGCTTATTGTAGGGTAATATCACCCCCCTGTTGATAAACCAGGCATGTTAAACCATACTTTTGTCCACTGCATAGATAATACGAGAGAAAAAATGAGGAAAACATGATAAACTGGGATTACTGTAGGACATGGAATACACCAAGTTTTAAAATTGAAACAATGACCAGAAATCGATGCAAAATGCATATTCAATAAACCGAAGTGACACACTAGGTACCATTAAACTACAATTACAGTATTTCACTTTGGCTCCATTTTGCCAAATCTAAAGGGTCACTGAAGAGGCTTAAGTAGCCGAAACCGCGGTATGGCCCATCCTTTTTCTCATTTATATGCTTACTGCTCTTAAAGGATCTCAGTTTTATATTTATTAGGGATGTCAACCGGAGTCCGAACGTTCGGACTTCGGATGCCGTACCGAAGTTCGGATCCAAAATTTACCATCCGGACGTTCGCTAAAAAATCTACTTGTCCAATATTTAGGTAAATTTCCATTAATATATTACAAAAATACACAATATCTACATAGCAGAAAGGAAACAAGGTATTTAATACGAATTTCTAAACATGTAGTATCTATCTTTTCATACTGCAGCACCCTCTCACGAGTATTATGTGCCAAAGTTCACTATGGTGTAACAGATTAACGGGACATCAAGGGGAAGTGATGATTAAATATGATAAATGGCCTCTTTTGTTATTTTTTGAAAACGATTTGATTCACACTTATAAAGTTTTAAAAATAATAATTATACAGACCGTTGCCCAGCAAAACAACATGTCAGATGATTGACAGATATATTTTGGGATTAAACAAACAAGTATGCTTACTATGATCTTAATTTGACAAATCAAATAGGCGGATTAAGCTGCCCCGTTAATGCGAAGAATAAAAAAATCATAATACTTTACGATTTTCTACATGTATAATGTGACTAAATTGAATTTGTTTGCTGACGCACCAGTTCTACAAAATGGGAACTCGGTGAATGTTCGTGAAAATTTGATAATGGCATAATTTAACTTTCGCAGTAAAGAGTTAGTTTTGAGTAATGCTGTTTTAGCGTAATGTTTGTTACTTTTGTGAATGTAAATGAATTTTCCTAAATTGCATGGTGTTTCGTTTCTGCGTCACATCAACGGAAACAACACCAAGCCCAGTAACTCTTGATTATGAATGTTCTTTCAAGAAAGCACTCGATTAACACACATGTTAATGTACGTACATGTAAGTTATGACCTGATCCGAAAAATGCGAACGTTCGAACCATCCGGATGTTTGTTTCCGAACGTCCGAACCTTAAATCTGACACCAAATGACATCCCTAATATTTATTCATGAATAAACCTTTGGTAAACAAGTTGTCTGACCGAGGTACTGAACGGAGGGCATGCATATGGTATAACTACTGGAGATATAAAATATACTGCATGATATGTAATATGGAACGATCAAAAGCTGCATTAATATTATAACTACTCTTCAATTGTTGACAGAGAAGCCAGACAAAACTAGTTGAAAAATTGTGACAATTTTGTGACAATTTTAAAGGTAATTTTATCTGAGTACACATAAAACCAAAAACTTTTGCGTACCGCTAATTTTTACTGCATACATGGTAGGCACATGTCTGAATATTTTATGCATACAGAGCAAAATATCGTGCATACATTCACTGTCAATGCTGTCTGATGAGTGGTTGTCAAGATATGGACTTCCAGAAAACCAGAAACGCCATTTTAAGGTGTTCTAGATTATAACATCTAGCCCCACCCCCTGGCCTGGACCCAAGGCCCCAATGCCATGGAATGAAAGCTAACTCTACAGGGAATCTATGGTCCACTATGAATGCTGTCAAGATATTGACTTCTAGAAAACTATACCGCGTCAAGCTTATACTGCGTTTACACTATGTTCCCGGCGGCCCCGGCAGCCCCGTTTGCTAGAAACGTAGCGTGCCGTAGAGTTTTGTAAATCTATTTCTCTGATTTTCAAGATCTATCACGTTTTGTTACGTTTTCTTACGTTGTATTACGATATCCGTAACAAGCCGTGTTAGTGAATGAATAGAATAGAATAGAATATATTTTATTGCTCAATTATACCCATAAAGGGTTAAAGGCAAATACATAATACAAACAATAAAACACACACACACACACACACACACACATTGGCAAAGATCAAGTTCTACGAGTTCTAAGAGCCGTGCTATGTAATTCCTGCATTATGAATAAATGAACCAACAGCTTTTAAAATATCAATAATTATCTGTACTTGTTAACATATCTATAAAAATCTCATTTTCAGGTTTGCATATATTCAATTTCTTTTTAATTATAAGATACATTTGTTGTCTGAAAGTATCGAACTTTTTACATTTACATAGAGCGTGTACTTCATCCTCAACTACATCACAAATATTGCACAGTCTATCTTCCACCTTAGATTTAATTGTTAAATATCTACCTTGTTCAATATTTAGTTTATGTGAACTTATTCTTAAAGCACATAAGGCTTTTCTATACTTTCTTTCATTTAATTCTAAGTATGTCTCTATCCAAAATGTTTTCTTTATAAGTTTATATGTTCTTAATTTGGACATTTTATCATCGGATTTCATTCGCAACGCCCAAAAGTTTTGATATCTTTCTTTCAATTTATTTTTTATGCATAACAATAACGAATAAGAATTAAAGGTACATTGATTTTCCCAAACATGGGAAAACCCTAATTCACAAAGAATGTTTTTAGCAAAATTTAACCGCTGACTCTTAGAATGATTATTATAATGTTCTTTATATGCTTTATTGACTAGAGAATTTTCTTTAGATTGCATTACATGCAACCAAAAATTTATGCTACTCACTATGGCTGAAATAACCAAGGGATATTGACCCAACTCACTGAACACTGCAAAATTTGACGCTTTTGAGTGTACACCTAGGACAAATTTAAGAAATCTAGTATACAGTTTATCAAAATCATTTTGCCCTTTGAAAGACAATTCAAACATTTCTTCAATTGATTTTTTCTGATAACAAGATTTAAATCCTACCCATACTTCAGAATTGTATAGGGCAATTGGTTTGACCAGAGAGTCAAAAATACTCAAAACTGCAGATGGTCTTATATCATTGTTAAATACACTTTGTTTGATTGAAAACAATGCTCTACTTGCTTTTAAGCTTAATGTTTTTTCCGCTGTAACGAATTTGCCACTTGATGAAACAGTTACCCCTAGATACTTATATTGATTTACACATTCTAAATGTCTATCACCAACAAGAAACTTGAGATAATTTTTCTTAAATTGACCATTCTTAGTGAAAATCATGATCTTTGATTTATCAGGATTAACTGATAAACCCCACCTACTACAAAACTCATTAACTTGATTAATATTTTGCTGTAGCTCAGATTCTGATGTTGCAGATGGCTTATTTTAGTGTCATATAATATTGGCGCGCTTACATCTATTATATCATCACTTAAATCATTAATAACCAGAGGACCAATGGTCCTGTAAACGCTCACCTGAGATCAGCTGCATATACCAATAAACATGTTTGAATATTATGGTATTTAACTCCAGTGCAGGGGCAGATAAGCCCTTGGGCCATTTTCTTTTTTCAGAATCTTCAATATTCTGTCCATTTGCCAATTTCCTGTTGGCTTTTTCCTTCAAATGACATTTTAACATTTTCCCAATTCAGATGCACAGGCAACCCATGTTGACCTTGCCATAAACTTGGTCAAGGTCATCACAGGGTCATGATTTATATATACATTGGAGTACTTTAGCCATCGATGCCTCACGCCAAGTTTCCTTGAAATCAGTCTATTGGTTTCAGAGAAGATGATTTTTGATGGGTTTTTACCATATATGGGCATGGCGGCCATCTTGGTCATGTGACCTAGATTATTTATATACACATTGATTCCCCCATTCTATAGATGCTTCACTTAAAATTTGGCTTTGTTTGGCCAAGCGGTTTCAGAGGAGAAGACGTTTGAATATTATGGAAATATACATGTATATTGCCCCGGGGTGGGGGCACATGAGCCCCTGGGGTCCAATTTTTTTCAGAATCATTGATATCCAGTCCTACTGCCCATTTCCTGCAACACTTTCACTTTAAATGACATTTTAAAAGTTTTCCCCATTCAAATGCATTGGTGACCTATGTTGACCTTCCCGTAAAATAGGTCAAGGTCATCACAGGGTCATGATTTATATATACATTGTAGTGCTTGAGCCATCGATGCTTCGTGCCATGTTTCGTTGAAATCGGTCAACCGGTTCTGGAGAAGAAGATTTTTTAACGGTTTTTACCATATATGGGCATGGCGGCCATCTTGGTCATGTGACCTGGATTTTTTATATACATATTTGTTACCCCTTCCTATTGATGCTTCACATAAAATTTCGCTTTGATTGGCCAAGCGGTTTCAGAGGAGATGTTTGAATATTATGGAGATATACATGTATATTGCCCCGGGGTGGGGGCGGATGAGCCCCTGGTGCCCAATTTTTTTCAGAATCATTAATATTCAGTCCTACTGCTCATTTTCTGCAAGATTTTTCCTTTAAATGACAATTTAACAATTTTTCCCATTCAAATGCATTGGCGACCTATGTTGACCTTGCCGTAAAATAGGTCAATGTCATCATAGGGTCATGATTTATATACACATTGTAGTGCTTGAGCCATTAATGCTTCATGACAAGTTTGGTTGAAATTGGTCCAGTGGTTCCGGAGGAGAAGATTTTTGAAGGGTTTTTACCATATATGGGCATGGCGGCCATCTTGGTCATGTGACCTGGATTATTTATATACACATTGGTTCCCCCTTCCCATAGATGCTTCATGTAAAATTTGGCTTTGATTGGCCAAGCGGTTTCAGAGGAGAAGATCTTTGAAAATGGTGGACGACGGACGACGGACGGACGACGGACGGACGGAAGGACGACGGAGCATGGGTATACTATAAGCTCACCTTGTGAGCCTGACGGCTCAGGTGAGCTAAAAATATTGAATAAAAGAGGACTAAGGACATTTCCTTGATGTACACCTTTTGTAATATTGATGGGATCAGACATCAAATGACGACATTTTACTTTAGCCTGTGAACCATCATACATTGATTTAATAACATGATACATTTTTCTACGGATTCCAGCTTTCTGAAGTTTTAAAAATAAACCAGTATGCCATACTGTATCAAATGCCTTTCTAAAGTCAATAAAACAGGCAAATAGTTTATCCCCCTTATTAGCATTTAAGACATATTTATCTACAAGAGTTTTCAGAACAAAGATGTGGTCTGATGTACGGTGATTTTTTCTAAAGCCTGCTTGTTCATTTTTTATAAAATTTCTGCTCTCAAGCTCTTTACAAATTCTGTCATTGATAACAATTTTCCTAAACAGCTACTTATTGTTATCCCTCGATAATTATTAACATCTAACTTATTTCCTTGTTTATGTACTGGAATAATAATACCATCCTTCCACGATTTTGGAAACTTGCCCGAGTTAAAAATAGCATTAAAAGCCTGTGTTACAGGTTTACAAATATATTGCATTGCTGTTTTAATCATCTCGTTTCTGATCAAATCATACGAACTGGCTTTGTTATTTTTCAACTTCTGACAGGCAAAAAGAACTTCTTTCTCCGTGATTTTATAATCTAAGGTACATGTTTGATCAGTATTTTCATAATCCAAAAGGTCATTTCTGACTTGTCTTTTTCTTTCATCTGAGCTTTGGCTATTTTCAGACATGAGCAGTTTTTGAAAATGATCAAACCATTCTTTACGATTTATTCCCTCGGATTTGTCAGTTTGTACCGCATCTCGCTTCATTTCATCAATTATTTTCCAGGCAACTTGAGGATCTTTTTCCATCGCATCATTAAGCATATTTGTTAAGTGTTCTTTATATAATCTCCTTTTGAATTTTGTAAGTTTTTTGTATTCTTTAAATTTTTTAAAGTATTTTGAACGGAGTGAATTATCATTCAGTTTTCTATTAAATGCATTCTTAGCCATTTTAACCTCTTTCAGTAAAATTTGACAATCTCTATCATACCATTTTTTATTAATCTTGCGAGGTTTTGTATGTTTCACTCGATATGATTTTCTTTTCAGCGTCATGTTACCAGCAGATACTATAATTTCACTTATGCTATTAATCATATAATCCGAATCATTGCTATTAGATAGATCTGATTCTACTTTGTTTATTTTATCCTGAATCACTTGACATGCAAAAGCTTGCTGATAATGAGTTTTTGACATTTCCGACCATTCAAATCTGTCTGGTGCATTTATTAATGACAACCCACTGTCTTTTATATTTGCTTCCTCATAATTACAACTGCTTTCATGAAACAATTTTATCCTAGTACTAACCATACAATGGTCAGAAAATATACTTAAATCATGAACACGCATGCTATGAATACAATTTGACAGTGCTCTACTAGCAATAATGTAATCAACTGTACTACTACCTTTTGGCGTGTGACAAGTAAATCGACCTGTTAAGTCTCCTAAAGTGCTACCATTTAAAATAAATAGCTGATTATCTACACATTGTTCAATAAGCCATCTACCAGTTTGATTTACATAAGATTTATCACATGAGACCCTTGGGAAAATAGTTTCAAATACATCATTTTTAGGTAAAGGCAAATGATGTTCTTCTTCTTTTTCTACTAAATCTATGTTACTGCCAATCCTTGCATTAAAATCACCACATAACATTACTTTACCCTTACAAGAAAAATATTCAATCTGCTTTTCAAGTTTTGACATAATGTTTTTACTGTGTACTTTACCATATGAAGATGTTAGAGGTGGAAGATACACAAAAGCAATATAAAGGTCATTCATCATATAAATAGAGTCCTTAAGAACCCTAACCCAAATAATATCACTATCAGAAATAGGATCAAATTTGTATGCATGTCTCATTGACTCTTTTATCAGTACTGCAACGCCTCCCGACGGTTTACTAGCATTCTTATGTTTGGTTCTGTCTTTTCTATAAACATAATAACCTGGCAAAGAAATTTCAACATTTTTGTCAGCATGTGTTTCCATCAGTCCAATGCAGTCTAACATATTTAAAGAACTTACTACATCAGGATCGTCAAGTTTGTTACATTTCATACCATGGCTCTTATACTCTAGACCACTGATATTCCAACATGCTATAGAGAAAATATTAGCAGCGAACTTTGACTTCATGAACAGTAATTTCATTTTAAAGATTAGAGTGACTTTGAAAGTAAGAGATTCTGAGAGTATGCATATCTGCATTTAAATTTGAACAAAATTCTTCATTGAAAAATCCTATACTAAAAGAAAGCTCTTAGATTACAAATTTAACTTAATTAATGCAAATATAAATGTCTATAACTGACTGTAATCTATGGTGGCCACAAAGTCAATAACAAGTGTTAAACTATTTGAAAATCCCTGCTATCATGATTTTCCTAATATTATATTGTGTTCAACCACTATTTATTTTCCTTAAATCCTCATCATATTTTCTTCCAATGTCCATGAGTCTTTAATTTAACAATTATAATTGTCTATTCCAACCAGTTTTGCCAATTATCGTCCCTTCGTCTAGCTCCATAGTTCCATCCATTATCGTCCCTTCGTCCCGCCCCATAGTTACGCCCAGTATCGTCCCTTCGCTGCGTGCCATCACTCCACCCATTATCGACCCTTCGCTCCATATCATAGTTCCGCCCATTATCGTCTCTACGCTCCGTACCATAGTTCCACCCATAATCGTCCCTTAGCCCCGCTCCATCTCTTCGTCCCGCTCCATAGTTCCGCCTATTATCGTCCCTTCGTCACGCGCCATAGTTCCGCCCGTTATCGTCCCTTCGGGCCGCACCATTGTTCCGCCAATTATCGCTCCTTCGCTCCGTGCCATAGTTCCGCCCATTATAGTCCCTTCGCTCCATACCATGGTTCCGCCCATCATCGTCCCTTCGTCCCGCTCCATAGTTCCGCCTATTATCATTCCTTCGCCCCGCGACATAGTTCTGCCCATTATCGTCCCTTGGCTCTGCACCATAGTTCCACCCTTCATTATCCCTTCGCTCCGTGTCGTAGTTCTGCCCATTATCGTCTCTACGCCTCATATTATAGTTCCGCCCATTATCATTCCTTCCACCCACTTCATAGTTCCGCCTATTATCGTCCCTTCTCTCCATACCATAGTACTGCTCATCATCTTCCCTTCGCCCCGCTCCATAGCTCCTCCCATTATTGCCCCTTCGCTCCGTACCATAGTTCCGCCCATTATCATCCCTTCGTTCCTCTCCATAGTTCCGCCCATTATCGCCCCTTCTCTCCACACCATAGTACTGCTCATCATCTTTCCTTCGCCCCGCTCCATAGCTCCTCCCATTATCGTCCCTTCGCTCCGTACCATAGTTCCGCCCATTGTCTTCCCTTTGCTCCATACCACAGTTGTGCCCATCATCCTCCCTTCGCCCTGCGCTGTAGTTTTGCTCATTATCGACCCTTCGGCCCGGACCATAGTTCCGCCTATTATCGTTCCTTCTCTCCGCACCATAGTTCCTCACATTATCGTCCCTTCGCTCTGCCCGATCGTTCCGCCCATTATCGCCACTTCGCTCCGTACCGTTGTTCCGCCCATAGTCGTTTTTTCTCCCTGTACCATTGTTCCACCCATAATCATCCCTTCGCTCCACACCATAGTTCCGACCATTATCCTCCCTTCGCTCCGTACCATCCAAGCAGTTCCACCCATTATTGCCCCTTCGCTCCATAGTTTTGCCCATTATCATCCCTTTGTCCCTCTCCATCATCACGTCTGCTATTATCCCGTCCGCCAGTTCTGTCTACACTTCGCCCAATTGTCTGGTCTAAGGTTGTAATTATAGATCTGTGTAAATTCTTTCCGAAAATCATTACTCCACTACTAGACAAATGCAAATACTATTTCTATAGTATTCTTTTATTACCTGGTCTTGCTCTGATAAATTAAGATGACTTATGAAAGAAACATCATTATGTTCTATGTGAAGTTTTTTCTCAAGCTGCGCATTCAAAATAGAGCTCTCAACATTTAATGCACGATCACCTACAGGCAAGACCTTAGATACCTGTATTTTTGAGTTGGGTGCTGCTAATTTCAGAGATGTTATAGTGTTTGTCATTATTTCTACACAGGCTTCAGTTTGTTCATTGTCTCTCAAATTATTTATCCCACAATGTATGATTATTAAATTGGCATCCTTTGTCTCTGCTACATGCTTACTAATATCTTGAAGTTTGGGTGCTTTCAATCTTTGCACATACGTGTGTGTCCCTTTACCCAAAAGAGGTATATTTAACTGACCAACTAAAGAATCTCCTATTACACAGACTTTATGTTTTCTGTTTGCTAAAGCCTTGTCCATTGTTTTGGGGCCAATATTGGGTGAATCTATCACGCTGTCATGCGAGATTTTTTCTTGTTCTTTGCTGCAGCCGCTGCTATTTGTACTCTCGGTATCTTGATTAGTGATACTTTCAGTGATAGTGCTAGTGTCTCCAACATCAGTTGCATTAGACAGTTTTTTATTAAATGTTATTTCCGTGTCTTCATCCTCTGTATCACTCACAATTATCTCTGATTTTGACAGTGTTTGGTCACATCCTGTTTCTTTCTCTTTAATGTCCTTCCTTTGTTTTGAAATTAGTTTGTATTCTTCTAGTTCAGATATTGCACTTATACCCTTTTCCATTTCCACTATATTGTCCCTCATTCTTCTATTCTCATTTCGTACATCTGCTACCGCTTCAAATATCTGATGGCTAAAATTCCGTAATTCACCAATCTGACTATCACGTGTTTTGTTTCTGGTATTTGCATCACATTTTAAGTCGTTACAGGTAGTTTCCGTCCTCTGCACCGATGATTTAATTGCATCCAATCTGATATTAACACTATTCTGAAGTTTGTTGATACCGTCCTTTAGATCCCCAATAGACTTTGTGTCTTCTACTTTTGGAGTTGCAGTTACAGATTTGTAGGTATTCACATTGCCATTGATCATGTTCACTTCCTTGCGCACTTCAATGGGTAAGTCTTTAGAAATTGTAGCAAGCGATTGAGCAAGAGTTTGTAGTTGTGTAGAAAGTTCACACAAGTTACCAGTTACATCTTGTTTGAATTTTGAGTGTTCTTCTTTTGACTGATGAAGCTCAAACAAAACAGACTCTAATACTGTCTGCATGTTCTTCATAACTTGATCCATTTGACTATTGGTATATATATCTGATGAATCATTTTGGTTGTTTTTCAAATTCTTTTTATTCTTTCCCACATTACTTGGTGAAGACTTACTCACACAGGATCCATTTATACTACCGGGGACTGGGGTATTTGTATGATCTTTAGTAGATTTCTTCTGTGGTGTTGCATTTAATTGCTCCGGGACATTTTTACTTTCATTTTTGCTTGTTTTATCGATAGTCTTTGGTTTAATTACCACGTTGGTCTGAATGCTAGAAGTATTGCAAGCCTGATTGGTACCCTTTTCATGGTCAATAGTCACTGACTGTATCGCGCCCTTTGCAGCTTTGTTGGCAAGCCTGTCAGCTTCTTCATTGCCAGGAATTCCCAAGTGTGCAGCTACATGTTTCCAAGAAATTTTCGTTGCGCTTTCATCAACGAGTTTTGATAGCTCCAGCCATATTTCTTTGTTTTTGACGTCATCCCCTCCAGCAGTTTTCCATCCATTCTCCCTCCAATTGTATATCCACTCAGTCACACCTTGAATCACATACTTACTGTCCGAATAAACGACCATTTGTTCAAGATTATTTTCCTTAGCTATTTGCAATGCTTTTATTGCCGCTGCTAACTCCGCCCTGTTGTTTGTAGCTGAACTTTCCTGTGGAAGGGGCTGACAACAATTCCAAGGGTGTTGATCTCCCTAAAATAGCCCATAACCTGCCGTTGCTGACGATGCGCCATTCCGGATGCAACTACCATCAATGTACACTCTTGGAATCTTATTTTGGTGTTCCTCACTTATGTCCGACTGTACAATCGAGCTTTCATTTTCGAATTCATTCTCTGCCGCTTCATTTTCCACTGTATTCGTACTTGATGTACATGACTTTTGTACTCGGCCTTGTTCATACGTAGCTTTACTGTGTGTCAGCTCACCATCATAAACATTAAAATCAGAATAACCCGACGCAGACATGCATGCCGCCGCCTCACTATATGTGCAAAACCTTTTAAACTTTGCTTTTGCAAAACCAATAACCGAATCGCCCGCCTGAGTCCAACTGGTATAAATTCCAATCTCTTTTCCGTGTGTTACTGCATAAAAATGTTTCTGACGATTATTAGGCATTTTGAGACAAATATCAGTAGCATTGATAAAGTTATATGTACAGTGTGTAAGGAATTTCAAAATTTACCTTTTCAATGAAACGAATGCTTGAATGTCCACACAAGAGAATGTCAAAACACTGCTTTATTGTCCGCACACAGAATTTCGAAACACATTTTTTTTTAAATTTTCACTCAAATTACTAAATGTCAGTTCGCCTTCTTGTTTCCGCTGGTTGTGTTTGAATGCAATATTATCATTCCACGTTGTATTCTTCAGTATCCTCTCTTTCTGCCACCCTAATCTTCGTTTTTTAAATTATTTTCTCTCAGATTTTAAAAAGCCGCCCATGTTGTTTTCTGACGTTACACGTGATAAGCCGGTGTATCACGGAGGCGCTAAGGTACGTTACGGTTTACCACGATCAATCACGATTATTAGCACGTTCTATTACGGCCTGTTACGTTCTGTTGCGGTCAGTTGCGTTTTGACCAAGGCGTAACACGTTTTTTCGGCCTGTCAAGGTCAGCTACGGACGAAACGTAGACACCATACAATATAAAGCACATTTTTCCCTTTTGTTAACGAATAAGTCCTTTGAAATAATAACAACTGCGCTCCTCAACAACTGACTGCAGAGGTGATTAAGAAAGCTCGGAATTGTAGTTCTTCTTCAATTGCATAGTGCAGCGTATGGTTTGTATTGTTCACTATAAGCTCTGCTCCAATATGAAGGAACTTGTCCCCATGCTATGCCATTTTATATCTATAAACTTCACGCGCCGTGATAACCGTAACACAACGTGACATACGTAGTATGCAACAAAACGTGTTGAGTATTCCGTAGGAAACGAGACGAGACGTGAGACGACCGTGAGACGACCGTGCCCAAACGCAACAGAACGTGGAAGATCCGTAGCTTGCCGGGCTATTCACTAGCCTCCCGTTGCACTACGGACCGCCTCCAAGTTTCGCTACGTACTGTTACGTTCTGTCACGACGTGTTACATTCAGCCCGTTTTATCACGGCCCATTACGTTTCTCATTTCCGCCGTGGCAGATTTTTAAACTGTCAAAAAATTTGTCACGGTGTCCACGGTTATCCCGGCGTGCTACGTTTGCCTATCACGTTCCCCTGCGTTGCCTCACGGTTATCCCGTTTTGCTCACGGTTGTCTGAAACGTGGCCGCCGTGACCGCCGGGAACATAGTGTAAACGCAGTATTAGGGATGTTCGTTACTACATAGGATGGTTCTGGTGGACAGTGTACGTGTTCTGGACGACATGTTACAGGTTCTACACAATATTTTATTAGTACGAAGGGGCTACTCCAGAAAAAGTAACATAAAATGGCATTGTAGCGTTGTTTCTTTGCTTTTTGATGAATTCTATCAGAATACGAGAAACATTGATATTCATGAGTATATTGTAAAATAATTGACCTTATTAAAATCTCCAAAATCATGTAATCAGGGCTCAATTTAGCTTATATCTGGCTTAAATTTAGCAAATATTGTCAAATAATAATTTTCCCAGTAGTGTATGCCCTTTGCAACACACCCACATTCTCAAAATAATGAAATACCGCCGATTTTAATTTTGTCATATGCTTCTGGTTAGACACGACAGTGAAACTGGAGACGGACAACTTCATATTTTCTGTAACAGGTTAGAGACGACATTTTTAACTTGCAGTAACATATAAGAAGATGCAGATATTGCACTCAAAAGTTCTCTACCCACGGAGAAGTTGTCCAGCACTGTGCGGCCAGTAATCTGGGTGAATGTGCGGCAATGATATTACCAAACAGGACAGTTTTTCCCATCAAGTATGTTACAAGACCAGGTTTATCAACATATTAAGCAGAAAATACCCGCCTCCTTCATATGATGGGCAATATTATTAGCTAAATACGAAAGCTTAACGAAAGCTTATAAAGGTGCATTTAATATCGGTTCCTCGGGACATGAGTCTGTCTATGAAACATCTAGTTGGGTAAATAATTGTCTCGTAGTGAAAATAGCTGTTGACCGAGGCGTTGCTCATGCATAATACACAATTATCTGACAAACGAACTAAATATCACATATAGTCAAATAATATTTGGGAGGCCCACGTGGTTCATTTATTAATACAGCTGATATTTCATTACCGCGCTCGCATAGATATTTGATCAACTCACCGCTGTGTCTGATGTGGGTTCGAGTACCATACGGGGCACATGTGAGACAAACCAAGTTCTGTTTGCGGGTGTGTCAGGTGTTTTTTCTCCGGGTTCTCCTAGGATCGAAAAAAAATATTTTGTTTATTCATTCAGCAAACCTTACTGAAAAACTGAGTGTAGTTGAATTCAACACAAAATTTACAAACTGGTAACTGATCCACTCAATACCCATGTACATTTTCTGAAATCTGTGGTGGTTCTTTTTGTTTTATGTCTTGGTGTTTGAAGTTTTTTTGTGCTGTTGGCGCCTTATGTATGTTTTCATATTTTTAGTTAAGGTAACTGAGTGGCCACCTATTGGGAAAATAGCTGCCCATTCGGCTTACGATTGTTTCATGGTATAAGTACCTGATTGTTAGTTTGGTTTTTTCCCACCTCGGTTTTTGGAGTGGGAATCTTTTTCTGATTGCGCCTTTTCCTGATCTTTGCCTACTTGTACCTTTTCATGCAAAAAAAAAAAAAACGGAGTGGCTATTACCAGTTAACTGGTAATAGCGATTTTACGTTAAAATGGCTGCTGCCAGTTGACTGGCAATAGCGATTTTGCGTTAAATTGGCTGCTCCCAGTTGACTGGGAATAGCGATTTTACGTTAAATTGGCTGCTGCCAGTTGACTGTCACTAGCGATTTTTACGATAAATCGCTGCTGCCAGTCAACAGGCAATTTTAACATAAGATAGCTGCCGCCAGTTTACTTTCATATTTTACAAATTGTTATTTATACATAGATGAAGTAAAGACAATGTAAGAGTTGTCAAAATATGAGTAGAAAATGTATCAAATGAAAGGGTATCTACACTATTTACATTACTTACAGCGTTGGTCAAAGCGTCCCATTTTTGTCCAAAGCATGTATATTATGCTTGTAGAAGCCTTCTTGGTTTCAGTTTTGGACTCTTCTTGTAAACGAGGTTCGGTAACCAGGGGTCGCGGGTTCGATGCATAATTTCAGGTTTCTTAATAATTTTGAATGTGCCTTTTTTTCGAAGCTAGCACTTATCTCGCTTGACTTAGACGCCCACTTTGCATTCAGAGTAACATGTTACAGGGCCGTCGTCGGCTTTTGAAAGTGGTCCGGCCATGGAACATCAAAGACGTTTTACGAGTGCCGAAGACACGAGTTTGGGGAGAGCACCAGGGGGGGGGGGGGGGGGGGGGTCAGGGGATCTCCCCCTAGAAAATTTTATACTTTAAAATTGATCTCGGTATACGTTTATTATTTTTCCCATCATTTGCCAAAGTATGGTGCAACAACATTGAGCGCTGGCCTATCTAGTGCATGTACATGTAGTTTATGACTTGCTGTTTTCATTGTACATTTACAAATATAGAAGCTTCAAGTTCAAGCCTCTGTAACTCCACCAGCCTGGCCCCGAGCGTAATAAGGTCTATAATGGGTCTTTCTAAAAATGTGCAAAAATGTGTTCGATTCTGGAATTGTCCATGCGCAAAGTAGGAATCGGGACAAAGTTATAATCTATTATTTTACTTGCGCAAAGACTTCTCAGAGCATTAACCCCCTACAGTACTAGTTTAACCCAGGAAGCGTTGGCCGACATGACTGAAAAATTGTTGACTGGGACGTTAAGCCTCAATACAAACAAACAAAAATAATAATATTTTTTTCCTAACCAGAAGTAGCGAAAAAGAGTAATTCTTTTTTGTGACTTTTTTTTCCACTGTGGCTTTTTATTCCTAGCCAAATCTGCGAGTTTTTTTCCCTTACATTCATTAAAACAGAAGATTACAATCAGGATATGTCCTAAACGTTTAAGGTAGACTGACGTGTGTCAATTATGAACATGGTGTGTCGAAAGTCTTCTTTTTGTTAGGCCTATTCCGATTCATTGACACCTTTTTCTGATAAAGCCAATCAAGCATTATTCGAGCACATGGCCAAACTGTAGAGCCGCGTCATAAAAAATGCCTTCGGGATTTCTGATTAGCTCTGAAGCCGGACAGAACAGACACGTTTAATGTCTGGAGGTTTAATTTAAAATGCATAGTGCTAAATAAGTAGTGAAAAGATGGGGCGTTGGCTTAAGCTGTAGATATGGACTTTGATTAAAAAGGTCAAATTTATTTTTCTTGTGGTGCGGCTTAGGTGTCATAAAAACAAGAATACCCCTGAAATGTTTTTACAGTACGCGTGTTTGAACTTCTCTTTTCACACCTTGAGGCATTTTTATGACAACTGTATTCGTGTTCGCCAATCTTTGATAAACCGAGAGAAGAATAACAAAATTTGATTAAATACTCATTTAAAGATTTTAAAAAATCAGGTATGCAAGCTGCGTGAACAATAAATATATATCCGAAAAAAAAAAAAAAAAAAAAAAAAAAAAAACACTAGAAAATGTGTTTATGAAACACTATGCCCCCAACTGGTAAGTCACTTTCAAGATGTAAAAATGTTCAAATTGTAAAAAAAAGTGACAAAAATTAATCTGAGGAGTATATCCCAACCACATCCATATCTTCAAAGCATGGTCACAATGTCTGCAAAGTTTCAAAAGTATCGGTATTAAATTGTAGGAGTTGCGCACAAAAGGTACCCTCTATCCATTCACAAAAATTCCCGCAAAAATGACTAAGTTCAAATTGTGAAAAAATGACAAAAATAATCCAAGGATTATATCCAAACCACATGCATATCTTCAGACCATGCCCATAACACATGTAAAGTTTTAAATGAATCGGCATGAAACTGTAGAAGGAGCTGCGCACACAAGGTACCCACTGCCCATTCACTTTCATTGTGAAAATGTCCGAAAAATGGCGAAGATCAAATTGCGAAAAAAGTGACAAAAAAAGTGACAAAAATTAATCTGAGGATTATATCCAAACCACATGCATATCTTCAAAGCATGGTCACAACATCTGTAAAGTTTCAAGAGAATCGGAATAAAACTGTAGGAGGAGTTGTGCACACAAGGTAGCCACTATCTATTCACTTTATCAAGAATTCAAAAGGGAAATAACTCTCACAGAATGGGCCCCTAGCCTCTTGAATTTACCTGAAAGAAAAAATACGGGTCCTCTTAATTTTCATATACAAACTACATACCAAATTTCAAGATCCTAGCTCTAACAGTTCCTGACCGAGTGCTCACGCATCACAGACAGACAGACAGACAGACAGACAGACAGACAGACTGACTGACTGACTGCACGGACAGACCCAAACCAATATGCCCCCTCAACTTCTTCGAAGTTGGGGGCATAAAAAAAAGAAGAAGAATCTCTGGGCCTTGTGGTTTCAGAGAAGATGATTTTTTTTCTTTTCTTTTTGTCATTGTAAGTTACAATTATGAGAGAGAGAGGCACGCCAGTGTACGCTACATGCGCGTTCAGATTTTGGTTTAAACATATTTTATTCGTATTCAAAATACATATATGCACGATGAACATAACATACAACATATACTAATTTGAACGAAAGGGATTCGAAAGAAAGTCAGGGACTTATTTTAATCCGTATCCCTCAAATAATTGACGACGTAATCAATTTGTGATTGTTAGATAAGGATGGAGTGAATTTCTTCTTATAAAATTTGATACAAGCTGTAAACTTGTAAGATAAAATAGAGTTGAATTGAGAGGGGGGAGGGGGTGCTCCACGCGGACCAGTTTTCAATTATACCTTATACTGCCAACATTTATCAAAAGGTTGTATGATCATTTCAAGTAAATGGTTCGGGAACATAGAGCTCTGTGTTCAATTTGAATAACAAATGTTCCAATTAATAGTATTTTTGTTGTGACAGTAGTGGCAATATGATATAATGAGATATTGCTTTGAACAGTATCGTGCCCCAAACGCGTGTGAGACGCGCGTTGGGCGTTTGCTGCGCTCCTATAGAGCGTGCTTAGCGTGTTTGGGACGTAACACAAACGTACTCCGAAACTTTGAGATTTTTTATACGTCCGACACACGCCTCAGTCTTTCGCTAATGTGTGACTGCTAAAGCGAGCTAAAGGAACACATTCATTTTTATACGTCTAAAATCTTCATCGTGTTGAGATTTTTCATACGCCGTTATACGCTAATGTGTGACTGCTGTTTAAGCTCAAGAAAAAATTACTTTTGCTTTTGAAATCGACATTTCAATATGCACCATGTACCATGCAGCCATGCTTTTCTTCATCCATGCGCCATTTGAACCATCGAGATTTTGTTATAGGAACATACGCAGTACGTGCAAAATAACATGTTATGAACTATTCTACACATAGTTTGGATGATATAAAATGTATTACAATTTAAATTCGCGAAACAAACTTCTTTGTAGTCAAATAATCCGCAATTATTTCTATTACCCGAATTTTAGACACAGTTCCAACAAAATAGATAACCGAAAAAGTAACAGATGATACATTTTCTACTCATATTTTGACATTTTTTTACACTGTCTTTACTTCATTTAACTATGAATAACAATTTGTAAAATATAAAAGTCATCTGGCAGCAGCTAATTTATGTTAAAATTGCCATAACCAGTTGACTGGCAGCAGCGATTTATCGTAAAAATCGCTGGTGACAGTCAACTGGCAGCAGCCAATTTAACGTAAAATCGCTATTGCCAGTCAACTGGTAGCAGCGATTTCAACGTAGGAGAGTGTGGTGTTAGAATTGGCAACAATGTTTCAAACAACATTTCAAAGTCACAAGAACACGAAACGTTGCAGACTAGCAACCCTCCCGCAACCCGACCAGGAATCGATGATATTAAATTTAAAGCCCCAACATAGACAACAGGTGGGAAAGAAAATACATAGAAGACAACAAAACATTTTTCCGACATCACACACGAAGAGCAGAATGACTAGCTCTTTCCCAACAAGGTAGCCATCCGGCTAAGTTTAAATCGAAACGAAAGGCAACGCGCACGACAGAAGGCAGGTACAATAAACAGTAGTATAATGAAGATAAACCACTTTTCCTGGGACACCAATTATCGTTTTTACTGGGGACAAGCATAATGAAGATAAACCACTTTTCCTGGGACACCGCTTATCGTTTTTACTGGGGACAACGCCGACAACTATTTTTTCCTGGGGACATCAAACTATTTTTCCTGGGTACATCAAACTATTTTTACTTGGGACATCCCATCCTCGTTTTCATAGAGAAAGAAAATTGAATAATAAGAGCTGTCGCAGGACAGCGTAGCTTGCCTGACTTGTGCTTTGCCACTAAATTTATCAAAATCTATGACCCATGACCTTGACCTCAAGGTCGCTCAGGTGGGTCGTTAAAGCATAAAATTTCAGACCAATATCTACAAACATGCAAAGTATCAACTTGATCCATCAACATGTTCAAGAGATATAGACAACTTTAACGAAAAACTTCAACAAAGAATTTCTAAATCTGAGATCTTGACCTCACGGTCAACCAGGGTGGGTCATGATGGTACTCCATAAAACTTCAGACCAATATCTTCAAACATGCAAAGTATCAACTTGATCCATCAACATGTTCAAGAGATATAGACTTCTTAAATCTTTAATGAAAAACTTAAACATAAAAGGAGAACGTCAAACCCCGTATTCCGTTTGCCTAGATTTTGAAAGCCTGCATTGAGAAACATGCATATATAATGCCCGTAATTGTGTGTTTTTGTGGAAGCCTGACATCCTGTGCACACAATAAAACAAGTTTGATTTGAAAATTTTACATATATTCGCCAAAACATTAGTTTTTTGGGGGCAGGGGTAATTTTTTGGACAAAAAATTTTGATACCAAAAACCAAGATTTTCTCATCAAGTATTAATCGAAATACATGGTAAAATATTATTTGCAGCGTAAAACGATGCTGCAAATGGTCACATTTTGATAAAAATCGAGTAAATTTTTTCAATTAATTATTTTATCTATAATTTTTGAACATTGCCTGTAATGCCTAAATCATACACTGTTATCATTCAGGTGTATCACAAATTATATTGTCAACATGAAATCTACATGTCTGATAAATGTACCTTCTTATACATGCAAGCAACAAAAAATCGACTATTTGTGCTTAAGAC
Source organism: Rugalucina vietnamica (assembly GCA_964017185.1). Taxonomy (NCBI): domain Eukaryota; kingdom Metazoa; phylum Mollusca; class Bivalvia; order Lucinida; family Lucinidae; genus Rugalucina; species Rugalucina vietnamica. The sequence goes on from OZ024877.1 coordinate 37,726,540, forward strand.
TTGTAAATATTTGCCCACTTATTTTGAGCAACACAGTTTGTATGACATAACATGTAGCAAAACATAGAACCTGATGACTATGTAGACCATGACTTGCCTCAAATGTGCTAACTCAAGCTTACGTGTTACTAAGCCAAGACAAAGGTATGGGTCACCACTTAGACATACACAAACACATTGGTTCAGACACTCTAATTTCTAAAACCTAACAAGTGATGATCATCAAAGTTCACCAGAAGTGTGTCTGGTTGAAGAACAGAGGACAGACTTTCACCTGGTGTGGCTATTTTCTTCAAATAAAAACACTAGGTCATGTTCAGTCAGGTAGAAAATATGTATACAAACAAGCTACAGTCGTAAACAAAATTATTGAAGTCACTTGATTTGATGGGCTAGCATTATAGATTGTTTTTGAGCATTTTGACAGCCTTCCCCCCCCCCCTCCCCCGGGACCAAGCATGCCATTTTTATATGATGTTTGTAATTTAAAACTACAACTGTGTGCAAAAGGATTTTCTTGGGGGGGGGGGGGGGGGGGGGGGAGGAGGAGGGGACACACCTAAAAAAACCTTTTTCAATTTCCATTAAGGTTAATTGCAGAAACTATGTTTTCACAACTAAAATTTTAAAATTTTAATTGGTAGTTTTTCCTGGAGGAAAACATTCTAGGAATCAATAAAGACATATTCAAATTATTTAATTCACTGACAAAAAAGTGTTTTTGAAATAAAAACTTATTTCCCCTTTTCTATAGGCAGTCTCCCATAGAGAATGGACGTTCTCCTTTCTAAGTCTGTGACCTTGACCTCAAGGTCACCCAGGGTGGACCACGATGGTACTGCATAAAACTTCAGACCAATATCTACCAACATGCAAAGTATCAACTTGATCCATCAACATGTTCAAGAGATATAGACTTCTAAAAACCTTAATGAAAAACTTTAACATAAAATTTCTAAGTCTGTGACCTTGACCACAAGGTCACCCAGGATGGGTCATGATGGTACTGCATAAAACTTCAGACCAATATCTACCAATATGCAAAGTATCAACTTGATACATCTACATGGTTGAGAGATATAGACTTCTAAAAACTTTAACCAAAAGTGTGACGCGGTAGCGGACGTACACGTAAACGTAAACGCGGACGACCGAGCTCTGTGCACTTCGTGCAGCCGAGCTAAAAACAAACATAGTGTTCAACTGGCGAACACAAGTAACAACCAGAGGACCATTGGTCCTGAGAACGCTCACCTGAAGCCTGATCTTGGAGTATTAAGTCATAATGAAATGACCTTGACCTTGAATACTCACAAACCTTTATTGACTTCATAAGTTGTCTGCATCTGCAAAGTTTCAGGTCTCAGACTGCAATAGTTTCCAAACCCAGTGATTTATGAGAAAACCGTAATTTTAATTTTGATATTTAAATGACCTTGGGCCAAGGTCAAGACATGACCTTGGCCTTCATTAATTACTTACCTTCATTGAATCCATTAGTTGTCTGCATCTAGCAACTTTCAGGTCTCAGGCTGCAACAGTTTGTTTTCGCCTTTTCCCATGTAAAAGCCTATGTTTCCAAAATTGACCTTGCCATAAAATAGGTCAAGGTCATCATAGGGTCATCATTTCAACAAACTATGATGGACTGGAGTCCCAAATGCTACATACCAAGTTTCATGAAAATTGGCCTGCCGGTTCTGAAGAAGAAGATTTTTGAGTGGTTTTTACCATATATGGGCGTGGCAGCCATCTTGGTCATGTGACCTGGATTTCGCTAAAAAAAAATCGTCTCCCCTACCCATGGATGCTCCACATAAAATTTCACTTTGATTTGCCAAGCAGTTTCAGAGAAGAAGATCTTTGAAAAGTGTGTATGGACAACAGACTGGCCAAGGTCAAGAGATGACCTTGACCTATATTAATCACATACCTTCATCTACTCCATTAGTTGTTTGCATCTATCACTTTTCAGGCCTCAGGCTGCAATAGTTTTCAAAAAATCCATAGTTTTCACTTCTTCCTATGTAAAAGCCTATGTTTCCAAATTTGACCTTGCCGTAAAATAGGTCAAGGTCATCCAAGGGTCATCATTTTATCAAACTATGATGGGCTGAGGTCCTTGATGCTACATACCAAGATTCGTGGAAATCGGCCCACCGGTTCTGGAGAAGAAGATTTTTGAGTGGTTTTTACCATATATGGGCGAGGCGGCCATCTTGGTCATGTGACCTGGATTTCGCGATCAATCTTTCGTCTCCCCTACCCATGGATGCTCCACATAAAATTTCACTTTGATTGGCCACGCAGTTTCAGAGAAGAAGATCTTTGAAAAGTGTGTATGGTCGACAGACTGGCCAAGGTCAAGAGATGACCTTGACCTATATTAATCATATACCTTCATCTACTCCATTAGTTGTTTGCATCTACCACTTTTCAGGCCTCAGGCTGCAATAGTTTTCAAAAAATCCATAGTTTTCACTTTTTCCTATGTAAAAGCCTATGTTTCCAAATTTGACCTTGCCGTAAAATAGGTCAAGGTCATCCAAGGGTCATCATATTATCAAACTATGATGGGCTGAGGTCCTTGATGCTACATACCAAGTTTCCTGGAAATCGGCCCACCAGTTCTGGAGAAGAAGATTTTTGAGTGGTTTTTACCATATGTGGGCGTGGCGGCCATCTTGGTCATGTGACCTGGATTTCGCGATCAAACTTTCGTCTCCCCTACCCATGGATGCTCCACATAAAATTTCATTTTGATTGGCCGCGCAGTTTCAGAGAATAAGATCTTTGAAAAGTGTGTATGGACGACAGACTGGCCAAGGTCAAGAGATGACCTTGACCTAAATTAATCACATACCTTCATCTACACCATTAGTTGTTTGCATCTATCACTTTTCAGGCCTCAGGCTGCAATAATTTTCAAAAAATCCATAGTTTTCACTTTTTCCCATGCAAAAGCCTATGTTTCCAAATTTGACCTTGCCATAAAATAGGTCAAGGTCATCCAAGGGTCATCATTTTATCAAACTATGATGGGCTGAGGTCCTTGATGCTACATACCAAGATTCGTGGAAATCGGCCCACCGGTTCTGGAGAAGAAGATTTTTGAGTGGTTTTTACCATATATGGGCGAGGCGGCCATCTTGGTCATGTGACCTGGATTTCGCGATCAAACTTTCGTCTCCCCTACCCATGGATGCTCCACATAAAATTTCACTTTGATTGGCCACGCAGTTTCAGAGAAGAAGATCTTTGAAAAGTGTGTATGGTCGACAGACTGGCCAAGGTCAAGAGATGACCTTGACCTATATTAATCATATACCTTCATCTACTCCATTAGTTGTTTGCATCTACCACTTTTCAGGCCTCAGGCTGCAATAGTTTTCAAAAAATCCATAGTTTTCACTTTTTCCTATGTAAAAGCCTATGTTTCCAAATTTGACCTTGCCGTAAAATAGGTCAAGGTCATCCAAGGGTCATCATATTATCAAACTATGATGGGCTGAGGTCCTTGATGCTACATACCAAGTTTCCTGGAAATCGGCCCACCAGTTCTGGAGAAGATTTTTGAGTGGTTTTTACCATATGTGGGCGTGGCGGCCATCTTGGTCATGTGACCTGGATTTCGCGATCAAACTTTCGTCTCCCCTACCCATGGATGCTCCACATAAAATTTCATTTTGATTGGCCGCGCAGTTTCAGAGAATAAGATCTTTGAAAAGTGTGTATGGACGACAGACTGGCCAAGGTCAAGAGATGACCTTGACCTAAATTAATCACATACCTTCATCTACACCATTAGTTGTTTGCATCTATCACTTTTCAGGCCTCAGGCTGCAATAATTTTCAAAAAATCCATAGTTTTCACTTTTTCCCATGCAAAAGCCTATGTTTCCAAATTTGACCTTGCCGTAAAATAGGTCAAGGTCATCCAAGGGTCATCATTTTATCAAACTATGATGGGCTGAAGTCCCCGATGCTACATACCAAGTTTCGTGGAAATCAGCCCACCGGTTCTGGAGAAGAAGATTTTTGAAGGGTTTTAGTTGTTCCAATTCTTGGCTTCAAGTGACTAACAGTTTCAATTTGACTCAACGTGTGAAACAACCAACTAGAGTTACAGCCAAATCAGAGACACTAATTGATCATGCCTATTCTATTACTCCAGAGAACATTATAGAGGTGTCTGTACCAGTGTTAGGAGTGAGTGATTTGCTTAACCAGAAAAATGTCTAAGGCATTTGATGTTGGACCTGTTCATAAAACCATTAATTACAGGTGTACAAAAACTTTTGATGAGGAGCAATACTTAAATGATCTAAGCAACCAACCATGGTCAATTATAGACATTTTTGATGATGCTAATGATGCTTTGGATTACTTTTTTGATGTTTCTAATTCTGTTTTATCAAATCATGCCCCACAAAAACAAAAACGAGTAAAACGACAGAAGCAACCCCACTGGATAAATGAAGAGATACTGTCAGCAATAAGAAAATTAGACCAATTCAAAAAAACTAAAAACAATGCTCAATATGTCATTTGGAGAAATAAAGTCAAGACTTTAATTCAGAAAGCAAAAGCAAAATCATACTCAGATTCTATAAATAAAAGTAGCAATCCAAAGCATCTCTGGCAAACTCTCCATGACATGACTGGAAAATCAACTCACTCTTGCACTGATTTTATTAATGATGAAGATGGCAATCCTATTTTGGATCCAAAAGTCTGTGCAAATACATTAAATCACTTTTTTACTTCTATACACAAAAAGGTACAAGTAGGCAAAGATCAGGAAAAGGCGCAATCAGAAAAAGATTCCCACTCCAAAAACCGAGGTGGGAAAAAACCAAACTAACAATCAGGTACATATACAATGAAACATATCGTAAGCCGAATGAGCAGCTATTTTCCCAATAGGTGGCCACTCAGTTACCTTAACTTAACTAAAAAATATGAAAACATACATATGGCGCCAACAGCACAAAAAAAAAGTTTTAAACACCAAGACATAAAACAAAAAGAACCACCACAGAAGTATCGACTTGGAACGATCAGTAACACAAAGTTACTGGCGGGCTTAAACCGGTTTTACAGGTACCTAACCTCACCCTCAGCTTCTGCAGTGGTTCATAACATTTAGTTAGTTCTTCGGTCCTCGTGGTGAATCTCTAGCTAGTCAATGAATCATCAAGAACAAACAAATAAATCATGATAAACATCCTGATGAATCAAAAACCAGGACTCACAGATTGAGTAAGCTGCCCGACTTTCAGTCCAGAAAGCAACAATTATGACCAAAATGAGCATCCTGATATAAATAACATCAAAGAGCATGTCAAAGTAAATTTGGAAACAAGCTCAGAATTTTCAATTCCATATGTAACAGAGACATTTATATCAGAACAGCTTGAAAATCTGAAAATTGACAAGGCTACAGGGATAGATGGCCTCAGTGCTAAATACCTGAAACTTTCTGCCCAGGTTATTTCTAAACCTTTAACAACTATTCTTAACTTAAGTATACAAAATAGCTCATATCCAAATGTTCTTAACCTTTAGCATGCTGTAGGCGACTGCGGTCGACCGTGGAATACCTATCTGTGCCAACTAGAGGCGACTGCGGTCGACAAGAAAAACCGCTTTCAAATTTCCCGCACTTTTCACCCACTGCCTACTTATGAATATTAATGAGCGATGCCCAGACAGTTGCGCATGAAAACAACATGGCGGCTTGTGGTTTTGGGACCGATTTGTCGGCCGATTTTGATCGGATTTTCGTTATTTTTGCATTAGAAATGCATTTTCAGCGCTTTTTTCGCTGGTAAATGGAAAATTGGGTGCATTTACACCCGAAATATGACATCGTAACGGTACGTATGATGAATTTTTACGCTAGAAATCGGCGTAACAAAGACTTCCGAAACCGAAAGTAGATTTGTTTACTGCGTTTGTTGAATTTATTCAGCTGTTTTTATGGCTCAAAAATTAAGAAAACACGGAAAAAATTGGAAAAAAAAACGTCAGTGGGCTGCGATATTGATTTAACTATATTGCTCAGCATGCTAAAGGTTAAGAAAGCTAAGATGACACCAATATTCAAGAAGGGAAGCAAAGCTGATATCAATAATTATCGGCCAATCTCTGTCTTGCCAATAATTAATTCTATTTTTGAACGACATATAAGCAACTGTTTAGCAGACTATCTGGAATCAAACAGCATATTATATAATAATCAATCAGGTTTCAGAAGACGTCATTCATGTCAGACTGCATTAACCAAAATAGTGGACAACTGGCTTTTGGATCATCATAAACTTTTGTCAGACAGGCAACATGCATTCAGGAAATCCCACAGTTGTGAAACCCAGTTAGCTACAGTGATTGATGACTGGGCAAAAATCTTAGACAATCAAGGTCAGGTTGACACATTTATCTTGGATTTCGAAAAAGCTTTTGACACTCCTCCGCATGAACTCCTTAAAAGCAAATTGTTCAGTTATGGAATTGGTGGGAAGACAATTAAATGGATTGATGCCTTCCTTTGCTATAGACAACAAAGAGTTGTGGTTAATTGCGTTAAATCAGACTGGGCTCCTGTTGTATCTGGTGTTCCACAGGGCACCGTTCTTGGCCCCTTGTTGTTTTTGTTGCATATAAATGATATCACCTCAGATATTGAATCGGAAATCAGACTCTTTGCTGATGATTGTGTTTGTTATCGTGAAATTAAGAAAATGGAGGATACAGTGAAACTTCAGAAGGATATTGATCGATTAGGTAGTTGGGCCAGGAAATGGGGTATGAGATTTCAACCTGTCAAGTGCAACATGATGCAGCTGACAAATAAACGTACTAGTAAAATTCAGGCTTCTTACAAGCTTGAGGGTACTGTGTTGGAAAATGTTGAGAGTATCAAATATCTTGGTGTAACAATAACTAAGGATTTAAAATGGAATACTCACATCAGCAATGTGTGTACCAAAGCCAATAGGACCCTTGGTTTTTTGAGACGAAATCTGTTTTCTTGCCCCCAAGATGTGAGAGAAGCTGCCTATAAAGGTCTGGTGAGACCTATTCTTGAATATGGTAGCTCAGTTTGGGACCCTCATTATGAAGGTTTGATAGATGATTTGGAGAAGGTGCAAAAGCGTGCGGCTAGGTTTGTAACTAGGAACTATACATATGAAAAAGGTAGTATGACTGGCATCCTTAAAAAACTAAAATGGGAATCCCTGCAGAAAAGAAGGAAGGATAATAGAATTATATTACTTTACAAAGGTCTAAAAGGGAGAGCAAAAATACCCACGGATGACCTTATCCCCAAAAATAGGCGTTGTAGGAATCAACACTCCTTGGCATTTCAGATACCTTCAGCAAGTACAAATGCCTATTTACACAGTTTCTTCCCCCAGACCATTAGAGATTGGAATGAACTCCCTGATTCTCTGATCTCCTCTGCTGAATTGTCAGATGATTGTGTGTCTAAATTTACTTCTCTTGTGAGAGCTCGGGACTAATCCCCTCCGGTCAAGCCCCATCCCCCCCTGGTGTAGTATTGTCAGTTTGACGTTTCACCAGTAAACTATTCTGATTCTGATTCTGGCTTCATGCTATAAATAACAGTGAAACTGTAGGCACCGTGTTTTTAGATCTAACCAAAGCTTTTGATCTTGTCAATCACAAACTACTTCTCCAAAAACTTGCAGCATATAAGGTTAGCAGCAACACCCAGCTATAGTTTCAGTCATACTTAAACAAATCGTTCCCAACAAGTTCACATTTCAGGGAAGCTATCAGAACCCCTACACATAGAAGCAGGAGTTCCTCAACATGCATCCTAGATCTGTTTGCTGATGATGCCACTCTGTCAGGCTCTGATCCATCAATTTTAAATCTAACAAAATGTCTGAATGAAGATTTAAAAAATTTCCAAAATTGGTGTATCAGAAATAATATGGTAGTCAATGTACCAAACACCAAAGCCATGTTCATAGCATCACATATAGCAGCAGACAAGATTCTAGAAAATCGTCCAAACCCATACATGTGATACATCATGGATGCCAAATAGGGAGATTTGAATTTTTTCGTAGGGAGATTTGGGTCTGAAATAGGGAGGTTTTTATCGACAAAATTAAACGATATTTTAACGCGGCAAAGCAATAAATTCTAAGGACAGAATTTCCAAAATGATCTAATCATATGCACACTTCAGTATTTTATTCCTGACCACTGCATATAATGCAAAAAGACCCCCCCCCCCCCCCCATAAAAAAATGTATATATAGAGATCGATAGATACAGTTTCTGTAGGAGTGCATGTGGGTGGGGAAGCATATGAATGGTGCATTTACTGGGTAAAATAAATGAAAAGTATAACAACCCACCTCAGATAATCTATACAAAAGACTAAATCAAGTCAAGTTTAGTGTAATTCTATGTTCCATTTATTTCAAATCACTTTACAAACGATAAAACATCCCCTTATTCAAACAATTTCAACATGTCAACAGGCTATCCAAAACGAAAGTAAATTTTACTGGTGCGCATGCTCATACCTAAATGGTGTTGCAGTAAAGCGTTCACCACACAAATTTATCCGGATGTAAATAGTGTCCTCAATATTGGGTACTGCATGTAAATTTTAAATTCCTGATGTGCAAAATACTGTGTATAAAATGTCAAACAATGTTAAAGTGTTAAATTTATTGTTTGAATTGATATTTGCTTATTGTTGATGTGAAGAAGAAAGATACAAAGATCGTTTCTAAGGCATTCAACAATGTTCCGTTTTATAACTGGTTCTGTATGTGATAATCATTAATGATCATTTTATACATTAAGAAAATAAAATAGATCATAGTTTCGTGGTGAATTCTTTTTGACCAAAGCAATTTCTTTTTATCTGAAAACTACATGGCTACAGAAGTGACAGATGTAATTTCAACTAAGTGGTTATTGTCATTAATTAAATTGCTAATTTTTGTGATACAATTCATTGCCACCGTAGTGTAGCAGATTGGACCAAACCTGAAACTCTCAGACGAGACAATAAACATATCAACCAACGAAAAACTCCTGGGTGTCCACATAGACAATATACTATCTTGGACTGTGCATGTTGAATTTACAATCAAAAAATGCAACTCACTTCTACATTTACTGAACAGGATTAAGCACTACTTACCTATACCTACCAGAAAACTTTTCTTTAATGCATACATTTTGCCACATATGGATTATTGCTGCACAGTTTGGGGGAATATCAATAGTTCTCTAACAGAAAGTATAATAAAACTTCAAAAAAAGGGCAGCCCGAATCATTCTTGATAAAGGTATAGACACTCCATCCAAAAAAATGTTTAAACAGTTGAGTTGGATGGAATTTCCTGAGAGAGTCACTTTTCAAAAAGCTGTTATGATGTACAAGATTTTTAACAATCTCACTCCATCATATCTTCCAAATTACTTCAAGCTTACATCAGAAATACATCAAAGATCATTACGGTCAACTACAGAAAATTTACTATACATCCCAAAACCTAATACTGAACTTTATCGCAAATTAATAGCTTATTCTGGATCCAGAATATGGAATGCCATTCCAGAGCATATTAAACATTGCACCTCAGTTGAAAATTTTAAAAAGGGTTATCTAAGGTGGAAGTTTCAAAGTTGAAAATCTATGTTGTATTGCATATTGTATTACATTGTTTGTTATGTATGTAAATATTGTTCATGTTTTGATAGAGGACCTCAGGGAAGATTGGACTTGTCCAAATGAGCCTCCTCTTTAAATAAAGTCATTATTATTATTATTTATATTACTAAAAATATGAAAACATACATAAGGCGCCAACAGCACAAAAAATTTTAAACACCAATACATAAAACAAAAAGAACCACCACATAAGTATCGCCTTGGAACGATCAGTAACACAAAGTTACTGGCGGGCTCAAACCGGTTTTACATGGCTATAACCTCACCCTCAGCTTCTGCAGTGGTTCATAACATTTAGTTAGTTCTTCGGTCCTCGTGGTGAATCTCTAACTAGTCAATGAATCATCAAGAACAAACAAATAAATCATGATAAACATCCTGATGAATCAAAACCCATGACTCACAGATTGAGTAAGCTGCCCGACGATGGAGATCCCTGGGCGCCGTATAACCTACTAACTCCGGAGCAAAAGAAAAACACCAGTTGGAACCCGGTGGGCCAAGCAACAGACAAGAAGCTTCGGCCCCAACCAACTAAAATGAATAGCTTTAAGTCGGGGCCATCACAGAGTCTGACGCCCGACCAGGGTTCCCACGCTCAAGTGATATCAAAATTCCCTGACATTTCCCTGACTTTTCCCTGACAGATCTCTAATTTTCCCTGACACTTCATCGACATTTCAACCCATGATTTCCTTCTCATTCAATTGTTTTACCCAACAATTATCGTACACCGCGAATGCATAATTATAATAGCTATGAAAGTACTGATTTATAGTACTTATTTATTTGGTCTGTTTATTTGAATAAACATAACATTTCTTATCCAGCTTTTGTGGAAATCCAGACTGTAAAAGAACTACATGTAATTCAATGTACAATGTCAATGTAACTTGTGATTCTGTTACATAGCTTTCAGCATGACAGATAACATGCAAATAAATATTATGCAATAAACCCAAACTGTTGCAAGTCATTTGTTTCTTTATAGACAAGTTGGGCTAAACATTCAAGTCAGTTTTTCAGTCATGTTCCTTGGTACATAATCAGAACTAAGTAAAATATCTTAAGGTAATAACATGAAGGTAATAGATGTCAAGACAGGAATAGTAGAAGGGAATGACACGTTAAAAATGCCACTTAAAACACTAGACAAACATACAACATGAGTGTCATCACATTAAATATAAGAGTGAACAGACGTATGACGGGCAAGATGGTCAGCTTCTATGAAAGAAACAAAGCTGTGGCATATAAAAGAGAACTAGTCAAATTATTCAGTAAATATAAAGCCAAACCATACATACCACAAACATCTAGAGCTTGAGAATCAGAATCAGAATAGTTTACTGGTGAAACGTCAAACTGACAATACCACACCAGGGGGATGGGGCTTGACCGGAGCGGATTAGTCCCGAGCTCTCACAAGAGAAGTAAATTTCGACACACAATCATCTGACAATTCAGCGGAGGAGATCAGAGAATCAGGGAGTTCATTCCAATCTCTAATGGTCTGGGGGAAGAAACTGTGTAAATAGGCATTTGTACTTGCTGAAGGTATCTGAAATGCCAAGGAGTGTTGATTCCTACAACGCCTATTTTTGGAGATAAGGTCAGGCTATATGTATGAGTCTGACTATAAAAAGGTAGCAACAATGTTGTTTGATCAACTTCCTTGATTATTCCAATGATGCAGAACTCTTTTTTAGAGGATAACAAAATATGGGCCATCACATAAATAACCATATGACACAAAAACTGGAGCAAAGAAATGAGAATCCAATAAATAACTATAAATATTTTAGATAAATAAAACTAATTTAAATGAAAACAAAAACATTAGAAACTGCCTTAGCCTTTAAAGACACTGTTTAAACAACCCAATGTAAATTTCCCTGACAAAGTTTCAAAATTCCCTGACATTTCCTGACTTTTGCCTCATTTTTCAAATTTCCCTGACACTCCTCAAAATTCCCTGACATTTCCCTGACTTTTGTAAAATTCCAATTTTCCCTGACTTTTCCCTGATGCAGCATATTTATCAAACATGATTGGGTTAAAAACTAAGCATGCAGACTGTCATATAACATTCAAGTTATAACCTATACGTCTGTAACGTGTCATGATTTTTCTGAACTGAAAAGAAAAATCATTAATTCCTATAAGTTTTTTAAATTTGTAAACCAAGTCACCATAAAATTCAGGTTCCGAAAGGTCCTGACTTAAAAGCGTCTTTAACCCAACATTATATTTGGAAATCAATTCATAGTGTCTACGATAAAATTTAGAAAACGTTTTTCGAAGTTTATGATACCGAACTCTATATGAACTTGTTCAGAATATTTTACTATATGAACCTCAACGCGACAAAATGTACCTTCGGACATTCTTACAGTACTAGTAGAAAGCACCAAAAAGCGGAAAAATGATGAAATATGCGTTATAAAAATAATACTGTATTTGTTACCTTTGAACACTGGGCTACCAAATGAATGAGTTTTAAAACATATTTATTGTCAATATTTGGAGTTATCTGCCCTTGTTTTAGCCCATAATACACATAATTTTCCTATACTAATCGTTAAACGGTAACCATAGCAACCGCATCATCATAAAAATAGACAGAATAATTACGGCACATTGTCTGTAAGGATGGTATGCTTCTATATAAACAATAGGTTCTGACCAGTGCTTTAACAGTTTTAAGCAAATTAATCGAGTTTTGTAAGCTCTACTTATTTGCAGAAATAAATTACGCAACTCTGACGTCATTTTTCAGGACAATGACGTTTTTAGGGTTCATATAGTAAATTGATCATAACTCACAAAATAACTGAAATAATCTGGTCAAATAAAGGGTAACATACTCTAGAAACCTCATACATTCAACGTAACTTTGTTTTTCTAATACTTAAAAAAATGTCCGAAGGTACATTTTCTCACGTTGTGGCCCATATTCATTCTGAATAACCTATAAATATGGACCCAATCGTATGAGAAATTATAATATAACTGAACGGTGATGAATCGCACATTGATTAATAGCAAAATACAAGCGCAAGCACCAAGATTCATAGACACAGGAATACTGGGGCAAAAGAAATCTTATGTTTAAATCCCGGTGGACCCGACCAGAGACAAGAGTTTTATCCCGTTATCCAAACTCATAGTCAGGTCCATCCCGTCTGTAAGATAGCTTTAAGTCAAGGACCGTCATGGAGTCTGAGGTCCGACCCACCGGCGTGCAGCTAAAGAGGAAAGTAAAGCAGTTAACCAGGTCCTGGTTAAATTCTAAGCATGCAGCATGCAGTATGTTGCATTACATTTAAATTGTAGCCAATTCTTTTTTTTATTATTATTTTTATTTGAATCTGTGTGCAATTTATTTGGATTTTCCCTGTTACAAACACTCTTCTGGACCCGGGTTTTCCAGAAGTGTTACATAAAAAGATTCTTTCTCTCTCTCTTTTTCTCATCTAACATACATTTGCACTATTCTTCCTCACTCCTTGTATACAGTAAATCTTTTAAATACATAGACAAAGTTTTTAAAATTTTGTAGCAATAATAATGCACCTTCTATACCACCTTTCAACCGATAACATTTATAAATATAATTATTTTTTTTTTTTCTTTTTTTTAAGTCAATCAATCACATGTAAAGGTACAAAATTTTATCTTGTGTGCTGCAGGTTAACAAGAGTTCCCAAGAGGTTGAACTGAAAAAAGCAGAAAATAAACATCTCAAAAATGAGTGTCCAAAGTCTCGGGAACATCTCAATAATCTGTCCCACACAATATTACAAAGTTTGTTCAACAGATTCTTTTAGAAAACCTGGCAACAGGTGGGGTGGGGGGTGGGGGTCTGCCCAGTATGTTATTTAAATATTTTTCTGTTACATTAGATTGGTTCTAATAAAAACAATAAAGATAAGTATGTCCTTTGAAGGAAAATTGTGTTAGACAATTTTGTCATCTAATAGCTGTTTATATGGGCTCCAATCTTTCGAAAAGGTTTCTAGAGTATTATTTGAAAAAGCTATTTCCATATGCATTTTATACATCAATTTCAGTTTTTTCTTATATACTGACAAAATCAGTGCTTGGCTGTTACATCTTGAACAGTAAATATAATATTTGGCATATAAGAGGATAAAATGCAATATATTTGTCATTTTGTGATATTTATCCATACCAAATAAAAACAGATCTTCTGAGAGATCAATGTAAATATTGTAATTTTGGAGCCACATTTTAATTGAATTCAAAAACTCTTGTGTTTTATTACAGTTCCAAAGTAAATGGGCAGTTGATTCTTCCTCGAGAGAACAAAAAGTACAACTTGAATCTTCTATCATTTTCATGTGTTTCAGAAGTTTGTTTGTAGACAGAATGTTATGATTTATTCTTATCTGAAACCAACATAGCGGCCCCCGTGGCCAAGCGGTTAAGAGCGCTGTTTCTTAATCACTCGATCATCTCACTGCTGTGACTTGTTGGGTTCAAGCCCCGCACTGGCCACATGTGAGACAAGCCATGTTCTGCTTGCGGGTGTGCCAGGTGGTTTTTCTCGGGGTTCTCCCGTTTTCACCCACCTTCTGATTGGCCCGTCTCATATGAGCTGAAATAATCTTGAAAGGGACGTAAAACTGACTTAAAAAAAAAAAAGAAAAAGAAACCAACGTAGTTGAGAGTATTGTGTTATTCTAAATGGATATTTATAAATGGTTTGCCACTCTTTTTCCTCAAAGTTATATATTTTATTCCATATTTGTTTTGCTGTAGGAATTTCGTCATTGTGGTTTAAAATATTATACATGACCCTTGCACCTTGCTTTCTTTGATGTGACTAGGCATAAATGGAGTTTGGCTTCTATGTGTTAGAGTTGTGTCAATATCTTTCAAGTATGTATTTATTGCTCCCGTTATTCCCCAAAATTGAAGTAGTTTGTTTGTATTCTAAATATTTCTGAAAATTCTTCCTGGTCTAAAAATGTTCCATTTTCTTTTATTAAATCATTTATAAATCTTATGCCCTTTCTAAACCAAGTGTCATAATATATATCTTTACCATCTATTTTGATATTTTTGTTATGGAATATTGGAGTTTGTAATATCAAGTCCTCATCAATTTTAGAAACACTTTTTTCACTGAATTTTATTAAGACTTTTAGAACATCTATCCAAAATTCATTTTTCATATTATAGAGTTTCTTCTTAATGTATTGTGTCAATTCTTTTATATCGATTGATTATATTTTTAAATGATTAAGAAAAGTTTACTCATTTTACATTTTTATTACAGTTATTCCATTTTTTTCTTCTTCTAAATTTGTGCCTCAAGTCGCCATAATACTAGGGTTCCGATATACCTTGTAGTTTTCAATCCAACATTATATTTAGACACTAAATGGCATCGAAACTAAAACAATGCTCCATGAGCAACATGATAAAAGTGATAATAAAAATAATGAAAAATACCGTAATACGGCAAATTGACTTTCCAGTAACTGTTACATATTAAATAACTCAAACGATACATCTGGTGCTAAAAAACTTTGTGAATATACAAACATTTTTTACATACAGCTGTTTTGTGTAATTGTTGAACGTCCTAGATAACAACTTTTCAGTCATTTCGTGTTGGTGCCACCTATTTGCGTGTGTTTAGTTGACTATGCTGAGTCAATGCGTGTATTCAACGACACCAATGGAGTTGAACACCCCCTCATCTTTCTTTACAGTAACAAACAAAAATCTTTAAATTGAACGGAACAACAAAAACATGGTTACCAGAGTTGTTGTCATCCATGATGATTATGTATTTTTTTTTTTTAAAAATTGACAAAGGCTTATAAAATTAGTCTACTCAATAACAAGTTCGCCACGGAGATCGATGCATGTATCGCACCGGCATTGGGCAATTTAACTAAAGCTAGAATCTCACTGACATGCGAATTCCTCGCGACTGTTTCGCGAATTTAGTTTCCCAATTTTCGCATGACACTCAGCGAGTGTAGCTCAAGAATTGCGAGAATTTTCATGTGTCGATAACTAGTCGCGAAGATTTAAACATGTTCAAAATTTTATGCGAATTTTTTCATCAAAAATATTCGCGAACCCGTCGCGCGACTGTCGTACGACAATCGTACGACGTTCGCGCGAGTGTCGGGAACCTGTCGCCACGAAAGTTAGGCGAATTCACATTGCGACAATTTCGCGACACTTGCAAGAATGTCGTACGACGGTCGTGCAACAGTCTTAAGAAAACATACGAACTCGCGACTATATGCTGAGAAAATAAAACTAAGCGACAATCGTACCGTAATGTTTTGCGACTGTGGTACGAGTGAAAATGAAACTAAGCTACATTTGCGCGACAATCATGAGATATATTTGAAGAATTGTGCCGAAATTGCGAAATTGTTGCATAAATGTCCATTCCTTAAGACTGCAACATGAAAGTTGCGTTTATATCAATAATCTTTGTCGTGAAAGGGTATGTCATGGACATTATAAGAACAAACAATATGTACATGTATATACGAAATCAAAGACGCAGATCAGTTGTGCAGTAACTGCAAAGCTGATCAGTGCCTTTGGTTTTGCCCCATAAAAAGTAAAATAATTACGATGTAGCTAGCGCTGCTTCAGAATTTAAGTTTAAGTAGCCTCTACGACTTCTTCGGATGGCCCTTCTTCTACTAGGACATAAAAAGACATGTCTACATCATGTTTGGATTCTTAAAATTTAAGATACGTCTAAAATATTATCCATTGTAAGGCCATAAAATGTCGTCTGTCTCCAGTTACCATGTAGTCTCTAACCTGTTACGAAACATTTACCGTCGTCCGTCTCCAGTTACAATGAAAACTGAAAGCCATAGCTACAGGTACGTTTTAGAAACGGGTTGGTTTAGAGTGAGCCGTTTGATACTCGGAGACATTCTTCGACTGTTTGGTATGAAATACTATGCAAAATCGTGTCAAGTCATAAAAACAACAAAAAGTTGGAAGTGAAAGCAAATATAAGGATATACATGTATGAGGGCTTTGTACTGACGAAATACAATTTTGTGAACAAAACTTGTATCAGCTGAGTGAAAACTGTCTAGATCATCTTATTACCGCGTTCAATAAGTTTAAATACACTGTAAGTATTCTGAACAAATCTTAAAAGACAAAATATGGTATTTGTAGTTGTGGGTATGTTGAAAATCCTCTATAAGAGTGCATATCTAAAAAAAAACGTCTGCATTTTAAAATATTTCGTCAAGAACCTGTAGCACACTGTCGTCTAGAACCACACTATGTAGTAATGAACATCCCTAAGCGTGATTGTGACGCAAAAAGGAATGCGCACGAACGAGGTGACTTCAATAGCTCTAAACACTTTGTGCAGTGGAGCTAAAAATCTTCTTATCCGAAACTGCAAGGCCCAGAGCTTTTATATTTTGTGTGAAGCAATGTATAGTGATCATCGTTATAAATCCTGCCAACCATGCCCCTAGGGTCCATACCAGCCCTGCCCCGGCCCCAAGGGCGTCATTATCTGCCATAGGCATATAATTTGAAATGCATGAAAAAAAGTCTCCTCTAAAACCATGAGCCCTTGAGCTTTTATATTTTGTGTGTAGCAATGTATAGTAATCCTGTTTACTAATCCTGCCAACCATGCTCCTTGGTTTGATACAGACTATGCCCTGGGAGTGTCTTCATCAGTCATAAGCTTATAATGGAATATACATGAAAAAGTCTTCTATGAAACTTGGTCATGTGACCTGGATTATTTATATATACATTGGTTTCCCTTCCCCTTCCTATAGATGCTTCATATGAAATTTGGCTTTGATTGGCCAAGCGGTTTCAGAGGAGATCTTTGAAATTGTGGACGGATGGACAACGGACGGTCAAGGTCACCACAGGGTCATGATTTATATATACATTGTAGTACTTTAGCCATCGATGTTTCACGCCGAGTTTCATTGAAATCAGTCCACTGGTTTCAAAGAAAGAAGATTTTTGACCATATATGGGCATGGCGGCCATCTTGGTTATGTGACCTAAATTATTAATATATACACATTGATTCCCCCATCCTATAGATGCTCAACATAAAATTTGGCTTTGATTGGCCAAGTGGTTTCAGAGGAGATGTTTGAATATTATGGAAATATACATGTATACTGCCCCGGGGTGGGGGCATATGAGCCTCCTGGGTACCAATTTTTTTCAGAATCATTAATATTCAGTCCTAATGCGCATTTCCTGCATGACTTTCACTTAAAATGACATTTTAAAAGTTTTCCCCATTCAAATGCATTGGCGACCTATGTTGACCTTGCCGTAAAATAGGTCAAGATCACCACAGGGTCATGATTTATATATACATTGTAGTACTTGAGTCATCGATACTTCATGCCAAGTTTCATTGAAATCGGTCCACCGGTTCCGGAAAAGAAGATTTTTGAAGGATTTTACCATATATGGGCATGGCGGCCATATTGGTCATATGACCTGGATTATTTTTATACACATTGTTTACCTCATCCTATAGATACTTCATATGATATTTGGCTTTGATTGGCCAAGCGGTTTCAGAGGAGAAAATCTTTGAAATTGTGAAGGGACGGGCGACAGATGGACGGACAACGGATCATGGCCATCCTATAAGCTCACCTTGTGAGCCTAACGGCTCAGGTGAGCTAAAAACTAGCAGCATATAAGTTCAACAGCAGTGCCCAGTAATGGTTTCAGTCATATCTGACAAATCGTTCTCAGCAAGTAAATATTTCTGGTAAGCTATGAGACCCACAACAGTATGCGGTAGGAGTGCCCAAAGGTTCAGTTCTTGGGCCACTCTTATTCCTTATATACAAAACAAGAACTCCGCGGAGGTCGATATCGCACCTGCATTGGGCAAAATAACTAAAACCGTGAAATATACGTCAAGGGCACCAGGTCAAGGTGTGCTCTGAAAGGGTCAAGGACAATTACTATACTAGGTTGCACACTTGCAGCTATCACAGGTGCAGAGAAAACCAAACTTTGACGTAAAGATTAACAAAGTCAATGGACAATGAAATATAGGTCAAGGGCACTGGGTCATGTAGCATGCTTGAAGGGCATGTCAAGGACAATAACTATGCAAGCTTTCACACTCGCAGCTATGATGGATGCAGAAAAATCAAACTTCCACATGAAAATAAACAAAGTCAATGGACCATGAAAAATAGGTCAAGGTCATTGGTTCAAGGTGTGGGCTTGAAGGGTATGTCAAGGACAATTACTATGCAAGATTTGAGACTCACAGCTATCACTGATGTCGAGAAAACTAAAATTTGATGTAAATTTTGCCAAAGTCAGTGGACCGTGAAATATAGGTCAAGGTCAGTGGATCAAGGTGCATGCTTGAAGGGTATGTGAAGGACAATTACTATGGAAGGTTTGAGACTCGCAGCTATCACTGATGTCGAGAAAACCAAACTTCGACGTAAAATTTGTCAAAGTCAGTGGACCATGAAATATAGGTCAAGGTCAGCGGGTCAAGGTGCGTTCTTGAAGGGTATGTCAAGGACAATAACTATGCAAGGTTTGAGACTCGCAGCTATCACTGATGTCGAGAAAACCATACTTCGACGTAAAATTTGTCAAAGTCCGTGGACCATGAAATATGGGTCAAGGTCAGCGGGTCAAGGTGCATGCTTGAAGGGTATGTCAAGGACAATTATTATGCAAGGTTTGAGACTCGCAGCTATCATTGATGTCGAGAAAACCAAACTTCGACGTAAAACTTGTCAAAGTCAGTGGACCGTGAAATATGGGTCAAGATCAGCGGGTCAAGGTGCGTGCTTGAAGGGTATGTCAAGGACAATTACTATGCGAGGTTTGAGACTCGCAGCTATCATTGATGTAGAGAAAACCAAACTTTGACGTAAATGTTGACGGACGAACGAACGGACGAACGAACGTACGGACGGACAGAAATTTGGACTCCAATATCGCACCCTGCTATAAGCAGGTGCGATAATGACTTGCCTATATCAATACAAACTTGCATCCTGGATCTGTTCGCTGATGACGCTACACTTTCATGTTGCGATCCATCAATTTTAAACCTTTCAAAGAGTCTGAACACGGATTTGAAAAATTTCCAGGATTGGTGTATCAGAAATAACATGGTAGTAAATGTGCCAAAATTAAAACAAATGCCATGTTTATTGCATCCCGCATGGCAGCAAATAAAATTCTGGAAAATCATCCTGACCTAAATCTCTCAGATGAAACCATAAACATATCAACAGGTCAAAAACTTCTAGGTGTCCACACAGACAATACACTGTCATGGACTACACATGTTGAAAGCTCTATCAAACCAGAGTTCCAATGGTCCTGTAAACGCTCACCTGAGGTCAGGGATATATACCAATAACAATATATACCAGACAACCCCCTGTTTTTTTTTCATAAACATAAATCTTTTGTCCAGCAAGTTTCCTGCCATTAAATAACATTTTCCCTCTTTTCCTCATTCAAATGCATAGGCAAGCTAAGTTGACCTTGCAGAAAAATAGGTCAAGGTCATCCCAGGGTCATGATTTATATAAACATTGTAGAGCTCTATTCCCTAATGCTTCATGCCAAGTTTCAAAATCATAGGCCTTCTGGTTCTGGAGAAGATTTTTAAAGGTTTTGCTATTTATAGCCATGGTGGCTATCTTAGGCATATGACCTTGACCATTTATACAAACTTTCATTCACCCTTCCCTACAATGCTCCACATAAAGTTTGGATTTGATTGGCTAAGCGGTTTCAGAGAAGATGTTTGAATATACTGGTCATATACATGTATAGCCCCGGGGTAGGGGCAGATAACCCTTTAAGGACAAATTTATTTCATAAACATAAATTTTATGTCCATTTACACACTCCCAGCAAGTTTTCCCCATTTAGGTGACCTAAGTTGACCTTGCCATAAAATAGGTCAAGGTCATCCTAGGCTCATGATTTATATAAACTTTGTAGAGCTCCATTGCTTGATGCTTCATGCCAAGTTTCAAAATCATAGGCCTTCTAGTTCCAGTGAAGAAGATTTTAAAAGGTTTTTGCTATTTATAGCCATGGCGGCCATCTTGGTCATGTGACCTTAACTATTTATATAAACTTTCATTCTCCCTTCCTAAGAATGCTCCACATGGCTTTGTTTGGCCTAGCAGTTTCAGAGAAGAAGATCTTTGAATATTATGGTAATATACATGTATATTGCCCCAGGGTGAGTGCAAACCTGTACCTGGGGTCCAATTTTTCAGAATCATAAATCTTCTATCAACTTGCCCATTGCCATAAAGTTTTTCCCTTCAAATGACATTTGACAATTTTCCCCATTCAAATGCATGGGCAACCTATGTTGACCTTGCCGTAAAATAGGTCAAGGTCATCCCAGGGTCATGATTTATATAAAATTTGTAGAGTTCCTCCCCCTGATGCTTCAGGCCAAGTTTCAAAATCGTAGGCCTTCTGCTTCTGAAGTAGAAGATTTTTAAAGGTTATTGCTTTTTATAGCCATGGCGGCAATCTTGGTCGTGTGACCTTGACCATTTATATAAACTTAAGTTCCCCCATCCCAAAGGTACTACATATAAAATTTGGCTTTGATTGGTTGAGCTGTTACTGAGAAAATTAAGTTTTACATTTAATTTGTAAATGACCTTTGGCCAAGGTCAAGCAATGACCTTGACCTTAAACACTCACAACACTTCATTAGCTCAGCATGTTGTCTGTATCTACCAACTTTCAGGTCACAGGCTACAAAACTTCCTGAAAAATTCAATGTTTTCCATTGAAAAGCCTATGTAACCAAAATTGACCTTGCCATAGAATAGGTCAAGGTCAACCCAAGGTCATAATTTATATAAACTACGATTGGTCCTCTGGTTCCAGAGAAGAATTTTTTATGTTTTTTTACCATATATGGACATGGCGGCCATCTTGGTCATGTGACCTGGGCCATTTATATAAACTTTCGTTCCCCCTTCCTAAGGATGCTCCACATGAAGTTTGGCTTTGATTGATCAAGTGGTTTCAGAGGAGAAGATCTTTGAAATAGTGGACGATGCCACACGCCGGCGGACGGAGGCCGGAGCATGGCCATCCTATAAGCTCACATTTTGAGCCTTCGGCTCAGGTGTGCTAAAAATGCTAAAAATGCAACTCTTAACTACACTTGCTCAGTAGAATCAAGTGTTACCTGCCAATACAAACCAGAAAAGTTTTCTAAAGCCATATTAACATAAGGGCGCCGTATGAACGCCCTGAGGACGCCGTGGCAACGCGGTGAGAACTTCATCAACGCGCCATGAGCTCCGCGAGCACGCTGTGAGATCATAGTGCAAACGCCGTGGTAGCCTATGTTGTTTGCACAGAGATGGCACGGTGTCCATCACGATGTCACTGCGTCTACACCGCGCCGATTAGGTGTCATTTATTTTACTGTTTTCCTGTGGCGTTGGCTAGGCGCTGTCACGGCATTCGCGAGGCGCTGTCACAGCGTTTATTGCGCTTGCACGGGGCTTTCACTTACCGCGTCCAATGGTGTTTTTTTTCTGGTGAAAATAGATGAAAAAAGATATGCAAATTTTAAAAATGACAAAAGCAAACAAAACACTATTTAAATCAGATGCACATACATGTATAAGGATTTCTTTCAAAATGTCAGCTGGTTTATTACTTGTATATATGTAGGCGCAGCAGATAAAAATGGCTGTTGATGCTGCCAGCATAGTTCTGTAAAGAACTATGGGGGCAAAGAATGCTTTGGGTCTGGCCATGGTTGGAGGCAGCCAGAAGTTTTCAGCATAGTCATTTTCACAGACTGATGCCAGAGCTAAGAGGATATTCTTGTAAGCCAAAGTACAAATGACAGAGACTACGTTTCCAGGTGCCAGAACGCCGTGGAAGCGTATTAAAGCAAGCCCGAGAGTGATGACCACGTTCAGCACATTTCTTTCATGAAGCATGTATTCATAAGAACATTTCGACGTAACAGATATTCTCCATCATCCACTGAATTTTTGTTTGTTTGTTTGTTTGTTTGTTTCTGTCAGCGGTTTGTATTGTGGTTTAATATCCCTTTCAACAGTTTTGTCATGCCGGAACAGAACCATCGCTTCCTGGGTATTAACCTATGTTGAAAGAAATGTGCACAGAGCACAGGTTGGTTACGGAAGGCTTGCCCGAGAACAGTGCAAAATTATTCAAAATATGACGTGCCCTGGGTAGTGAAACCTAGGTTGCTATGGAGACCATTTTAATGAACACTGCGTAATATTTTATAAAAATTATTTTAAACAGGAAACAAAGAGACTTTGCTTCTTAATAATAATGCATCAAAGATTGGATAAATGCCGTATTATAAAATCAGCGACAAAAGTCTACGAACTTAAATCTTAACCCTCGTAAATGACATTTAGACAATTTTCCCCATTCAAATGCTTGGGCGACCTATGTTGACCTTGCCGTAAAATAGGTCAAGGTCATCACAGGGTAATGATTTATATAAACTTTGTACAGCTCTTTCCCCTGACCTGGACCATTTATATGAACTTTCGTTCCCCCTTCCTAAGAGACATCCACATGAAGTTTGGCCAAGCTGTTTCAGAGAAGAAGATCTTTGAAATTGTGGACAGACATGCACGACTGACGGATGATAGACGGAGCATGGCCATCCTTCGGCTCAGGTGAGCTAAAAATAATGAATGATTTTCTGTCGTACCTGCTAAGGTTACATTAGTCTCGCTGTTGCCGAGAAATTCTTTAAGAGCATCATCATCTTCCTCAATCTCAACATCAGCTAGATCCAATTTCTTCTCACTCTCTGCTGTACTAGGTAACCCTGTAATATAGTGGACAGTTTATCAATTTGTTTTATAATAACATCAGTATAGTTGGATTTCTTCTCACTTTCTAGAGTTCTATGTAAGCTTGCATTTGAGCATCTCAATCGAGCTGTATTGCAAGAAATGTATAACAAGGTCAATTACAGTCCTAGCTGAACGACCACAGATGATGGTTAGATATATTTATTTGTAATCTAAAATCCAAGCAAACAATATTTCAGTTATGTCACCAATTACTGGGTCTATCAACTCTATAAAATTGTTAATGTGTCTTCACTCTTGCACAAGGACAACCATCCCCCATGATCTTATATGCTAGAGTTTGACACAACAACAACTAGGCAAAATCTTAAGTGCTCCCTTAAGATTGCTAAATCTACTGATAATCATGATAATTGTGGAATTTCTATTTGATCGGCAAAGTTCAAATCTGTCACGATAAACCACCATGGAAACAACTACATGTGATATTTACCCTTTTATATAGTAAAAACAGGTTTGAGAGGATAAAGGTAATAAGAGGTGTCACAGGACTGCGCGCTCGACTGCTTCTGACCTTTGTCAAACATAAGGCCAAACTTGACCTGTAACCCAAAGCATAATGCTCATACATCTTTTTGCCTTGATTGTATAAGGCAAAATCACTGAACCATGACCGTTAACTATAACTACGCAAGGTTTAAAGGTCTCACTCAGTGTGAAAGAAGTATGTTCTTATACCAACTGAGTGCTGGGATACAAGGCAAAATCACTGAACCATGAAATAAGGTCACACTAACCTATAAATACTTTAGAGTGAAAGGTCTAGTCATACTTACTCATGTGAAAGAAATATGATCATACACCCATTGAGTGTTGTGATATAAAGCAAAATCACTGAACCATGAAATTAGGTCATAGAGATCTATAAGTATGCTTAGGTTAAAGGTCGGGCCAAACTCATTTGTAATCTGGAAGAAGTATGAAAAAATACCAACTGAGTGTTGAGATATAAGGCAAAATCACTGAACCATAAAATTAGGGAACAGTGACCTAGGAATACTTTAGGGTCAAAGGTCATGTCATACGCAAATATTTCGTGAAAGAAGTATGTTCGAATACCAACTGAGAGCCGAGATATAAGACAAAAATCACTGAACCGTGAAATAAGGTCACCGTGACCTATAAGTACTTTGAGGTCAAAGGTCTGGTCATACTCATTCATAATCTGAAAGAAGTATGAAAATATACCAACTGAGTGTCAAGATATAAGGCAAAATCACCGAACCGTGAAATTAGGTCACAGTGACCTAGGACTACTTTAGGGTCAAAGGTCTTGTCATATGCAAACATAGTGTGAAAGAAATATGTTCATAAACAAATTGAGTGCCGAGATATAAGGCAAAATCACTGAACCATGAAATTAGGTCACAGCGACATATAAGTACTTTGAGGTCAAAGGTCTGGTCATACTCATTCATAATCTGAAAGAATATCAACTGAGTGTCAAGATATGAGGCAAAAACCACTGAACCATGAAATTAGGCCACAGTGACCTAGAACTACTTTAGGGTCACAGATTTTGTCATACACAAACATACTGTGAAAGAAATATGTTCATATTCCAATTGAGTGTCGAGATATAAGGCAAAACCACTGAACCGTGAAATTACCTCACAATGACCTTGGACTACATTGGGGTCAAAGGTCTTGTCATACGCAGGGCCGTCGTCAGCTTTTGAAAAGTGGTCCGGCCATGAAATATTAAAGACGTTTTACTCGTGCCTTCGGCACGAGTTGGGGGACAGCACGAGAGGGGGTATTCCCCATCTCGTAAGGGGGGTTCGGGGGATCTCCCCCGAGAAAATTTTATATTTCCGGACGTCCGTTCAGACGATTTTAATGCACTCTGGGACAATTTTTTGCCCTTGAAGCGCTGCTGATTTTATAGGTTTCATTGTGATAAAGCCATGTCCTGGTCGAAAACCATGAAGTCTGAAAGCTCCTTTTCACAGGATTTGCCTTGCCGAAGGAACGCTGAGGGAATATGAAAGACGTCGGTTGATTAGGAACCGGCCGTATATCCATGATGGAAGAATAACATGAACGTTTTAACAAACTTTGGAATATGAAGAAAATAATGTTTACGAAAATTTTATAAGTAAACAATTTTTCGCCATGTTGTTTGATAATACTTAATACAATAATTATAAACAGTGATTGGGTAATTGTGAAATTATGTTTAAGTTAGTATTTTCAACTGTGAAATAGGCCTACTCTCTTCACTTTTTTAAATTGTTTAAGATCACAGAGAATCTGTTTTATTCACTTTGAATTTAAGAACACTCTCATGCACGATAATCCGTCACAATCCAATAATGACAATACCTGTCTTTAATACAGGTGTCATTTTCATGATTGTTTTTATAACGACTGTCTTTCACACCCTCGGGCAGATTGACCAAGTACGCTTAGTATCAATTGGGCCATCACACTACAAAAAATTCGGCCGATTAATCGAAAATTGTGGTCAGGCCGAAACCATTTTCGGCCAAAAAAGTGGTCCGGCCATGGCCGGACCGGCCAAACCGCCGACGACGGCCTTGATACGCAAACACAGTGTGAAAGAAGTATGTTCATAAACCAATTGAGTGTCAAGATATAAGGCAAAATCACTGAACCATGAAATTAGGTCACAGTGACCTATAAGTATATTGGGGTCAAAGGTCTGGTCATACTCACTCATAATCTAAAAGAAGTACGAAAATATACTAATTGCGTGTCAAGATATAAGGCAAAATCATTGGACCATGGAAGGTAGGTCAACCCACCCTTACCGTGATAACACACAAGTCAGTGTAACAAAGTAAGAAGATGAATGACCAACCATCTTCCTAAGTTGTTTCTATTTCAAAATGAAAAGAAAAAAAATATTTCAGGGAATTCTAGATTTTGACCTCTAGCCCCATCCCCCTGATTCCGACCCAGAGGTCCGATGTCATGGAACCTAAAGTGTATGAAGTATGAATGCTTTATGATAAGTTGTTTTCAAGATATGCACTCTTTGTAAAATTTACACAGCAGTACATCCTTTTTTTACAGTGTTCTAGTTTTTAACCTCTAGCACCACCCCCAGGCATGGACCCAGGGATCCGATGACATGAAACGAAACTCAACCCCACAGGGTACCTATGGTCTAAAGCCCTCTGATAAAAAGTTTTCAAGATAAAGACTTCTAGAATACTATATCATATAAAAGCCATTATTAATGGTGTTCTAGATTTTAACATGGGATCCGATGCCATGGAATGAAAGCCAACCCTACAGGGTATCAATGATTTAAGTATCAATACTTTCTAATGAGTGGTTGTCAAGATATGGACTTTTAGAAAACTGTACCTCAGAAAAAGCCATTTTTGAAGGTGTTCTAGAATTTAACCTCCAGCCCCACCCCCTGGCCTGGACCCAGGGGCCTGATGCCATGGTCTAAAACCTAACCCTATAGGGCATCTATGGTCCAAGTATGAATGCTTTCTGATAAGTGGTTTCTGATAAGTGTGACGCGCACAGGAACAAGCACACGTACGGGAATGCGCATGCGCACAGGAACGTGGACGACCGGGGTGACTGCAATAGCTCTATGCACTTCGTGCAGTCAAGCTAAAAATTAACCAGAGGATCATTGGTCCTGAGAACGCTCACCTGAAGCCTGATCTAGGAGCATTAAGTCATCATGAAATAACCTTGACCCTAAATACTCACATACCTTTATTGACTTCATAAGTTGTCTGCAACTGCTAACTTTCAGGTCTCAGGCTGCAATAGTTTCCAAAGCCAGTGATTTCTGAGAAAACCATTATCTTAATTTTGACATTTAAATAACCTTGGGTCAAGGTCAAGAAATGACCTTGACCTTAATCAATTACATACCTTCATTGACTCCATTAGTTGTCTGCATCTAGCAACTTTCAGGTCACAGGCTGCAACAGTTTCCAAAATATCGCCTTTTTCCATGTAAAAGCCTACGTTTACAAAATTGACCTTGCCATAAAATAGGTCGAGATCATTCCAGGCTCATCATTTGATCAAACTATGATGGGCTGGAGTCCTTGATGCTACATAACAAGTTTCATAGAAATAGACCGATCGGTTCTGGCGAAGAAGATTTTTAAGGGTTTTTACCATATATGGGCATGGCGGCCATCTTGATCATGTAACACGGTGGGTAATCGACATATTTGGAGCCACTGGCTCCGCACGTAAAATATTATGTTAGACTTCCGGGTCATGTGCGGCTCCAAAGTTATTTATGCTAAGTTTAGGGTTTAGGTCAACACGGAAAGGTAGGTGCTCGGTATTTTCATTTTTCTTCTTCTTTGAATGACTTTTTCTAGAAAAATGGAAT
The DNA here is from genome assembly GCA_964017185.1 of Rugalucina vietnamica. Lineage (NCBI taxonomy): Eukaryota > Metazoa > Mollusca > Bivalvia > Lucinida > Lucinidae > Rugalucina > Rugalucina vietnamica. The sequence goes on from OZ024877.1 coordinate 37,754,549, forward strand.
GCAATTGGACCTCTACGATAATTTCCCATTGATAAACGCATAGGACACTGAGCAAAACCTCGAAATTGTCTTTGGAGCACTTTTTTCCCCCCAGATCAACACTACGGAAAACAAAATGAGCCGGGTGATATTTTCCTGTAAAAAGGTACAAGTAGGCAAAGATCAGGAAAAGGCGCAATCAGAAAAAGATTCCCACTCCAAAAACCGAGGTGGGGAAAAAACCAGACTAACAATCAGGTACTTATACCATGAAACATATCGTAAGCCGAATGAGCAGCTATTTTCCCAATAGGTGGCCACTCAGTTACCTTAACTTAACTAAAAATATGAAAACATACATAAGGTGCCAACAGCACAAAAAAAATTAAACACCAATCCATAAAACAAAAAGAACCACCACAGAAGTATCGCCTTGGAACGATCAGTAACACAAAGTTACTGGCGGGCTTAAACCGGTTTTACATGGCCATAACCTCACCCTCAGCTTCTGCAGTGGTTCATAACATTTAGTTAGTTCTTCGGTCCTTGTGGTGAATCTCTAACTAGTCAATGAATCATCAAGAACAAACAAATAAATCATAATAAACATCCTGATGAATCAAAAACCACAACTCACAGATTGAGTAAGCTGCCTGACGATGGAGATCCCTGGGCGCCGTATAACTTACTAACTCCGGAGCAAAAGAAAAACACCAGTTGGACCCCGGTGGGCCAAGCAACAGACAAGAAGCTCCGGCCCCAACCAACTAAAATGAATAGCTTTAAGTCAGGGCCATCATAGAGTCTGACACCCGACCCACCGGCGTGCAATTAAAGAAGGCAGCATAGTTATTATCCATGATTGGGTTAAAAACTAAGCATGCAGACTGTCGTATAACATTCAAGTTATATCCTATACGTCTGTAACATGTTATGATTTTTCTGAACTGAAAAGAAAAATAATTAATTCCTATAAGTTTTTTGAAAACCAAGTCACCATAAAATTCAGGTTCCGAAAGGCCCTGACTTAAAAGCGTCTTTAACCCAACATTATATTTGGAAATCCATTCATAGTGTCTACGATAAAATTTAGAAAGGTTTTTCGAAGTTTATGATACCGATATCCCTGTTGGAGAAGTTTTGCCGTTAAACATTTATTTCGAGCGTTGAAGTCTGTAACATGATTGCAGACTCTAGCAAACCTAATAAGTTGCGAAATGCATACACCATAAGAAGCACGACGAGGAACGTCACCATCCAAAAAAGGAAAATTTACTATATCAAAATCAAAGTCATCATGCTTATTATCATAAATTTTAGAAGAAACAAATCCATTTGCAACAGAAATATGTAGATCTAAAAAGGGGGCTTCGGTATCTGAGATATTGGCTTTGTTCAATTGAAGTTCAGGGGGATAAATTTGATTGACCATACCTTTAAAACAAGGGTTGTCAATGTTCAAAAGGTCATCGAGGTACCTAGATGTGGAATTAAAAGCCTCGATAACATCAGCTTGATTATCATGGTTAAGAGAATCCATGAAATCTCTTTCGTAGCAGTATAAAAATAAATCAGCTACAAGAGGTGCGCAATTTGTACCCATCGGAATTCCAACAATTTGTCTGTATAACTTGGTCCCAAATCTAATATAAATATTATCAAGGAGATAGGACAAGGCATCGCACACATTCTGACATGACCAAAGTGTATACCGACTTTGGTCAAAGGAAGTGAAAAAAGCCTTTCTGTCATTACATGCCAAATAAAGTGAACCATAGTTTTTTAATGCCCTTTTGAAGGTCCACTCTATCAAATCCAGAAGTTTTTCTTTTATTAGATTATGTGGTAATGATGTATACAGAGTAGAAAAATCATATGTGGACAAGCTTGTGGCACGAAACCCTCTACACTTCAATTTACTGAGCACCTCACCAGAATCTTTTATTGACCAAAACCAATTTTTATTTGAAGTTTCATACACTGTCTCACATATCTTATAACATGAGATTTGATAGCAGTAAGACAGGAAGTTAATAATTTAGAAAGTTCAGTGGTAGTACAAGAGCTAGAATTTGCAATAAATCTAGCTTTGTATGGTCTTTTGTGAAGCTTAGGTAACCAATACATCGTAGGAAGTTTGTCTTGGCCTTCATTGACACAAACAGAAAACTTAACAGGTAAATCGTTTAAGTGGGCATTAACTACAGACACTTCATCAGTATCTGTCTCAAGATAAGCCCTGGTACCATCAAGCTCCTGTTTTAAGGTGTTAACGTAGTGAAGCCTACAAACGACAACAACATTGTTTGCTGCTTTGTCTGCCAGAACCAAGACATACTTTCTATGAAATGAGAATAATTTTATTTACAGTTTATACACATTTTGTTTTATCTCTCTTTTTCTCAGGTTCATGTTTATATATTGTTTAAGGTTTTCTATAATATTGATAAGTTCTTTTAGGCCCAATAGGCATCTTGATCAGATTAACATAGTTAAATATGGTGACTGCACCTGCATCACACCTGCATCACACCTGCATCAAGTTGGATAGCCTCTTAGTGGTGGTATGTAAGTAGGATTCTACTTCAATAGTTTCTGTTATGTAATTATCTATAATTGTCTGGCTAGTGCAATGCTGATTCTACATCAAACAAGTTCTGTTATGTAATTACTTATAACTGTCTGGCTTAAAGTGGGTGTGTATCCAGTTTTTAACTGATAAGCAGTTCTTCCTTCAGTGTTCAAATTGCAGCTGTTTGATAAACATGTCTGTTTAAGCTATTATTATTCATGTGGAATTATTTAGGAGTGAATTATTCTAGGAATAAAATAACTTTTACTTCTAATATTAATAATTTAGTCCTAAGATGGGATGAATAATTTTCATTATAGAGTTACATAATAAACTGTGTTGTAATGATAATTGAGAAATTGAATTTATATTATAAGAAGTGTTATACTAATCATGGATTCATTTGAATGTCGGGAATTTATCCAATGTGGACGCCAACAATAGAGTGACTGTGTAACTCTTTCTGTACTTTCATACAGGCGATCTAATAACTGTTGGAAATTGCTTAAAAAATTTTAATATTCAGAAATTTATGTTCAAAATAGATATTGAAAATAAACATATAGTTAAAAGATGTGCTGACAGAAATCAACAGAAGAACTTATCATCAACCTAAGATTCATAGCAAGACAACTGAGCAGAGCTCTAAATTTATACTACAGCTATGCATGGCAGAAGAAAATCACTATTCTTTGGATACCTATGCGGCAAAGAATGGTTAATTCAGTATTATTACATTCCAAAGCATTAACAGTATGAAGTTGTTGTGAAACATACCAATATATATACATTCATGTCATAAAGATTGAATCAACAGTGCCAGTGCCACATGCAGGCACTCAGGTCTACAACTAGCCGGTACAGATTGGTTTAATTTCCATGCAGTCACAGCATTCAAGTCTTCGTGGTGGAATCAAGTGTCAAAATATATAGTGTCATTATGTGTTTTCAAAGTGTTGTGTTTATATAAAAGCAGAGCATTTTTTTTATTATTATTATTATTATTATTATTCAGCAGATATATCTATTCTGTGTAGTGTGTTTAAAGGAAGGAATCCTTCTTGTGTCAGCATCGTAAGGTCCGTGTTTTTCTCTATTAAAGTGGTAAAATGTATTCCTTTGGTGGATGGTGGAATAAGTTTAGTTTTTAAGGCGTTTAAAAGTATTCGTTTGGTGGAATAAGTTTATTCCTTAAGGGTTTAAAAGTATTCTTTTGGTGGAATAAGTTTAGTTCAATTCCTTTGGTGGAGTTTAAAAGAGTAAGAGAAAGTGTATAGCATCTGTGAAAAGTTAGTGTCAGTGTTCTTCATCAATATCAGTGGTGTGGAAAGCTATGCTTTCAGAAAGCAGAGTATTTGTGTTATAGTAATTCAGCAAGGAAATATATTCTAGCAGTAATGAGCCAGTGTCACCAATCATGTTCCGTGGCTGCAAAAGCAGAAAGAAGGTTGTATTGCCAAATACGCATTGATTTGCTGGTTCCCAATTTTCTGATTTTCGATTTTCAGGGACAGGCAATAACTGGGATGGACCCTCTCAGTGCGTCAATTGGGCAGTGTTAGATGCACCTTCAAATATTGTCCGTTGGCTGGCTGAGGGGGTTTTGCTGGTTGCTTAGTTGCTTGTATGTTTATTGTTTGTTTGCTGTAAGCCTGCAAATGAGTGTGTATATGGTTATTTTATTAAGAATCGAGTATACATGTAATAAGATATAGTTTATTTGGATAGCTCATCAAGCCTCCAAAGAACCGATTCAGTCATAGAAATGTTTAGATGTTACATATCAAATTGCATGTGAAGAAATGTTGGTAGAATGTATCATAGATAATGATCAGAATAGCTATTTTGTCAGTCTGGAGAAGTGTTTCAGTCAAACAATCTTTATCACAGGTAGAAATTTATTTTCTTGTGTGTTGGATGAAGTAAGAAGTTAAACTAAAGATGACTTCATTCAGTTGACAATGCAATTGGTCTATTTCTTAATACTATCACTGGCGACGATTCTAATACTGCTGGAAATACATGTGGGGTCTCTAATTAAGACATTCAGCTGTCATGTTCTGAATATCATGTTTGCAATTTTAGTAAGTAAGTAAGTAAGTAAGTAAGTAAGTAAGTTAGCAAGTAAGTAAGTAATATAGTAGGTAAATAAGTAAGTAAAGACTTTATTTCTTTTAGGGTAACAACATTTAACATTTACGAAATTTCAGTGCTTGATCTAATGTCTTGACACCATACTGGTTTACACCCTTTGAAGAAGGGAACAGCATAAATTTGCTATATTTATGGCTGAACCAATATCAGACTGCCGAAGCTCATGAACATTCCAGGCTTAATTTGCATTCCTGACTGTTACCAATTTTCAAGAATTGTCTCTGAGGTTTCATGACCCTTATTCTGCACATCTTCACATCTCGCCTATGTCTAAACTCCAAATAGTCTGATAGTCTGAATCATGCTCCATTTCATGTTGTTCGCACTAAGAGATAGCACCGTTCATGCCTCACTTTTACGACTCTGGCTTGAATATAATCTGCACCATTTCATGCCGGATGTCTAGGATGTATACAGCACAGCTTATTACCTATAAATGATCCTAACTAAGCCATGGTTTCTTCACACATTCTACAGCATTGTGTCTCAAGTGCATAAAAAATTCTATTTCATGCTCAAAGTACACTGATCAGTTATGAGATAGCACCGTTCATGCCTGAATCTCAAGCCTCTGTGTGGAAAATTTGCACCATTCATGCCTGAATCTATGAAGGTGAGACAGCTCTAATCTTGCCTGATACTCACATTCCATAAAGACAGCACCGTTCATGCCTGATGAATTTTAGACCTCAAGAGGTATGACCCCATTTCATGCTCCGTTTCATGCCTGATTAGGCTCGAGATAGCACCGTTCATGCCTCAAGTCTCAGCCTCTGGGTGGAATCCTATCTGCACCGTTTCATGCCTGAATCCAAGGCTCCAAGGCACTTCATGCCCGACGCTTGGCCTTTGGTCATGAGACGCACCGTTCATGCCTCATGTCTCAGATCCATTATATTCCCCCAGTAACATGTCAAGAGACATAGCCCATCATGCCTGAAGTCTCCTCTGACATTTTTCATACTCAAGAGATAGCCCGTCATGCCTCATATTCTCCTCTGACTTTCAGGGGTCATACCTATCAAGAGATTGCACTTTCATGCCTCAAATCTCTGATTTTCATTCAATCCAAACTTATTTCATGCTTCCTCTCAGGGCTTCATACATTCTTCATTGGCTGGTTAGGATCATGGGCCGATGAAACACCTCAGGACAAACCTACTACAGTATAATGAATTTGAACCTACAGCTTGGGTGTGCAATCTCATGAGTTTGGGGAAGTCTCAGATAAGCAAACAATGCATAGATATTTAGAGTGTCTAAGTTCTGGTCATGGCAGGTATCAGCATGTCTAATATTTGACATTTAGAGATCACATGCACAATCTTGTAGAAGTTTAGAATCATTTTCAATTGAAGACCATGGAGTTTTCATGATAACTGGTCGTACATGTACCACATTTCCTACCCTTTAACCAGATGCATTGACTTAGATCAGATATGTAATCTTCAATTTCAGGTTTATAGTTGGGCTATATACATATTTTTATATGATGTACAATAGGTTATACAGGGGCAGGTTATGATGGTGTTAGGTTTGACTTTCTTATGTTATCTTTTCTTACGACAATAGGTGCACCTTCAGCTGTTCAAACATAGTAATAGATGTTAAACACATGGTGGAATCAAACCGAAACCATCTAGTCAAAAGGAATTAAAGGCAGCCTTCTTTATTTGTCATCTTAAGATGCATCTTAAGTTAAGTTTAAGACTGTGTAGGGTCCCACCAATGGCTAGCCATACCAAGCTCAGTTACTTGCACTATGTTCTTTACAAATAATGAATATAGTTTATTTCATAATTCACATATTAAGTAAGTAAGCGAGTAATTTGCTTGACCTGCTTTAGTGTTGTGTTATAATATTGTCTCATATCCGCACCATGATATCCTACTTCTACTGGTGCCAGGTTAGGGTAAATATACAAGGAAACATCGAAAAAAAAAAAAAAATTGTTGACAACCACGTTAAATCACATCACCTAACATTAGGATCAAACAGCTTATGAGTGGATCGAACAGAGGACCCTTTAATAAGGTAGTGGATTTTGTCTTTAAAAATTGCCTCTATTTGATAGTCATCAACCTTTCAAAGTGTGTACACTGAGGATTTACATCCCATCCTCAGCTAGAGTAATGTCCTGCTTGAACCTTGTTAACAATTTGTTCTCATGTCTCGTCTGGATAACACAAAGTTAGGGTTGGCTCCTGCCAACATGACTGGGATGTTAAACAACAAAACAGCAAACAAAGAAATTGCGCTTTTACTTCAGAACTTTGTTTCAAACTTATAATTTAGTTTATTAGGGACAATGATTTCTGTCTTCACTGTCATAGTTATATTGGTACATCAGTATAATGATTTGTTTCCCATTACTGGCAGTAAGACCACGGTTTCCACGAATTTTTCTCCAAAAGGAGTTTTTTGTATGTGGTTTTAGCCCAGGCTTTTCTGCCTTATAATGGGTCACAAGAGGAGACCAAATTTTGCTTTCATTGTTTTCTTTCAGTTTTGTATAAATTGGTATAGAATTGGAAGAACACAATGAGTAGCTGGTCTGAAATTTATTACAAATCTTACATGCATTATCTATTACACTAAGTTACTCAACTATTCATTATTGCAATCATGGCTCTAATTTTTTGGGGGCCTCACTTGCTACCGCAAGTTCGTTTGGCCTTCTTTACCCCCAAAATATCATGCTTTATCAAGCAAGTAGGCAAAAGTCAGGCTAACCTGAGTATGGGATCTACCTAACTTAGCATTAGCAATGTTCATATCACGTTTATTCTTTCTGTTCAACAATTCAGTACTATGTCTGAGACTGCAATTCAGAGTCGAGCTTTTATTCAAAAGGCAAGCAAGCATTACAATCCAAGTCAAGGTGACCTATTCACTCTTGTTCATACTTCAGACAACACCATGATGGGCATAATTCTTATGCTTGGAAAGACCACTCTTCATACACCGTTTCCATGCTTGCTACAGCCTTAAGGTGGAATCGATACACTGATTCTGACCTGCATACACAGTTTTGGTAGTCCGACTATATAGGGTTGATCCCCAGGTTAGCCAAAGCAACTCAAGATAGTGGAAGTGAGCTGCCCCCAAGAAAGAGCCAAAGTTGTTAGCTTTTTATTTTATGTAATTTGTAGAAAATTATTTAGATTGTGTTTCATGTGTTAAGTTTTAAGCATTAGAAATTATGGTTAGTACATTATGTTAATTATATAAATAAACTATGTCTAAATTTATCAACTTGTTATTGTGTATAAAATGAGAATAATTTTATTTACAGTTTATACACATTTTGTTTTATCTCTCTTTTTCTCAGGTTCATGTTTATATATTGTTTAAGGTTTTCTATAATATTGATAAGTTCTTTTAGGCCCAATAGGCATCTTGATCAGATTAACATAGTTAAATATGGTGACTGCACCTGCATCACACCTGCATCACACCTGCATCAAGTTGGATAGCCTCTTAGTGGTGGTATGTAATTAGGATTCTACTTCAATAGTTTCTGTTATGTAATTATCTATAATTGTCTGGCCAGTGCAATGCTGATTCTACATCAAACAAGTTCTGTTATGTAATTACTTATAACTGTCTGGCTTAAAGTGGGTGTGTATCCAGTTTTTAACTGATAAGCAGTTCTTCCTTCAGTGTTCAAATTGCAGCTGTTTGATAAACATGTCTGTTTAAGCTATCCCACCTGCCATCCCCAGCACCTCCAGTAGGTATAAAGTTTATACATGAATTTCTGTCTGGCGTCTTAAATTTCAATTATGAGATATCTTTATTTTGCCTTTAGTAATTTATAGATCTGTAAATTTAAGCAAACTCTGATTCAGTCTTTGGGGTAGATTTCTTCTATCATCCGCCAGCCTTCTTTACCCCCAAAATATCATGCTTTATCAAGCAAGTAGGCAAAAGTCAGGCTAACCTGAGTATGGGATCTACCTAACTTAGCATTAGCAATGTTCATATCACGTTTATTCTTTCTGTTCAACAATTCAGTAACCATGTCTGAGACTGCAATTCAGAGTCAAGCTTTTATTCAAAAGGCAAGCAAGCATTACAATCCAAGTCAAGGTGACCTATTCACTCTTGTTCATACTTCAGACAACACCATGATGGGCATAATTCTTATGCTTGGAAAGACCACTCTTCATACACCGTTTCCATGCTTGCTACAGCCTTAAGGTGGAATCGATACACTGATTCTGACCTGCATACACAGTTTTGGTAGTCCGACTATATAGGGTTGATCCCCAGGTTAGCCAAAGCAACTCAAGATAGTGGAAGTGAGCTACCCCCAAGAAAGAGCCAAAGTTGTTAGCTTTTTATTTTATGTAATTTGTAGAAAATTATTTAGATTGTGTTTCATGTGTTAAGTTTTAAGCATTAGAAATTATGGTTAGTACATTATGTTAATTATATAAATAAACTGTCTTTATCAACTTGTTATTGTGTATAAAATTCTTGGATACTCTGCTTCAAATGCCTAAATGACGATTTGGGTTTAGGAGGTAAAAGATTAGTATTTTGTGAATAAAACTTAATACGTTTATCCACGATAGTGAAGATACTTCTTTTCCATTCTTTAAGAGTATTATCCTCAACACTCTCTCGTTTACACCATCGATTACCGAAATCATTTAATGCAGATGCAATCTCCTCTCTACATTTGTCGAAATTAATGTAGGAAGGGAATCTATATTTCGGACCTTTAGAAACAATTTTGCAAATTCTAGAATCCGAAATTATTTTTAAATTTCCAGTAACTACATGTATATGTCCGGCTGGTTGATAAAGATATTTTGAATCTTTACAATCTCAAGACTTAGGAGTATTAGCATGGATATCAAGATCAGAAACAAGTTTATTGAAATTAAAAATAGTATTTCTGATTGGTTTGTTATATTTGTAACAAATAATAGGAGGTTCTGAATTTTGGAAGTAGGTAGGTATAGACTGTATCACTGATTTATCCTGGAATATGCTTGGCAAATCAATCAATTCCTTTATTAATGAAAGGAATTTTAATAAAACTTCTAATGTGATTAGATTCGGAATCGATAAATGGACGAAGAGCATGCTGAGTATAACATCTTGTTAACAGTGCAGCGTCATACATTTGATGATTTCTATCGTAAAATCTATTAGACTCTGTGTCCAAGGAATGTAATGCAGCAATAGGTAGAGAACTAAGATAAGACAGCATTGGATGTCGACCGTGAATCCTTAGTTTAACAGCTAAATCATTAAGAGAAATGTTCAATTTCAATGCAGCGCACCATTTACGTTTGTCATTACCATTTTTCCGTATACCATGAGATCTAGATTTACGTTTACGGGACTCTGAGAGTGTAAGTACATCAAAATCGGGCATTTTGGAATTTGCCTTCATGGTAAATGTTGTCGTTAAATCCCAGTGGAAAGGGTGTTTGCAGTAATTTTATCCATTAATCGTTTGATGTTTTTGAATCTAACTGAAGAATTTTCATCATATGGGATTTTCTCCACTGGTTGAACTATAACATCATTGGGAGAATGACCAGTGCGCTTAAAATGCTGGTACAGAAAGGTATCATTATTTTTTGGCTTTCTGATTCTACGATAGTGCTCACCAAATCGTTTTTGCCAAGTTCGACAAGTTTGTCCAACATATTGCAGCCTACAATTATTTGTATTTCAAGTAAGAACATATACAAGATCCATTGATTTTCAGTCTAAATCAGAATCATTAACCACTGAAAACGTCCTACCATTCACAGATGAAGTGATAGTAGTCTTAGAGCATAAATGATTGCAACAGTTGCACTTCTTGGCATTGCACTTAGAAATACTAGGGTACATTCCAGGTCTCTTGAACAGATTAATAACAGAGATAACCTAATCTGAAGATTATTACGAAACATATTTGAATTAGAAGCTCCGTGTAGATTAACAGTAGATGCCGAAAATAAATTAAGAGGTGTCACCCTAACAGTAGGTAATAAATTTTGAAAATTGTTAGTTGAATGAAGAATCCGTACAGTAGACACGGCATGCAACCTTAATGAGTGTAGGACATGTCCCCCCCCCACCCCCCCGGACATTTGCCCCCTGCCCAAAAATGGCATGTAAGGACATTTGCCCCCTAACTGATTGACAGTGTTGGACATTTGCCCCCTCATCAATGTGCATACCTAGGACATTTGCCCCCTCCCCTTTAACACCTGATCAATGAATTTAAAGCTTGATGTACAATTATTAGGTCAAGTGCAATTTTCACTGACAAGTTATCAAATTAAAATCATACATTTTAAGTGAGTGGTGTTAATAACAGTGAGTCCTAATAATATAATATTCTCTAATTACAAAACAATTTTAATCAGCATGACATATAGTACTAAACTTCATTGTAAAATACTAATTACATGTATAAACATTACAATTCTAAAAAGGCAATAGGCAATGTTAAGCCTGATAAGGTTTATGAATCAGCTTGGTACTCAAACAGTGTAATTGATCTTGCAATTCTGTGACAAAAGCTCTGAGAGAATGTTACTGTCTGTGTGTCCATCCCCTGGCTAGGGCGAGGGGGGCAAATGTCCATCTTCATACATTTCATGAAGGGGCAAATGTCCACACCCTTAGATGAGTTAGGGGGCAAATGTCCTTACATGCCATTTTTGGGCAGGGGGCAAATGTCCGAGGGGGCACATGTCCGTCCCCCGGACATTTGCCCCCTGCCCAAAAATGGCATGTAAGGACATTTGCCCCCTAACTGATTGACAGTGTTGGACATTTGCCCCCTCATCAATGTGCATACCTAGGACATTTGCCCCCTCCCCTTTAACACCTGATCAATGAATCTAAAGCTTGATGTACAATCATTAGGTCAAGTGCAATTTTCACTGACAAGTTATCAAATTAAAATCATACATTTAAGTGAGTGGTGTTAATAACAGTGAGTCCTAATAATATAATATTCTCTAATTACAAAACAATTTTAATCAGCATGACGTATAGTACTAAACTTCATTGTAAAATACTAATTACATGTATAAACATTATTACAATTCTAAAAAGGCAATAGGCAATGTTAAGCCTGATAAGGTTTATGAATCAGCTTGGTACTCAAACAGTGTAATTGATCTTGCAATTCTGTGACAAAAGCTCTGAGAGAATGTTACTGTCTGTATGTCCATCCCCTGGCTAGGGCGAGGGGGGCAAATGTCCATCTTCATACATTTCATGAAGGGGCAAATGTCCACACCCTTAGATGAGTTAGGGGGCAAATGTCCTTACATGCCATTTTTGGGCAGGGGGCAAATGTCCGAGGGGGCACATGTCCGTCCCCCACCTTAATTCCTAATCTTTTTGTGATAGTCATAGTTGGGAGTATTGTGTTGATACTGCCAAAAGTAGCGCGACACTCATACCGGTTATAGAATAAATAATGCACTTAATCGTAATGCAAAATCTTTCGAATGAAAGAAAAAAGGTATAACCGAAGCCCACATCTCAGGTCCATGTCTAATACAAGTCCATGGATAGAAACGTAAGAAAAGTATGCATTTTGAACCCTTTGACTAGGTGTTGCTGTTTTAAGTATAGCTGGGTGATCATTTAACAATCACAATGTCCCCCGACATGATCACAGAAAAATTGCTGAAAGAAAGTTCCGCTCCGATTTAACGCGATTTATCACGCCCTCTATCGGCAGGCAGAGCCTCCATGAGGGCGTGATCACCTACCTATCAAAAACCGCTTCACGTTCTTAAAAAATTTAGAGGGCCAATCAGAGAGCAGAATTCCCATTTCACCCATAATGCAACGCATTGTTTACATTTTATTGGTTTTCCAAATTCACGAGTATCGAAAAAATACAGGTAAAAATGACAAGGGAGTGGGAAAATGTGTTAAGTTTATGATATTTTGTATTTCAAATAAATAATTATTCTTAAAATATTTTGTATATAAATGTTTTTCCCATGATGCACGCGTGATCTCGAGAGAATACCCTTCCCACAATGCACAGCGATGACGTCATTCGTGAAGAGAAAAATTAAGTGACGGGTCCAGGCGTCTATGGAGGACAGACAGGACGTAATTAGATGACTGGATCATCCGGGTTAGCTCCGATTATGTATGATGGATCTGATTATGTAGGGTGGTTATGATTATGTACGTTGGCTCTGAAGTTGTTGACAAACGCCTTTTCTGTTGGTCGGTATGCTTATTATAAAACTCACAAAGTTAAAAAAAAATGTTTTTTAAATTTCTGCTGTTTTTAAATTTCTACAAACTATAAGTTACATTTCTTCTTGTCAATGTCCGATGTAAACGAGTTTATGAGTGTAGGACAAAATCCCCCAATCCCCCCCACCCCCCGACAGAATCCCCCCACTCTTTTTTGTTGACTAGGACAGAATCCCCCCCCCCCAAGTATATCTTGCAAATAGGACAGAATCCCCCCTCCCAGACAGAATCTCCATAATCAAATTGTAACATTTAAAACTAAATGTCAACTATTTTTGCATCAAATTAGGGTGTTTTTATAGCCTCAACCGTTCAATGTACTTTTCTATAGCTATAACTAATGTGGAAAAGGCCCATATAGATATCCATCCGAGAAAAAAAGAAGTCCGGTTTTAAAAGATTGTTTATTCGTCATTATGATTATTTAAGGATGTAAAGCTGTAGACATACAAAAAGTAAATCGATTGTTTTGTCAACTGGGACACTTAAAAGTTTGAAAGTTACTAACGTTTCAAATTAAAAAGAATGCTTAGAGGCCATGGGTAGTAATTCGGTCGGCGGTCATCAGTCTGCGGTCTTTGCAAGCCTTTGGCATATTCGTCCCCAATTATTTCGATACAAATTGTTATTTCGGTTTCTAATATATAAACGACATGCTTAAGACATGATTTCTATCATTGATTATGCCTGTAGTGCCTGTCTGTTCTTCATAATAATAATAGTTCATCGCGGTTTGTATTTAGCGCTACACTGCCGTGGTCACTTTAATAGTTTTTTTATGATAACCTCGAAGGTACGAATGAAGCCGAGATAGCCTGATTCTCTTTGTCTCTCTAGTAATCAAGGGCGGGAAAATGATTCGGTATCAATTAAGCATGGCACTGGTTCCTATTCCGAATATATTTACATATAACATAAACCTGATAACGGGAAACCAGCCGATAATGGCAACTATTTTTAGATTATTATTTATAGACCATAAATGTCAATAATAACATGAGTAATGCCGTTGAAAGTCTGTCGGCCCCATTAGCTCAGTGTGTTAAGCATGGTCTTCTAATCAGACTCTTACAGGTTCGAATCTCGCCGCGTATCCGCTTTTCATTTTTTTTATTTATTTTATTTTATTATTTTTTTTTTTTTGTTATCATAATAAATTTCTTTTCTTTCTAAATTTCTTTTTATTCTTCCTTTTTATGGAGTCTATTTAGCAGTACGCTGAAAAAAGTTGTTCAGTGGTAGGCCCAGACAGATGAATGTTGCATTATCAAATGAGCCGCGTCACAAGAAAGCGGATTTTTGCCTATGCGAAAACAAAGGCGCAGATCAGCTTCGCAGTAACTGCGAAGCTGATCAGCGCCTTTGTTTTCGCTACACGGATAGTACACTTTCTCTTCTTATTAAATCCGAAATTTCAAGCTTCTATGCTGCTTCTGGGACTGTACGTGTCGGTTTGTGTCAGACCTGGTCGGAAACCCCGAAGACCGGTTTTCTCGCGTCGCGGCTCAAATATTGAATTTTGAAATGATGTATAACCATATCTTCAATGGCAAAAGAGATAAATGTATTACATAGGTGTAAATTATGTAAAGTGTATGTTGAGATATCTGATGATTTTCACAAGTGATTGATATCAGCCGATATTTTAACTGTAAATTTCTGATAACTTCTGACGTTTCCATTCACTTGACGTCATTAAAAAGTGTTTCACGTCAGAAATTCTAACACCTTTAACTCAATTAAAAGAAATAAGATAAAGTATTGGTGTTCATGTTCTTAAATTTTTTATTTAGAACGTAAGGAAGAGTGTACCAAAAATATTTGTGTTTTCAATATTTTTTTTGTTTTGCATTTTCACCGCCTGCCTCTTCAGTGGGAAAATGTACAAAATCAACACACTCGATTAAATATATTTGGTATTCAATTCAAAAAAGTAAAATATCCTCTAAGTATATACCCATACCCATACATACATGTCAATCTTGAAAAGCCAGTCGCACATTAACGTACAAGACAAACGCGACCCTGGCGTATGCAAAAATCTCAACACGCTGAATAAGAAAATTTGCCTCGTAAACTTTATTTACCTATAGTATAGGACTTACGGCTTATCAATTACTAGAATCTAGTAAAACCACAACTTGGAAGTATGGAGAAATCTCCGACCACTTTTGCAACCTCTTGGCGTGATTTGTTTGTTTGAATTGATGCTTTACCTCCCAGTCAACAGCTACGGTCATGTTGGGATGTTGCCTCCATTTTACAGGACTTTTACCCAAAATGAGGATGTCATCACATCCAACAAGTGCTTGAAATATAACTATCCAACTAAGACCCAAAAGGCTTATACGTATGGATGGTTTGACTTGAAATGTTTCCTCGGCAGGCTCAGACAAGCGCGGTTAACCAGTAATCAGACGGTCAGTCAGCAGTGTATTTAGCTTTACCTGGAGGCACAAGTAGCCTATATCTATTTCTTTAGGCCCCAATGGGAGGGGGGCCCATAGTCTCTATGGTGTAATTAGCAGTCACAAATGATTAGCGTGTGTCTAAGGTGTGTACAGGTCGTATAATAATCTCAGCATGCTGAAAAGTTTGGATTGCATGTACTTTTGTACAGTTATGTTAAGCACACAATACAGTATAGGCGCATATCAAACGTTTAATGTAACGCGTGTTGAACTTATTCGTACAAGACACATACCCGAGACACGTCAAGCTTTAAGCATGCTGCATGCTTAAAATACTTTAACGTACACCAAGCGTACAGAACGCACATGTACGAGGTTTGTGGACACCTTGGCTAGCAGGAAATGTAGTGATGTTGTTTTTTAAGTTTGTTTTTTTTTGTTTTTGTATAAATATAAGCAGCAATATCTTATGAGCATATTTGAGGAATTTGTTTCAATTTGAAGTATCAACACGTTAAATATGACATATTTTCTACTTAAGCGTACCTAGGGCCACACGGGACAGGTGCCAAAACGTCAACAAAATGTGACGATTTTCATATTGTGTTTTTTTTTTCCTGTCAAACGGCACTTAAATATGTTATAACATTAAAATATTTCGTCCTAAAACCATATAACACTGACTTCAGTTTCAGAAAGATTCCGACTTAGCGGCAGTGTAGTTTGATTTATGTGAAAAAAAAAATCAGAGGCAGACCAGGACCGAAAAATCTGTTTGAAATAATGGCGTAATTTGACGTCGGAGAACAGCCGACGCCGATTGTATGTTTCGTTAAGGAAATCACCCACAGATACGATGAAAATGTTACAAACAACAGAAACGTCATCGGTCTGTCAGTTACTATTTAGTTCACAGTAGTTGTGGCACAGTTGATTTTCAGCTGCTCAGAAGTCCACCTATGATGATAAACGGAAGATCACCTGTCTGGCATGCTCGCCGCAAGAAATTGTTACACATGTTCAACAGGTGGACGAACAATTTTGCGAGAATTGGTACGGCGTATCTGCATTTGACAGCTGGATACACAGACATAAAAATGTTGATAGCCAAGGATCTTTTTTAAAAAAAAAACACACCCTGAAACAAATGTATAACGCGCTGTGGCTTAAAATGTCAAGTAACGTCATATAGAGACGTTGACCTTTGCCCCGCACTCGGTTCGTAAGTGCAGGGAAAAGGCTGTAGATGACGTGTTTTTGTCAGATTTCAATAAAACTTCTTGTATATTTGCTTATAAAATACTTTTGCAAAAGCAGATATATTCATTTTTCTGTTGAAAATATAAATGGTGTACACGAACTTTTCTGACAAACCACGTATGTATTAAACGCATTTGTTACGTGTCTCCGACGTGCTTCTGGTGTTTGTTGAATCAAGGTATCTCTATGTCTATGGAAATACATTGGTTGAATTTGCGGCATATTTTTTCAAAAAAAAAAAAAAAAAAAAAAAATCACTCACAATCCAATAGATTTTTAATTTTTGCTTAACTGCTGCGTTCACAATTACGGGGCTGTTTTTGCCCCTGTCACATTGTATATTTTTTTCCGCTAGTTTCTCACAACGTATCTGACGTGGCGCGCTGTCACACATTGCGTTTTATGGTGCGCGACGTCATATACTTGTTTACTATATCCCTGAAGAAGCCAAGATGGCGAAACGTTGGATAAAGTGATAAACGTAATTAAAACTGGACTTAAGTTCGTGTTGGTGTTGTTTCATTTATTAACTATTCGGCATATTTTTCCACACGCTCGGTGCGCGGTTTGTCTTATACGTTAATATTTACATTGTTCTAAAACCTCCTTAGATGAACCATTAGATGTCCATCTGTGTTCATACTTCCATGAACAACATTGTGTCACGCGACGTGACGTAATCCAAACTTGACGTCAAAAAACATGAATCTTGTCAATCTGATTGGACGTTGTAAACGTCGATGCCGTTCCGCTGTTTGAACACCCACTGTGTGTAGATTCTTTGTTTGCTTGTAAATGTGACCACCTTGGTGATTTTTCAACAAGCGATAGAGAGAAATGAATGTAAATATAAGCAATGAGTTTAATTTTTCTGTTGTTCATGGAGCTATGAACCGCAGTGGGGTCGCTAGCAAAGCTTACATGAACCCCTTCGCGACCCACTGCGGTTCATAGCTCCATGAACACCAGAAAAATGAAATTCATTTCTTAATTGACTGCGATAGAAAATTGAGGCTATTGATATGACACTTGTGTCATATCTTTTCTTGTTATTCATTATATATGGTAATGACTGGATAATTATTTTGTTTGTTTTTTATTTAATTAAGAAAGCTGCATCTTAATATGCCATAATTACAGCTAATAGCAATAATGAGGTGAGGAAAACTTCTATAATTGAGTAATTGACTAAGTTATAATAAGAAGTATTGAAAATAACCAATTCCCATACTTAATTTTCTCTAATCACCACTTATTATATTCACCATATTAAAGATTGCTCAATAATAGAAGTAGATTCTGTCTGGGAGGTGGGGGGGGATTCTGTCCTATTTGCAATATATACTGGGGGGGATTCTGTCCTCGTCAAGAAAAAAGAGTGGGGGGGATTCTGTCCGATAGGGATTTGTCC
This sequence comes from Rugalucina vietnamica, assembly GCA_964017185.1. Lineage (NCBI taxonomy): Eukaryota > Metazoa > Mollusca > Bivalvia > Lucinida > Lucinidae > Rugalucina > Rugalucina vietnamica. The sequence continues at coordinate 37,772,587 of OZ024877.1, forward strand.
GGATACCGATGTAAACGGCCTGTACGTTCTGGCAGGCTACATGTAGCAATAAGGATAAGCAAAACAATATTTTATCATCCAATTATGGAACGTTTAATACATGGTTCATGTTTTTGCCCGGTCTCGTTGTTGTGAGATAACAACGATTAAGGGCAAACATTGACTTTTTTCAGATTCTATCGAAATGGGATAGATCACGGGGTTTGAAGCTTTCTAGAGCAAAACGTTCCACATATCATATAATAAGGAAACGAAAATCTGCTGAACTGTCTCCTCGGCCTTCTCCTTATGTAACCAGAGGACCAATGGTCCTGTAAACGCTCACCTGAGACCTGAGATATATACATGTACCAATAAACTTGTTAGACTAGAATGGAACAATGCATGTATATAACCCTAGGGCAGGGTCAGAATAACTCCTGGAGTCAATGTCTTTTTCAAATCATAAAAATTCAGTCCATTTGCCAATGAACTGCAAGTTTTGTCCTTCAAATGACATTTTAACAATTTTCTCCATTCAAATGCATGGGCCATCTAAGTTGAACTTGCCGTGAAATAGGTCAAGGTCATCCCAGTGTCGTGATTTATACAAATTTTGTAGACCTCCGTTCCTTAATGCTTCATGCCAAGTTTCACAATCATAGGCCTTGTGGTTCTGAAGAAGATTTCTAAAAAAATTTGCTATTTATAGCCATGGCGGCCGTCTTGGTCATGTGACCTTGACCATTTATATAAACCTAAGGATGCTCCACATAAAGTTTGGCTTTGATTGGCTAAGCAGTCTCTGAGAAAAAGCTGTTTGAACATTATGGTCATCTACATGTACTGTATATAGCTCCGGGGCAGGGGCAGACAACCCCTGGGCCTAAAATATTTTCATAAGCATAAATCTTCTGTCCATTTGCTCATTCCTAGCAAGTTTCCTGCCATTACATGACATTTTCCTATTTTTTCCCCATTCAAATACATGGGCGACCTAAGTTGACCTTGCCGTAAAATAGGTCAAGGTCATCCCAGGGTCATGATTTATATAAATTTTGTAGAGCTCCATTCCCAGATGCTTCATACCAAGTTTCAAAATCATAGGCCTTCTGGTTCTGAAGAAGAAGATTTTAAACGTTTTTGCTATTTATAGCCATGGCGGCCATCTTGGTCATGTGACCTTGACCATTTATATAAACTTTCATTCCCTCTTCCTAAGGATGCTCCACAAAAAGTTTGGCTTTGATTGGCCTAGCGGTTTCAGAGAAGAAGATGTTTCAATATTATGGTCATATACATGTATATAGCCCCGGGACAGGGGCAGACAACCCCCTGGGCCCAAAATATTTTCTTAAACATAAATCTTCTGTCCATTTGCTCATTTCTAGCAAGTTTTTTGCCATTTAATTACATTTTCCTATCTTTCCCATTCCAATGCATGGGAGACCTAAGTTGACCTTGCCATAAAATAGGTCAAGGTCATCCCAGGGTCATGATTTATATAAACTTTGTAGAGCTCCTGTCACTGATGCTTCACACCAAGTTTCAAAATCATTGGCCTTCTGATTCTGGAGAAAAAGATTTTTAAAGTTTTTTTTTTATTTATAGCCATGGCAGCCATCTTGGTCATGTGACCTTGACCATTTATATAAAATTTCTTACCCCCTTCCCAAGGATGCTCCATATGAAGTTTGGCTTTGATTGGCCAAGCAGTTTCAGAGGAGAAGATGTTTCATTATTATGAAAATATACATGCCCCTGGGCAGAGGCAGACAACCCCCCAGGGGCTAAAATTTTCCATTAACATTAATCTTCTGTCCACTTACCTATTCCCAGTAAGTTTTACCCATTAAATAGCATTTTACCATTTTTTCCCATTCAAATGCATTGGCAACCTAAGTTGACCTTGCCGTAAAATAGGTCAAGGTCATCCTAGGGTCATGATTTATATAAACTATAATGAGCCCGCGTCCCCAATGCTACATACCAACTTTCGTGGAAATCTGCCCACTGGTTCTGGAGAAGAAAATTTTTAAAGGTTTTTGCTATTTATAGCCATGGCGGCCATCTTGGTCATGTGACCTGGACCATTTACAAAAACTTTTGTTCCCCCTTCCTAAGGATGCTCCACATGAAGTTTGGCTTTGATTGGCCAAACAGTTTCAGAGGAGAAGATCTTTGAAGTTGTGGACGGACGACGACGACGACGACGGATGACGGACGGACGCAGGAGCATGGCCATCCTATAAGTTCACCTTGTGAGCCTTCGGCTCAGGTGAGCTAAAAAGGGGCAAGCTCAGCATTACATGTACATGTGATTTTGTTTGGTGTCATGTCGGGGGACATTGTGATTGTTAAATGATCACCCAGCTATACTTAAAACAGCAACACCTAGTCAAACGGGTTCAAAATGCATACTTTTACAGGAAAATATCACCCGGCTCATTTTGTTTTCCGTAGTGTTGATCTCGGGGGAAAAAAGTGCTCCAAAGACAATTTTATCAATGAGAAATTATCGTAGAGGTCTAATTGCATTCCATTTTTCTCGAAAAAGTCATTCAAAGAAGAAAGAATAAGAGCTGTCGCAGGACAGCGTAGCTCGCCTGACTTGTGCTTTGTCACTAAATCTATTAAATCTACGACCAAAGACATTGTCCTCATTGTCACTCAGGTGGGTTGTGATGGTACAGCATAAAACTTCAGACCAATATCTACCAACATGCTAAGTTCAACTTGATCCATGTACATATTTGATATAGACTTATAACCTAAAATCTAAGTCTGAGACCTTGACCACAGGTGAGTCAAGATGCTACAGCATAATAAAAGAATATAATATCTAACAGCAAAGTATCAACTAGATCCATCCATTTGTTCCAGCAATATACAGTTCAAAACACTTTAAGCAAAAGCTTTAACATAAAATTTCAAAGTCTGTGACCTTGAACTCAAGGTCACCCAGGTGGGTCATGATGGTACAGCATAAAACTTCAGACCAATATCTACCAACATGCAAAGTATCAACTTGATCCCTCTACATATTCAAAAGATATAGACTTTATAAAAACTTTAACCAAAAACTCTAACACAAAATTTCTAAGTCCGTAACCTTGACCTCAAGGTCACCCAGGTGGGTCATGATGGTACAGCATAAAACTTCAGACCAATATCTACCAACATGCAAAGTATCAACTTGATCCCTCAACATATTCAAGAGATATAGACTTAAAATTTCTAAGTCCGTAACCTTGACCTCAAGGTCACCCAGGTAGGTCATGATGGTACAGAATAAAACGTCAGACCAATATGTACCAACATGCAAAGTATCAACCTAATCCATCAACAACTTCAAGAGATATAGACTTATAAAAACTTTAACCAAAAACTTTAACAAAAAATTTCTAAGTCCATGACCTTGACCTCAAGGTCACCCAGGTGGGTCATGATGGTACAGCATAAAACTTCAGACCAATATCTACCAACATGCAAAGTATCAACTTGATCCATCAACAACTTCAAGAGATATAGACTCATAAAAACTTTAACCAAAAACTTTAACATTTTGAGCAACGCCGACGCCGACGCTAACGCCAACGCCGACGCCGGGGTGACTGCAATAGCTCTTCCTGTACTTTCATACAGGCGAGCTAAAAATGAAAATACCAAGCACCTACCTTTCCGTGTTGACCTAAATCCTAAAGTTAGCATAAATAACTTCGGAGCCGCACGTGACCCGGAAGTCTAACATAATATTTTACGTGCGGAGCCAGTGGCTCCGAATATGTCGATTACCTACCGTGTGTAACCAAGATATCGTGAACAAAATATCAATGCACTCTCCAAGGAGGCTCCACATAGAATTTCAACTTGATCGGCCAAGCGGATTCAGAGAAGAAGATCTTTGAAATTGTGACTTAATTTTTATATTTCAATGACCTTGGATCAAGGTCAAGAAATGACATTGACCTTAGCTAATTACATACCTTCATTGACTCCATCAGTTGTTTGCATCTAGCAACTTTCAGGTCCCAGGCTGCAATAGTTTCCAAAATATCCATTGTTTTCGCCTTTTTCCAATGTAAAAGCCTATGTTTCCAAAATTGACCTTGTAGTAAAATAGGTCAAGGTCATCCCAGGGTCAACATTCGACCAATCTATGATGGGCTGGAGTCCCCAATCCTACATACCAAGTTCCATGGAAATCGGCCCACCGGTTCTGGGTAAGATGATTTTTGAAGCGTTTTTACCATATATGGGTGTGGTGGCCATCTTGATCATGTGACCAAGATATCGTGAACAAAATTTCAATGCCGCTACGCAAGGAGGCTCCACATAAAATTTCAACTTGATGGGCCAAGCGGTTTCAGAGCAGAAGATCTTTGAATATTATGGTAATATACATGTATATTGCCCATGGGTGGGGGCAGACCTGCCACTGGGGTCCAATTTTTTTCAGAATCATAAATCTTCAGTATATTTGCCCATTTTCATAAAGATTTTCCCTTCAAATGACATTTTGACAATTTTCCCCATTCAAATGCATGGGCGACCTATGTTGACCTTGCCTTAAAATAGGTCAAGGTCATCCCAGGGTCATGATCTATATAAACTTTGTATAGCTCCTCCCCCTGATGCTTCATGCCAAGTTTCAAAATCGTAGGCCTTCTGGTTCTGGAGAAGAAGATTTTGGTGAGCTTTTTGCAAGCAAGCCAGGTTAAAAATTGGGTTACCCGAGTTGATGATCAGAAATTGATTGATTCAGTATCTAAAGAAAGAAAACCCTGTGTCTCGTTAGCACAGTTTTCTTGAATCTTTAATTTCTTGCCATAAGTAAATTTCTGCTTAAAGGTACATTTTAAGCAGCCCTAGTTAGCCTCTCTAAATCCAGACGGAATATTTCCATCGGTATTCTGTTAAACTTCTCCATACCTGTCAAGGAAGTGGAACAAGGTACGGAAGTGGAGCGGAGTGACGGTTAGCCAGCTGATCTACTCTAAATCCACAACTAACTGGCGATTGGTCTGTTTCGATACAAAACTATTTTGTTGAAAGTGGAATCTATAAATGTATGTGGGATCATTTCTTACAGATGTGAAAAAATGACACTAGATTTGTATCAGGCTTGTGTATGTGGGGGGTATTATCCAAGCCCCATTTGGCTTACACAATCTTTTATCTAAACTAGAAAATGTGTTTATGAAACACTATGCCCCCAACTGGTAAATCACTTTCAAGATGTAAAAATGTCCAAAAAATGACTAAGTTCAAATTGTAAAAAAAGTGACAAAAATTAATCTGAGGAGTATATCCCAACCACATGCATATCTTAAAAGCATGGTCACAATGTCTGCAAAGTTTCAAAAGTATGGGTATTAAATTGTAGGAGGAGTTGCGCATACAAGGTACCCTCTATCCATTCACTAAAATGTCCGAAAAAATGACTAAGTTCAAATTGTGAAAAAAAATGACAAAAAATAATCTAAGGAGTATATCCAAACCACATGCATATCTTCAGACCATGCCCATAACACATGTAAAGTTTTAAATGAATTGGCATGAAACTGTAGGAGGCTTTGCGCACACAGGGTATCCACTGCCCATTCACTTTCATTGTCAAAATGCCCGAAAAATGGCTAAATTTTACCTTGTAGTAAAATAGGTCAAGGTCATCCCAGGGTCAACATTCGACCAATCTATGATGGGCTGGAGTCCCCAATCCTACATACCAAGTTCCATGGAAATCGGCCCACCGGTTCTGGGTAAGATGATTTTTGAAGCGTTTTTACCATATATGGGTGTGGTGGCCATCTTGATCATGTGACCAAGATATCGTGAACAAAATTTCAATGCCGCTACGCAAGGAGGCTCCACATAAAATTTCAACTTGATGGGCCAAGCGGTTTCAGAGCAGAAGATCTTTGAATATTATGGTAATATACATGTATATTGCCCATGGGTGGGGGCAGACCTGCCACTGGGGTCCAATTTTTTTCAGAATCATAAATCTTCAGTATATTTGCCCATTTTCATAAAGATTTTCCCTTCAAATGACATTTTGACAATTTTCCCCATTCAAATGCATGGGCGACCTATGTTGACCTTGCCTTAAAATAGGTCAAGGTCATCCCAGGGTCATGATCTATATAAACTTTGTATAGCTCCTCCCCCTGATGCTTCATGCCAAGTTTCAAAATCGTAGGCCTTCTGGTTCTGGAGAAGAAGATTTTGGTGAGCTTTTTGCAAGCAAGCCAGGTTAAAAATTGGGTTACCCGAGTTGATGATCAGAAATTGATTGATTCAGTATCTAAAGAAAGAAAACCCTGTGTCTCGTTAGCACAGTTTTCTTGAATCTTTAATTTCTTGCCATAAGTAAATTTCTGCTTAAAGGTACATTTTAAGCAGCCCTAGTTAGCCTCTCTAAATCCAGACGGAATATTTCCATCGGTATTCTGTTAAACTTCTCCATACCTGTCAAGGAAGTGGAACAAGGTACGGAAGTGGAGCGGAGTGACGGTTAGCCAGCTGATCTACTCTAAATCCACAACTAACTGGCGATTGGTCTGTTTCGATACAAAACTATTTTGTTGAAAGTGGAATCTATAAATGTATGTGGGATCATTTCTTACAGATGTGAAAAAATGACACTAGATTTGTATCAGGCTTGTGTATGTGGGGGGTATTATCCAAGCCCCATTTGGCTTACACAATCTTTTATCTAAACTAGAAAATGTGTTTATGAAACACTATGCCCCCAACTGGTAAATCACTTTCAAGATGTAAAAATGTCCAAAAAATGACTAAGTTCAAATTGTAAAAAAAGTGACAAAAATTAATCTGAGGAGTATATCCCAACCACATGCATATCTTAAAAGCATGGTCACAATGTCTGCAAAGTTTCAAAAGTATGGGTATTAAATTGTAGGAGGAGTTGCGCATACAAGGTACCCTCTATCCATTCACTAAAATGTCCGAAAAAATGACTAAGTTCAAATTGTGAAAAAAAATGACAAAAAATAATCTAAGGAGTATATCCAAACCACATGCATATCTTCAGACCATGCCCATAACACATGTAAAGTTTTAAATGAATTGGCATGAAACTGTAGGAGGCTTTGCGCACACAGGGTATCCACTGCCCATTCACTTTCATTGTCAAAATGCCCGAAAAATGGCTAAATTCAAATTGCGAAAAAAGTGACCAAAATTAATCTGTAGTGAGGATTATATCCAAACCATGGTCACAACATATGTAAAGTTTCAAGAGAATCGGAATAAAACTGTATGAGGAGTTGCGCACACAAGGTACCCACTATCTATTCACTTTATCAAGAATTAAAAAGGGAAATAACTCTCACAGAATGGGCCCCAAGCCCCTTGAATTTACCTGAAAGAAAAAATATGGGTCCTCTTAATTTTCATATACAAACTACATACCAAACTAAAACTGTATGAGGAGTTGCGCACACAAGGTACCCACTATCTATTCACTTTATCAAGAATTAAAAAGGGAAATAACTCTCAAAGAATGGGCCCCAAGCCCCTTGAATTTACCTGAAAGAAAAAATATGGGTCCTCTTAATTTTCATATACAAACTACATACCAAATTTCAAGATCCTAGCTCTAACAGTTCCTGACCGAGTGCTAAGTGTTAGTCACGCATCACAGACTGACTGACTGACTGACTGCACGCACTGCACTGCACTGCACGGACAGACCCAAACCAATATGCCCCCTCAACTTCTTAGAAGTTGGGGGCATAAAGAAACAAGTACTGGTCAGGCTGCATAAGGTGTGGGTTGCGTTTTCAATGGTCAGACGTTTTTATGAGGCATGACGCTAAGGTGTAAGTGTGATTGTTCAAAATGAAAAGCATTACGAAGAGGGTCTTAAATCTACATGTTTTTTTTTTTTCTTAATATCATTTGAAACATTCATACTGAACCAAATTAAAACTCTATTCGTAGATTGTAACTTGAATTTCTTTACACCATAAGAAAATCTGTATATTACATGGGCATGTTTTTGTAATGAATTTGATGACTTTGAACGGATTCATTTATGGTTATAATGTAGGTTTATCCGAGTATCACTGGTTCATGTAACTATAGCATGCATGATGCAGTTAATTTTTAAGCAAAAGTAGCAATCAAAAACTGCTGGTCTAAAGCTTGATAATATTGAGTATTATAGCTTCTTTGGTTTTCAAAGGTCTTGATATTCTCTATATTTGTAAATAATATGTATATACATAATAGAAAGTTATTTTGTAATACTTTGATGATGACATATCATAATCTGGTGGTAGATGGCTGAGTGAGTAGGGCAGCATGATGCCGTGTATGAAATTGTAGGTCAAGAGGTCATGGTCCTTTGTAGACATTGATGATATTTATTAAAGTTGAGCCAAGTTTAAATCATAAATTGACAGATACACAGATCATCATTGCAATAGCGTAGGATGATCTGAGACTTCGTCGCACGCAGCCTGCATGTACTAATGAAAACTATTATCTTCTTTAGCTATTCAAATTAAAGTGTCATAATAATGCTCTAATGTGATAAGTCAAACAAATTATGTATTTACTGAACATGTCATATATGAATCATACAAATGTAAACATTGATCTGTATGATGTATAGCCTCCCCATAACTCTCTCTCTCTCTCTCTCTCTCTCTCTCTCTCTCTCTCTCTCTCTCTCTCTCTCTCTCTCTCGATTGATTTTCATTTATTGCTCATATGTAACATGCGTTATCTGAGCTTTCAATAAAAGGTTTGTTTGTTTTGTTTTGTTTTGTCATAATGGCATTGAATAGCAGATTATTTAAGAATGGTTAAAATTAATTTATAAAGCATTGATATATAAAATCATATGTAAATGTATCATTTACATAACATAAAGCATTGATATAAATCTTTTGCATATATGTATGTGTTACACTAGTAGCAAATGTCTTTTCAGAAGAAATAAAAAGTGACTAATTTTTTAAACAAATGCAAATTTCTTATGCAAATTTCTTAGCAAACTGTATGCAACAATTAGTAAACACATTTTACATACATACAGTCTGAAAGACTGAAAAGTGATTTTACTCTGTTGAGACCCATATATCCGGGCTTTCAATTGTTATGCTTAAACTGAACAAATTAAAATTGTATTCGTAGATTGTAACTTAAATTTCTACCCCTTATTTCATTTCATTGCAAACCTTTTCACGCTTAGGGATGTTCGCTACTAAAGTGGTTCACGACGACAGTGCGCTACAGGTTCTGGACGAAATATTTTAAAATACAGACATTTTTTTTTAGATATGCACTCTTTTAGAGGAATTTCAACATACCCACGACTGCAATTACCATATTTTGTATTTATAGATTTGACTGTCGCGCCACTGTCGCACAACATTCGTACGAGTGTCGCGAAATTATCGCATTGTGAATTCACCAAACTTTCACGGCGACATGTTCCCGACACTCGAGCGGCAGTTGTGCGACGGGTTCGCGAAAATTTTTGAGTAGAAAAAAAAATCGCATAATTTTTTTGATATGTTTAAACCTTAGCGACTAGTTCGTGACACATGGAAATTCTCGTGACACTTGTACTACATTTGCTTGAATGCCGTGCAAAAGTTCACGACTAAATTCGCGAAACGGTTGCGAGGAATTCGCATTCCAGTGAGATACTAGCTTTAGTTAAATTGCCCAATGCCTATCGATCTACGTGGCGAACTTGTTATTGAGTAAACTAATTTTATATTTCTTTGTCAATGTTTTGTTTGTTTGAATTGATGCTTTACGCCCCAGTCAATAGCGATAGTCATGTCGGGACGTTGTATCCATTTTTATAGGACTTTTACCCAACATTAGGATGTCATGACACTGACCAGAGGACCAATGGTCCTGTAAACGCTCACCTGAGATCTGCTGCATATACCAATAAACATAAAGTATGGTATTTAACCCCAGTGCAGGGGCAGATGACGCCCTTGGGCCATTTTCTTTTTTCAGAATAATCAATATTCTGTCCATTTGCCAATTTCCTGCTGGCTTTTCCCTTCAAATGACATTTTAACAGTTTTCCCCATTCAAATGCATAGGCAACCCATGTTGACCTTGCCATAAACTTGGTCAAGGTCATCACATGGTCATAATTTATATATACATTGAAGTACTTTCCCATAAATGCTTCACACCAAGTTTCCTTGAAATCAGTCAATTGGTTTCAGAGAAGAAGATTTTTGAAGGGTTTTTACCATATATGGGCATGACGGCCATCTTGGTCATGTGACCTAAATTATTAATATACACATTGGTTCCCCCATATTATGGATGCTTCACATAAAATTTGGCTTAAATTGGCCAAGCGGTTTCAGAGGAGAAGATGTTTGAATATTATGGTAATATACATGTATATTGACCCAGGGTGGGGCCATACAAGCCCTTTGGTTCAACTTTTTTCAGAATCATTAATATTCAGTCCTACTATTTCCTGCAAGATTTTCACCTCAAATGACTTTTTAAAAGTTTTCCCCATTCAAATGCACAGGCGACCTATGTTGACCTTGTCATAAAATAGGTCAAGGTCACCACAGGGTCATGATTTATATATACATTGTAGTGCTTGAGCCATCGATGCTTCATGCCAAGTTTCTTTGAAATCAGTCCACCAGTTCTGGAGAAGAAGATTTTTGAAGGGTTTTTACCATATATGGGCATGGCGGCCATCTTGGTCATGTAACCTAGATTATTTATGTACACATTGATTTCCCCATTCTTAAATGCTTCAAATAAAATTTGGCTTTGATTGGCCAAGCCGTTTCAGAGGAGAAGACGTTTGAATATTATGGAGATATACATGTATATTGCCCCGGGGTGGGGGCACATGAGCCCCTGGGGTCCAATTTTTTTTTCAGAATCATTAATATTCAGTCCTACTGCCCATTTCCTGCAAGACTTTCACTTTAAATGATATTTTAAAAATTTTCCCCATTCAAATGCATTGGCGACCTATGTTGACCTTGCCGTAAAATAGGTCAAGGTCATCACAGGGTCATGATTTATATATACATTGTAGTGCTTGAGCCATCAATGCTTCATGCCAAGTTTTGTTGAAATCTGTCCACCGGTTCTGGAGAAGAAGAATTTTGAAGGGTTTTTACCATATATGGGCATGGCGGCCATCTTGGTCATGTGACCTGGATTTGTTATATACACATTGGTTCCCCCTGCCTACAGATGCTTCATATAAAATTTGGCTTTGATTGGCCAAGCGGTTTCAGAGAAGAAGATCTTTGACCAGAGGACCATTGGTCCTGAGAACGCTCACCTGAAGCCTGATCTTGGAGTATTAAGTCATCATGAAATGACCTTGACCTTGAATACTCACACACCTTTATTGACTTCATAAGTTGTCTGCATCTGCAAAGTTTCAGGTCTCAGGCTGCAATAGTTTCCAAACCCAGTGATTTCTTCCAAACCCAGTGATTTCTGAGAAAACCATAATTTTAATTTTGGTATTTAAATGACCTTGGGTCAAGGTCAAGAAATGACCTTGGCCTTCATTAATTACTTACCTTCATTGAATCCATTAGTTGTCTGCATCTAGCAACTTTCAGGTCTTAGGCTGCAACAGTTTCCAAAATATCCATTGTTTTAGCATTTTCCCATGTAAAAGCCTATGTTTCCAAAATTGACCTTGCCGTAAAATAGGTCAAGGTCATCCTAGGGTCATCAATTCAACAAACTATGATGGACTGGAGTCCCAAATGCTACATACCAAGTTTCACGTAAATCGGCCAGCCGGTTCTGGAGAAGAAGATTTTTGAGTGGTTTTTACCATAGTCGGCCATCTTGTTCATGTGACACAAATTTCTCGATCAAACTTTCGTTCCCCCTATCCATGGACACTTCACATAAAATTTCACTTTGATTGGCCAAGCAGTTTTAGAGAAGAAGATTTTTGAAAAGTGTGTATGACAGACTGGCCAAGGTCAAGAGATGACCTTGACCTAAATTAATCACATACCTTCATCTACTCCATTAGTTGTTTGCATCTACCACTTTTCAGGTCTCAGGCTGCAACAGTTTTCAAACAAGAGGACCAATGGTCCTGTAAATGCTCACCTGAGATCTGCTGCATATACCAATAAACATGTTTGAATATTATGGTATTTAACCCCAGTGTAGGGGCAGATGAAGCCCTTGGACCATTTTCTTCTCTATTTTCAGAATAATCAATATTCTGTCCATTTGCCAATTTCCTGCTGGCTTTTCCCTTCAAATGACATTTTAACAGTTTTCCCCATTTAAATACATGGTCAACAAATGTTGACCTTGCCATAAACTGGGTCAAGGTCATCACAAGGTCATGATTTATATATACATTGTAGTACTTAAGCCATAGATGCTTCACATCAAGTTTCTTCAAAATCCGTCCACCGGTTCCAGAGAAGAAGATTTTGAAGGGTTTTTACCATATATGGGCATGGTGGCTATCTTGGTCATGTGACCTTGATTATTTATATACACATTGATTCCCCCATTATATAAATGCTTCACATAAAATTTGGCTTTGATTGGCCAAGCGGTTTCACAGAAGAAGATGTTTGAATAGTATGGTAATATACATGTATAATGCCCTGCAGTAGGGGCAAATATGCCCCTGGGGTCCAATTTTTTTTTTCAGAATCATTAATATTCAGTCCTACTGCCCATTTCCTGCAAGACTTTCATTTCAAAAGACATTTTAAAGGTTTTCCCCATTCAAATGCATGGGCGACCTATGTTGACCTCGCCGTAATATAGGTCAAGGTCATCCAAAGGTCATAATTTATAAACACATAGTAGTACTTCAGTCCCAGATGCTTCATGCCAAGTTTCATTGAAATCGGTCCATTCGTTCAGGAGAAGAAGATTTTTGAAGGGTTTTTACCATATATGGGCATGGCAGCCATCTTGATCATGTGACCTGGATTATTTATAAACATATTGACTCCCCCTTCCCATAGATGCTTGCTATAAAATTTGGCTTTGATTGGCCAAGTGGTTTCAGAGAAGAAAATCTTTGAATATTATTGTAATATACGAGTATATTGCCCCGGGCTGGGGGCAGACAAAACCCTGGGGTCCAATTTTTTTCAGAATTACCTACCTTCAGTCCATTTGCCCATTTCCTGCAAGTTTTACCTTTCAAATGACATTTTAACAATTTTCCCCATTCAAATGCATGGGCCACCTATGTTGACCTCGCCGTAAAATAGGTCAAGGTCATCCAAAGGTCATAATTTATAAACACATTGTAGTACTCTAGTCCCAAATGCTTCATGCCAAGTTTCTTTGAAATCAGTCCAGTGGTTCCAGAGAAGAAGAATTTTGAAGGGTTTTTACCATATATGGGCATGGCAACCATCTTGGTCATGTGACCTGGATTATTTATAAACACATTGGTTCCCCCTTCCCATAGATGCTTCATATAAAATTTGGCTTTAATTGGCCTAAGCGGTTTCAGAGAAGAAGATCTTTGAAAATGCTGGACGAGGACGGACGGAAGACGACGACGGACGCTGGATCATGGCCATCCTATAAGCTCACCTTGTGAGCCTAACGGCTCAGGTGAGCCAAAAATCCATAGTTTTCACTTTTTCCCATGTAAAAGCCTTTGGCTTTGATTGGCCAAGTGGTTTCAGAGAAGAAGATCTTTGAATATTTTTGTAATATACATGTATATTGCCCCGGGGTGGGGGCAGACCAACCCCTGGGGTCCAAATTTTTTTCAGAATTACCTACCTTCAGTCCATTTGCCCATTTCCTACAAGATTTGCCTTTCAAATGACATTTTAACAATTTTCCCCATTCAAATGCATGGGCGACCTATGTTGACCTTGCCATAAAATAGGTCAAGGTCATCCAAAGGTCATAATTTATAAACATATTGTAGTACTCTAGTCCCCAATGCTTCATGCCAAGTTTCGTTGAAATCGGTCCAGTGGTTCTGGAGAAGAAGAATTTTGAAGGGTTTTTACCATATATGGGCATGGCAGCCATCTTGGTCATGTGACCTGGATTATTTATAAACACATTGATTCCCCCTTCCCATAGATGCTTCCTATAAAATTTGGCTTTGATTGGCTAAGTGGTTGCAGAGAAGATGATCTTTGAATATTTTTGTAATAAACATGTATATTGCCCCGGGGTGGGGGCAGACCAACCCCTGGGGTCCAAATTTTTTCAGAATTACCTACCTTCAGTCCATTTGCCCATTTCCTGCAAGATTTGCCTTTCAAATGACATTTTAACAATTTTCCCCATTCAAATGTATGGGCGACCTATGCTGACCTTGCCATAAAATAGGTCAAGGTCATCCAAAGGTCATAATTTATAATCACATTGTAGTACTCTAGTCCCCGATGCTTCATGCCAAGTTTCGTTGAAATCGGTCCAGTGGTTCCGTAGAAGAAGAATTTTGAAGGGTTTTTACCAAATATGGGCATGGCGGCCATCTTGGTCATGTGACCTGGATTATTTATAAATACATTGGTTCCCCCTTCCTATAGATGCTTCATATAAAATTTGGCTTTGATTGGCCAAGTGGTTTCAGAGAAGAAGATCTTTGAAAATGGTGGACGACGGACGGACGCCAGATCATGGCCATCCTATAAGCTCACCTTGTGAGCCTAACGGCTCAGGTGAGCTAATAATGCATGACCAACGCCTCGGTCAACAGCTAAGTTCACCACGAGACAATTATTTACCCTGCTACATGTGGATGTTTCATAGACAGACTAATGCACCAGGTAACCGATATTAAATTCACATTTATGAGCTTTCGTTAAGCTTTCGTATTTAGCTAATGATATTGTCCATCATATGAAGGAGGCGAGTATTTTCTATGAAAATTTGTCTGCTTAATATGTTAAACCAGAGGACCAATGGTCCTGTAAACGCTCACCTGAGATCTGCTTCATATACCAGTAAACATATTTGAATATTATGGTATTTAACCCCAGTGCAGGGGCAGATGAAGCCCTTGGGCCATTTTCTTTTTTCAGAATAATCAATATTCTGTCCATTTGCCAATTTCCTGCTGATTTTCCCCTTCAAATAACATTTTAAAAGCAGATGAGCCCCTGGGGTCCATTTTTTTTCAGAATCATTAAATTTCAGTCCTACTGCCCATTTCCTGCAAGACTTTCACTTAAAATGACATTTTAAAAGTTTTCCCCATTCAAATGCATTGACGACCTATGTTGACCTTGCCATAAAATAGGTCAAGGTCACCACAGGGTCATGTTTTATATAATCATTTTAGTACTTGAGTCATCCATACTTCATGCAAAGTTTCGTTGAAATCGGTTCACCGGTTCTGGAGAAGAAGATATTTTAAGAGTTTTTACCATATATGGGCATGGCGGCCATCTTGGTCATGTGACCTGGATTATTTATATATACATTGGTTCCCACTTCATATAGATGCTTCATATAAAATTTGGCTTTGATTGGCCAAGTGGTTTCAGAGAAAAAAATCTTTGAAAAGTGTGTATGGACGACAGACCGGCCAAGGTCAAGAGATGACCTTGACCTACATTAATCATATACCTTCATCTAATCCATTAGTTGTTTGCATCTACCACTTTTCAGATCTCAGGCTGCAATGGTTTTCAAAAAATAGCTAATTTCCACTTTTCCCATTATAAGTCTATGGAAACTTCAAGTTACCATAGCAACCAGAGTTCTTATCCGACTGGAATAAAAAACACAAATTATGTAGAGGCTACTGTCAGGAACATGTATACAAAGTACAGGATTCATCCATTTGACAGTTTCTGAGGAGAAGATTTTTGAATGTTTTTTTTTCAAAATTTTGCCCTTTATGGGGCCCAGCAACCAATCAAAATAAAGGATTAGGACAAAACTCGCAAGAAACGTCAAACACTACTCAATAAACATTTCTGCAAAAACAAAATTCAAATGTCTGCAATTTTAGCGGAAAAATAGCAGATTTCCACTTTTCCCATTATAAGTCTATGGAAACTTTAAGTTGCCATAGCAACCAGAGTTCTTATCCGCCTGGAATAAAAAACACAAATTATGTAGAGGCCACTGTCAGGAACATGTATACAAAGTACAGGCTTAATCCCCTTGACAGTTTCTGAGAAGAAGATTTTTGAATGTTTTCCGAAATTTTGCCCTATATTGGGCCCCTGCAACCAATCAAAATGAAGGATTAGGACAAAAGTCACATGAAACGTAGAGGACTACTCAATAAACATTTCTGCAAAAACAAAATTCAAATATCTCCAACAAGACAGCAAAAACTGGCAGTTTTCACTTTTTTCCATTATAAGTCTATGGGAAGCATAAGTTACCATAGTAACCAGAGTCCTTATCCGATCAAAACAAAAAACACAATTATTCTTTCCCCCTACCTGTAGATGGTGTATGTGTAATATGAGAACAATCGGCCCAGCGGTTTCAGAGAAGAAGATCTTTGAAATTGTGGACGACGACGGACGACGGACGGACGACGGACGGACGGACGGACGGACGCCGGAGCATGGGTATACTATAAGCTCACCTATGAGCCTTCGGCTCAGGTGAGCTAAAAACCTGGACTTGAACTGTAATTGGAGAAAAACTGGCCTGTTTGGTCATATCATCGCCGCAAAGTTCACCCAGATTACTGGCCGCACAGTGCTGGACCACTTCTTCGTGGGTAGAGAATTTTGAGGGCAATATCTGCATCTGCTTATGTGTTACTGCAAGTTTAAAATGTCGTCTCTAACCTGTTATAGAAAATATGAAGTCGTCTGTCTCCAGTTTCACTGTCGTGTCTAACCAGAAGCATCTGACAAAATTAAAATCGGCGGTATTTTATCATTTTGAGAATGTGGGTATGTGGCAGAGGGCGTAAACTACTGGGGAAAATATTATTTGACAC
The DNA here is from genome assembly GCA_964017185.1 of Rugalucina vietnamica. Classification (NCBI taxonomy): domain Eukaryota; kingdom Metazoa; phylum Mollusca; class Bivalvia; order Lucinida; family Lucinidae; genus Rugalucina; species Rugalucina vietnamica. Next base: position 37,789,505 of record OZ024877.1, read on the forward strand.
TTTTTTGCTAAATTTAAGCCAGCTAAATTGAGCACTGATTACATGATTTTGGAGATTTTTAATAAGGTCAATTATATGACAATATACTCATAAATATCAATGATTCTCATATTGTACTACTGGCACATTGACAGAATTTATCAAAAACAAAGAAACAACACTACAACGCCATTTTATGTGACTTTTCCTGGGATAGCGCCTTCGTACTAACAAAATGTTGTCCAGAACCAGTAGCATGTCATCCAGAACACGTACACTGTCGACCAGAATCTGTAGCGTACTGTTGTCTAGAACCATCCTATGTAGTAACGAACATCCCGAAATGTGCTTTTCAAATCACATAAAAATTTCATTTTTATAAATTTCACTTTGTTTCTGTGAAAGCAAACAGAGCCATGCTAAATGCATTTTAACAATCAAGGAGTAAGAAAAATGAACATGTCATTTCGGTGGAACATGGGATTGAACTCTCCAAATTGACCGCATGACATCAACAGTGCATCTGACTCCATGCTCTCATTTCACGAGTTCTGTTTCACATACTACAGAAGAGACAAGTAAGAATACAGGGACCAGGAATTGATGCAATTAAATTTAATGTCCCGGCATAGACACCAGGTGGGAAACAAAATCGTCACAAAACATAACAAAAACATTTTTCCCGACAACACACTCGAAGAGCAGGATGACTATCTCTTTTTAAACAAGGTAGCCATCTGGCTAGTCTAAATCAATACCAAATGCAACAAGCACATCAGAGTGGCAGACCATAATAAACAGAAGATGTACCATGAAGATAAATCACTTTTACCGGGATGCCGATTACCGGCTTTTTTGGGGACATTCTGATTACAGTTAAAACCATACATGTGATACATCTGGGAATACAGATAGGGAGATTTGCCTTTCCAAATAGGGAGAATGATTAAACAATGAAGGAAATTCTTGAAATTTGGAAGGGAGATCTGAAATTCCAAATATGGAGATGTATAGGATATATATTGAAATTTTGAAAGCCAAATAGGGAGATTTACCCAAAAATAGGGAGATCCCTCCGAAATAGGGAGATATCACATGTATGGTTAAAACAAATTAGAGAGATTAGACTGACTATGTTCTGACATAATATGTAATAGTCATGGTTTCTCATGATCCTGCCCAATGTGTGGCATTTGGTACAGACCATTTAGCAAGATTCAAATCACTTACTGCCTGGTTTCCCGTGTTTCTTGTAGAAATCAATATCTTGTGAGAACTGTTCCTGAAAGGCTGTCTGTCTCTCCTTTAGTAGGCTTTGTCTCTTCTTATTCACCTGCTCTACCTGTACTGCATGCTCTCTTGCTAACTTTACTGAAACAAACAATGGGAATTACAAGTAATTAACAAACATCTATACACACGGACATTACTATCATTATACATGGACTTTTTATGCTACAGAAATGGGCGTCCGCTATAGCTCAGTAAGGAGCGAGGAGGTTCCTTGCTTTGCTACATACCACTTTCGTACGGGTTCGCGCCCCACTATCGGCGAAATGTTTTTCAGAATAGAAATGAATTAACCCGTCGAAATGTATGTGGTCTGGCTGTCGCCAGGCGGACGCGGTGGTTTCACAGGCATATCCCGGGTATGCCGAGATATGTCCTGGCTTTCCTCCACCTCAGGCAGCTCGCGTCACTGTTGCATCTGGGGAAAAGGGGCTTTGGGTAGTATGGTACAACAGTGACGTGGTTAAGGTAGGGAAATCCGCATTGGCAGGATTCAAATATGTGTTAGGGTTATCATTGTACTGGTGGTGGGCATTAATCCTGTCACTGCGGAGTGGTGCTGGCCCGTACTCGTGGGTTAAAACGAGGTGTGTCTATGAAGGCAGAATCTCAAATACAGAATACAGAATGGCAATTTCCTCAAAAAACATTTCATCTAATTGCATCGATTCCTGGCTCCTTCATTCTTACTTTCCATGTTTATATATGTTTATTTGAACAAAATAGAAAACGCTTTAACGTTACATTGAATACTTCTTTAATGCAATTTTAACGAGGGTATTCTGAGAAATCAGAAAATTATGATGGGTTTAGATTCATTTTCTAACCAACGTTTTAGTTTGGATTTTACTAGTCTTTGTATCCAGTACCCTGTGGAAAGATGGAAAATTACAGCAATTCTTTTTTGCTCCATGTTGCCACTGTAGCCAAAACTGCAGTATAGCCCATCCCCTTTCTTATTAATATGTTCACTGCTCTAAAAGTTTTATTTTTATTTACTATTTCTGCAGCTGGTGTTGTGCCGTAAAAAGTCCCCCCGTGGTCATCCATAGTGCAGACAGGCCTAGAAAAATCCACACGTCCGCTCGTATTTACGAGTGAAAGTTCGATACAGACGAGTAGAAATTTACCCTGGCTCGCCCGACAGGACGAGTAGCATTTTTAGGACTGACTCGAGGCAGTAAATGTCCGTAAATGCAAAATCAGCTGAAGATTTCGTTTCCGATTGTCAACCGGATGTTTGCACTACGTCACTAGTCCGCAGTTAATGAAATTCAATAAAATCCGGTACATGGTCCAAATACCGGAAAGCGTTGGTCATTTTATTCACGGCGCGCCGTACTATCGAGACTTAAGACGTCCCGGGTTTTATCTCCATTTGATAAAACGGCTTACACCAAAAGTCAAATAATCGAGTATTTCCATTTTGATATCGAAAGTAGACAAAAATGTCGAAGCAGGGCGACATTAGTTTTTGATGATTTTTGTCTCTTTTGAAATCCAGATTTTAAGGACGAGTGCACCAGCAGTAAGGAGGAGTGAAAATTGTTTACAAATCGCCCCACAGGACGAGTAGGTCCTCAGAAAAATTTCTAGGCCTGGCAGATCTATTTTCCTTTTTGTCCTCTGAGATCAGCGAGGGTTTTCTGAGAAATCAGAAAATTATAATGGGTTTAGATTCATTTTCTAACCAACGTTTTAATATATACTGAGTTCCACAACAAACACAACTTTATTTTTTCATTTCATCTTTTAAATTTGAAAACATTTCTGCCCAATTAGCATCAAAATGACTCGAAAATCTTTGTGTGTTATCAATTCAAAGTTTTAGTGCGCATGCATGTGAACATGCCTCAGGGTACAGAAATGCATTTTCTGTGCCTCACGCTCGCGGGCTCGAAATGTTTCAAAACAATGCATTCAGTTAAAACCTTTGAAGGTCGTCCGATGAGTGTATAGCAATTTCAATGTTATAACCTTCGGCTCAACGCCAAAAATCGCCATTGATTTTGGGTACCCCAAAATTGCTTGTTTTTAGGTGTTCAACGTCACTTGGTCACATGGACAACGTCACTGCAGATGTCAGCCATATGCTTTATTTTGTTTTGGCAACTTAGCCTTATCGAGTAAAGAGCATTGCAGTTATGGAAAGGGGGGTCTCATATGCGCCCACGCACCAATTTTGTTCTTGCTTTGCATGGTGAATGCCTTCATTCTAACACCTATAAAAATGCATTTATTTGTTTTGAAAAACAGTTTTAGGTCTCAGAATAGCACCCTGACTTACTCCACCTTTGTGACCATACCTGCGTTATACTTGGCCTATATGTTATCACTTATTTAACTTTTATTAAACTAATTAAAACTGGAATTCAAAAAGGACTCCACATGGTTTACTTTGATACCAGTTTGGCTTAAAATAAAAATTAATGTTTACATTAATTGCAGTTTATGGGGATTGCAATATGTTGTTTTCCATTGTTTTTTGTAGACCAGTATATATGGCCTCATTTTTATAAAATACTGTGATTCAAATACATCAGTTGCTTGAAAGCTTCTGATTGAATTAGGCTAATACTGTATGCAGGAGATTATAATTTTTCTATATGAAGAATTATAAACTCCTGCCCTGGGAGTTTCTCTTTGAAGGTTTCTTAAAGGTGGATGACAATATATATCTATAGACAAATGAAAATAGAATATGAATGCAGAATGGAGAATATTAAAATTGGAAATGACGGATTTTTCAGGGTCAGAATATATTATAGTATACCATAATGTAAATACATGTATGGTTTTGTTTGTTACATACTAAAGAGTATAGAAAGAGCTTTGGAACTATGGAAATACATACCAAAACAGGCTATGTAGTGCTCGAGAACTCTTAAATTGTGTTGGTATGCAACATTATGACAAGATTACAGTTATGAAAGACATATATTGGCAAGTGGTGCTAGTGTGTTATCAAATTGAGATACTTATAAATACATACCAGCACAGTAGTTGAATGCACAGCAGTTTAGCTGAAGAGACATTTGTGCTTTCTGCTGATGACATTCATTAGCGGTATGAGGATTGTTGCTCATGAAATGCTTGTAAACAGTTTACATGGTGATTAACAGTCATGCTTAAGATCATGAGGCTGACAGAGACAATTAATTTATTATCATGGTGAATCCTTTCTTGTTTGTTAAACAATACAAGAATGACTGCTTCAGGGAAGGAAATTGAAAGTCAAAACCAATAGTGTATGATTAATCTGTTGCTATGTACTTTAATTGGTGTGAATTCTCAAACTCATTCAAACCATGGATATGTCTCAAAGTCACATGTTATATCTAAACCTAAATTTGAAGACAGACAATGTTTACATAACACGTTCGAGGTTTGAGAAATGAATGAAGTCCAGTTATTTTGAGTACCCCTACTGTTTATCAAAAACACCCAAAGACAACTGCTCAGAGTGTTGATGTGAAGGATGTATAAACTGTCATGTGACGACACCATATGAACCTGAGATTCCTTATATCCTACTACAAGTTGATAACATTAAGCTAAAGAATCTAATCCAGTGAGGCACAGAGGCTCATGGCGATGCACAGTACATAAAGATAAGTACTTTTGTAATAATAATAATAATAATAATAATAATAATAATAATAATAATTTCCTTGAGAGACCTCAAGTAGATACAGTTTACAGTTAGACATTCAGAGCATAACTTAACTTTGAAATATTCAAGGGTCATACATGTGTATGGTAATGTAAGAATGTTGTCGGGGATGTATTTTGCTTATCTATGGATTTAGAAGACAGGAGGAATACAGAAGTCTTAATTATTACTTTATTCAGTTTTTCTTTCGCAATCTCAAAGTTCAACATAAACACAATGATTGGAAGATCCACATAATATATATAATATAGTTTTCAATTAATTTAACAAAGTTCTACAAATATAAAGTCGCTGGTAATGTCCAAGCTTTAAATTGATAATTACTGAGAGTTGGAATAATCCACACAATACTAAATATAATGTTTTCGCTTAGTTGGTAAAATCCTAACTTGCTCTCAAAATTCAAAATTCACCAAAACCTGTGGGCATGAGCCACACCCCCTTGTCATCATGTTGACCAATAATTATTTAAAGGGCTATCAAAGCATGCCACACAAAGTCAGTGCTACAATTATTATTCCCTAATCATGATTAATAAAACTGCCATAGATATGTTTAAAACTGCAGTCTACCTAATCACATTAAAATGTCTCAATCTCCTTATTAAATTAAGTATGTTATCACAAGAATTGATGATGAAAGATACTAATCCTTAATAGGCTTGCATTTGTGCAAACATTTGCACCTGACACATGAAAGAAATTAAAATATGAAGAAAATTTTGGAATGAGAGAAAAAATTAATAAATAAAAATTTATACCAAAAGTTACAATAATTTGCAAAATGTATTAAAATAACTAATGAACTAAATGCTTAAATTTAACTTTCTAACAATTACTCCCTACTTAGTTAACAATCGACCTCGATTGTTTAAAAGAACAAAACCTCTGCGTCAAAGAATCAGTTAATATTCTATAAAATACATAAACTCAATATAAGTGACTGAATAACTTTTCAAAAGCTGTGATATAACCTTTCCAAATTGATTGATATTGTAGTAAAAGATGCATCTCATGTGGTCATGTTGTTTAACCTGAGAAAGAGACCGAAATTGGAAACTTGTAAACAATAGTACACTTATACTTTGTTTGTTTATTTGATTTGTTGCTTGACACTAAAATAAACACTAATACATGTATATTTGGAAAAGATCCAAAAAAAAAAATGAAGTTTTCATCCTTAAATTACTGCTTAGTATGTCTGACGGTTACCCATCTAGGATGAAGAAAAATCCAAATCTTAATCTGAACTAGGAGTTAAAATATATATATTTTATATAAAATATAAAACCTTAATGCTAACTTCTTTTAAAACATACTTGAACAACTTTTCAAAAATTGAGAAGTAGCATAAACAATATTAGTCATGCTTTGTTTGTTTGATTTGATGCTTTACACAAATATTATACTTGGAAATGGTCCACAAGAACTTCCAGCGTGTTTGTCCTTTATTACAACAAGGTATTATCGAAGGTTTACCCTCCTAGAACGCAACACTCTGGTTTAAGTATATGGATCTGTTTCCATGTCAACACAGAATCTAGGACCCATTTCATTATAACAGGAAATTACAGAATTCTGAATAAATTGTTAAACTAAAATACAGTACAAATTTTTTTACATAAGAACAACTGGCTTTTTCTCATCAAATAGATCAAATGGTCTTTAATAATTGGTATTCACATAACACCATGGAAAAAAAAAAACATACCAGAATAAACACACATATACATGTTCCATAAATATTTTTTTTTTTTTTTTTTTTTTTTAAATGCCCAGCAACAAATAAATAGGCGAAAAATATTTAAGAAATAGATCAGATTGTCTTTAATAATGCATAGGCAAAAAAACATATTTAACCTTAAAAAGATTCAATCAAATAATCATTTTGATAGAAGAAATTATTGTACTCATAGAGACAAGATAATGAGAGACACAATGTCATTTTATCAAGATATTTGTCCGTTGCCAAATGTCACTTATAGTGTTTTCTCGGCTACCACAATGGTATCCTAACAATTATATTTAGGATCAGGACAGAAATTCTTCAAAAAATCAAATTGTTTATCATTTTATCTTGCTCTCATAAAGTGAAACATGAAATTATCCCTACAATTAGGATCATTTTCCATTACATAATTTTGAGTTTACTATGCCCCGGACACAGAAAACAAGAAAACAACCAATCTGAATTTTTTTTTTTTTTTTGATATGTGTGCTAGTTCATATGCTTGTAACATGAATTATCATTTTTGTTCTTTCTATATTTTTTTTTTTCTTTTTCTCCATTTTTCTGTTTTTATTTTATTTTTCTCATTTCATTTATTTACATGAAAAATTGAGTTGTGTTTATTTACTCAGACCTTTTGAATGCAATATACGCACGCCCAAAGTTTAGTGCCAATCTTTATGACTGCTATATTCGGCTGTCAATTGAATGATGTGGTACAGTAGTGTCCTTCACCGGAATTTGATCTCGCAAGATCAGTTACACAGCCCTTAAATTCTTGAAATCAGCATTAGTTTAGTAGTTAATATGCTTTCATTTTATGCAAATAGCTCATATGAGTTATCTCTGGATATGGTTAATACATGAAGCATCTAAACCATTCAAAACCAGGTATAGCTAAGTTTCAAGTCAGCTACATAAAAGGTTATTCTAGGAATCTTTCTCGCATGCATTAAGCTACATTCTAATTTAATAGTTTTCCCCCATTGGACAGTGTCTCAGCTGTTCTGTACATGTGTTTATCCCTAGGTCAGGTTTCTAACCTGCAAACTGTTGCAGTGACACTCATCACTCAACTTTGTTTGATATTCTCTAGTAAGTACACACCGAACTTGAGTTATCGTCCTTAATTACAACAAGGTATTTTCCAGGGAGCAGCCTAATAAACATACAATCAGCACTTACACTGATAATTAGTTTCCATTAACCTGTAACTTACTCAGCTTTATAAATACTCATTTTAAAGGTGTTAGCACGTTTGCATAGAAATACACTTGGTACTCACCTCATCAACCGTATTCTGGTCATCGTCATGTGACCTGAACAAAATATACTTTTCACATAAAAGTGCCAATAACAATATGACAAATGCTGATTCCTTATTAATGTTAAAATAATTCTTATTCATTTTTTTTTTTTTATCCAAGCATCAGATTATTTTTATCAAACCAGCATAATCAGTATCTGCCATGTCCTAACTTCTGTAGGTTATCGACAACCTTAGCGCAAAGATTTTAGCAAATTTATTGCTTACAGTTCAAAACTAAGGGGGATCATGATGAAATTACATCAGGACTTTTCGTCTCTGGGAAATCATACTAATTCATAACTTGTCAACCAAACTCACAAGATAAAAGACTATCAGATAATTATAGCAGGTAGTTTAGCTTACTCCAATTGCGACTTAATGAAAAGAAAAGAAACACACAAAAAAATAACATGTAGAGCAAGCGGGATGATGGCGGCCAACCATCAAGTAGCACTATAAAACAACAAATTTACATTTGTTAAGGTTTGCTTGTCATACATGGAAAAGCATTTTAAAAGTTTTAGGGAAAAATTATCTGTCAAAAAAATAAAATAAAAAAAACTGAAATCAAAAATGCAGTATCGATACTGTCTTGCAAAGCGGATGAGCTATTTTTCTACCCTTTACTATAATAAGTACTCAACAAAGAGTTTTTCACCGATTCTTTTTCTTGCCTAGGCTAATGGTTTGGGCATTAGTAGATTAAGGGCGCCAATTATATAACACCTGCACATCAATCTCAAGATGGCGGTCAAATTCATCAAATTCAAATCATGTCCCATTAAATTACTGACTGATTATCATATGTGGCTCACAGTACCCCACTATTTTAACAATTTGCACGGCACTGGATGCTGGATTCATATTATCCTTTAATAGACATAGCCTAGGGAAACATACATATATACATTATCATTTTAAATGTTCCTAATAGGTGGCATATAAACTTAATGCAAAAAAGACAAATATGGCTAAACATTATTGCATAAGCAACCATATGACAAAGACAAATATAATACCATGGCATCAATAGGAAACATTTAACTGAAATACTAAAACTAAGGCTAAATGATCCTAAATACTTTTAATCATTTGTTCCATCTAAGATACTTATATGTGACTCCATTTCAACAGCTTACAAGCTTTAACTTTGACTAAAAGCTAAATGACTATTTAGGAACTTTCTATTGGGCATGAACATACATTACAAAAACATACATGTGTAATGACCGAAAGCAGATTTTTTTTTTTTTTCATACCTAAATTTACTACACTGTTCTGAACACAAAAAAAAACAACAAGATGTTTAGAAAATGATACTGTTAGGTCAAAGTCCTATGTTACAGCATTTAGTCATTTTGTTCTTTCACTTAGTCCATGTAAGCATAAAGAAAGCAAAATAGCTAACATGTGAAAAAGATATTGTTTTGCATTGGATGAATAATTATTATAGTACCACTGGTCAGGACTATGTTGAAGATTAACATGCCAAAATATTAAATGTTTTACAATTTTGGTTACCTAAAACAAATTTATTAATTGAAATTTTTCTCTTTGATAAATTTAATAGCAGCAACATTATGTTGCATTATCTTAGCATTTGAAATCCAGAACGATATACAGCAAAATGTTTAAGCTTTCCATTACATGGTGAATCATCAAAAGTGTAATGATGCTGTTTTACAATTTAAACAAAATACCATATTTCAAAAGTGGCTCTTCCACTTACAAGACAAAGCTTTTTCTATTAAAATCATAAAATTAATTCACAAAATGTTTTAAGAACATGGTGACTACAAGAAAATGTTACATGATACATGTACTTTTCAACAAAGGTTTTGTAAACAGATAATACTAAAGAAGTAACAGTAGTTACTTACCAAAGTATTTTTTTTTTTTTTGCTTAAATTCAAAACAATAAATCAATCAAATACAAAATACACAGTCACCGAAAATACTCACAATACAGTAATATTCTGAATCAGTTTATGATCATTTCTTTCTGCCCTTATGCTTTTGCTTAGCATTGTTCATTGGAGATATGCTATTTAACACCGGTATTTCAACAGGTCTAGTGTCTATGTCACTGCTCCTAACAGAACCACTACAGTCAGTGTGTCCATGGGGACATGGACCTCCAGCATTCCATGTAGAAGATCTCCTCCAATTGTCCAACATCATGGCTTGCTGTTGCACCTTCTGTTCCAACGCCAGACACTTGTCATGTTCTTCTGACCAGCGCACCTCTGTGTCATAATAGTCCTGTTTGTAACTCCTCAAGTCATTGATCATTTTAGCCTGCTGACTGACTTGATGTTCTAAGGCCTGTGCCCTGTCCATTTGGAATGACCATCTCCCTTCTGCATCAAAATAGTGCTGTTTATAACTTGTCAAATGTTCCACAGTTTTTTGTGCTGTGTCGAGCTGTGTTGAAAGCTCATGACATTTTTGTTCTTGGTTTGCCACTGCAGTACTGAGCTTAGCATTTTCAGACAACAAAGACTGATTCTCAGTTTCCAGTATTTTGATTGTTTCTTTTGATTGTTCCATTTCCACTGTATGTACTTTTTGGGCTGAAGTATTTGAAGTATTCAGCTGGTCTAATTTCTTCTCAAGTTCCTGGATTTTGTTTTCAGCGAATTCCAAGCTGCACACAAGACTATCAGTTGCAACAGACAATTCTGGTTGTATGGCCGGCCTAGAGAAAAGCTTCTGAAACTCTCTGTCAGACAGCTCAGCACCGGGTGTCATTGCACACACAGTTTTCCTCTCAAAGAATGTTTTTCTCCTTTTCAGGTCACGTTCTTTCTGTGCTCTACTTTTGAATTTCACTGGTAGATCTGAATTTTTGAAGTCCCTGAATTTACAAGGGGCATATCTGTATGTCCTCTTGAAATAAGCAGTGCTGGATGGCAGCTGCTGATATGGCTTCCAGTATGGCCTTAAATTTCCGCCATAAAAATAATTAAAGTCCTGCCTCCTAATAAAATCCATTGTTACCACTCCTGTACTTGGGGAATCACTTGGCAGCGAAGGTACCGTAACCGCGTAATAAGCTAAAAAGTTATTACTCCGAATTCTAGCACCAAATTGTAAGAATGTTGTCGGGGATGTATTTTGCTTATCTATGGATTTAGAAGACAGGAGGAATACAGAAGTCTTAATTATTACTTTATTCAGTTTTTCTTTCGCAATCTCAAAGTTCAACATAAACACAATGATATTGGAAGATCCACATAATATATATAATATAGTTTTCAATTAATTTAACAAAGTTCTACAAATATAAAGTCGCTGGTAATGTCCAAGCTTTAAATTGATAATTACTGAGAGTTGGAATAATCCACACAATACTAAATATAATGTTTTCGCTTAGTTGGTAAAATCCTAACTTACTTTCAAAATTCGAAATTCACAAAACCTGTGGGCATGAGCCACACCCCCTTGTCAACATATTGACCAATAGTTATCTCAAGGGGCTATAAAAGCATGCCACACAAAGTCAGCTTTACCATCATTATTCCTTAATCAAGATTAATAAAAATGCCTTAGATATGAATAAACTACAGACTAACTAATCACTTTAAAATTGTCTAAAAGCCCCTTATTAAATTAAGTATGTTGTCACAAGAATTTATGATGAAAGATACTAATCCTTAATATGCTTGTATTTATGCAAACATTTGCACCTGACACATGAAAGAAATTAAAATATGAAGAAAATTTTGGAATGAGAGAAAAAATTAATAAATAAAAATTTATACCAAAAGTTACAATAATTTGCAAAATGTATTAAAATAACTAATGAACTAAATGCTTAAATTTAACTTTCTAACAGTAAACATGAATGGAGGGTAAAATGTTTTCTTTGACCATCATGCTGCTTTACCTCTCATGATAACTGTTTGTACTATATGTGGAGGGGCTTCTGTACTTGTTAGACTTTATGTGTGTGAACTGATCAGAATGGCATTACTTACAATGTATATTTGAGCAGTCTGATCAACAAATACCTGTTGTTAAGGCGGATTGCTTTATAGTATAACATGTGAGCCATGTCATGGTAAACCAGCTATGCAGACTTGCTAACACCAATGACTTTTATAAACTGAGATGTCTGATAAAGTTAGGTGTTTTAAACTGTGTATGGCATTTTCAAGCAACAATTACAGCATAATTACATCTGACATGATTTAGCATGATTTGTATGTTAGAACTAGATTAACTGGGAGCCCACAATCTGTGTTTCCAGCACTATTAAGACCACCACTGGCTTCATTTTAGCTGACCCGAGATTAACTAATTTAGGACTTATTCGACAGTAAACTTGTTCTCAGGCAGGACTGATGCACAGACTGATCCAGGCCTGGCCTAGTTTCATCCAATATAACACAACTTTTCTCACAAAATCATTTTAAACTAGAATTGTCAGAGAATCTGACTATAGCCCCGCTTCTCAGCTTTTTTTGCAGGGTGAAAAAAAACAATGACAGGTAACTATCACAGGCTATCACAAGCTAGATCTCATCAATATTGATGCTCATACAAAATTTGGTCTGATTATGTCAATTCGTTCTCTGTCAAAATTTTGCGAAAAATGACGGTAATAATCCAAAGCTAGATCTTGTCAATGATGATGTGCATACAAAATTTAGACGGATTCTGTCAATTCGTTCTGAAGATATTGCGCGGAAACAAAATTCTGAAGTCAATCAAGGGCTGTTAACTCCATCAAAATTTTGTGAAAAATGACGGGTAACAATCCCAAGCCAGATCTTGTCAATGTTGATGTGCATACAAAATTTGGTTGGATTCTGTCAATTTGTTCTCAAGATATTGAGTGGAAACAAAATTCTGACGTTAATTAAGGGCCATAACTCTGTCAAAATTTAACAAAAACTGAAGGGTATTACAATCCCAAGCTAGATCTTGTCAATGTTGATGTGCATACAAAATTTGGTCGGATTCTGTCAATGCGTTCTCAAGATATTGAGCGGAAACGAAATTCTGACGTCAATTAAGGGCCGTAACTCCGTCAAAATTTTGCGAAAAATGACGGGTAACAATCCCAAGCTAGATCTTGTCAATGATGATGTGCATACAAAATTTGGTCCGATTCTGTCAATTTGTTCTCAAGATATTGAGCAGAAAAAAAATTCTGACGTCAATCATGGGCCATAACTCCGTCAAAATTTTGCGAAAAATGACGGGCAACAATCCCAAGCTAGATCTTGTCAATGTTGATGTGCATACAAAATTTGGTCGGATTCTGTCAATTTGTTCTCAAGATATTGAGCGGAAACGAAATTCTGATGTCAATCAAGGGCCGTAACTCCGTCAAAATTTTGCAAATAATAACAGGTAACAATCCCAAGCTAGATCATGTCAATGTTGATGTGCATACAAAATTTGGTTGGATTCTGTCAATGCGTTCTCAAGATATTGAGGGGAAACGAAATTCTGACGTTAATCAAGGGCCATAACTCCCTCAAAATTTTGCGAAAAATGACGGGTAACAATCCCAAGCTAGATCCTGTCAATGATGATGTGCATACAAAATTTGGTCCGATTCTGTCAATTCGTTCTCAAGATATTGAGCGGAAACGAAATTCTGACGTCAATCAAGGGCCATAACTCCGTCAAAATTTTGCAAAAAATGACGGATAACAATCCCAAGCAAGATCTTGTCAATGATGATATGCATACAAAATTTGGTCCGATTCTGTCAATTTATTCTCAAGATATTGAGCGGAAACGAAATTCTGACGTCAATCAAGGGCCATAACTCCGTCAAAATTTTGCGATAAACGATGGGTAACAATCCCAAGCTAGATCTTGTCAATGTTGATGTGCATACAAAATTTGGTCAGATTCTGTCAATTCGTTCTCAAGATATTGAGCGGAAACGAAATTCTGACATCAATCAAGGGCCATAACTCTGTCAAAATTTTGCGAAAAATGACGGGTAACAATCCCAAGCTAGATCTTGTCAATGTTGATGTGTATACAAAATTTGGTCAGATTCTGTCGAGCCATTCTCAAGATAATGAATGGAAACAAAAATGTCGGAAGGACGGAAGGACAGAAGGACGGAATAACAGAATAACGGAATAACGGAACTACGGAAGGACAGGGTGAATCCAGTATAGCCCCCACTTTTTCAAAGCGGGGCTATAATTACTAGATTATACAGGCCACCACAATGTTATTAACTAGATTATACAGGCCACCACAATATTAACTTCAATATGTACAGGAATTAATGATGTGCCAGTTTTTCAGTATACATCCGCAGATATTAAAATGTTCTCACTGTACACATATTAGAAAGCTGGCTTCTATGTGGCTTGCGCTAGGGTCGATCTGGATCTTGTTAGTTGCACACATGCTTTTTGGTTTTCATGTTGCTTTGTGGCCACTACTTATCCAAGCTCTGAAGCCATGTTGATCAGGAGGAAAACATAACTTCTGACAGTGTTAATGCTCACCTACAGACAAGCCAGATTCTTAAGAATTTTGTCATGTAATTTAAATATAAATAAATAAATAAATCAATAAATAAATAAATATATTATAATAAATAAATGCAGCATGTTAGAATTTGCAGGGGATATAGGCAGGGCATGACTTGCTGATCTATGTGCAGCATGATCAGATTCTGACTGCTCTATCAAGATTTCCACTAGCACAATAAATGCTAAATAATGTAAATTGCTATATATTTCAGATTTATTGGAAACTGATGTATACCTGTACGCTGGCAGATCATCAGCAGATTTTCAGTGTTGCGATATATTTCACAGGGTATGGACAAACATGAAGTCAGTACTTTATGCCTGACCTAGAAATTGATGTTGTTCTGCGAACAGTGAGCATACAAGAGACAGAACTTTAGAACTTGATGCCAATAGCTCTGATCAAACTCAAAACAATGTTTAATTGGTGTAAAATTTGAAACAGGATTTTCAGCTATAGTATGTATACACTCATATAATGGAAATTTAGGTTGTAAATTTGAGTTTATGATGGGAATTTAGTTCATTCATAAAACAGTACCTGTGTGTATATATTGTTTATTTAAGAGTTTCCAATATCTGATGTAGACTTTTCTGACACTAATACCTTAAGCATATTTATTTGTAAGTGCTACTTGATGTGCCACTAAGTGCATGATATTATCAAACAAAATATGCCAAGACAAGCTTTTATCCTTTATACTATCAAGTTATGATAATGCTCTTATTGCTGTTTCTGTGCTTGTGCAGGCAACATCTTGGTGTTTTATAATCAAGCTATTACAATATTAAAATATTCAAACATGAAGATGTGCTGTTTATCATTAAACATTATAGTTAATTTTAATACTATTTCTTCTACCACCTGAATATGGAATTCTTATAAACCCAATAATGTCATGTGTACAACGCCAGGATAAAAGGAATATTCAACATAATTTCCATGATTTGAAGAGAAGGACTTGTGATTTTCCTATGATACTTGATAGCTACAATTTAGTGTATTTAGAACTAAGCTGATTGGAAAGCAGTCCCTGATAGGAAGGAGATTTTTAAGAATTAAAGCCATTAAAGAACTTCTTATACCAAAGATAACAGTGAAACTATCGATTATATACTTGTCTTGTGGCCAGCATGGAAACAGTAATCTGAACAACCTGGATGGAGACAGTATTCTTCTTTTAAAAGATAAGTACATATACATGTATCTCTTCCTATCTATCTATTCCTTGCATCATTGACATCTTATGATCTTTTTATGCAGTGCAAGAACTTCTGCAGAGGACAATCTAAATTGGGCTATCCATCATATCAGTGCACACATATAAACACTTCTAATGCTTTATTTAGATAACCTAATATTCAAGCTACATGTATTATAAGCAAATTGCTAGTAATCAATACAAAAATATGAGACTGGTTTCAAACATTTATATAACTAGGTTTAAGTTCCTAGAGTAGGCCACATGTCCAAAAGTCTCAGAATTTACAGATTTAGTACATCCTTGTTTTCAGAGTAGCTGTTCCATATATGTCAGAACCCATGGCAAGATGAACTACATCGGGAGATACTGTCCGGGCAGGAACATTTAATGGAAGATTTGACCATATAAGGAACACAAAGTGGTTAATGGATGCTATATTCTATCCAGGAACGAAAAGTTTAAAGAGACATACCATGGATACAGAAAGCTGTTTACCCTGTGATTGTTTTCCTGAATTCTTGATTGCATTAATTTTGTATTGAAATAACATCAACAGCCAATATAGCAGAGCTGTTTATTTCCAAACTAGCTGCTTACAGGCATGACACATCTTACGTTTAGGGTCTCACGCCGCCAAAACCACATCTGTTTGCTGCCATTCGCGCGAGCAGTGTGACTAAATCACAGGTTCATTGCCTAGAACAACTGGGCATTGTCCCTTGCTGATCACAACACTTCAACATACAGTGCCAGGCATTGTCACAATCTGTAACCTTGCCGGTACCTTACAATATGCACCAATACCTTATCATTGGTGTGAGGCACATATACAAGTCGTTAAACGTGGGAGGTAATTCAGAATGGAAATTGTACTGACATAGCCAACAGCCTTAGCACAGGACAATTTCCATGAATATGCACTGAAATGAGATGCACAGGTAGTTTGGAAGGAAGATCAACAGCCATTTTAGTGTATGCAGTATTTAACATGTGCCACATATTCAGCTACACCCGAAATCGTCAACAAACACCAATTCAAACACAGAATTTTCATTTGATTTGTAAATACAGAATCGAATAATTGGTTTTTCAGGCATAAATGGAATATCTATAGACACATGGCAATTTTCTTTATAATTCACATAACGGCTCCATTTGACAGAACTGAAAAAACAAAATGCTAATTCTCAAAAAGGGCATGCCAAATATTTTCTTGCTTGCTCAAAGGTGTACGAGTATAGATTCTTATCAACATACAGTACAGCTGTTATGAATTGAACTATGTGTGATTTCAACATTGGGCCAGAATATACATTCAAAGTTATAAAGCAAGTTATAAAGTACCTCAAAATGCGACAGAACTGCCATGAGACTTGGACAGTTGTTTTCAATTATTGTTTTGTTTTTTTTTTATCAGGTTTAGTACTTTATATTTTATACCACATGTTTTAACCATATATGTACACTTCCAAAACAGACCCAATCAAGCAAGGAGTTATCATTCCATTATTCAAGCAGTCTCAGATAAGCAGAGGTGGCCCTAAAAATGCAATGCAACAACAAATTCCTAACAAATTTGCAGATACTTCCCCTTTTTCTGATAGAAAAAGGAGAAGACATATGCAGATCATACTTTTGGACCACATCAAACATGCTCTTGCTTTTTTGGGGAACTTTTATACATAATTATGTTTTTGACTCAGCTTAAGATTTTGTATTCCGATTTCCAGAGCATTTCCTCATCTCAAAGAACAATGTAATTCCAAGTTGGAAAGATGGTCATCCATCTATTACGAAACAAATATTCAAACTCCAAAATAAATCATCAAAATATCAAAATACATGTATTCTCTGTAGTTCTACTGTTTCTTCTAAGAAAGAGCAACCTAGTCTTATTTGAAATATGACATGACATTGTATTCATTTTAAGAAATAGAACAATCATGAAACTATGTAGGACCAACATAATATTATGCAAAACTATATTTCTATGTTATAAACTATGTCGTTTTATATTTGCATGTAACTTTTTTACCAACCTTAACAGTATTAGAAGTACCGGTATTGCATTATTTATTAGTGTCAGTCCTATATCTGAACATGTAGCATTATGTTGTCTGTTGTTGTATCAGAACTATGTCATAGTTGCCAACATATTAATCTATCTCTCCAGGCAATTGACTAAGGTTGTGTGCTTAAATAATCACCCCTTAATCCCTCCTTTACTTGGGGACCATTCAGTCATATCATTATCATTCTACTCCTTCAATCTTTGGGCATTTAAATAATGATTTTGCAACAAAATCATTAAATTTTCCCCACGTAAATGTAGCATTAGTGTGATCTTATCACAATTTCCAGACTAGCTTCTATAACACATCTTACGTTTAAAGTCTCATGCCACCCAAACCACATCTGTTCGCTGCCATTGGCCCGACCAGGGCTGTTTGCTGCCATTCGCGCAAACAGGGGTACGCCCAAACCACATCTGTTCGCTGCCATTCGCGCGAGCAGGGCTGTTTGCTGCCATTCGCGCAAACAGGGGTACGCCCATACCACATCTGTTCGATGCCATCCGCGCAAGCAGGGCTGTTTGCTGCCATTCGCGCAAACAGGGGTGCTATGTCACTGGTACATTGTCCAAGCCACTGAACTTTGTACCCTTTAACCAGATCAGCACGGGGTAGGACAACATGCATGCCCACAGCTACTGGGTATGTCCCCTGTCTATAACTGTTCGCTGCCATTCGCGCGAGCAGGGACTGTTCGCTGCCATTCGCGCGAGCATTGGGACTACGTCACAGGTACATTGCCTACATCAACTGGGCTTTGTCCCTTGCTGATCACAACACTTCGACATATAGTGCCAGGCATTGTCACAATCTGTGACCTTGCTACCTAATCATTGGTATCAGGCACATATATGAGTCGTTATACGTAAGAGGTATTTCATCCTGGAAATTGCACTGACAAAGCCACCAGCCATAGCGCAGAACAGTTTCCATGCATGAACACAAATTGAAATGCGCAGGTAGTTTGGAAAGACATATCCAATGACTGAACTGGTTCCTTTAGCCAAATTGTAAATATAGGGGATTAAGGGTAGATGTTACATTAAAAGTATATTTAATCAACAAATCAGCATTGCTTTTTATTTCATCCTTCATAGTAATGCAGACATTAAGCATTGACTTGAAGGAGGTTCCCATCATAAATGGATGAGGTGTGCTGGTTAATCAGTATTTCTACTTCAATTTCACTTGATAACACTCACAAGACATACCCTGTACAATGATAATTAAACAAACAGACATAAGTTTAGAGTTTGTTACCGTACTTTATGGCAATTTTCACATGAACTTTGATATGGCATCAACAAGCTAGCAGCTGTCAACAATGTTTTCATCAAAATGTTATTTTAATTTCCTGGGTTTGTTATATGTGTTACCAAGTGCGATGAATACGCTTCGAACGCGTTCGGTGCAGGTTTTAGGCACGCCAGTGTACGCTTCATGCGCGTTCCGATTTTATGAGATAGTGCTCCAGTACCGTGTCCCCAGCGTGTGTAAGACGCACAATGGACGTCTGTTGTGCGGCCTGTAGCGCGTGCATATCGTGTTTAGGACATACACAAAAACGTACTCCAAAACTTTGAGATTTTTAACACGTCAGGCACACGCCTCAGTCACTTGCTACTGTGTGACTGCTATAGCGAGTAAAAGGAACAAATTAATTTTTATACGTCCAAAATCTTCAGCGTGTTGAGATTTTTCATATGCCCGGCTCGCGTTTGTGTCATACGCTACAGTATGACTGCTGCTTTAGTTTAGTTCAATTTTGAGATCCCCGGTGCTAATGTGCACCATAATGTTCACATTTAAAATGAGCATAAAGTCGTAATTCAATGGTTGCGTCTATGCTCTTTCTTTCTTTCTTTCTTACTTTCTTTCTTTCTTCGCATATAGCACTCTGTATTTATCCAAGATTTTGTTATATTAAAGAGCAAACATTTCATTATTTTATAGAAACTCGCGAAAAGCGAAAGAAAAAATAAAAAAAGACAGATGCCTTCTTTATTATTGTATGTAGCATACAACAATAGAAACGAATGGGATTATTAAGTATTAGATCAGGATTTTAAAGACAGGGTTTCTGTGCCGTGGGGGGGGGGGGGGGGTCAAAATACAGGTAAAACACAGGTAATGATGCTTCAAACTGGGTTTCCGGTTAATACGGGGTTAGGACATAGACTATCCTTGACAAAACGAAGTTAGTGTTTCAATTGAAGATAGTGTTTCGGCCACAGTCCCAACTACATATATTTGCCACAAACAGATCGATCTTCACGACATGTTGGCAAAACAACTGGGCATTGTTTAACCATATCCCCATACACAGTAAGGCGCGAAGGTGTGAAAATACATGAATGATTATGTATAATGACACATTAATGATTTGCCAACTATGACATTTGTTATTTATGGCCGCGTCAAGGCTGAGTACAGCTTTAATTTTCAATATATATATTTACGAATGCGGTGAAAATTTTGCGGCTCAAGATAATTTATATTTCCTTTGCGCTCTATCATGCTGTCCTATTCATTGTGACTTAACTAAAAATATAATCTGGAACCTCGGATTCTAACCAACGTAGCATCTTTTTAACAGGAGCCGCAAAATTTACACCGTATTGAAATTTATTTATTTATTTATTTATTTATTTATTCATTTATTTATTTCTCTCTTTCTTTTAAAGAGTTCATTGATATTTTTTTTTTGTAAAGAAATCGCAGGGACAAGCACATTGACGAATCAGATTGTGAGAAACCTGGTTTAACGAAACACGTGACATATTTACCTGGATGAACGATCCGACCAATGGAATACCGAGAAACTTGTGATATCAAAACACGTGACCTGGGAGAAAAACCTATGCTCGGGATAGGTTTATGGAAACCTATCCTCCGCACAGGTTTAGGAATGGAAACCTATCCGGAGGACAGGTTTAACGGAATAACCAATGGAATACCGAGAAACGTGTGATATCGAAACACGTGACCTCGGCGAAAAACCCATGCTTGGGATAGGTTTATGGAAACCTATCCTCCGCACAGGTTAAGGAAAGGAAACCTATCCGGAGGATAGGTTTAACGGAATAACCAATGGAATACCGAGAAACTTGTGATATCGAAACACGTGACCTGAGAAAAACCCATGCTCGGGATAGGTTTATGGAAACCTATCCTCCGCACAGGTTTAAGAAGGAAACCTATCCGGAGGACAGGTTTAACGGAATAACCAATGGAATACCGAGAAACTTGTGATATCGAAACACGTGACCTGGGAGGAAAACCTATGCTCGGGATAGGTTTATGGAAACCTATCCTCCGCACAGGTTTAGGAAAGGAAACCTATCCGGAGGACAGGTTTAATGGAATTAGTGTGCATTTGGCTTGCAGCCTAAATAGAGATTTTACGAAAGGGTTGTTAAACCAGGTTTATCACTTTTTACCTGTGATATCGCAAGTTTTAAGTAAAACATATGATAACAGTCCATAAACCAGGTTTAACGCACATATACCAGGTTTAACGCACATAAACCTACGATAACGGACATAAACCAGGTTTAACGGACATATACTAGGTTTCTCGATCGTTATCCTAAGTTTCATTACATAAACCAGGTTTAACGGACATAAACCAAGTTTAACGGACATATACTAGGTTTCTCGACCGTTATCCAAAGTTTCATTATATAAACCAGGTTTAACGGACATATACTAGGTTTCACAAGGAGAAACCTGGTATAACGATCGAAAACATAGGTTTAGGGAAGAAAACCTAGGATAACGATCGATAAACCTGGTATATGTCCGTTAAACCTAGTATATGTCCGTTAAACCTGGTTTATGTAACGAAACTTAGGATAACGATCGAGAAACCTAGTATATGTCCGTTAAACCTGGTTTATGTCCGTTAAACCTGGTTTATGTCCGTTAAACCTGGTTTATGTATTCCATAAACCAGGTTTAACGGACATATCCTAGGTTTCTCGAATTAGTGTGCATTTGGCTTGCCATAGACCAGTATTAAAAAAAAACAAACAAAACAAAACAAAAAAAAAACTAGAAGGAGTTTTCAGAGGAAAACATATGTCCCCCCTCTCTGCCCCAACCCACTTTTAATTTTGTAATTTTTTTACATATAACCCTGAAAAATATATACCAACAGACATTTTAAATTAAAACCAATATATACCAACAGACATTTTAAAATATCACATGTTTCAGCTTTCCATATTCATAAAGTTTGAAGTTTTACGAAATTTACCCATCTACAATCCCAAACCAATCCTTGCCGGTATCAACTAATATGCAAAGTTTGAAGAAAATCAGTAAGAAACTACTCAAGTTAGAGAGCGGAAACGAAAAAAATGCAATTTTTAACATCAATCAAGGGTCAGAACTCTAAGGTCATTTGACGAAATTTACCCATCTACAATCCCAAACCACTCCTTGCCGGTATCAATTCATGTGCAAAGTTTGAAGAAAATCGGTCAAAAACTACTCAAGTTAGAGAGCGGAAACAAAAAAAAATGCAATTTTTAACATCAATCAAGGGCCATAACTCTAAGGTCGTTTGTCGAAATTTACCCATCTACAATCCCAAACCACTCCTTGTCAGTATCAACTCATATGCAAAGTTTGAAGAAAATCGGTCAAAAACTACTCAAGTTAGAGAATGGAAACAAACAAAATGCAATTTTTAACCTCAATCAAGAGCCATAACTCTAAGGTCATTTGACGAAATTTACCCATCTACAATCCCAAACCACTCCTTGCTGGTATCAACTCATATGCAAAGTTTGAAGAAAATCGGTCAAAAACTACTCAAGTTAGAGAGCGGAAACGAAAAAAATGCAATTTTTAACATCAATCAAGGGCCATAACTCTAAGGTCGTTTGACAAAATTTACCCATCTACAATCTCAAACCACTCCTTGCCGGTATCAACTAATATGCAAAGCTTGAAGAAAATCGGTCAAAAACTACTCAAGTTAGAGAGCGGAAACGAACAAAATGCAATTTTTAACATCAATCAAGGGCCATAACTCTAAGGTCGTTTGATGAAATTTACCCATCTACAATCTCAAACCACTCCTTGCCGGTATCAACTCATATGCAAAGTTTGAAGAAAATCGGTCAAAAACTACTCAAGTTAGAGAGCAGAAACGAAAAAAATGCAATTTTTAACCTCTATCAAGGGTCATAACTCTAAGGTCATTTGACGAAATTTATCCATCTACAATCCCAAACCACTCCTTGCCGGTATCAACTCATAAGCAAAGTTTGAAGAAAATCGGTCAAAAACTACTCAAGTTAGAGAGCGGAAACGAACAAAATGCAATTTTTAACCTCAATCAAGGGCCATAACTCTAAGGTCGTTTGACGAAATTTACCCATCTACAATCCCAAACCACTCCTTGCTGATATCAACTAATATGCAATGTTTGAAGAAAATCGGTCAAAAACTACTCAAGTTAGAGAGCGGAAAGGAATGGAGACACCTGGATTTTCAAACAGTTAATTGACCTTTGTGACCTTGAAAATTAGGTCAAGGTCACCGAAATCTAATCACTCCATTCAGCTGTCCCAATGAAGTTTCTGTGCCAGTTTGGTCTAAATCCATCCAGTGGTTCAGGAGATATGGTGCAGACAAAAAGCTACGCCGCCGACGACGCCGACGCCGACGCTGACGCTGACGCCGACGCTGACGGGATCCACACCAAAAACAATATGTCCCCCAACTCCTTCGGAGGGGGGACATAAAAAACAACAACAAAAAAAAAAAAACATGGAATCTGTTTTGTAAGGTTCCCTAACATGGGACCAGTATTAAACAAATAGGTATGTAATTTGGGGGCCTAACATGGGACCTAAACTAACATATAACAAGAAGACAAGCTACCTTTGTACCATGCAATCGGTAATCAAACAAACAAAAGCAACAAACTACAAACAACAACCAAATGTAAGTAACGATAGTTATGCATGGTCTACTTGATGTAAAGTGCTCTCAGACCGGCTCATGTCAAGGACCTAACATAGCTTCTAGCATAAGGTCTAAACCAAACTAATAAATGTGAAGCACATTTTTAGTGAACAAAGCAACACTCAAGACATATGCGCAACAAATTGCTTATGCAACTGTTTAAGTCAGGGTGTTTGATACTGGTACATGTACACTGACAATTATTCAATATAAACTGGTACCTTGACATATGAATATAAACTGGTACCTTGACAAATGATCAATATAAACATTAATAAACAAATAAATACAGTCTACTGAATGTTAGATTTCTAAAATGGTGTCTGTTTTGTAAAGGTAACCTAACATGGAACCTGAATGCAATGCTTCTAACATGAAGTCTATGCCTAACATGGCACCTTTGGAATTAAAAGAACGAAAGAAAGAAAGAAAGAAAGAAAGAACAAACACACAAACATGGTCTGGAGTCTTACAGGCTACATGTAATTAGAAAGGCTCTCAACCAGTAAGACAAATACTAAATCTAGTTGGGGACCTCAAATGGCATTCTTATGAAATCATTTTAATACTGCGGCGTCTAATAGTCATTATGTATCTGCTTTTACTGAATCACTGTTTGCACGTCTGGTTTTGCTTCATGTCTATTTTTCATTATGATATTGGTGGTGTGTACAATCATGGCTATTTGGGGCTATCTCCTGACTGGGTCATCCGATATGGGCGATTTTCACAAATAAGTAGTTGTTATTTGTTCATGATTGCCCAAATATCCAATAGATTTGTTATTATAAGTAAATGTTATTTTGGCTAATTCTTCTGTTTGCCAGTTGGTGTCATTGTTGATGTACATTTGAGGCCAGCTCAGATCTTCAACAACTCATTTCTGAACAATGACTGTCTCTTTGTCCCATCCTTTGGCACCAACTGGTTTTCAGAGAACCAGTCATGGGACTGGCCCCTGAATGCCAATCAGGATAGGTTTTCTGTTTTCTATTTAAGATTATGTAGATTGTGGGTATTGTTCGAATAAATGATATAAGAATTAAATATGTAAATTGTTAATATTATTGTTTTGTGTCTATTCCCATAAAATAAAAATTAATGCTTACATTAATTGCAGTTTATGGGGATTGCAATATGTTGTTTTCCAGTGTATTTTGTAGACCAGTATATATGGCCTCATTTTTATAAAATACTGCGATTCAAATACATCAGTTGCTTGAAAGCTTCTGATTGAATTAGGCTTGAAATTGTCACAATTTTATCAAAAATATTTTCAAGAATGACAAACTGTGTCTCATATTTTGATATGTTCCGGTGCTTGTCAACCTATGATACTATCTATAAAATTGGCCAGTGGTACCCTCTTCATGCTGGTAAAGTTTTATAAATTTTCAAAACCGGTAACACTGTTGAAATGTACATGATATACATGTTGGTCAATTTTTCACAAAAATGGATTTTAATGTTTTTCGCTGTTATTTCGTCTAAAATCATGTTATTAATTGAACAATTTTATCATTGGAAATGAAAAATCACATAAGAATTATCAATATTTAATATAAAAATGCTTATTTGATTTGGCAATCTCACATATCATATAGTGACCTACCTCAAAGTTATTATTAATGACTCAGATCAGCAAACCTTTTCAGGTTTAAATATTGAAATGTTTTTGTTTTTATAATTTCATCACTTAATATTCTTTTAAGTTTATATGTATTTGAATAATTCTACTTGAGTAATATTCATTTAATTTGTGATTGACCACCATAATAGTAATAGACATTTGATTGATTCCTTCATTTGTTTTACCATCCTTGTATTGTCAATTATAAGATTACTTATTCATAACCTTATTTATTTAATTGTTGCTGATGCCAACTTTAGTTAAAAGATTCACAAGAATACCAAATACAGCGGCACTTTCTAACGTTTCGATCACTGTTATCTTTATACTTATCCAGTAAGTGCATAATTCAGCTATGTGACAGGCTTTTCTCTTTGTAAGTGTTCAGATGTGATGTTCAGGTATAGCTTTCACTTTAAATATCAGATTTATTTTAATTCTTCATTAAACCTATCCATAACTGACAATTTGTCTACCATTGTTGTTCTTTTTTCTATTTTTGAAATGAATATTAGGGTAATAAATAATGCAACTGAACACTGAGACAAATATCCAAAATCTCAAGGCTTTTAACAGAATTATGAATCCAAATATGGCCATGGGTTTATTAAAATAAATAGTCAATTATAAATGCAGCAAACTGGTTGTAGTTTCATGCTGATAGCTGTCTAGATACTCTTCTTTAATCCTATCCTTGGTTAGAAATCATAGCTGTTTTTATAATTATATGTGAGCTAGGTAAAAAAAACCTGTCAGCTACATGTAAGTTTATAAGTTCAAAAGCCAGTTTCCAATTGTGAAGTTTTGGAAGTATGTTTGAAACTTCCAGTTATAGATTTGCCAGTTAAATGCACGCATAAGATTAATAACTTTCATCTCAGATTTGATATATGGTATAACTGTTTCAAACATGCTATTATATAGTGTTAAAATGCTGTCAAGTACATGCATATAATGCTTCAAATGGAGGAGAGAAAAAACACATGCTAGTTAGTGACTTATCATATAATTTTATTAATTGAGATTTCGTTTTCTCTCTTCATCCTATTGGTTTTGCTTCATTATATACTTGGGTGGGTGGGGTGCTTTTCTGAGTTCGTGATATAATCAGCAGGAAATGAACTGTCCTTAGCATCATTTGCTAATTTTATGAAAAATGCTAAATCCCACAGGATTTTGGACGTATAAAAAATAATTTGTACCTTTAACTCGCTTTAGCAGTCACACATTAGCGCGCGACTTAGGCGTGTGCCGGACATATAAAAAATCTCAAAGTTTTAGAGTATGTTTGTCTTACGTCCCGGACATGCTAAGCACACGCTATAGACGTGTAGCAAACGTTCAACGCGCGCCCCACACACGCTACTGAAGCAATATCTCATAAAATTGAACCGCGCATGTAGCGTACACTGGCGTGCCTGGGACGTGCGCCAAACGCGCTCGAAGCGTATTCAGCGCGTTACAAGCGCGCCTGTAACGCGCGTGGAACTTATTCTAAACGTATAAGTCACACGCCCGGGACACGCCGAGCTTCAAGAAAATTTTTAAACTTGTTTAAAAAAATTTTGATCCCAAACGCGCACGAAACCTGCGGCGATTTTTAGCGACGGACGTACACCAAGCGTACACAGCGTACTCGTAACGCGTTTTGAACGTGTCTCCGACGTGTGTCTGGCGTATGTGGAATTTGCAATTTTTACAACACGCCCGGCGCGCGTTTCACTTATACGCTAATGTGTGACTGCTGTTTTAGTAAAAATGTAAAGTTTAATACAGTTACACGAATGCCTCTAAAGTTTTTGAAATCTATACTAGTACTGGAAATTAAAAAATTACCAATGATACAACCTTGTGCCACATGATAAGGCAATGTTTCTTGTGAAAGGAGATGCAAGTTCTACATCAGACTGTCTTATGTTAACCATGAACTAGAAATAAGTGTTTGTAAAACACTATGCCCCCAACTGTATGCTTGCCACTAACCTGGCACAGTTTATATGATTCATTTATTTCATTATGTTTGAAAATCATGTAAGCAAACAGAGTTGACCTGGGCACAAATAGCAAACTTGAGGACTAACAGTGATAACAGATGCACACTTAAAAATAGAGTTAAAATTTCACAATTCTATAATTCTGTCAAAATTTGACGGAAAGTCCTCAAAAGTTGATCAGGTGATCTTCTTCTCTGCCCCAATTGGTATACTAAATATGAAGGCTCTAGCTAAAATACTTTTTGAGATATCTTGCACACAAGATTTTCCAATTTTGTTATCAAAGGGACATAACTCAAAAAGAGGGCATGACTCGGGCATGAAAAAAATTACGGGTCAACTATTCTGTAAATGAAATTTCAAAACCCTAGCATTCACCGTTTAAAAGTTTCAAAATTCACCGAAAAGTGGAAAAATCAATCAAAATTTCAAAATTCCGTAATTTTGTCAAAATGTGAGGTGAAGTTCTCAAAAGTTAATCAGGTAATCTACTCCTCAGACCCAATCAGTACGCCAAATATGAAGGCTCTAGCTCAAAAACTTTTTGAGATATCTTGCACACAAGATTTTCAAATTTTGTTTTCAAAGGGACATAACTCAGAAAAGGGGCATAACTTGGACATGAAAAAATATACAGGTCAACTTTTTTTTCATGAGGAATTTGTATATGAAATTTCAAAACACTAGCATTCGCCGTTTAAAAGTTTCAAATTGCACCAAAAAGTGGAAAAAATACTCAAAATTTCAAAATTCCGTAATTTTGTCAAAATGTGAGGTAGAGTTCTCAAAAGTTAATCAGGTGATCTACTCCTCAGCCCTGACCAGTATACCAAATATGAAGGCTCTAGCTCAAATACTTTTTGAGATATCTTGCACACAAGATTTTCAAATTTTGTTTTCAAAGGGGCATAACTCAGAAAAGGGGCATAACTCGGAAATGAAAAAACCAGAGGACCAATGGTCCTGTAAACGCTCACCTGAGACCTGAGATATATACCAATAAACTTGTTTGACTAGAATGGTAATATACATGTATATAACCCCAGGGCAGGGTCAGGGCAACCTCTGGAATCAATTTCTTTAATAAATCATAAAGATTCAGTCATTTGCAAATTTACTGCAAGTTTTGCCCTTCAAATGACATTATAACAATTTTCCCCATTCAAATGCTTAGGCAACCTAAGTTGACCTTGCCATAAAAAGGTCAAGGTCATCCCAGGGTCATGATTTATATAAACTTTGAAGAGCTCCATTGCTTGATGCTTCATGCCAAGTTTCAAAATCATAGGCCTTCTAGTACTGGAGAAGATTTTTAAGGGCTTTTGCTATTTATAGCCATGGCGGCCATCTTGGTCATGTGACCTTGACCATTTATACAAACTTTCATTCACTCTTCCTAAGAATGTTCCACAAAAAGTTTGGCTTTGATTAGCAAAGCGGTTTCAGAGAAGATGTTTCAATATTATGGTCATACACATGTATATAGCCCCGGGGCAGGGGCAGACAACCCTCTGGGCCCCAAAATATTTTCATAAATATAAATCTTCTGTCCATTTGCTCATTCCTAGCAAGTTTTTTGCCATTAAATGACATTTTCCTATTTTTTCCCATTCAAATGCATGGGCGGCCTAAGTTTACCTTGCCGTAAAAAAGGTCAAGGTCATTCCAGGGTCATGATTTATACAAACTTTGTAGAGCTCCATTGCCTGATGCTTCATGCCAAGTTTCAAAATCATAGGCCTTCTGGTTCTGAAAAAGAAGATTTTTAAGGGTTTTTGCTATTTATAGCCATGGCGGCCATCTTGGTCATGTGACCTTGACCATTTATACAAACTTTCATTCACTCTTCCTAAAAATGCTCCACATAAAGTTTGGCTTTGATTGGCCAAGCAGTTTCAGAGAAGAAGATCTTTGAATATCACTGTAAAATACATGTTTATTGCCCCGGGGTAGGGGCAGACAGACCCCTGGGGTCCAAATTTTTTCAGAATCATCTATCTCAAGTCCATTTGCCCATTTCCTGCAAGTTTTTCCCTACAAATGACATTTTAACACTTTTCCTCATTCAAATGCATGAACGACCTATGTTGACCTTGCCGTAAAATAGGTCAAGGTCATCCCAGGGTCATGATTTATATAAACTTTGTAAAGCTCCAGTTACTGATGCTTCACACCAAGTTTCAAAATCATTGGCCTTCTGGTTCTGGAGAAGAAGATTTTTAAAGGTTTTTTCTATTTATAGCCATGGCAGCCATCTTGGTCATGTGACCTTGACCATTTATATAAACTTTCATTCCCCCTTCCCAAGGATGCTCCACATGAAGTTTGACTTTGATTGGCCAAGCGGTTTCAGGGGAGAAGATGTTTCAGTATTATGGAAATATACATGTATATAGCCCCGGGGCAGGGGCAGACAACCCCCCAGGGGCCAAAATTTTCCATTAACATTAATCTTCTGTCCATTTGCCTATTCCCAGTAAGTTTTACCCATTAAATAGCATTTTACCATTTTTTCCCATTCAAATGCATTGGCGACCTAAGTTGACCTTGCCATAAAATGGGTCAAGGTCATCCTAGGGTCATGATTTATATAAACTATGATGGGCCCTCGTCCCCGATGCTGCATACCAAGTTTCGTGGAAATCGGCCCACTGGTTCTGGAGAAGAAGATTTTTAAAGGTTTTTGCTATTTATAGCTATGGCGGCCATCTTGATCATGTGACCTGGACCATTTATATAAACTTTCGTTCCCCCTTCCTAAGGATGCTCCACATGAAGTTTGGCTTTGATTGGCCAAGCGGTTTCAGAGGAGAAGATCTTTGAAATTGTGGACGACGGACGGACGACGACGGACGACGGACGGACGACGGAGCATGGGTATACTATAAGCTCACCTGTGAGCCTTCGGCTCAGGTGAGCTAAAAAATACAGGTCAACTATTTTTTTCATGAGGAGTGTGCATATGAAATTTCAAAACCCTAGCATTCATGGTTCAAAAGTTAACAGACGCACACACAGACAGACAGACAGACAGACAGACAAGCCGAAAGCAATACGCCCTTCCAACTTTTTCAAAGTTGGGGGCATAAAAAATCAAGGATGACAAAATTAAACGTGACAGTTTCAAACTAGGCTCTATGGTTCGGGCTGGTACAAGACATCTCCGTGAATCAACGATACGGGTGTTAAAGTTGATTGTAAATGTATTGTGTTCAACAATAATTCCCTGTGCATGTTCCCAGGGGGACATGATGACATGACAATGTCACATGTAAAAAAGCCAAAAATGCCCTAAATTTCCTCCATGGTCAAAACGTCATTGATGAACGAAAAATGTGCCCAAAAGCCCGGATAATACCCTGGTGGATTTTTCTACATGAGGCATATAAGAACATCAATTGCAAAAGCAAATCATTCTATGTCTTTTGGTCTTAAACACACCCATCGGAATGAAACAAATTGGAACAACCAACTGTGTGCTTTCCAGCTGCTCTAAACAGTGCTGTCTCATCTACAGATGTCACATTGAACATTGTTAGCTTGTGATTTTTGACTTTAATACAAATTATTCAAATAAACATGAAACACCTCCTGTATAACAATTTTTCACATACACAAAAAATGAGATCCAGGAGATCATTGGTCCTGTAAACTCTCACCTGCAAGTTGTATTTGGTGGCAGAAAAGCCCATTTTGTTAATGTAAGTAAACCAGAGGACAAATGGTCCTGTAAACGCTCACCTGAGACCTGAGATATATACATGTACCAATGAACTTGTTAGACTAGAATGGTACAATGCATGTATATAACCCTAGGGCAGGGCCAGAATAACTCTTGGAGTCAATGTCTTTTTCAAATCATAAAAATTCAGTCCATTTGCCAATTAACTGCAAGTTTTGTCCTTCAAATGACATTTTAACAATTTTCTCCATTCAAATGCATGGGCGATCAAAGTTGACCTTGCCGTGAAATAGGTCAAGGTCATCCCAGTGTCATGATTTATATAAATTTTGTAGAATTCCATTCCTTAATGCTTCATGCCAAGTTTCAAAATCATAGGCCTTCTGGTTCTGAAGAAGAAGATTTTAAAAAAAATTTGCTATTTATAGCCATGGTGGCCATCTTTGTCATGTGACCTTGACCATTTATATAAACTTTCATTTCCTCTTCCTAAGGATGCTCCACATAAAGTTTGGCTTTGACTGGCTAAGCAGTTTCTGAGAAAAAGCTGTTTGAATATTATGGTCATCTACATGTATATAGCTCCGGGGCAGGGGCAGACAACCCCTGGGCCTAAATATTTTCATAAACATAAATCTTCTGTCCATTTGCTCATTCCTAGCAAGTTTTCTGCCATTACATGACATTTTCCTATTTTTTCCCATTCAAATGCATGGGCGACCTAAGTTGACCTTGCCGTAAAATAGGTCAAGGTCATCCCAGGGTCAAGATTTATATAAATTTTGTAGAGCTCCATTCCCAGATGCTTCATACCAAGTTTCATATTCATAGGCCTTCTGGTTCTGAAGAAGAAGATTTTTAAAACGTTTTTGCTATGTACAGCCATGGCGGCCATCTTGGTCATGTGACCTTGACCATTTATACAAACTTTCATTCCCTCTTCCTAAGAATGCTCCACAAAAAGTTTGGCTTTGATTGGCCTAGCGGTTTCAGAGAAGAAAATGTTTCAATATTATGGTCATATACATGCATATAGCCCCGGGGCAGGGGCAGACAACCCCCTGGACCCAAAATATTTTCTTGCACATAAATCTTCTGTCCATTTGCTCATTTCTAGCAAGTTTTCTGCCATTTAATTACATTTTCCTATTTTTTCCCATTCCAATGCATGGGACACCTAAGTTGACCTTGCCGTAAAATAGGTCAAGGTCAGCCCAGGGTCATGATTTATATAAACTTTGTAGAGCTCCATTTCCCGATGCTGCATACCAAGTTTCAAAATCATGGGCCTTCTGGTTCTGAAGAAGAAGATTTTTAAACGTTTTTGCTATTTATAGCCATGGCGGCCATCTTGGTCATGTGACCTTGACCATTTATATAAACTTTCATTCCCCCTTCCCAAGGATGCTCCACATGAAGTTTGGCTTTGATTGGCTTAGCGGTTTCAGAGAAGAAGATGTTTGAATATTATGGTCATATACATGTATATAGACCCGGGGCAGGGGCAGACAACCCCCCAGGGGCTAAAACTTTCCATTAACATTAAACTTCTGTCCATTTGCCTATTCCCAGTAAGTTTTACCCATTAAATAGCATTTTACCATTTCTTCCCATTCAAATGCATTGGCGACCTATGTTGACCTTGCGTAAAATAGGTCAAGGTCATCCCAGGTTCATGATTTATATAAACTATGATGGGCCCGCATCCCCGATGCTACATACCAAGTTTCGTGGAAATCGGCCCACTGGTTCTGGAGAAGAAGATTTTTAAAGGTTTTTGCTATTTATAGCCATGGCGGCCATCTTGGTCATGTGACCTTGACCATTTATATAAACTTTCGTTCCCCCTTCCTAAGGATACTCCACATGAAGTTTGGCTTTGATTGGCCAAGCGGTTTCAGAGGAGAAGATCTTTGAAATTGTGGACAACGGCCGGAGCATGGGTATACTATAAGCTCACCTGTGAGCCTTCGGCTCAGGTGAGCTAATAAGTTTTACTTGAGAATTTAAATTAATGTATATGTTTTGACTAAAAATCAGAAAGAAAAAAAACCCTGAAAATTCTCATTTTAACAGCCATTAAAGTAATAACAGTATTATAGCGCATAGACATGTTTTTGTAATTAAAGAAACCATTTACTTTTAATCCTTTCAAGTTCTTGAGCCTTCTTGAGTTTATAAGCTGCGAGTTGTTTCTGATGGGACTGTTTATTGTGCAGGAGATCCTGCTCTTCACATATATTCTCCAGGTAGACCAGGGAAGCTTCAACCTTGTCACATTCTTCATCTACAGCTGCTGCAAGAATACAATATTTTGGGTGATTTTTTACATCCACTTAAGGTCATGTGGAGACAGAACCTTGGTTTAAAATCTTATCTGAAAGACTGGAGATGCCAGGCCTCAAACCCATGGCCCCTGGTTTATGAGGCAAGTGGGCTTAACCACTAAGCTATCTTGGCCATCGAAGCCTCAAGCTGATTAAGCTCAAATTTTGTTCTACAATATGGCAATTATTGGTATGCTCTACAAAGTCTCTTAGCTTCAGAATTATTAGAAATATGACGTACCCCGGGTGGCGAAGCCTAGGTTGCTATGGAGACCATTTTAATGTGCACTGCACAAGATTTCTTGAAAAATATTTTAAACACGCAACAAGGAGACTTTGCTTCTTTATAATAATGCATGAAATATTGGATAAATGCCGTAATATAAAATCAGTGGCAAAAGTCTACGAACTTAAATCCCAACCCTCTCACAATTTCAAGAATGTTAGTCCTAGATTCTTTTTATTACAGTGATATAAAGACGTTAACGTCATCAATGTCAAAATGTCATCAACAGTTTTCATGACGTCATGTTTGTTTGCAGCAACTACACATTTCAAAGCTCATATCTTTGCTATTTGAAAAGATAATCTCTTCAAATTTTCAGGAAATACAGAGAGACTTGTTCTTTCACATGTAAACCAGAGGACCAATGGTCCTGTAAACGCTCACCTGAGACCAGAGATATATACATGTACCAATAAACTTGTTAGACTAGAATGGTACAATGCATGTATATAACCCTAGGGCAGGGTCAGAATAACTCCTGGAGTCAATGTCTTTTTCAAATCATAAAAATTCAGTCCATTTGCCAATTAACTGCAAGTTTTGTCCTTCAAATGACATTTTAACAATTTTCTCCATTCAAATGCATGGGCGATCTAAGTTGACCTTGCCGTGATATAGGTCAAGGTCATCCCAGTGTCATGATTTATACAAATTTGTAGACCTCCTTTCCTTTATGCTTCATGCCAAGTTTCAAAATCATAGGCCTTCTGGTTCTGGAGAAGATTTTAAAAAAAATTTGCTATTTATAGCCATAGCTGCCATCTTGGTCATGTGACCTTGACCATTTATATAAACTTTCATTTAATCTTCCTAAGGATGCTCCACATAAAGTTTGGCTTTGATTGGCTAAGCAGTTTCTGAGAAAAAGCTGTTTGAATATTATGGTCATCTACATGTATGTAGCTCCAGTGCAGGGGCAGACAACCCCTTAACCTAAAATATTTTCATAAGCATAAATCTTCTGTCCATTTGCTCATTCCTAGCAAGTTTTCTGCCATTACATGACATTTTCCTATTTTTTCCTATTCAAATGCATGGGTGACCTAAGTTGACCTTGCCGTAAAATAGATCAAGGTCATTCCAGGGTTATGATTTATATAAATTTTGTAGAGCTCCATTCCTAGATGCGTCATACTAAGTTTCAAAATCATAGGCCTTCTGGTTCTGAAGAAGAAGATTTTTAAACGTTTTTGCTATTTATAGCCATGGCGGCCATCTTGGTCATGTGACCTGGACCATTTTATACAAACTTTTATTCCCTCTTCCTAAGGATGCTCCACAAAAAGTTTGGCTTTGATTGGCCAAGCGGTTTCAGAGAAGAAGATGTTTCAATATTATGGTCATATACATGTATATAGCCCCGGGGCAGGGGCAGACAACCCCCAGGGCCCAAAATATTTTCTTAAACATAAATCTTCTGTCCATTTGCTCATTTCTAGCATGTTTTCTGCCATTTAATTACATTTTCCTACTTTTTCCCATTCCAATGCATGGGAGACCTAAGTTGACCTTGCCGTAAAATAGGTCAAGGTCATCCCAGGGTCATGATTGTTATAAACTTTGTAGAGCTCCATTCCCAGATGCTTCACACCAAGTTTCAAAAGCATAGGCCTTCTGGTTCTGAAGAAGAAGATTTTTAAAAGTTTTTGCTATTTATAGCCATGGCGGCCATCTTGGTCATGTGACCTTAACCATTTATATAAAATTTCATTCCCCCTTCCCAAGGATGCTCCACATGAAGTTTGGCTTTGATTGGCCTATCAGTTTCAGAGAAGAAGATGTTTGAATATTATGGTCATATACATGTATATAGCCCCTGGGCAGGGGCAGACAACCCCCCAGGGGCTAAAATTTTCCATTAACATTAATCTTCTGTCCATTTGCCAATTACCAGTAAGTTTTACCCATTAAATAGCATTTTACCATTTTTTCCCATTCAAATGCATTGGCGACCTAAGTTGACCTTGCCGTAAAATAGGTCAAGGTCATCCTAGGGTCATGATTTATATAAACTATGATGGGCCCACATCCCCGATGCTACATACCAAGTTTCGTGGAAATCAGCCCACTGGTTCTGGAGAAGAAGATTTTTAAAGGTTTTTGCTATTTATAGCCATGGCGGCCATCTTGGTCATGTGACCTGGACCATTTATATAAACTTTCGTTCCCCCTTCCTAAGGATGCTCCACATGAAGTTTGGCTTTGATTGGCCAAGCGGTTTCAGAGGAGAAGATCTTTGAAATTGTGGACGACGGACGGACGACGGACGGACGACGGACGGACGCTGGAGCATGGGTATACTATAAGCTCACCTGCGAGCCTTCGGCTCAGGTGAGCTAAAAATATCTTAATTTTGAAGTTTTGGCCAGAAGACCCCTTTTCCCAGATCTTGGCCCACATGGTATATAGCACTGGGACAGGGGCAGACAAACCCCTGGGGACAATTGTTTTTCATAAACAAATATTCTGTCCATTTGCCCATTTCCTGCAAGTTTTTCGAAGTTTCAAAATCATAGGCCTTCTGGTGATGGAGAATTTTTTTTAAAGGTTTTTGCTATTTACAGCCATGGCGGCCATCTTAGTCATGTGACCTGGACCATTTATACAAACTTTCGTTCCTCCTTCCTAAGGATGCTCCATATGAAGTTTTACTTTGATTGGCCAATTGGTTTCAGAAGAGATCTTTGAAATTGTGGACAACGGATGGACGCCCGAGCATGGGTATACTATAAGCTCACCTGTAAACCTTCGGCTCAGGTGAGCTAAAAAGAGTCAATAAGCAATGCTTACACTGCTTAT
This sequence comes from Rugalucina vietnamica, assembly GCA_964017185.1. Classification (NCBI taxonomy): domain Eukaryota; kingdom Metazoa; phylum Mollusca; class Bivalvia; order Lucinida; family Lucinidae; genus Rugalucina; species Rugalucina vietnamica. The sequence continues at coordinate 37,825,973 of OZ024877.1, forward strand.
TATCTAAGCAGTGTACTCAGTGTTTGCCATAAAATTTATTTTTTTTCGCAATAAAATTTATTCATGCAAGTGTCAAATGGATCTACATCATGCAAGCATAATATTGAACTGTCCCATCAAAAACTGTTGTAGGCTGCTAATGCCCCAACTGTCAAAAGGCTAAAAAAATTTACTATTATAAAGTTCTCACAGCTAATTTTGTCATTTTTTTTTCTCAATAAAATTTATTCATGCAAATGTCCTTTTAGTCTAATATACTCTATGTCATGTAGGCATAATATCCAATAGCTCCAACAAAAACTGTGGTAGGAGTTGAGCTCTTACCTGCAAACAAAGCAAGAAAATTCTAAGTTCTAATAAATGTCATTTTGTCAATATCAGTTTTAGCAATACAATTTCTTCATGCTAAATTGCTAATGTCCAATGGGTCTACATCATGTAGGCATAATATCAAATTGTTCCAACAAAAACTGTGGTAGTTGGCCTATAAAAGTCATACAGAATTATACAGTGAAATAACCCTAAGAGGATTGGCTCCTAGGCCTTTATTTTTGCCTGTAAGTAATTGTCTCATAAATAGAAAATAACTATCCTGTGACCAAAAATAAACCAATTTATCATGTGAGGATTAGTAAGAAGATGAAAGGAGCCCTTTCATCTGCTTACGTTTCCGAGTGTGATAAATCTGTTTACTAGTAGTTATTCACTTTATAATGCAACGAAAGCTGACACATTTCACGAAAAAACTCATCCAATGTGAGGAGATTTGCTTTCCGCCATTTTGTTTATTTAATCAACAGCTCAGCAATCACGCAGAACAACTCCTCAAATTTCGCCACCATAGCAGTAGATTTTGTTGATAATTTAAATTTTTCTTGTCCATTGTTTCATCTACGTAACGATGCATAAAAATGGCGGAGATTGACATTACAAAACGAGACAAAATTGGACGGCACTGGCACGCATCTTTTTGTAGATTAAACAAAATTGCAACATGGTCTTTATTTAGTCAGTAGAGAAGGCCTTTATTCTGTCAGTAGCTAAATAAAGCTTCTATTTATGAATACCCCTTTATTAGTCCGATATGTAGGGTTGTAGCATTATAAATATCAATACACCTGCAAAATTTTATGAAATTCAATCAAAGGGTCTTCAAGATATTAATTAAAGAAACAAAAGTGTTACGAACTAATGGTGGACACACGGATGCATGGACTATTGGACAGATGTGAAAACAGTACAAGTAGCCCAAGGGCAACGATCCCTCACCTGAGAGTCAACAAGTACAGTCATCAACAAAGTGAATGTTGTTGTTTTTTACCATATATGGGTACAACGGCCATCTTGGTCATGTTTCGTGTCTAAGGCTGCAATAGTTTCCATAGGATCATTGGTCCTGTAAATGCTAGTTGTCACTTTTTCCCATGTAAAAGCCTATGTTTCCAAAATTGACCTTGATCTAAATGCCTTTATCTACTCCATTAGTTGTTTGCATGATCTACCACTTTTCATGTCTCAGGCTGCCATAGTTTTAAATAAAATCCATAGTTTTCACTTTTTCCCATATAAAAGCCTATGTTTCCAAAATTGACCTTGCCATAAAATAGGTCAAGGTCATCCTAGGGTCATCATTTGATCAAACTATGATGGGCTGGAGTCCAAAATGCTACATGCCAAGTTTCGTGAAAATCGGCTTGCCACTTCTGGAGAAGAAGATTTTTGAGTGGTTTTTACCATATATGGGTGTGACCCTGATTTCGCAATCATACTTTTGTTCCCCCTACCCATGGAAGCTCCACATAAAATTTCATTTTGATTGGCCAAGCGGTTTCAGAGAAGAAGATCTTTGAAAAGTGTATATGGACGACAGACCGGCCAAGGTCAAGAGATCACCTTGACCTGAATTAATCTCATACCTTCATCTACTTCATTAGTTGTTTGCATCAACCACTTTTCAGGTCTCAGGCTGCAATAATTTCAAACCAGAGAACCAATGGTCCTGAGAACGCTCACCTGAAGCCTGATCTTGGAGCATTTATTCATCATGAAATGACCTTGACCTTGAATACTCATACACCTTTATTGACTTTATCTGTTGTTTGCATCTGCCAAGTTTTAGGTCTCCTTTCCGCCTAGTATCTCTGGGGCGAGGATTTTGGCTTTATTTGCAGCAACATTTGTAATACATGTGTTAGCCAGTATTGATCTTGGTTTATTTTTTGTTCTGATCCGTTTTTGGTAGTCGCTGGTGCATTTTCGCTATACTGACAGATATGGTAATTTTGCTGTCCCAGTGATTTTTTTTTTTTTTTTTTTTTTTTTAGTTACCTGAGGGCAACCCATTTATTCTCCCCGTCAATTGGCACCCAGAGGGTCAGGGAGGATCATCCACCTGAGTGCCTTACAAACTACATGGGTAGATTTGCGTATAAGAAAGTACGTTCATTCTCCGCTCTCCATTCACACTTCATTCAATTAATTAATATGTTATGATGGTCTACAATATGAACACAAACAGTTGTTTTACCAATAAAAAATATCATATCTACATCAATGAATGGTTACCACCTATAAAATTTTGATATTTTGTTAAAAATTATGATTTCAAATATTGTCACGTGTTAATTGAACCTGATTTACTGGTAGCCTTTCACTGATGTATATCTAAATTCATGTATATCCTTCCTACTTTGTTGTGTAAAATAATGTGTTTCTTCCAGCTTCACTAAATGGGTTTAAGCTAAACTTGAATGACAATGTGTTCACCTCAGATAAGTGAAAAAGAAAACAACAACAACATATATGTATATAAGGAAATATGAGTTGTCTAGTAGATTCTCGCTCATGGCCTGGCAGTGTTTTTTGATTTTATTAGCTATACTTACAAATAATTTTAAAGGTTTGACCTGGGTATTATCAGGGAAGTTTTGAGAACACTCAGTGACTTGACAGTAAAAAAATTCTGTATTTAAGCCATTTTTCTTCAAATTTGTCTAGACTGTCTTTTTTCGTTGCTGTGTTTTGTTCAAGGCCATGTATATACTTAATTTTTCTAAGAAGTGCAATAAGTGATAGAGGCTGGTTAAGACTCTTTGCTGCATATATATAGTGTTAATTATGATGAAGAGTTGCAAGTCTGAGGTAGTATATGTGTTTCCTATATTAAAAATGAACAATTCTTCGACAAATACATGATTGTCATTGCTATTTTGTAAACATCTGATAAGTTGTCTTATAATTGACTGACTTTCTGGACATGTCCAAAGCAAATGACTTATGGTTTCTTCTTCTCCACAAGAATTACATGTTGGGTTTTGTACATATTTCATTTTGTGTAACAGTTTTCTTGTTGGTAATATTCTATGGTTAATCTGTGTTTGAAACCACTGTAATTTAGTGCCTATTGGTAAGTTAAAGGGTGATGCATATATATCCTTCCAGGTCTCTTGTTCAATATTATATGTGTTTTCCCATTTAGGCTGAGACGAGGGTTTATCATTGTTATTATTTAAGACATTGTAGAAATCTTTACCACCTTTCTTTGATTTTATAAGGAGAAATATGTTTATTGGAATGAATGGCATTTTTGGATTTTTTGTAAAATTCATAATGCCATGTTTTATGGCATATTCTTAAATTGCATGTATTATACCTTGAAACTGGATAAAGTTTGTTTTAATGTTATACATATTTTCAAATTCTACTTGTGAGAGAAATTGCCCATTTTCTTTTACCAAATCGTTTAAATGTTTAACTCCTTTTTTGTGCCAATTCCTTATACATGTACTGTTCCCAACTTTGATGTTAATATTGTGAAAAATTGGACAAGAGAGAATCAAGTCTTCGTTATCAATTTTATTTTCAGTTATTAAGTCTGAATATGCTTTGAGGACATCAGTCCAGAACTTGTTTCTTATTTTTGGGAGTAGGGAATCGATATAGTTGGTGCCAAATGAAAACACCTCATTAAAATTGATTGTATTTTTAATGACAGATTGCCATGGGCTATCTGTCACAGCAATTCTTCTTAACCAAGTTATCTTCATACTGTTCATAAAAGCTTTCAGATTGATCATTTTTAACCCACCTTCACAGTATTCTTGCACAACAACTGATTGTTTTATCTTGAAAATGGTTTTTGTTAATGATAATCATAATCGCTGTATTTCCGGTGTATTTGGTTGGGATTTTGGCTTGGTTTTATCAAAACTTTTTGTTGCATGTGTTCGCCAGTTGAACACTATTTTTGTTTTTATTTAATTTTCTTTCTTTATGAATTCGAGAATGTCCCTAGGAGAAGTGGTTTTCGGCGTTGTGCCAGGTAAAAACGTTGTGTCCCAGTATTCATCATACTTGTCCCCTGTTGGAACGATAATCGGTGTCCCAGGAAAAGTGGTTTATCTTCATTATTAACTACTGTTTATTGTGCCTACCTCTCTGTCATACTCGTTCCCTTTTGTTCCTGTTGAAACCTAGCCGGATGGCTACCTTGTTGGGAAAGAGCTAGTCATTCTGCTCTTCAAGTGTGTTGTCGGAAAATGTTTTATTGTGTTTTATGTATTTTCTTTCCCACCCGCTGTCTATGTTGGGACTTTAAATTTAATTGCATCGATTCCTGGTCCTTCTATTCTTACTTCAGACTGCAATAGTTTCCAAAATATCCATTGATTTCAACTTTTCCCATATGTTTCCTAAATTGACCTTGTCGTAAAATAGGTCAAGGACATCACAGGGTCATCATTTGATCAAACTATGATAGGCTGGAGTCCCTATTACTACATACCAAGTTTCGTGGAATTCGGCCCACCGGTTCTGGAGAAGAAGATTTTTGAAGGTTTTTTTTTTACCATATGAACCACAACGCGACAAAATGTACCTTCGAACATTCTGACGTTACTAGTAGAAAGAGACAAAAAAGTGGAAAACTCATGTAATAAACGTTTTAGAAAGAACACTGTATTTGTAATATTTGAACACTGGGCTACTTTAAAGCATATTTATTTTCAATATTTGGAGTTATCTGCACTTGTTTTTGCCCATAATATTCTCACGTTTCCTATATCTATCGCTAAATGGTAACCATGGCAACCGTACTGTCATACAAATGGACAAAATTACATGTATGTGGACAGATTGAATGTAAGGGTGGTAAGATTCTACCTTAACAATAGGTTCTGACCAGTGTTTAAACAGTTTTAAGCAAATGCATCGAGTTTAGTCATGCAGAAAAGTATTACGCAACTTTGACTTCATTTTTCAGGACAATGACGTGTGTAGGGTTCATATAAAGAATTGGTCATAACTCAAGAAATAACTTGAATAATCTGGTCAAAGAAAAACTAATATACTCTAAAAACATTATACACTCAAAGTAACATTCTTTTTCTAATACTTAAAAATTGTTCGAAAGTACATTTTCTCACATTGTGGCCCATATATGAGTGTAGCGGCGATATTTCAATGACTTTGGGTCAAGGATCTTGACCTTAATTAATTACTTACTTTCATTGACTCCATTATTTGTCTGCATCTAGCAATTTTCAAGTCTCAGTCTGCAATTGTTTCCAAAATATCAATTTTTTGGCCTTTTCCCTTTTCTTTCTTTCTTCAGATACTGAGTCGATCAATTTCTGATCATCACCTCAGGTGTGGGGTGGGTGGCTAACTTTTGAATTTAGCAAAATGGGGGAAACATTCGGGATGGACCATTACAACTATTTACAAGAAGCTAGACAGAGGCATACTAAAACGTATACCTCTGGACCCTTGGTTCTAAATAAGAGCCTTAAATTCTTCCATGGTCTTAGATGCGACCACTGGAGAAGGAAGACTATTCCACAATGGAATAGTCCTTGGGAAGAATTAGTTCTTCAGGGCATCACTATAGGACATATATCTTGTGTACTGTGAATCATGAGATGCCCTGGTAGATCTTAATCTGGGTGCCTTGGTCAGATATTTATCTATTTGTCAAGAGACACTGTACCGGAGTGAATCTCGCAAAAGAAAGTTAAGGAAGACTTTAGCCTGCGGTCCTCCAGGGATGGCCAGTCAAGATCATTAAGCATGTCATCTACGCTACTGGTATTATACCATCGCCTGCAGACCCACCTAGCTGCTGTCTTCAGCACTTTCTCCACCTTTTTGTCTCAGTTTCATTATAGGGATGCCAAATAGGAGCTGCATACTCATGTTTGGTATGCAACTTCCTTTGTACGCTGAGGTGCAAGTGCCAAATTGCACCGAAGAAAACCCAAAGTCTTAGTTGCTTTAGAAGAAATTTCAGAAACATGTTGACCCCATTCCAAGTTGTCAGTAATAGTAATTCCAAGGTATTTGGCGGACTCAACCTGTTCCAATGTTTGTTGATGCAGTGAGTAGTTAAAGTGTATTTGATTGCTAGGGAGGTGCCGAGTCACCCTCATTGAATGACATTTGGCAACATTGAATTTCATTTGCCAATCGGTCTCCCATTATCCTATGCTATTCAGGTCATCCTGTAATATCTGGCAATCTGTAAGGGTTTTAATATTTCTATACAAAACACAGTCATCAGCAAAGAGGCCAACGGACGACCTGATATTGTCTGGAAGATCATTTATAAAGATCAAGAAAAGGACTGGTTCCAAGACCAATCCTTGAGGGACACCAGATAGAACAGGGACTGGATCTGAGGCTTGACCATCTAACACCACTTTTTGAAAGTGCTCAGAGAGCCATGAAGTGATCCACTGGTGAGTAGATCCTCTAATCCCGTAGTAGTGCAGTTTGTAGAGTAGTCTCATGTGTGGCACCTTGTCAAAGGCCTTTGCGAAATCCATGAAGATCACATATGTTTGTCTGTGACCCCGGTTCAGAGCTCGGTCCAGGTTGCTAACCAAGTCATGAAAGAATTGAACCATCTGGGTTTCGCGAGACCTCCCATGTAAAAGCTTATGTTTCCAAAATTGACCTTGCCGCAAAATAGGTCAAGGTCATCCCAGGGCCCAAAATATTTTCATAAACAGAAATCTTCTGTGCATTTGCTCATTCCTAGCAATTTTTCTGCTATTAATAGACATTTTCCTATTTTTTTCCCCATTAAAATGCATGGGCGACCTAAGTTGACCTTGCCGTAAAAAGGTCAAGGTCATCCCAGGGTCATGATTTATACAAACTTTGTAGGGCTCCATTGCCTGATGCTTCATGCCAAGTTTCAAAATTATAGGCCTTCTGGTTCTGGAGAAGAAGATTTTTAAATGTTTTTGCTATTGTAACGGGATAGTCTCCATTGTAGAATACGTTGGTGCAACGTATTAGCGGCATATTAGCGGGTAGTAATATGCAAATTAGAAACTCGAAACTTTGTGATTAGAGTAAGTGTTAGGTATATAGCGCAGTAAACCACCCTTGGTGGATGAGCATGCTTTTCCACCGACGGGGTATCTGTGGCTTGGCTCGGCTGTTTGTTACATTTGGTGGCAGCGGTGGGATGATGACAACTGCCAGAACGGAGTTGCCTTACCGCTGTAGTCCCCAGGCCAAGACTCGGGGCGAGTCTTCTCGGAGGGGGAAGTAATGTAACGGGATAGTCTCCATTGTAGAATACGTTGGTGCAACGTATTAGCGGCATATTAGCGGGTAGTAATATGCAAATTAGAAACTCGAAACTTTGTGATTAGAGTAAGTGTTAGGTATATAGCGCAGTAAACCACCCTTGGTGGATGAGCATGCTTTTCCACCGACGGGGTTTCTGTGGCTTTGCTTGGCCGTTCGTTACACTATTTATAGCCCTGGTGGCCATCTTGGTTATGTGACCTGGACCATTTATACAAATTTTAGTTCCCCCTTCCTAAGGATGCTCCACATGAAATTTGAATTTGACTGGCCAAGCGGTTTCAGAGAAGAAAATGACTGAAAAGTGTGAACGACAACAACAACGACGACGGCGGAGCATGGGTATACTATAAGCTCACCTAACGGCTCAGGTGCGTTAAAAATAAGCAAGGTTTCACAATAACAGCTAAGCTACTGATAAACACACTTTAATGCTAGACTAAACTTAGTTTGGCAAAACATTTAACAGTCAAAGTGAATGGAACCTACAAAATCGATCAAGGATACCTGGTCAATTTGCATACTTGAAAGTATATTTAGCCTAGGAAAATTGTTACATCCGAAAAGTTGTGCTACATGTATAAGCAGATGCAATAAAACCATCATAATGCAAGTAAGAACACAGTCTAAAACATTTGTCTCACCGTTTTGTGTTATTTCCTACAAGCCTAAGCCTAACCACAGCGCTATGCGGCGCACTGACTATCAGTTTCACTTCGAAAATGCAATTCAGTTGATTTCATAAGACGATCTAGTGGTCATCAAGATGAACAGTTAAAGTTTGGTCTCATTTGTCAGCCACCAAAATCACTCTGGTAACATATTTGGCAGATCTGATTTTAAAAGGCATGACTGACAATTTCAATTATTTAGGGGGTCAAAGTATGGAAGCGTGCAATAGTATCCAATCGTTATAGAACATGAGCGTTAATTAAATCAAGTGTTAGTTCAGCATTCTTTTATACCTAGTCTGTCGGCTTATGACAGTTATTCCATTCAAACCATACCAGGAATCGTGAGGTGTTGAGATTTAAAGTAACAACCAGAGGACCATTGGTCTTGAGAACGCTCACCTGAAGCCTGACCCTGGAGTATTAAGTCATCATGAAATGACCTTGACCTTGAATACTCACACACCTTCATTGAATTTATAAGTTGTCTGCATCTGCAAAGTTTCAGGTCTCAGGCTGCAATAGTTTCCAAACTCAGTGATTTCTGAGACAACCATAATTTTAATTTTGATATTTAAATGACCTTGGGTCAAGGTCAAGAAATGACCTTGGCCTTCATTAATTACTTACCTTCATTGACTCTATTGGTTGTCTGCATCGAGCAACTTTCAGGTCTCAGACTGCAACAGTTTCCAAAATATCCATTGTTTTCGCCTTTTCCCATGTAAAAGCCTATGTTTCCAAAATTGACCTTGCTGTAAAATAGGTCAAGGTCATCCTAGGGTCATCATTTCAACAAACTATGGTGGGCTGGAGTCCAAAATACTACATACCAAGTTTCGCGAAAATCGGCCAGCCGGTTCTGGAGAAGAAGATTTTTGAGTGTTTATTTCCATAGTTGGGCATAGCAGCCATCTTGGTCATGTGACCTGGATTTCGCGACCAAACTTTCGTTCCCCCTTCCCATGGATACTCCACATTAAATTTCACTTTGATTGGCCAAGCAGTTTCGGAGAAGAAGATCTTTGAAAAGTGTGTATGGACAACAGACTGGCCAAGGTCAAGAGATGACCTTGACCTAAATTAATCACATACCTTCATCTACTCCATTAGTTGTTTGCATCTACCACTTTTCAGGCCTCAGGCTGCAATAGTTTTCAAAAATTTGCCCATTTCCTGCAAGTTTTTCCCTACAAATGACATTTTAACGCTTTTTCCCATTCAAATGCATGAGCGACCTATGTTGACCTTGCCGTAAAATAGGTCAAGGTCATCCCAGGGTCTTGATTTATATAAACTTTGTAGAGCTTCATTTCCAGATGCTTCACACCAAGTTTCAAAATCATAGGCCTTCTGGTTCTGAAGAAGAAGATTTTTAAACGTTTTTGCTATTTATAGCCATGGCAGCCATCTTGGTCATGTGACCTTGACCATTTATATAAACTTTCATTCCCCCTTCCCAAGGATGCTCCACATGAAGTTTGGCTTTAATTGACCTAGCGGTTTAAGAGAAGAAGATGTTTGAATATTATGGCCATATACATGTATATAGCCCCGGGGGAGGGGCAGACAACCCCCCAGGGACTAAAATTTTCCATTAACATTAATCTTCTGTCCATTTACCTATTCCCAGTAAATAGCATTTTACCATTTTTCCCATTCAAATGCATTGACGAACTAAGATGACCTTGCCGTAAAATAGGTCAAGGTCATCCTATGGTCATGATTTATATAAACAATGATGGGCCCACGTCCCCGATGCTTCATACCAAGTTTCGTGGAAATCCACCCACTGGTTCTGGAGAAGAAGACTTTTAAAGGTTTTTGCTATTTATAGCCATGGCGGCCATCTTGGTCATGTGACCTGGACCATTTATATAAACTTTCTTTCCCCCTTCCTAAGGATGCTCCACATGAAGTTGGCTTTGATTGGCCAAGCGGTTTCAGAGGAGAAGATCTTTGAAATTGTGAACGACGGACGGACGATGGACGGACGCCGGAGCATGGGTATACTATAAGCTCACCTGTGAGCCTTCGGCTCAGGTGAGCTAAAAATCCATAGTTTTCACTTTTTCCCATGTAAAAGCCTGTTTCCAAAATTGACCTTACCATAAAATAGGTCAAGGTCATCCTATGGTCATCATTTTATCAAACTACGATGGGCTGAAGTCCCCGATGCTACATACCAAGTTTCGTGGAAATCGGCCAACCGGTTCTGGAGAAGAAGATTTTTGAGTAGTTTTTACCATATATGGGCTTGACGGCCATCTTGGTCATGTGACCAAGATATCATGAACAAAATTACAATGCCACTACCCAAGGAGGCTCCACATAAAATTTCAACTTGATCGGCCAAGCAGTTTCAGAGAAGAAGATCTTTGAAATATTGGACGACGACAAAGGACGGACGGATGACAGACAGACGCCGGAGCATGGCCATCCTATAAGCTCACCTTGTGAGCCTTCGGCTCAGGTGAGCTAAATATGTACATCAGTGGCATCCGCAACAATTAAAACTCCTTTTAGATTTTCATGAAGTACAAAAGTGACTGTCTGGTATACCAGGATATTATCTGTCTGCCTATAAGTGTGTTTATGTCAATACTTTCAACTGAAACACATTTTTTTACACATTTTGATTGCTTGCTTTTTGCCTGTATCAACTAGTTTGTGGATATCATTGCTTCCTTTATAAAACTATAAAACTAAGCATCCTTTGTAAGACCATAGCTGATAGATTTAATAAGCTGCTGTTTGTTCTCAGTAACAGCTTACCACAATTAATTGAAGACTATTTCAACGCCAACTATACAGTGAAGTTGTTATTTTTTCAAACGTGTTTAATGGTGCATTAAAATCAGAAATAGACAAAAGCTTCAACAGTGTATGTATTAGGAAAATATTTATAATATTTAAATGTTCTGACAGCCATCTTGGATTCCATATTGTACTCAAGCCTGGAAAAGGTAACTTATGGTAGACATGTCACTATGTACCAAATAGTAGAATAAAATAGCATTTTTCATTCTGTAAGAGACAAACTATAAAACAGTGTGTAAAAATTATTTTCAGGTGTCATCTTGATTTTCCGAGCCATGACATAAGGTCACAGTGACCTCTAAGTACTTTGGGGCCAAAGGTCTTATCATACTCACTCATAATGTGAAAGAAGTATGATAATATCCCAATAGCTAGGCAGATTAAGTCAATTTTCAATAAAAATCGTGCATTTAGTGAAACAAGCATGAAATTTGGCATGTAGGCTCAGAATGCCCAACTGTTTTGAAAAATATCGTTGTCCAGCCAAAAATTCAAAATGGCGGACAAAATGGTCACCATTTTCAAAATGGATGCCCTGAAAGACTACAGATCATAGTTTGCTATCTAAAACTTCACTGCTTTGACTGATTTTCAGGTTTTTGGTGTCAATGTCCATGTTTAAGAACTCATTGAATCTAAGTTTCCACTTAATATTCATAATGGCGGACAAAATGGTGGCCATTTTCAAAATGGCCGCCATTGAAGGCTTGAATTACAGTTTTTCATCTTACATTTCACTGCATTGACCGATTTTGATGCTTTTGGTGTCTAAATGTATGTAAATGAACCTATAAAATATGAATATACACTTAGTTTTCTAATATTTATCATTTGCCCCGACATATTTGTCAAATGTAAAGCAAAAACCTCAGCCTTTAATGTGCAAAATGCATTTTATATGTAGCCGTCTGATAAATTATAATGAATTTAGTTGCCCTTAATTTTGTATAAAGTTGATATGAATATGTCAGGTAATAATATTTAATGATTATCGCATTGCGTTTAATGTGTTTAGCAATTTACACCATTAAAATCAACTGACAATTCACCATTTTGATTGTAAAATGGGACCGTAATACATTTGCGCCTTATCTTGTGTAACGAGAGTGAAATTATTCCTTCTTTTAAAAAATTCACTACATTGACTGATTTTTTTTACATTTTTTTGTGTCAATGTCCATGTTTAAGAACCCATTGAATCTAAATGTTTACTCAATATTGATGATTGCGGACAAAATGGCGACTTTTTTTCAAAATTGATGCCACTGAAGACTTGAATTACAGTTTTTTTATCTTACATTTCACTGTGTAAATGAACCTATAGAATATAAATAATAACATCAGCCTTTAATGTGCAAAATGCACTTTATATGGAGCCGTCTGATGAAAAGAATGATTTTAGTTGCATTTATTTTTGTATGATTTTGATATGAATATGTCAGGTGATTTTATTTAATGATTGTTTCTTTTATTTTTTAGCAATAAACACTATTAAAAATCAAAATGGTGGCCATGTTTTATCCATATAGGTACTTTCCCTTATAAATGGCAATCCACCGTTTTGATTGTAAAATGGGACGACCATAGTATAAATGAGATTGTTACCGTATTTTTTGCGCTTATCTTGTGTAAGTGAAATCAATCCTTCTTTTAAAATAAATGCACCATAAATGTCCATGACGCCCTTATTGTATGGATTTATCGTCAGTTGAACTGATGTCTGTAAGACATGTGTAAGTATCAGTGCCATTTTTTGTGGTAGTTGCGTGCACTGGTTACACAATAAATGTAATGGCATGAAGGGCACAATGTGTCCTTGCCCTGATTTCAACTGTGCTTCATGCTTGGGCATATCTAGTCCTATGGATGGAACAGACCAAATGGAGGTGGAGTTTGGTGATTAAAAGAAACAGAGGGAGAACACCCATCTAGAAGCATCTATAGAAGTCATGAAGACATGGTTGACGTCGAGGACCAATATGTCAAATAAGGTGGAACATGTCACATAATTTTGCTATTTAGGGATATGGTCTCTGGTGGTGGCTGTGAACTACTTTAACCCGATAGCGGATGTAGTCAACGTGCGTGAGATGTGTCATGTTTCATGCTGCAGACACTTAGGCCATGCCTGTGACTACTCTGAATCATATTCAATGTCATGGCAAGCAATGGTCCATTTGATTTGTAGTCAAACAAAATGATGAAGCTAGCTCTTTCTCTCAAAGCTTTCAACTCTCGTACTTTGCACTAACAGAATGAGATGGTTTGGGTATGTGGAGTGTAGCGACGGAAAGATTGCCCAAGTACGGTACGCAAACTGCACAGAAGAGACAATGCAGGCCAAAGAAAACTTGGGATGAATTATTTCGAGATGGCAGAAAGAAACTTGGAATTAATTTAACCACCCTGAAAACCGGTCTGAACGGACGGGTGCATTTGCAGGGAAGACTTGTCAACCCTCAGAAGAGGAAAATGGACTATAAATGGACTATAAACTGAATATAATAACTGAATATAATAATAGTATGATGATAAAATTAGACTTATGTTCTCATTTTCTAACCATATTAATGTTAGATGTACCAAATTTCTGTCACATCTAACAGTGATTTAACCACTATGCCCTGCTTGTGCCCTGCTTGTGTATAGACAGACACTCTTTTCTCTACATCTAAAAAGAATAAAATTGATACATCTAAAATGAATATGATTAGAAAGGCCTGAAAACAAAAATCTAATTCATTATCATAACATCATTAGATCCAGTTTATAGTCCATTTTCCTCTACTGAGGGTTGAACTTTCTGCCGCCAAGTCTTCCTCGCAAATGCCGTTCATACCGGTTTTGAGGGTAGCTAAATCCATTCCAAGTTTCTTTCTGCCATCTTGCAATACTTCATCCCAAGTTTTCTTTGGGGTGCATTGTCTCTTCTGTGCAATTTGCGTACTTAAGCAATCCTTCCACCGAAAAACACTCCATATGCCCAAACAGTGCAAAGTGCAGCATCCCAAGTTTGGACGTCAAGATTTTAGAGAAAAAGCTAGCTTCATCATTTCTTTGACATTACAAATCAAATGGACCACTGCCCGACCATAACACCGGAGATGGTTTAGAGTAGTAACAGGCGTGGCACAAGTCTCTGCAGCATAAAAAATAACACATCTCATACAGGTTGATTACACCTGCTATCGAGTCAGATGTGACAGGTTACAGTTTACAAGGGGAAGCAGTTGGCGGGACTTTCCTCAAACTGATTTTCAGCGTGTATCAGCAGCCAGTTCACAGCCACCACAAGAGACCATATCCCTAAATAGCAAAACTATGTGACCTGTTCCACCTTATTGGACATACTGGTCCTCGACATCAACTAAGTCTGCATGACTTCTATAGACACTTCTTGATGGGTGGTCTCCCTCTGTTTCTTTTTATCACCAAACTCCACCTCCATTTTGTCTGTCCATCAAAAGGACTGGCTATGCCCAAGCATGAAGCACAGATGAAATCAGGGCAAGGACATATGGTGCCCTTCATGTCATAACATTTATTCTGTATCAAATGCATGTAACTACCACAAAAAAGGCACCGATACCTACACCTGTCTTACAGACACCATTTCAAGTGACCATAAATTCATATATTCCATACAATAATTGTCAATTACAAAGGGCAGCATGGACATTTATGATGCATAAATTTTAAAAGAAGAAATAATTTCACTCTCGTTACACAAGATAAGGCGCAAAAATAACAATCCCATTGATACAACGGTCCCATTTGACAATCAAAATGGTGAAGTGCCAGTTTTAAAGGAAAGTACCTGTATGGACAAAACATGGCCACCATTTTGATTTTAATGTTGTTAATTAATAAACACATTAAATGAATAGAGATAATAATTAAATGTAATCACCTGACATATTCATATCAACTTTATACAAAAATAAAGGCAACTAAAATAATTATATTTTATCAGACAGCTGCATAGAAAATGCATTTTGCACATTAAAGGCTGATGTTTTTGCTTTATATTTGACAAATATGTCATGGCAAATAATAAATACAAGAAAACTATGTGTATATTCATAATCTATAGGTTCATTTACATACATTTAGACACCAAAAGCATCAAAATCGATCAATGCAGTGAAATGTAAGATGAAAAACTGTAATTCAAGTCTTCAGTGGTGGCCATTTTGAAAATGGCCACCATTTTGTCCGTCATTATGAATATTAAGTGGAAATTAATATTCAATGGGCTCTTAAACGTGAACACTGACACCAAAAACCCAAAAATCAGTCAATGCAGTGAAGTTTTAGATAACAAACTATGATCTGTAGTATTTCAGGGCGACCATTTTGAAAATGACGGCCATTTTGTCCGCCATTTTGAATTTTTGGCTGGACAACGATATTTTTCAAAAAAGTTGGGCATTCTGAGCCTACATGCCAAATTTCATGCTTGTTTCACCAAATGCACGATTGTTTCACTAATCTGCCTAGCTACAATGAGTGTTGAGATATAAGACAAAAACCATGAAATTAGGTCACAGGGACCTATAAGTACTTTGGTGTGAAAGGACTGGTCATATTCACTCATATTGTGAAATAAGTATGCTCATATACTAACTTAGTGATTCACATTTTTTTTTTCATTTTTTTTGTGCTGGTAGGGTTTGGTACACCATAACTCCGCCCATAGGTGAGATAGAAAAGTTCTGTTTTCGGCCTTCGTCATCGTTTTCTATAGCGATGACAGCCAGACTAAAACGAAAAAAACCTTTGACAATTTCTTTTTTCATTTTTTTCTGCTGGGAGGTGAGATAGGAAAGTTGTGTTTTCAGCCTTCATCATCATTAGCTCGCCTGCACGAAGTGCACAGAGCTATTGGTGTTACCTCGGTCGTCCCCGTTTACGTTTACGTGTACGTTTACGTCCGCGTCACACTTTCGGTTAAAGTTTTTAAAATTGATATATCTTGATAGTCACTGACCAGAAATCATTCATATTTGGAACATTGCTGCATATGAGGGTCCTCTGTGATTTAGTGTGAAGGGACATGTGGGGTCGTGCCTGGGGGCGGGGCTAGAGGTCAATATCTAGAACACCTTTGTACAATGTTAGTTTCTCATCAACTGTAAAGCCTAGAACTGTCAAACCTTACATAAGGCTTCTCCTTGATGTCCCGACTCGGCACCCACATTGACCTATTGACCTTGGCCTATATTTCATGCTCCAGTGACTGTCATTTTTGAAGCCAACCCTTAATATCTCATCAACTATAAAGCCTACAACCATCAAACCTTGCATTTGGCTTCTCCTCGATGTCCCGACTCGGCACCCACATTGACCTACTGACCTTGACCTATATTTAATGCTCCAGTGACTTTGTCATTTTTTAAGCCAACCCTTAATATCTCATCAACTATAAATCCTACAACCATCAAACCTTGCATATGGCTTCTCCTTGATGTCCCGACTTTGCACCCACATTGATCTAGTGACCTTGACCTATATTACGTGCTCTAGTTAGTTTGTCATTTTTGAAGCCATCTCTTAATATCTCATCAACTATAAAGCCTACAACCATCAAACCTTGCATATGACTTCTCCTCGCTGTCCCGATTCAGCACCCACATTCACCTAGTGACCTTGACCTATATTTCGTGCTGTAGTGACTTTGTCATTTTTAAGCCAACCCTTAATTCCGATTATCGGAAAAGATGGCGTGACGTCATCAGCCAACATCCGGGTCACTCTCACGGGTACAAATCAGTAATGGCGGCTTTATTAAAAGCCAATATACGTTGTATTTTATTTGCAAAAATGACCCAAAACGCCCAAATCTTTAAAAGTTTTGTTGTGTAATGAGGAAAGATTGTTTCCCGAATGCATATATTTTGAATTTGGAAGGAAAATATCGTGAACAGCGCAATATTTCCGTGTTTATTTATAGTTAAATATTTTGATTTTTCGGCAAGCGCGGTCGGCTTTGCTCTCTATTTAATATGCACACAATTTCCGACACTTCAGTCTCAAATAACATTAAAATTTTATGACAATTTTACGCCGTAGTAGTTCTGCCGTCATTTTGTAGGATCTGTTTTAAGAGGAGACATATTTAAAATTTTGAATAACATACCACACATGCTTGGATTTTAGAACTCCAACAACTTCAACGGAACGGTTATTGTACATTTCTATCTATTATCATATTAAAAATCATAATTACAAAATAAAATCGTGAAATATAAGCTGCCGTTAGATAAAAACAAATATAGAAAAATGTGAGCTGAAAATAATAAGTGAATACATTGGATAAAGTTATCCAAGTACATGTAACTCTTTCTCTGTAGATCATTCAGTTTTCCGAGTTTAAAACAAACCTTGCAGACTAAGGACCTCTGACGGTGGTAATGGGAGCCATAATGTATAGCTGCCTCAGATTTTGATAAAAATAAATGTTGGTCAAATGCTTCTGTTTTTGTATACATGTTTGCTGGTAGTCCATAGTTTATGATATTGGATTGAGGTTCTTGTTTCAAAAGAAGTACTGCTTTATTTTTGGGTTAAAATGGACATATTTTGTATTAAACATATAGAAAAATAGAAAAGTATTTACTTAACATTGTTCCCCCCCCGAGTCCCAAGAAATCCCTTTGCATATGAATGTATTGTCATATTATACATAATATATGTGAATGGCGTTCTGGGACTCGGGGGGGGAACAGTACCCTACAGCCCAAAATGTTATCTCAGTACTAGAGCCCAAGTATGTAAAATTGTTTTTAACTTAAAATTAAAAAGAAAACAAAAAAGCAGTTAAGATGTATGCCATATATAAAGTACAAAAAATTGATATATACATTTGTTTCCAAAATTAATCCAAATCTGCTTGAATTATAACCACTTTTTATGTTCCATTCCCCAGAAAATGAGGGCACTGTACATTCTGTGGAACAAACTTTTGTAATCATTCTATACTATTATTGTCCACTTGATTACACGGCCAATAACCTCTTGCACCACAAACAGTAACATTGGTGGACTGTTTTCCTATTTATTTTTTTTAAATGTATTAACTTCCAAATCAACAACTTTTCAGTCAGGTCGGTACGATGCCACCACTGTCTAGGTACCATGGGAACTTAAATTGTCTTTGTCATTGGTACAATACAGCGACGTAAAATTTCAAATCACCAACTTTAAGGGTGCTTACACAATTTTCCATTCATTCTCATAAAACTATTTGCTTATTATATCCCGTTAGGCATCAAAAGAAGAATGTTTCAGTTCTTTAATGAAAGTGATTCTAAAAAAAGGCCCTGGGTTTGATCCAATCGTGGGGAGCCGTGCTGTGCCTTGAGACACACTAACCCCCCCCCCCCCCCCCCCCCCCCCCCCCCCCCCCCCCCCCCCCGAGTACTGGGTACAAGAAGTAATACGTGGCTCAATCCCAAAGTGGCTGAAAAACTTCATATTAAAGGATGCTCGGCCATAATCTAATCGAATCAAAAATAACTTTTATGATTATAATCACTTCGACACAACCATTATACTGAAACGAGACACAGGTAAGGAAAGCCAAGTTCTGTTTGCGGGTGTGCCTGGAGTTTTTTCTCTGGGTTCTCATGTTTTCATCCACCTACTGATTGGTCAATCTCATACGAGCTGAAATAATCTTGAAAGGGACATTAAAGTGAATCAGAAAAATAAATACATTAAAGGCCGTGTTGTAACAGGTTTATACAGGTAAATAAATATTCATGCAAGGTTGCTCAGTGTGACCAAGTTTTGTCACAATGGGCCGTGTCTGGAGAAAATGTTTGTGGTTAAGATCAAACTCTAATCAAGCTGTGCAAGACATAGAGGATGGATTGAAGTTTTGTTAATTAATGACACAATTCTGAGTAGCTGGCTGGTCATCGCTGATCTGGGTATAATGTTTTGCATATAACAGATAGCAGGTTTTCTTATGAGTTAACAGTGCCTTGTATAATGTTTGGCAGTACTTAGACAATAATATTGTACAGGTAACTGCTAAAGGTTTGTACCCAAAATGTTGACGTTGTAATATTTCAATTTTATTTCAATGGCATTATGCATGTTTATCCCACTTTACACAGTGTTGCATGCACAAAATATGATACAATAGTGGAATTAAAGGACTACAAGCAAGGAAAAGCGAAAAATTAAAATTTTCTCACATATGAAATTTTGACCCCCACCCCCGCTAAAATCGCCTTTTTTACACTATATGGAGGAAATAGTCAAAACTTTTAATAGTTATAGGTTCAGAATACATTGGGCTTTTGCCCTAATCATAAAATACCACCACCAGAACCTTTTAGACATTGTTATGGTACTTTGAAAACGAGGCATAAAACCCCCAAGAATGTCACAGATTCTTTTTCAGACAGATGTCGGATAATTCTTTTTCAGTGGTTTTTATATTAAGTTAAATTTATTTTCGTTAATTCAGCTTTGATTTCAACGTATATTTACAGTTTAAGACACAATTACTCGCACAAATATGTGTATGAAGTCCGTGTATTTATTGACTCTGTACCCGTGAGTTCACAGGTAATGTTATCGATGACGTCATCGCCATCTTTTCCGATAAGCGGAATATCTCATCAACTATAAAGCCTACAACCATCAAACCTTGCATATGGCTTCTCCTCGATGTCCCGACTTTGCACCCAATTTAATTTAGTGACCTTGACCAATATTTCGTGCTCTAGTAACTTTGTCATTTTTGAAGCCAACTCTTAAGATCTCATCAACTATAAAGCCTACAGCCATCAAACCTTGCATATGACTTCTCCTCGATGTCCCGACTCCGCACCCACATTCACCTAGTGACCTTGACCTATATTTCGTGCTCTAGTGACTTTGTCATTTTTGAAGCCAACCCTTAATATCTCATCAACTATAAAGCCTACAACCATCACACCTTGCATATGGCTTCTCCTTGATGTCCCAACTTTGCACCCACATTGACCTACTGACCTTGACCTATATTTCATGCTCCAGTGACTTTGTCATTTTTTAAGCCAACCCTTAATATCTCATCAACTATAAAGCCTACAACCATCAAACCTTGCATATGGCTTCTCCTCGATGTCCCGACTTTGCACCCACATTGATCTAGTGACCTTGACCTATATTTCATGCTCTAGTGACTTTGTCACTTTTGAAGCCAACTCTTAATATCTTATCAACTATAAATCCTACAACCATCAAACCTTGCATATGACTTCTCCTCAATGTCCCGACTCGGCACCCACATTCACCTAGTGACCTTGACCTATATTTCGTGCTCTAGTGACTTTGTCATTTTTTAAGCTAACCTTTAATATCTCATCAATTATAAAGCCTACAACCATCAAACCTTGCATATGGCTTCTCCTCGATGTCCTGACTTTGCACCCACATTGATCTGGTGACCGTGACCTATATTTCGTGCGCTAGTGTCTTTGTCATTTTTACAGCCAACCCTTAATATCTCATCAACTATAAAGCCTACAACCATCAAACCTTACATATGGCTTCTCCTCGATGTCCCGACTTGGCACCCACATTGACCTACTGACCTTGACCTATATTTCACGCTCCAGTGACTTTGTGATCAATGTGTTCATTGTTAGCTTATTTATGCAAATAGCTCCCTATACAAATTACATCTACAGGCAAGGTCAAGGTCACGGGTCATAGATTTTAACAAATTTAGTGGCAAAGCACAATTCAGGTGAGCTACCCTGTCCTGCGACAGCTCTTATTTTCTATAGCGATGACAGCCAGACTTAACGAAAAAATATCTTTGACAATTTTTTTTTTTTATTTCTTCTGCTGGGAGGGTTTGGTACACCATAACTCCACCCAAAGGTGAGATAGAAAAGTTTTGTTTTCTGCCTACATCATTGTTTCCTATAGTGATGACAGCCAGACTTAAACGAAAAAAAATCTTCGACATTTTTTTTTTGTTTTCACCATAACTCTAGGTGAGATAGAAAAGTTCTGTTTTTGGCCTTTGTCATCGTTTTCTATAGCGATGACCATGATGACAGCCAGACTAAAATGAAAAAAATCTTTGACAAATTTTTTTTCATTTTTTTCTGCTGGGAGGGTTTGGTACACCATAACTCCGCCCATAGGTGAGATAGAAAAGTTCTGTTTTCGGCCTTCGTCATCGTTTTCTATAGCGATGACAGCCAGACTAAAACGAAAAAAATCTTTGACAAAAATTTTTCATATTTTTCTGTTGGTAGGGTTTGGTACACCATAACTCCGCCCATAGGTGAGATAGAAAAGTTCTTTTTTTGGCCTTCATCATCGTTTTCTATAGCGATGACAGCCAAACTACTGTATAATGAAAAAAATCTTTGACAAAAATCTTTTCATTTTTTCTGCTGGGAGGGTTTGGTACACCATAACTCCGCCCATAGGTGAGATAGAAAAGTTCTGTTTTCGGCCTTCGTCATCGTTTTCTATAGCGATGACAGCCAGACTAAAACAAAAGAATTAGTTGATATTTTTTTCTATTTTTTCTGCTAGCAGCAAATTTGCTGCTAACTTGACTGTTTTTCGCTGCAGCAAATTTGCTGCTAACTTGACCATTTTTCGCTGCAGCAATTTTTCTGCTAACTTGACCATTTTTTGCTGCAGCAAATTTGCTGCTAACTTGACCGTTTTTGCTTCATCATGACGCCCCGGGGCGGGGCCAGTATGGACCCCTGGGGCACGTATGGCAGGATTTATGAAGAGGACCACTAGACATTGCTACAGACAAAATATGAAAGCTCTTGGCCTTGTGGTTTCAGAGAAGAAGATTTTTATATGTTTTTCCCATTGTAGGTCTATGGGAGCTATCCGTTGCCATGGAAACCAGAGTTCTGATCAGACTTGGCCCAAAACCTAATACAACCTTTCCCCCTCCTCAATGATGCTTTAGATAAAATTTGGTCACGATTGGCCTTGTTGTCTTTTGGAGATATTGAAGTTTGAAAATGTGGATGGACGGATGGACGCACGGACGGACGCACGCCGGCTCGACCACTATACTATAAGCTCACCTTGTGAGCCTTCGGCTCAGGTGAGCTAAAAAGAAATAAATGAAAAACGAAAAACAACAATAAAATGTTTTTCACTTTCACTCCTGCCAGGGAACTGTTACACACAAGTCGGCATTTCGAAAACTTGTACAGGTCAACCTCATTATAACGCTATCTTTGGGGTCCATAGAAACAGACCGTGTTATAAGTGAACCGTGTTATAATGAGGTTATTTACTATAGACATATAGCAAAATAATCAACTTGAATATTATGGTATTTAACACCTGTGCAGGGGCAGATGAAGCCCTTGGGCCATTTTCTTTTTTCAGAATAATCAATATTCTGTCCATTTGCCAATTTCTTGCTGGCTTTTCCCTTCAAATGACATTTTAACAGTTTTTCCCATTCAAATGCATGGGCAACCCATGTTGACCTTGCCATAAACTTGGTCAAGGTCATCACAGGGTCATGATTTATATATACATTGTAGTACTATAGCCATGGATGCTTCACGCCAAGTTTCATTGAAATCAATCTATTGGTTTCTGAGAAGAAGATATTTGAAGGGTTTTTACCATATATGGGCATGGCGGCCATCTTGGTCATGTGACCTAGATTATCAATATATACATTGGTTCCCCCATCCTATAGATGCTTCACATAAAATTTGGCTTCAATTGGCCAAGTGGTTTTAGAGGAGAAGATGTTTAAATATTATGGTAATATACATGTATATTGCCCCGAGGTGTGGGCATATGAGCCCTTAGGTCCATTTTTTTTCAGAATCATTAATATTTAGTCCTACTACCCATTTCCTGCAAGATTTTCACCTCAAATGACTTTTTAAAAGTTTTCCCCATTCCAATGCATTGGCAACCTATGTTGCCCTTGTCGTAAAATAGGTCAAGGTCACCACAGGGTCATAATTTATATAAACATTGTAGTACTTCAGCCATTGGTGCTTCATGCCAAGTTTCTTTGAAATCGATCCACCAGATTCGGAGAAGAAGATTTTTGAAGGGTTTTTACCATATATGGGCATGGCAGCCATCTTGGTCATGTGAACTAGATAATTTATATATACATTAATTCCCCCATTCCATAGATGCTTCACACAAAATTTGGCTTTGATTTGCCAAGCGGTTTCAGAGGAGATGTTTGAATATTATGGTAATATACATGTATATTGCCCCGGGGTGGGGGCATATGAGCCCCTGGGGTCCATTATTTTTTCAGAATCATTAATATTCAGTCCTACTGCCCATTTCCTGCAAGACTTTCACTTTAAATGACATTTTAAAAGTTTTCCCTATTCAAATGCATTGGCGACCTATGTTGACCTTGCCGTAAAAAAAGGTCGAGGTCATCACAGGGTCATGATTTATATACTTATTGTAGTACTTGAGCCATCGATGCTTCATGCCGAGTTTCTTTGAAATCGATCCACCGGTTCTGGAGAAGAAGATTTTTGAAGGGTTTTTACCATATATGGGCATTGCGGCCATCTTGATCATGTGACCTGGATTATTTATATACACATTGATAACCCATTCCTATTGATGTTTCACATAAAATTTGGCTTTGATTGGCCAACCGGTTTCAGAGGAGATGATGTTTGAATATTATGGTAATATACATGTATATTGCCCCGGGGTGGGGGCATATGAGCCCCTGGGGTCCATTTTTTTTAGAATCATTAATATTCAGTCCTACTGCCCATTTCCTGCAAGACTTTCACTTTAAATGACTTTAAATGACATTTTAAAAGTTTTCCCCATTCAAATGCATTAGCGACCTATGTTGACCTTGCTGTAAAATAGGTCAAGGTCATCACAGGGTCATGATTTATGTGCACATTGTAGTGCTTCAGCCATCAAAGCTTCATGCCAAGTTTCATTGAAATCAGTCCACCGGTTCTGGTGAAGAAGATTTTTGAAGGGTTTTTACCATATATGGGCATGGCAGCCATCTTGGTCATGTGACCTGGATTTCTTATATACACATTGGTTCCCCCTTCCTATAGATGCTTCATATAAAATTTGGCTTTGGTTGGCCAAGCGGTTTCAGAGAAGAAGATCTTTGAAATTGTGGACGGACGGACGGACGACGGACGGACGCCGGATCATGGCCATCCTATAAGCTCACCTTGTGAGCCTAACGGCTCAGGTGAGCTAAAAATTAGTCGACAATTTTTTCTTCATACTTTTTTTCTGCTGGCAGGGTATTGTGGACCATAACTAGGGTCATAGGTGGGATACAAAAGTTCTGTTTTGTTTTCTATAGCGCTCCAAACACGACTGTAACAATGACAAAATGTGTGTCACTTTCACTTCTGGAAGGGAACTTTTGTACATAATCCAGCATTACGAAAACTTGCTCGGCATGCAATGTATAGAGAACAACTGTATACCCATCGGCTGAGTCACAATCAGGGTTGCTTTTACCAGCTATGTCATGTTATGCGTGTATAATTCAATAGGATGCTATCCGAGAATAAATGTTTTTATTTTACCATAACACTTAGGTAACAAGCTTTCTGGCGATATATAACAATAGGATATTCTATGCATCATTTTGCTATAGCAAGGCAATATATGTCCAAAAATCACCATTTTTCACATGTTATGATGTTGCACTTTTATTTTGGGTGTTTTCTAAGCTGGTATACTTTTCTGTTTAATAAGAAGTAAGGTCCAATATTCATGTAATATTAAAGGCACATGTGTCCCATGTAATATACTTTTACGTAATAAAATTTGGACAACAAATAACAAAGATATGACGTAGGAAGTGAAACTGTACTTTTGTTATGCTTTTCAATTTTTCTTGGTGTCTTTAGTTGGCTAGTCAAAACATTACACCCATGATAAGAACATGATTGTTTAGGTATCCAGTCTTTCATTGTTAAGTCATAAGAAAGTTTAGAATCAATGGAAGTTGAATTTATCCTCACAGTGAAGAGTACTTGCTTCTTTAAAATCATCATTTTTGTGTAGAGTCCGTAGCCCCATTTTTCAAAATGGAAGTTCAAAGCCAGGTTCATATTAAAAATGATAAAATGGTCTTATTGTTTTTCAGACTGAGGACTAGTAGAACATGTCTGAAGGTTTTGTCAAGAAATTGTATAAGACTGCTGATACAGTCAATTATATTTTTCGCATGGCCTGTAGAGTCCGTAGCCCCATGGAAAGAGGCACCATAGAAATTAATTGTTACTTTCAGTCAAGGTTTCCTCATTTTTTTTTATATGCAACCACACATGTTACATTGTAATAAATTAACTGCAGCATGGAATAATGACTTATCTAGGCTGCATATGATCTCATTTAAGGAGCCTAAAACACCGTATTTAGAGCCTGTACTGAACGTTTCCCATTACCCACAATGGCGAAATTCGAAAACACAGGAGAACCAAAAGAATTATCACTGGAATATAAACCTAGTGGGTCTTAAGTTATTATAAACCAAGAAAATTGAAAATACAAACAAGTTGATTTTTTGCCTCAAGTGCAACACATTTAGCAACCCTGATCGTGACTCAGCCGCCATGTATATCCCAAAATTACTATAAATAGGATGGAGAAATTCATTTCATGGACATGTTATCTTGAAGGATCATAGGTGAGATAGAAAAGTTCTGTTTTCCGCCTTCGTCATCTTTTTCTATAGCGATGACAGCCAGACTAAAACGAAAAAATTCTTCGACAATTTTTTTTTTTTTCTGCTGGGAGGGTTTGGTACACCATAACTCCGCCCATAGGTGAGATAGAAAAGTTCTGTTTTCGGCATTCATCATCGTTTTCTATAGCGATGACAGCCAGACTAAAACAGAAACAATCTTCGACAATTTTTTTTTCATTTTTTCTGCTGGGAGGGTTTGGTACACCATAACTCCGCCCATAGGTGCGATAGAAAAGTTCTGTTTTCGGCCTTTGTCATCGTTTTCTATAGCGATGACAGCCAGACTAAAACGAAAACAAGAGGACCAATGGTCCTGTAAACGCTCACCTGAGATCTGCTGTATATACGAATGATATAGAAAATAGTCCCAGTATAGGGGCAGATGAAGCCCTTGGGCCATTTTTTTTTTTCAGAATAATCAATATACTATCCATACAAGTTTTTCCCTTCAAACGACATTTTAACAGTTTACCCATTCAAATACATAGGCAACCCATGTTGACCTTGCCTTAAAATAGGTCAAGGTCATCACAGGGTCATGATTTATATATACTTTGTAGTACTTGAGTCATCGATGCTTCATGTCAAGTTTCTTCGAAATCGGTCCACCGGTTCCAGAGGAGAAGATTTTTGAAGGGTTTATACCATATATGGGCATAGCGGCCATCTTGGTCACGTGACCTGGATTTATTTATACACACATTGATTCCCCCATTCTATAGATGCTTCATATGAAATTTGGCTTTGATTGGCCAAGCTGTTTCAGAGGAAAGGATGTTTGAATATTATGGTAATATATATGTATAATGCCCCGGGGCTGGGGCAAATGAGTCCCTGGGGTCCAATTTTTTTCAGAATCATTAATATTCAGTCCTACTGCCCATTTCCTGCAAGACTTTCACTTAAAATGACTTTTAAAAGTTTTCCCCATTCAAATCAATATACTATCCATACAAGTTTTTCCCTTCAAACGACATTTTAACAGTTTACCCATTCAAATACATAGGCAACCCATGTTGACCTTGCCTTAAAATAGGTCAAGGTCATCACAGGGTCATGATTTATACATACTTTGTAGTACTTGAGTCATCGATGCTTCATGTCAAGTTTCTTCGAAATCGGTCCACCGGTTCCAGAGGAGAAGATTTTTGAAGGGTTTATACCATATATGGGCATAGCGGCCATCTTGGTCATGTGACCTGGATTTATTTATACACACATTGATTCCACCATTCTATAGATGCTTCATATGAAATTTGGCTTTGATTGGCCAAGCTGTTTCAGAGGAAAGGATGTTTGAATATTATGGTAATATATATGTATAATGCCCCGGGGCTGGGGCAAATGAGTCCCTGGGGTCCAATTTTTTTCAGAATCATTAATATTCAGTCCTACTGCCCATTTCCTGCAAGACTTTCACTTAAAATGACTTTTAAAAGTTTTCCCCATTCAAATGCATTGGGGACCTATGTTGACCTTGCCGTAAAATATGTCAAGGTCATCCAAAGGTCATAATTTATAAACACATTGTAGTACTCTAGTCCCAAATGCTTCATGCCAAGTTTCGTTGAAATCGGTCCAGTGGTTCCGGAGAAGAAGAATTTTGAAGGGTTTTTACCATATAAGGGCATGGTGGCCATCTTGGTCATGTGACCTGGATTATTAAGAAACAAATTGGTTCCCCCTTCCTACAGATGCTTCATATAAAATTTGGCTTTGATTGGCCAAGTGGTTTCAGAGAAGAAGATCTTTGAATATTTTTGTAATATACATGTATATTGCCCCAGGGTGGAGGCAGACTAACCCCTAGGGTCCAAATTCTTTTCAGAATTACCTACCTTCAGTGCATTTGCCCTTTTCCTGCAAGATTTGCCTTTCAAATGACATTTTAACAATTTTTCCCATTCAAATGCATGGGCGACCTATGTTGACCTTGCCGTAAAATAGGTCAAGGTCATCCAAAGGTCATAATTTATAAACACATTGTAGTACTCTAGTCCCTGATGCTTCATGCCAAGTTTCGTTGAAATCGGTCCAGTGGTTCCTGAGAAATAGAATTTTGAAGGGTTTTTACCATATAAGGGCATGGTGGCCATCTTGGTCATGTGACCTGAATTATTAACAAACAAATTAGTTCCCCCTTCCTACAGATGCTTCATATAAAATTTGGCTTTGATTGGCCAAGTGGTTTCAGAGAAGAAGATCTTTGAATATTTTTGTAATATACATGTATATTGCCCCAGGGTGGGGGCAGACCAACCCCTAGGGTCCAAATTTTTTTCAGAATTACCTACCGTCAGTCCATTTGCCCATTTCCTGCAAGATTTGCCTTTCAAATGACATTTTAACAATTTTTCCCATTCAAATGCATGGGCGACCTATGTTGACCTTGCCGTAAAATAGGTCAAGGTCATCCAAAGGTCATAATTTATAAACACATTGTAGTACTCTAGTCCCCGATGCTTCATGCCAAGTTTCGTTGAAATCGGTCCAGTGGTTCCGGAGAAGAAGAATTTTGAAGGGTTTTTACCATATATGGGCATGGCGGCCATCTTGGTCATGTGATCTGGATTATTTATAAACATATTGATTCCCCCTTCCTATAGATGCTTCATATAAAATTAGGCTTTGATTGGCCAAGTGGTTTCAGAGAAGAAGATCTTTGAATATTTTTTAATATACATGTATATTGCCCCAGGGTAGGGGCAGACCCACCCCTAGGGTCCAATTTTTTTCAGAATTACCTACCTTCAGTCCATTTGCCCATTTCCTGCAAGATTTGCCTTTCAAATGACATTTTAACAATTTTTCCCATTCAAATGTATGGGCGACCCATGTTGACCTTGCCATAAAATAGGTCAAGGTCATCCAAAGGTCATAATTTATAAACACATTGTAGTACTCTAGTCCCCGATGCTTCATGCCAAGTTTCGTTGAAATCGGTCCAGTGGTTCCGGAGAAGAAGAATTTTGAAGGGTTTTTACCATATATGGGCATGGCGGCCATCTTGGTCATGTGACCTGGATTATTTATAAACACATTGATTCCCCCTTCCTATAGATGTTTCATATAAAATTTGGCTTTGATTGGCCAAGTGGTTTCAGAGAAGAAGATCTTTGAATATTTTTGTAATATACTTGTATATTGCCCCGGGGTGGGGGCAGACCAACCCTGGGGTCCAAATTTTTTTCAGAATTACCTACCTTCAGTCCTACTGCCCATTTCCTGCAAGATTTGCCTTTCAAATGACATTTTAACAATTTTCCCCATTCAAATGCATGGGCGACCTATGCTGACCTTGCCGTAAAATAGGTCAAGGTCATCCAAAGGTCATAATTTATAAACACATTGTAGTACTCTAGTCCCCGATGCTTCATGCCAAGTTTCGTTGAAATCGGTCCATCGGTTCCAGAGGAGAAGATTTTTGAAGGGTATTTACCATATATGGGCATGGCGGCCATCTTGGTCATGTGACCTCGATTATTTATAAACACATTGGTTCCCCCTTCCCATAGATGCTTCATATAAAATTTGGCTTTAATTGGCCAAGCGGTTTCAGAGAAGAAGATCTTTGAAAATGGTGGACGACGGACGACGGACGCCGACGGACGCCGGATCATGGCCATCCTATAAGCTCACCTTGTGAGCCTAACGGCTCAGGTGAGCTAAAAAATCTGCGACAAAAATTTTTTCATTTTTTTTTTTCTGCTCCGCCCATAGGTGAGATAGAAAAGTTCTGTTTTCGACCTTCGTCATCGTTTTCTATAGCGATGACAGCCAGACTAACACGAAAAAATTCTTCGACGAAAAAAAAAAATTAATTTTTTCTGCTGGGAGGGTTTGGTACACCATACACACGTTCGTGATCGTTTTCTACAGTGAATGTTTTGGGGTCAAAGGTCTGCTTAAGCTTGTATCTCACTGGCATGCGAATTTCTCACGACTGTTTTGCAAATTTTGTCACGGACTTTCGCACGAGTGTCGCAAGAGTGTCGTGAGAATTTTCATGTGACACAATCTGGTCGCAAAGGTTTTAAACATGTTTAAAAATTTTATGCAAATTTTTTCAACACTGTCGTGCTACGTTCGTGCAACGTTCGTGCAATAGACGCTAACCTGTCGCTGCGAAATTTTGGCAACTTTACAATGCGAAATTTTTGCAACACTCGTACGAATGTTGTGTGAGTGTCGTACGATGGTCACGCGACAGTCTTGAGAAAACATGCGAACACCTCACGATTATCTGGCGAGAAAATAAAACTTAGCGACATTCGTATGAATGTCGTGCGACACTCTTAAGAATGTCGCGTGACTGTCGTACGAATTAAAATGAAGATAAGCTACATTCGCGGGAAATTAGCTACATTCACGGGAAAGCCGTGAGCCATGACATAAGGTCACAGTGACATCTAAGTACTTTGGGGCCAAAGGTCTAATCATACTCACTCATAATGTGAAAGAAGTATGATAATATACCCAATGAGTGTTGAGATATAAGAAAAAATCACTGAACCATGAAATCAGGTCACAGGGACCTATCGCGCAACAGTCGCAAGATATATTTTAAACAAGAGGACCAATCGTCCTGTAAACGCTCACCTGAGATCTGCTTCATATACCAATACCATTTTAAAAGCAGATGAGCCCCTGGGGTCCATATTTTTCAGAAATCATTAAATTTCAGTCCTACTGCCCATTTCCTGCAAGACTTTCACTTAAAATGACATTTTAAAAGTTTTCCCCATTTAAATGCATTGACAACCTATGTTGACCTTGTCATAAAATAGGTCAAGGTCACCACAGGGGCATGTTTTATATATGCATTGTAGTACTTGAGTCATCCATACTTCATGCAAAGTTTCGTTGAAATCAATTCACCGGTTCTGGAGAAGAAGATATTTTAAGGGTTTTTACCATATATGGGCATGGTGGCCATCTTGGTCATGTGACCTGGATTATTTATATATACATTGGTTCCCACTTCCTATAGATGCTTCATATAAAATTTGGCTTTGATTGGCCAAGTGGTTTCAGAGAAAAAAATCTTTGAAAAGTGTGTATGGACGACACACCGGCCAAGGTCAAGAGATGACGTTGACCTAAATTAATCATATACCTTCATCTCATCCATTAGTTGTTTGCATCTACCACTTTTCAGATCTCAGGCTGCAATAGCTTTAAAAAAATAGCTAATTTCCACTTTTCCCAGAGTTCTTATCTGACTGGAATAAAAAACACAAATTATGTAGAGGCTACTGTCAGGAACGTATACAAAGTACAGGATTCATCCACTTGACACTTTCTGAGGAGAAGAATTTTGAATGTTTTTTTCAAAATTTTGCCCTTTAAAAGTTTAAACTTTATTTATTTTACTTCAATTACACAGAAAGCTCATTGAACTTATATACGCATTCTTGAAGGAGCGGATGTTGGCGTTATGTGGTCCAACGTGGTGGAGGAAACTGGAGAACCCGGGGAAAACCACCGAACCTGGACGGGCGACCACTACCCTGCCACATGCCTTGACCCGGATTCGAACCCGGATCGCAGTGGTGACAAGCGAGTGCGTTATCCACAACGCTATCCAGGCCCCCTTTATGGGGCCCCAGCAACCAATCAAAATAAAGGATTAGGACAAAACTCGCAAGAAACGTCAAACACTACTCAATAAACATTTCTGCAAAAACAAAATTCAAATGTCTGCAATTTTAGCAGAAAAATAGCCGATTTCCACTTTTCCCATTATAAGTCTATGGAAACTTTCAGTTGCCATAGCAACCAGAGTTCTTATCCACCTGGAATAAAAAACACAAATTATATAGAGGCCACTGTCATGAACATGTATACAAAGTATAGGCTTAATCCCCTTGACAGTTTCTGAGAAGAAGATTTTTGAATGTTTTTCAAAATTTTGCCCTATATGGGGCCCCTGCAACCAATCAAAATAAAGGATTACGACAAAAGTCACATGAAACGTAGAGGACTACTCAATAAACATTTCTGCAAAAACAAAATTCAAATATCTCAAACAAGACAGCAAAAATAGGCAATTTTCACCTTTTCCCATTATAAGTCTATGGGAAGCATAAGTTGCCATAGCAACCAGAGTTCTTATCCGATCGAAATAAAAAACACAAATATTCGTTCCCCCCACCTGTAGATGCTATATGTGAAATATGAAAAGATTCGGCCTGGCAGCTTCAGAGGAGAAGTCGTTTGAAAATGTTGACGACGGACGCCGGACGCTGGCTCGACTACCATACTATAAGCTAACCTTGTGAGTCTTCAGCTCAGGTGAGCTAAAAATAGACCGAAATTCACGAATTTGTCACATAAATGTCCATTCAATGAGACTGCAACGTGAAAGTTGTGTTTTATATCATTAATCTTTGTCGCGAAATAATCGCGAACTATTCGTTAACTAGTCTCCAGTTGTCGCATTCCAGTGAGATAGGGGCTTTATACTCATTCACAATCACAAAGAAGTATACATGTACTAATTAAATGTCAAGATATTAGACAAAATCACTGGACCATGTAAATAAGGTTAACTCAGCCTTTTAAGACCCTTTTAAGTGAGGGTCTTTCGGAACATGAATTTTATGGTGACTTGGTTTACAAATTTAAGAAACTTATAGGAAGTAATGATTTTTCTTTTCAGTTCAGAAAAATCATAACATGTTACAGACATATAGGTTATAACTTGAATGTTATGCTACAGTCTGCATGCTTAATTTTAACCCAATCATGGTTGATAACTATGCTGCCTTCTTTAATTGCACGCTGTGGGTCGGGCGTCAGACTCTATGATGGCCCCGACTTAAAGCTATTCATTTTAGTTGGTTGGGGCCGGAGCTTCTTGTCTGTTGCTCATATAATGCACAAAAAGAGAGCAGATTTCCGAAAGGGTGCATTTTCGTTACGCGTAACATTGTAGATTTTGGTAACAGAATCTGCCTCCACCAATACATTGCATCTTTGGAAAAATTTGAAATAAACTCCATTTTTTTTTTAAATGTAAAAAAAAAAAAATGCATCAAATGTGACAAATGCTTTCCATATAGAGATTATGGTGTAAACAAACTGCAACAAGACTAAATCCTGAAAAAAAAGAGAAGAGGAAAAAGCGTAACAAGTGCAACAAATGCTTTTATAAAGAGATTTTGGTGTATGCTTCTGTGACAAACTGCAACAAGACAAAATCTTGAAAAAAAATCAGAAAGGGAAGAGAAAAAAGTGTAACAAGTGCAGCAAATGGTTTGATATAGGGAATATTTTGTATCAGCCTGTAACAAAGTGCAACAAGACCATACACTGAAAGAAAATCAGAAAGGAAGAGAAAAAACCAGAGGACCAATGGTCCTGTAAACGCTCACCTGAGACCTGAGATATATACCAATAAATTTGTTTGACTAGAATGGTAATATACATGTATATAACCCCAGAGCAACCTCTGGAGGCAATTTCTTTTTTAAATCATAAAGATTCAGTCCATTTGCCAATTTACTGCAAGTTTTGCCCTAACAATTTTCCCCATTCAAATGCATGGGCAACCTAAGTTGACCTTGCTGTAAAAAAGGTCAAGGTCATCCCAGGGTCATGATTTATACAAACTTTGTAGAGCTGCATTGCCTGATGCTTCATGCCAAGTTTCAAAATCATAGGCCTTCTGGTTCTGGAGAAGAAGATTTTAAAGGTTTTTACTATTTATAGCCATGGCAGCCATCTTGGTCATGTGACCTTGACCATTTATACAAATTTTCATTCACTCTTCCTAAGAATGCTCCACAAAAAGTTTGGCTTTGATTGGCCAAGCGGTTTCAGAGAAGATGTTTGAATATTATGGTCATACACATGTATATAGCCCCAAGGCAGGGGCAGACAACCCTCTGGGTCCAAAATATTTTCATTAATATGAATATTCTGTCCATTTGCTCATTCCTAGCAAGTTTTCTGCCATTAAATGACATTTTTCTATTTTTTCCCATTCAAATGCATCGGCGGCCTAAGTTGACCTTGCCGTAAAACAGGTCAAGGTCATCCCAGGGTCATGATTTATATAAACTTTGTAGAGCTCCATTGCCTGATGCTTCATGCCAAGTTTCAAAATCATAGGCCTTCTGGTTCTGGAGAAGAAGATTTTTAAAGGTTTTTGCTATTTATAGCCATGGCGGCCATCTTGGTCATGTGACCTTGACCATTTATACAAACTTTCATTCATTCTTCCTAAAAATGCTCCACATAAAGTTTTGCTATGATTGGCCAAGCGGTTTCAGAGAAGATGTTTGAATATTATGGTCATACACATGTATATAGCCCCGGGGCAGGGGCAGACAACCCTCTGGGCCCAAAATATTTTCATAAACATGAATATTCTGTCCATTTGCTCATTCCTAGCAAGTTTTCTGCCATTAAATGACATTTTTCTATTTTTTTCCCATTCAAATGCATCGGCGGCCTAAGTTGACCTTGCCGTAAAACAGGTCAAGGTCATCCCAGGGTCATGATTTATACAAACTTTGTAGAGCTCAATTGCCTGATGCTTCATGCCAAGTTTCAAAATCATAGGCCTTCTGGTTCTGGAGAAGAAGATTTTTAAAGGTTTTTGCTATTTATAGCCATGGCGGCCATCTTGGTCATGTGACCTTGACCATTTATACAAACTTTCATTCACTCTTCCTAAGAATGCTCCACATAAAGTTTGGCTTTGATTGGCCAAGCGATTTCAGAGAAGAAGATGTTTGAATATTATGGTCATACACATGTATATAGCACCGGGGCAGGGGCAGACAACCCTCTGGACCCAAAATATTTTCATAAACATGAATATTCTGTCCATTTGCTCATTCCTAGCACGTTTTCTGCCATTAAATGACATTTTTCTATTTTTTCCCATTCAAATGCATGGGCGGCCTAAGTTGACCTTGCCGTAAAACAGGTCAAGGTCATCCAAGGGTCATGATTTATACAAACTTTGTAGAGCTCCATTGCCTGATGCTTCATGCCAAGTTTCAAAATCATAGGCCTTCTGGTTCTGGAGAAGAAGATTTTTAAAGGTTTTAGCTATTTATAGCCATGGCGGCCATCTTGGTCATGTGACCTGGACCATTTATACAAACTTTCGTTCCCCCTTCCTAAGGATGCTCCATATGAAGTTTGGCTTCGATTGGCCTAGCGGTTTCAGAGGAGAAGATCTTTGAAATTGTGAACGACGGACGACGGACGACGACGGACGACGACGGAGCATGGGTATACTATAAGCTCACCTGTGAGCCTTCGGCTCAGGTGAGCTAAAAAGCGTAACAAGTGCGACAAATGGTTTTTTGTGCAGTATCTACCAAAGGTGCAAGAAGAGGAAAAAGTGTAACAAGTGCAACAAATGCTTTTATAAAGAGATTTTGGTGTATGCTTCTGTGACAAACTGCAACAAGACAAAATCTTGAAAAAAAAATCAGAAAGGGAAGAGAAAAAAGTTTGTTGCAGTTTGTCACAGAAGGATACACCAAAATCACTATATAAACCATTTGTCGCACTTGTTACGTTTCTTATTTTTCTCTTTCTATGTATGGTCTTGTTACACTTTGTTGCAGACTGATACAAAATATTCCCTATAAAAACCATTTGTCGCTCTTGTTACGCTTTTTTTTTCTTCCCTTTCTGATTTTTTTCAAGATATGCAGTCTTGTTGCAGTTTGTCACAGATGGATACACCAAAATCTCTATATAAAACCATTTGTCGCTCTTGTTACATTTTTTTCTCTCCCTTTCTGATTTTTTTTTTCAAGATATACAGTCTTGTTGCAGTTTGTCACAGAAAGATACACCACTATCTCTATATATAACCATTTGTCGCGCTTGTTACGCTTTTTTCTCCACCTTCTATTTTTTTTTCTTTTTATGTATGGTCTTGTTGCACCTTGTTACAGACTGATACAAAATATTCCCTATAAAAAACATTTGTTACACTTTTTTTTTCTTCCCTTTCTGATTTTTTTTCAAGATGTACAGTCTTGTTGCAGTTTGTCAAAGAAGGATACACCAAAATCACTATATGAGCCGCCTCGTGGGAAAACCAACAATCTGCATAGGCGAAAACAAAGGCGCAGATCAGCTTCGCGGTAACCGCGAAGCTGATCAGCGCCTTTGTTTTCGCTACTCGGATAGTACAATTACTCTCCTACTTAAATCCGAAATTTCTAGCTTCTAGCTCTTTTCTGTGCTTGTACAGGTCGGTTTGTGTCGGACCTGTTCGGAAACCACATTGTTGGTTTTCCCACGAGGTGGCTGATATAAACCATTTGTCGTGCTTGTTACGTTTTTTTTCTCCACTTTCTTATTTTTCTCTTTCTATGTATGGTCTTGTTACACTTTGTTGCAGACTGATATAAAATATTCCCTATAAAAACCATTTGTCGCTCTTGTTACGCTTTTTTTTTCTTCCCTTTCTGATTTTTTTCAAGATATGCAGTTTGTCACAGATGGATACACCAAAATCGTGTTGCACCTTGTTACAGACTGATACAAAATATTCCCTATAAAAACCATTTGTCGCTCTTGTTACACTTTTTTTTCTTTCCTTTCTGATTTTTTTTCAAGATGTACAGTCTTGTTGCAGTTTGTCACAGAAGGATACACCAAAATCACTATATAAACCATTTGTCGCACTTGTTACGTTTTTTTTTCTCCACTTTCTTATTTTTCTCTTTCTATGTATGGTCTTGTTGCACCTTGTTACAGACTGATACAAAATATTCTCTATAAAAAACATTTGTTGCTCTTGTTACGCATTTTTTTTTTCTCCCTTTCTGATTTTTTTCAAGGTATACTGTCTTGTTGCAGTTTGTCACAGATGTATACACCAAATCTCTATATAAAACCATTTGTCGCTCTTGTTACGTTTTTTTCTCTTCCCTTTCTGATTTTTTTCAAGATATTCAGTCTTGTTGCAGTTTGTCACAGAAGGATACATCACTGTCTCTATATAATACCATTTGTCGCACTTGTTACGCTTTTTGTCTCCACCTTCTTATTTTTTCTTTGTATAGTCATGTTGCTGTTTGTCACAGATGGATACAAGATATTCCCTATAGAAATCATTTGTCGCACTTGTTTACACATTTTTTCTCAGACTTCTAAATATATTTTTCTCAGCCTGTTTTAATTATTTGCTCTTATAGGCATATGCTTGACTCAGTTGGTTTCACATATACTTCTGCAGTTGCTTGTTACAAAAATCTACAATGTTACGCTTAACGAAAATGCACCCTTTCGGAAATCTGCTCTCTTTTTGTGCAGTATCTACTGTTGCTTGACCCACAGGGGTCCAACTGGTGTTTTTCTTTTGCTCCAGAATTAGTAAGTTATTCAGCGCCCAGGGATCTCCACCTTCGGGCAGCTTACTCAATCTGTGAGTCCTGGATTTTGATTCATCAGGATATTTATCGTGATTTATTGTTTGTTCTTGATGATTCATTGACTAGAGATTCACCACGAGGACCGAAGAACTAAATGTTATGAACCACTGCAGAAGCTGAGGGTGAGGTTATGGCCATGTAAAACCGGTTTAAGCCCGCCAGTAACTTTGTGTTACTGATCGTTCCAAGGCGATACTTCTGTGGTGGTTCTTTTTGTTTTATGTCTTGGTGTTTAAAATTTTTGTGCTGTTGGCGCCTTATGTATGTTTTCATATTTTTAGTTAAGTTTAGGTAACTGAGTGGCCACCTATTGGGAAAATAGCTGCTCATTCGGCTTACGATATGTTTTTATTGTATAAGTACCTGATTGTTAGTTTGATTTTTTCCCCATCTCGGTTTTTGGAGTGGGAATCTTTTTCTGATTGCGCCTTTTCCTGATCTTTGCCTACTTGTACCTTTTTACTTCATGACACACAAGTCAGTGTCACAAAGTTAAATGATGAATGACCGACAATCTTCCTATGTTTTTTTTTTTCTTTCTTTTCTTTTCTTTTTTTTTATTTATTTAATTCAGTTTTACATCCCTTTCAAGATTATTTCAGCTCATATGAGACGGGCCAATCAGTAGTGGGCGAGAACCCTGAGAAAAACCACCTGGCACACCCGCAAGCAGAACTTGGCTTGTCTCACATGTGGCCAGTGCGGCGCTCAAACCCACACCAGTCACCGCGGTGAGATGATCCAGTGATTAAGAGACAACGCTCTTAACTGCTCTGCCACGGGGTTCCCAAGTTGTGTCTATTTAGAAATAAAAAGGAAAACAATATTTTAGGGTGTTCTACATTTTGACCTCTAGCCCCATCCCTGACTCTCACCCAGTGGTTTGATGTCATTGGACCTAAATTTTATGAAGTATGAATGCTTTGTAACAAGTTGTTGTCAAGATATGAACTCCTGTAATAGCTACACAGCAGTACATCCATTTTTACAGTGCTTTAGTTTTTAACCTCTAGCCCCACCCCAGGCATGGTCCTAGGGATCCGATGCCATGAAATGTAACCTAACCCATATAGTGTACCAACATACCAACTATGAATGATGTCTTATAATTGGTTGTCAGTGTATAGACTTCTAGAAACCTGTGACACAGAAACGTCAATTCGGATGGTATTCTTGACTTAAATCTTTCACCCCACCCTCCAGCATGGACTCAGAGCTCCGATGCTATAAAATGAAAAGCAACACTTATGGGCACTAACGGTCTAAATATCAATACTTTCTGATTTTGAAGGTGTTCTAAATTTTAACCTCTAGCCCCACCCCAGGGCATGGACCCTCATGGACACATTGGAATTAAAGCCAACCCTACATAGTGAGGGTCGAGATGTATTCCCGTGCGATTTTCGTGCTAAAATTGATTTCTTTGCTTTAAATGATTGTTTGTGTGTTATTATTATGAAAAATGATGGGGTTCAATTTTTCCGACTCCTCGAGCCAATTCTGTGGGCTCTTTTTCTAGGCCACGCCCATTTTTGCACATACACTATACTGTTGACACTTGTTGTGTTGTTTCTGCTACTAAAACTAGCTTTTTACCTTGTATTTTGCATCTGAGACCCCATTTAGTAGGTTATGTAACAGTAAAACACCTTTATGGTAGGTATTGACGATGTAAGCGCAACATAGTGGGTGGGGTAATTTAATTGGGGAAATAAGTATGAAAACTAGCCATACTCTATCACCGGCGTATAATGACACTGAAAGAAAAAAACTTATCA
This sequence comes from Rugalucina vietnamica, assembly GCA_964017185.1. Lineage (NCBI taxonomy): Eukaryota > Metazoa > Mollusca > Bivalvia > Lucinida > Lucinidae > Rugalucina > Rugalucina vietnamica. The sequence continues at coordinate 37,864,986 of OZ024877.1, forward strand.
AGCAGATGAATATTATGTAATAAACAGTTGTAAACATGGTATTATCTTTGCGGTTCCCATAATTTACTATATACGAGGGCCATTCAATAAGTAATGCGAATTGGCGTGCAATTTCTTCTACATTATAATTATATGCCTGTAACTCTATTTCTGAATATAATATGTTAAAATCGTTTGGATAAAGCTATTGCATGTTTGATGGTGTCTACGCAGTCCGTATACATATTATACACGAGGGTCGTTAAAAAGATAGTTTAGATACAGATGTAATTTCGCGCATTGCACTGTACATGGTATGCATAAAATGCACACATAACATTATCAAAATACAAGTGTGCTAGAATCGATCTTAATGGCTATTATAATGTAAGATTAAACACTTCTAGTGAATTAAATAGTGCCTTGTAAACGCGATATTGTTGTGATTTTAATAATTGTATGATAGTTTCAAATAATGAATAAACCGAAAGCCCATGCATTTTATTTAATAAAATATCGTTAATAACATCCGACAATGATTTAAACGTCATACAAGTTTACAAAAATAGGCTATTACTACGCATAAGAGTCATATTGTTAGCTGAAAGCAGCAGCAAAGACATCCATAATTAATATTTCTAAGTGATAAATAGCAATGTATTGCAGGGTATGGCAAATTACATCGACATCGGTAATAACTCTGCAAAAAGGTTTGTACTTTCCATAATATGCATCTGAAAGGACAGATATCAATGCAAAGGATGTTCGAATGGGATATAGGCATCAGCCTATTTGGGTATAAAGAAATGGATGGGCTGCGCTTGCCTCCAGACAAAACTTCTACGGTAATGACTGACCATCTGCTTACTGCCATGGTCTAAGCTGCCTAGGAAAAGTGGTTCAAGTAGAATCATACACACATAAGCCTTAGTGGCTTAGTTGGGTGGTTATATTTAAAGCACTTTTGGGTTGTCATGACATCCTCATTTTGTGTAAATTCCCATAAAATGAAGGCAACGTCCCGACATGACTATAGCTGTTGGTTTGGACCTTAAGCATCAACTCAAACAAACAACATAAAATATATATTCCAAAAACACATAACTAGTGTCGTTTTGATGCAAAGAGGAGTGCCCGGTATGTGTTTCTTTGGTCACACAATTTGCACAACAGTTTGTTGTCTCATTCACGTCATTACAAACATTTGAATTGTACTGTTGCATTAAAGTTATATGTATAGATTATTGGCAGAAATATGTCGGGGCCTGGATAGCGTGTCTGATAACAAACGTACTTGTCACCGTCGCGGTCCAGTTTCAAATCCGGGTCAAGGCATGTGACAGGCGTCGGGGGTCTTTGTCGCAGTTTTCGACATTTGGGTGAAATGACACACCATTTCCCCTCAATACCGATTATTATTACACTTACATTACCAATTTTATTGGACCGTGGCATACAGACCCTCTAAGCGGTTAACAATTGCTCATATGGTCTGGTATTTAACAGCTCTGTGCGGGAGTCATCTTGTGACCCATCAATTTCCTAAAGCCATGATGCTGGAAGGCAATCCAAATTTACCCATTCAGTCACAAACAACCTGTAGGCATGACCATAGCTGTAAATGTGACGTTTACCATCGAATCAACAAAGCAAACTACATTATTGACCTCTCTAGCACCCTCTCCCACTCATTCTAACTCATTCTCTCTCTATTGTATTGCCAATTGTATTTATCAACTTATTACTGTGAAATTAAGGAGATTAAGAAGCATAGTCTTCATCAAGTGTTCTTCTTTGTTCTCATGCAACACCCTTATTTGGACGCTGATACTGACCAGTCAGAATTCAACACCAGAATAGCTTACTGGTTGTTGACCGAAACGTAGACTGCTGCGATTACGATAGTACAATATTGGGTGGGAGTTATTAATCAGTTATATTATATCAGACGTTTCACGTTTAGAAAAATACTTCTAAGCAATGTTTAAATTATTCGACCCTGTTAAGGAATATGTCCTTTATTAAGACTTCTCGTGCAAATTTTCGAAATTGTAGTACAATGGTCTGGCTTTTGTTGCCGGTTTAAAATGGGCTACTGATGAGGGTTTAAATTATTATCCGACATTGCGCAATATACTATCTCCCTTTGATGTTTTTACTGCTTCTAAAGAATCGAACTTTATATTTTATTCATTGAATGGTTCGTGATAAATAGAGATCACCAAGGTTTCTGCTACAGCAAGGAATTTAGGTTTAACCATTTATTCTCGGGCTGAACACGTTCTGGTCATATTCGAGATCACCTTGTCTTTCCAAAAGAAACGAAAAGTACTTCAGGACACATAAACATACAACTGTACGAAATGTCCATTCCGGAAGTCCATTGTGGTTATTTAGATCCATGCCTGTTAATATGTGCTTCACCATGACCTTAAATTGTGATTTATTCGTTTAACATTGACTGGGATGATGTCTCACAAGAACGAAACAAGTAACTTAATACTTAAAGCAACTGGACTTAGGATGGCGTTTTCAACGGTTGAGCGCTTTTTCTGTTTCGGTCGGTTTCACTTTCCTTCATATGCATTTGCATTACTTATTAAACGACCCTCGTGCATTATCTGTATAGGTACAGCTTATATAGCACTGCGCACACACGCCTGTATTACTCTTAAACATTTATATATAGCTTTGAAAATCAAGATATAAGAATATTCTCCGACATGTCAGTGGAAAAATGCATGCGAGTTCGCACTACTTATTGAATGTCCCTCGTATAAAAATGAAATAGTAGGTTTCTTCTTAAACAATAACACGTTTAACTTTTTATATTTGTTAATCTGAATTAATGTCGGTTTTCACTCTGCCAGTATATGTAAGCGAACAGAACGAATTATTCCATTGAATTTCCCCATTAAATTACCCCACCCACTTCCACTTAGAAGCAATGAAGAAAATATAAACAACAACTGTAATAAATTGGTTCTTTGGCATTACATAAGCCATAGAAATGATGCATTCGATGCAACATACAACATGATGCAACATACAACACAATAGTAAAGTTTTTATTCAGAAACAGCTTTATTATTGTCTGCAGTGTAGAAAAATCATAAAATGGGCGTGGTCTTAAGAAAAAGCCCACAAAATTGGGTCAAGGGGTCGAAAAAATTGAACCCCATAATTTTTCAACAATATAACCCATAAACAATCATTTAAAGCAAAAATATCAATTTTAGCACAAAAATCGCACGGGAGCAATATTTCTTACATCTCGACCCTCACTAACAGGGTACTTTAGATCCAAGTATGAATGCTTTGTGGTCAGTGGCTGTCAAATTATGGACTTAAAAAAACTTTAACGCAAGTACGACGCATACGGGAACAGGAATAGGAACCCGCATGCACACTGGAACGCGGACAACCGAGGCAACTAGAACATCTCTTTGCAAGTTCGTGCAGACGAGCTGAAAAATAAGAAGCTAGAATGACAGTTGTTTGGCCTAGTATTTCATTTTATTGGCAACCAAACGTATATGCAGAGAACTTTATATGGTGGTTTGCAATAATTCATCATTTTTTTCTTAAAAAGTCATCATTTACGACAAAATTGAATTCCAGAAAACACATTGTCAATCTTGTAAACACCTACAAAACTATATTAGTTGTTTTTACAAATTTTACATGATTCAAAAACGCGTTTGATGCCTCATTTCCATCTAGAAAAACAGTCACACACTCATATGTCATATAATTCTGACAATACACACCAGTTTTACTTTCTGGTGCCCGGCTTCATTGGAAACCCGATACAAGTGCAGTTTCAAATAAACTGAAAAACCCGAATAATGGTGTCTGTGATTACTATACCAATTTACTGGAAAGCGATTGTATAATTTTCATACAGAAAAACTTTTAAGGTGAATTTAAAAAAGAATCATGATTTCTGTCATAAAAAACATGATTTTCCCCCAAACTGAAAAAGTTTGGCTGGATAAAACACAATGAAAATTAAGAACCCAATGACGGCAATATTTTAGGCGCGAGCATGATAAGAAAATATGAAATTATATACTAGGCAATGGTATTTTGAGGTAAATAGAAATTTCAGAAATTCGCAATTTTATTCTCAAAGATGAATGTTTCACCAAAATTTCATAAAACGGTACCCGTTAAGAAAATTAATTCCAGTGATACGATAAACTTCAATGTTTTCTGTAATCCATGGTGTAATCAAAGTCCATTTTACTCTCAGGAAGCACAGAACTCTCTGATTTCACCCAAATTTCCTCAGGTATATAGAAACTCCCTTCATGTGGTCATCTGATTAGGCTGCTTACCTAATGAGTCTGTGATTTCCTGTAGCTGATTGATGATGACAGGGAAACTAGCACAATGTTCGTGGAATCTTGTCAGGACTTCTGACTGTCTGTCATAGTACACCCACAGTTTGTTGATCTCTATGTCAAAATCCTAGAAACACAAACTTCATTTCAATGCATTATTTTTGTTGATGGAAGACAACTAACTATGTTGAGCCTGGAGGTAGAGCTTTGGACTCCGAATCGAGAGGTCTTGGATTCGATCCCCACTTAAGAAACCATATAAATACGCTGGTTTACACAAAACATTGTATTCCATTTGAAAGTATGCATAAATCATGCAATTCAAATCATACAACTAGCATACAGTGTATCAGGCTTACAGAGTTCACGTAAGTTTCTAAACCATGTAATTAAAGCAAATTTTCAAACTGTATTATTGGGTATAAATGTAGATTGTACAAAAATGAATTTGGCAGCCTTCCCAAGTGCAAACAGGTAAAGATAACTCTTGATTGTTTGTATCTATCCAAATATTTATAATTTCTTACACAGCTTATGTACATGGAGCGAAACTATAGCTCCCTATGTATTTGACTGCAAGTTTTTGCTACAAACCAAAGCAAAATTGATGTTGACAATATAAACCAGTTTTGGTTTTGTTGTTATTGCGCTGAACATCGTTGGAACACTTAAATACATGTACTTATGTTCCACGGTCTGGTGAACATCGTACTCTCTCCCCCCTCCCCCCCCCCCAACAAAGTAAATATATAAAAGAATTTTTTGGGTCCGGGGGGGGGGGGGGGGGGGGGGGGGGCTGGAACGTACTTCAAAACTAAAAATAGTAATGGTCCCCATTTTTTAATATCCAATAGGAAACAAAATGATCTTAGAGCAGGGTCCGATGATGCACATGTGCAATAACATCAAAACAAAAACCAGTTTATGTCGACAACATCCATATTGCTTCGATTTATAGCAAAAAATTGTAGAAAAATACATAGGTAACTATATTTTTGCTCCATGAACATTAGCAATGTGAGAAATAGTAAATATTTGGGTAGGTACAAAAACCAAGAGTTATCTCCACCTATTTGCATTTAGAATGGCTGCTAAATCTATTTTTATACAATTTACATATATATCTAATAATACAATTTAAAAGTTTGCTTAACTATGTGTTTTAAAAATTGACTCCTCGGTTTTAGGCTTTTAGGGACTTTTCCCATCTTATCATAGAGATTCTTTACATTTAGCCTCTAGCAATGGCTTGTGTTACAAGCTTTCTCATAACAATTTGTAGGCTACTCAGTACAGACCTGTGCTTTTCTGGATGTTTCTTCAGTGTACTTGTACAGATCTTCCCAAATCAACTGATGCCTGTGTGAAAGATGAACAATTGTCAATCATTCTTGGACAACACACTAAACTAAAAATCTTTGAAATATTTCCAGCTCATACATTAATTTTGTATTCAAACTGGTTGTGATGCATGTCAATGCCATTTCTAATCTGGGAGCAATTAAAATTATTTGTTGAAAGTTGTACACATGAAGCTGTTTGTCAATGCTCAATTAAGTGGAGCATGATAAAATCAAATGAATTGGCCTATCAGTTTGGCAGAGGAATTAAACTCTAACTGTCCTTGGCTGAGAATTTTACAATGTATAGATACAGTTCCAACTCATTGTCTGGAACTGTGCATGATATCAAAATAGACTCTAAAGTTCTGTATGCTTAGTCATGCTGAGAATGATAAAATACAATAACCTTTTGATGAAACAGGTATTACATTATTTGGCTAGACTATTCACAAAGGATCTGGGAAGACTTCTTTAGTGAGATTGTCCATGAAATTTTCAAAATCTTAAGGACTTATGTGTGGTCACTGTATATACGTGTTTGAAGATTTACCTGTATAAAAAGCACTGTTTATTTTTGTCAACAATGCTACATTCTTTAGCATGCTTTATCATGAGGCTGTTGAATATGTTGCAAATACATGGATTTGTGTATACATGATTGTGAAATTAATGGTCAGCTCAGAGCAAGTGAGTCATTTTTCAGTTACTTCCGGGTTGAAATAGTTGGACCCATTTTTCTTAGCTTTTTGAAAAAATAAGCCAGAATTTTCGATGTAGTCATTGACTTCAATCATATAAGAACCTGAAACAAAAGGCATGTCATCTTTAAGCAAACAATAAGCGAACACGAGCCGCCCCAAGTTACCCACTTTGATAATTTTCCAGAAAAACATGTTCCAGGCACTTAAATGAAATTTATTGCAGCCGAAAAAAAGTTTCTGTTGTATTTAGACATTAATGTTGTGTGTGAGTCAAGAAGTGACTTCTTTAAAAATGGGACAGAATCTTTTAATTTAATATAGGATATCATACAGGAAATAGGAAACTTTTCAGAAGTCCATGTTCCCCCCCTTGCCCAATCAAAATATTCTGAACACAACTGTAATGTCATATTATATCAAAATGTCATATTTGGGCAAGGGGGGGAAGCTGTCAAAAAGCCCAAAAACTGATAAATGGGCTCAGCTCTATTATTTGTAATGTACCAAGGCTATGGAAATATACTGTATATAATGTATGTTCTACCTGAATGAACATACTATCTGTCCTATTTTAATAGGTATACACATAAAGTGTACGGGGGATGATCCAAAATAATGTAGACTTTTGCTGTAGCTTCTATACAGCTCAATCAAATGCTTAAAAAAATAACATGAACACAAATCGGAATGTGTCTAGAATATCGTCTAATTATCGTGGCAAAATATCAGGCAAAAATAACTACCCGTTAAAAATCTACAGTCAAAACAAAAAGGCCACTATGGTCTACCCGGCGCATGTCAGCTTTGATTTCGTAACGTCATTGGCATTTTTATTCGTTTTGAATTTAACACCCACTCGGCGCTTACGGCCATCTATTCAATATGTATTCCGTCAATGTCCAAAACTCGAAACAAATTCTAACTATAAATTGCTTCAAAATCGCCTCATCATTAGCCGTCTGCATGCGGTCAGTGCATTACGCATTTACTCATCAGTGATGCGCGTTATTTTTGTTTCTTTTTCAATCTATGTTATGCTATTTTATCGTCAGAACCATAAGGGGAATATTGTTACAAAACTGATTTATTCATTGAATGTTACCGTTTTGTCTACATTTAGTTATTTTCGGTCTTTGTGTTGGCACTTTCAAAAATCGCGGTAGGTTTAGTAATCGCATAAATTTATGCTGTGTCTGGCGACGACGTTTTTAACGTTAAATGCAGGCTGAAAAGCGCACAATTGATATTGGTATTTCAAAAACGCAGGACTCAAATTTGTTGAAGCTTTTGCACAGCAGTATCTACACGCCAAGCTTTTACTGCAATAAGTTTGGCGTGATTCGCGTGCCTATTTTACATTTTATCGAGATATGTATGACACAGGACACTGCCGAAAATTCGCATGCGCCACCTATGCGTAACCATGGTTTTAAAATGGCACGGCGTGTTTGCGATACTTGCCAAACGTGTAATTGTTTTATCTGATCTTGATAAACGAATGTTCTATTTGCAATATGCATTTTTCTAAAATTTATCTACGTATGTTAAAGCTAGAGCAAAAGTTCACGTTATTTTGGATTTTCCCTCGTACACTTAAAATGCATATAAATATACTGTGCAAAATATGTTTGTCAATTTTTGGTGGTTTAAGTTTTATTTGAGATATGCCTCCGTAGACTTAAAACCTACTGTAATGTCTCTTCGCCACCATACAACTATTGGTTTTACCTTGATTTGATACATGCAACAAAACATATGGAGTCACTGTTCAAAGTAAAAAATGCTTATTTTTTTTTTTTTTTTTTTTTTTTTTTTTTTTTTTTTTTTTTTTTTTTGCATAGTATATTTAAGGTACAGGATTTTGAAAAAGTGATAGTGTTATTTAGAATTATAAATCTGATAAAAATGATGCACCTGTTATTCGTGCATTAACAGTTTCTACCCAGAATTTTAGGTTGTAATATTTTCTTGATAATCTATGGCAAAAAAAAAATCTTCTGACAAAATAATTTAAAAAAAAAAATTCTGACCCCTTCCCCCTTTGTTGACACAAATTATGCTGCAGGTATGTAACATAAAGTGGTTTCCACTATGTTGTTGCATTTATCAAACCTTTAATTTTATGGAGAATGCAACAGATACTCTATAAGATTAACACAGAAGCTGCCAGAAACAATCAAACTTTGGGCGGAAAACCTATATAGTCTTCCCAGATCCTTTGTTGTTTCAAGAATTCAAAGCTCTAACTAATACACCCCTCACAATGCACTTCAGAGTGATGTCACAAGAAGCGATATTGGGCGATTGTTCTGAGCCTCTGTGTGTGTCAGTTAAATTAATAAATCTATACGAGTAATGCTGGAATAGAGTAACTATGGCATCTGCATTTATGAAATTAGAGGACCAATGGTCATGTAAACACTCACCTGAGATCTGCTATATTTACCTATAAAAATGTTTGAATATTATGGTACAGTAATTTACCCAGTTACGGTCACTTTTGTTTTTGTTGAAGTGGTTTCCAGAATAATTGCTGAGAGCAAATTAGGTTTCTACCTTACCATTACAAAGCATAATCATTCTTCTGAATAATGAACTTCAGTTTGATTCATTCTGAATATGCTGTGTGCCACAGGGCAACTTTGAAGCAGACCACCAATTTTCTCAGTTCCAAATCATTTGCCCAGTTCCGAATCACAATAATTTTTAAACAAGAACATCATTGGCGCAACCGCATTATGATTTTGATTTTGTAGCTTTGTCAGTTCATTATAAGACAAGAATAACACATAGTTTACTATTTCAAATAATAAATATAGCAAAAGTGAGCAAAGCTCACATACCCCCGGCGGTAGCCATCAGAGGTCATACCACTTTGAGACAAAAAGCAGATTACAGAAAAAGGTATATATCTAGTCTCATCAAATGAATACCTAGGTGTACTGTAAGCTACAAAGATAGAACATCAAGTTATCTTCTTCTGGTGTAGATTTGTTTAAAATTTAAGAAAATTATAAAAACAAAGTTCTGAGACCTGAGCAGTATTATAGGAAAACCTGCTGGTTGCATATGTGAAAACACCGATTTAGATCAGCTGCAAAATCAATCCCTCAACATTCTAAATCAGAAACTGCAAGTGCCTAACCATTTTGTGCTATATAGCCACATCTATCTCCAACCTCTTTGGAGATCCCAAAGAAAGTTTTTATCGTGGCATAGCTCACATGAAGTTACATCCAACAACAACAACAACAAAAAAAAAAAAACTTTTGAAGATAAAATATTTTCATAAATAATTATATTCACAATGAAAGGCTTTGGGTTGAGTGACAGATGGAAAAACATAAGGAGATAGCTGATTATTTCTTACACAACACAACTTATCATTCCCAATATTTGTACTAAATTTCATCATCCTATGTCAAGCAGTTCCCGAGAAATTTCCCTGTTCATTGTACAGGAGTGACAGATGGAAAAACTACAGTGGAAAAATGGAAAAACAAATACTAGCCATCTGATTTTCTCTTACACAATACACTTGGACACTGTCTAAATGTATACAAAATTTGAAGAAGCTGGCATAAATAGGAGCCGAGAAATTTGTGACGGAAATTTCAATCAGAGAGAAAGAAAAATGGATAATTAGTGACTGATAAGCAGGAGATGGCTGATTCTTTCTTACACAATACAACATACCATACCCAATGTTTGTACCAAATTTCATCATCCTATGTCAAGCAGTTCCTGAGAAATTTTTGACAAAAAATTCCATATTCATTATACAGGAGTGATGGATGGAAAAACTACAAAGTGGAAAAAGAATGGAAAAACAAATACTGGCCATCTGATTTTCTCTTACACAATACACTTGGACAATGTCTACATGTATACAAAATTTGGAGAAGCTGGCATAAATAGGAGCTGAGAAATCTGTGACGGAAATTTCAATCAGAGGGAAAGTAAAATGGATAAATAAAGTGACTGATAAGCAGGAGATGGCCGATTCTTTCTTACACAATACAACTTACCATACCTAATGTTTTTACCAAATTTCATCATCCTATGTCAAGCAGTTCCTGAGAAATTTTTGACAAAAATTTCCATATTCATTATACAGGAGTGACAGATGGAAAAACTACAAAGTGGAAAAACAAATACTGGCCATCTGATTTTCTCTTACACAATACACTTGGACTCTGTCTAGATGTATATAAAATTTGAAGAAGCTGGCATAAATAGGAGCTGAGAAATCTGTGACAGAAATTTCAAACAGAGAGAAAGAAAAATGGACAAATAAAGGGACTGATAAGCAGGAGATGGCTGATTCTTTCTTACACAATACAACTTACAATATCCAATGTTTGTACCAAATTTCAACATCCTATGTCAAGCACTTCCTGAGAAATCTTTGACAGAAATTTCCATATTCATTATACAGGAGTGACAGATGGAAAAACTACAAAGTGGAAAAAGGATGGAAAAACAAATACTGGCCATCTGATTTTCTCTTACACAGTACACTTGGACACTGTCTTCATGTATACAAAATTTGAAGAAGCTGGCATAAATAGGAGCTGAGAAATCTGTGACAGAAATTTCAATAAGAGAGAAAGAAAAATGGATAAATAAAGGGACTGATAAGCAGGAGATGGCTGATTCTTTCTTACACAATACAACTTACCATACCCAATGTGTGTACCAAATTTCATCATCCTATGTCAAGCAGTTCCAGAGAAATCTTTGACAGAAAAAAAGTTTACACACACACACGCACACAAACATCTTCACAGAAAAGACAAAAACTATATACCCCCTATATACTTCGTATATGCTGGGGGTATAATAACTTACCATACCCAATGTGTGTACCAAATTTCATCATCCTATGTCAAGCAGTTCCAGAGAAATCTTTGACAGAAAAAAAGTTTACACACACACACGCACACACGCACACAAACATCTTCACAGAAAAGACAAAAACTATATACCCCCTATATACTTCGTATATGACGGGGGTATAAAAATGTTCGTTTATTTAGTTAAGATTTGGTAACTGAGTGGCCACTTTGAAAGAAACTGAGCTACTCACTAGATTTACATTATGTTGTCTTTGTCACAGTAACTACGGTAATTGTCATTTAGGACTTTGTTTCTGATAGCATCAGTTCTTGATCATTGAAATAATTACATTTACCTAAGTTCCAAACAATTCCTTTTTGTGTGTTTGTAAATGAGGATTAATGCCCCAATCAACATTTATAGTCACGACTGGACGACGTTAACGCTTCCTGGATATTAGCCACTATTATAGGGAGAATGTGTGTTACCAAAGAACACAACTCAGCGTTCACATTGGGGATCCAACCAAGGATCCGTCCTTTTTGGTTTTGTTGGGTGGTTATATTTGAAACACGTTTTTGATGTCATGACATCCAAACTTTAGGCATAAGTCCCATGAAATGGAGACAAAGTCCCGACATGACCATAGCTGTTGACTAGGACATTAAGCAACATTTCAAACAAATAAATTGTAATACCACATCTGCACTGCAATTGAAAGGTTGTGGTATTGTGACAAAACACACACACACACACACACACAAATAAAATACCACATAAAACACTCACTGCGATTTAAACAGCCCCTCTTAGTTTAAAGATATGACATGTATTGGATTAATCTTAATATAAATTTATGTCAAGTTGTCAACACACTTGACTTTACCACTAAAACTAGAAAAAGTGCCTTGAGAGGCACGTATACCCCCAGCTGTTAGCTCCCCACCACCACCCCTAATCCCACCGCCCCCAACCCAGACATATACACTGACACATTGAATCTCAATTCCCAAATTAAAGAGAGCACCCTCAACAAGTAAATCTTAGAAAATTTGTATTTGCAAAAAGCACCGTCTAAAACCATTGGAAGGTGGTGGGGGAGGGGGGGGGGGGGGGTGTAGTAGAATGACACATCTATTATAGAGCAGTATACAGAGCTGACTTGTATACTCAATCTAGGACTTGATCACGGAAATTGAGGGTCAGGTCCTTGGTCCTAGATGGAAAACAGAATGTCATTCTTTAACAATATTAATAAAAAAATAATATAAGATGTCCTAGATCTTAACCTCTAGCCCCACCCTGGGCATGGAACCTAGAGTGTAATGTCATTAGGAATAAGGCAAACCTTATAGAGTACCTATGGTGCAAGTATGAATGATTTCTAAACATGGTGGTCTAAAAAAGTACAGAAAATACAATTTTTAAAGAAGTTCTAGATTTTGACCTCTATCCCCACCCCCCGTACATGGACCCTAGAGTCTGAATCTTACATGGTACCTATGGTCTAAGTATGAATGCTTTCTGACAAGACTTATTTGATGTCAAGAAAATAGACATACAGAAAATTTATCATGGTATCAATCATACTATAAATGTGTCCAAGATTTTGACCTTTAGCCCCACCCCTGGGGATGGTACCACTAAATATGAAAGGAAACCCTATAGGGTATCTATGAACTAAATAAGAATACATTCCTGTGATTGTTTGTTAAGATATGGACTTAGAGTAGAAACATTAACATTGTAAACAGCACATTTTAAAGGTGACCTAGATTTTGACCTCCAGCCCCACCCCCCCGGGCATTGACCCTGGGGTCACACCTCATGCAAACCCTATAAGGTACCTATGGTCCAAATATGAATAGTTTCTGACCATTGGTTCATGAATTATACACCTCTAGAGAAACTTTAACCAAAACTTTGACATAAATTCTACGAACGTTCAGGAATTACGAACGAAGAAACCACCAAACAAATGAACGAACATACAAACGGACGAACAGACGAACGGAAAAGCGAAAACTATATACCCATCGGCATTCTGCCGGGGGTATAATTAGTGTATATAACTAAATCGCTCCTACGTGACAGAAAATCAATAAATGAAGTTAAGTTTTCTTGATGTGTTATAATTAATGTTGGAATGCATGTTGAAACCAAAAAAGTAAAAAAAAAAAAAAAAATAAATAAAAAAAATATTCTAGATTTGTGCATTTTTCAGAAACGTGCACCATGTGCATAATTACACTGGTACCAAACAAATTTGTATTCGACAGGTCATCTCGAAGAATGAAGTAAACTGTTATTTTTAGAATACAGATAAGCTTTCAAAATCTGACTTCATGGAGAGTAAGAAATGACCATACAAAATATTTGCTTTTTAATCTTACTGCTGTTGTGTAGTTTGTGACAATACATCCATGTGACTCAGAACTGGGAAAAATTCGAAACCGGGACAATTATTGTATATAGCCCCTGTGCAGGGGCAGATGAAGCCCTGGGGCCATTTTTTTTTTCAGAACAATTAATATTCTGTCCATTGGCTAATTTCATGCAAGTTTTTTCCTTCAAATGACATTTTAACAGTTTTCCCCATTCATATGCATAGGTGACCCATGTTGACCTTTCCCAAAAATAGGTCAATGACATCAAAGGGTCATGATTTATAATCACATTTCATACTCTACTCCCTGAGACTGATGCTAATGCCAAGTTTCCTTGAAGTCTGTTCATCGGTCCCGGAGATTTTTGAAGGGTTTTTACCACATATGATATGGGTATGGCAGCCATCTTTGTCATATGACCTGGATTAATTATTAACACATTAGTTCCACCTTTGTATAGATGCTTCCTAAAAAATTTGGCCTTGATTGGCTAAGCCGTTTCAGAGAAGAAGATCTTTGAACATTGTGGTAATACACATGCATTATACCAGTCATATATCTTCAGTCCATTTGTCCATTTCCTGCAAGTTTTCCCCCTCAAATGACATTTTTAAACAATTTTCCGGATTCAAATGCTTAGGCACAATAGGCGACCTATGATGAACTTGCCATAAAATAGGTCAAGGTCATCCAAATGTCACAATTTATTAACACATTGTAGCACTCTAGTTCCTGATGCTACAAGCCAAGCTTCGCTAAAATCGATCATGCAGTTCTGGAGAAGTGTTTTGAAGGGTTTTTACCATAATGGGCATGGGGGCCATCTTGGTCAAGTGATCTGGATTACTCGTAAGCACAATAATTCCACTTTTGTATACATGCTTCCCATAAAATTTTGCTTTAATTGGCCAAGCAGTTTCAGAAAAGATCTTTGAATATTATGGTAATAAACATGTATATAGCCCCAGGGTGGGGGCAGACCAACCCCGGGGTCCAATTTTTTCTGAATCATATATCTTCAGTCCATTTGCCCATTTTCTGCAAGTTTCCCTTCAAATGACATTTCAACAATCAGTTCTGGAGAAGAAGAGTTTTGAAAAGTTTTTACAATATAAGTATAATATGGGCATGGTGGCCATCTTGGCCATGTGACCTGTATTATTCATGTAAAATTTGGCTTTGATTGGCCTCGGGGTTTCAGAGAACTTTGAAAATGGTGTATGACGACGATGACGGATGCCTTGTGCCTATCTATCCTATATGCTCACCTGTGAAACGTCGGCTCAGATGAGCTAAAAATAAATCTTCATAAAATATTTAGTCCACCAAAGAATACAATGGCTAAGGGTTTCACTTTTTGTTTAAAATTGTGTGAACTGCGTATTACAATAGCACACACCCCATCTGATAGATACTATATGTGACCGATATCCATCTTTGTGTTTATATTTGGCCGAAGTCACACATGACTGTCGACATCAAGTAAGTTATCCTGCCTTAGACAACAAATTGTTGAATTTGATCAATGCGAGAGAAGGCCTGTTGCCCCATGAACAAGCAACATTCTATCATCATACTGGACTTACCCTTCCATATGGCTGCTCGAAATTTACGAAAATGCATGTCCAATATCACATCTTTTGATGTACGCTGTTGCCTATGTAAATGATAAAGACTTACTTCCTGCCCTTCAAAGTACATGTGCACTCACTTTCAAATTAAGTCTTACTTAGGAGATGAACTTTATAAGCCATAGGCTTTCATTCAAATCCTATTCTTTTGATATTGTATGTTTCATATATATGCATGTATCATGAATTTGAAATAAATATGTTTAAACCAAGTCTTACTAATTAGTAATTATTCAAATTCTGATAGCAAAAATAAGTCACATAAAAATTTCCAAATTGTAGATGCCATAGTTATTCTATTCCAGCATTACTTTGTTCTCACTATGAGATTATCTTACTTTTGGAGTATATCAGCACTAGCATCTAGGTTGACTGCAGTATTCCCAGCATGTTTGTGTACCGGCTTCACTGGCTTGTCTTGTGTGGACAGAGATTTCAACCTACAGAAATATGTTTGGCAGTGTGATACCTTTGCCTAGTTTTGACACAAACTATGGTCAGTGGTCCCAATGGATTAACAAGGGGTTTTAGCCAAAACACACTCTGGTCACACCGTCTTGCAACTCACAACCACTTTATTCTACTATCTAGGCTGACAATACCTTATCAGTGGTTTGACCATAGTTCAGCAAGACTCGCCCAGTAGATTCTAAAGCAGATGTGGCATGGCACACCATGGCATAAACACAGTGAGTTTTCACAACAGTCCTAGTAGATCTGTAGTGACCACAGTTAGCACCTAAAAAGCCTATGTTAAACAGTAAAGTGGACCAGTGGTCATGTAAATGCTCAACTGATACCTGAGATATATACCAATAAAATGGTAATATGCATGTACCGTATATAACCCCAGGGCAGGGTCAGAATAGCCCCTGGAGTCAATGTCTTTTTCAAATCATAACCAGAGGACCAATGGTCCTGTAAACGCTCATCTGAGATCTGGGATAAGCTACCTCAGCTGATCTTGCCATAAAATAGGTCAAGGTCATCCCGGGGTCATGACTTATACAAACTTTGAAGAGCTCCACTCACTGATGCTTCAGGCAAAGTTTAAAAATCATAGGTCTTCCGGTTCTGAATAAAAAGATTTATAAAGGTTTTTGCTATTTATAGCCATGGCGGCCATCTTGGTCATGTGACCTGGACCATTTATATTAACTTTCATTCCCCTTTCCTAACGATGCTCCACATAAAGTTTGGCTCTGATTGGCTAAGCGGTTTCCAAGAAGAAGATGTTTGAATATTATGGTCATATGCATGTATATAACCCCGGGGCAGGGGCAGACAACCCCCTGAGGACATTTTTTTTCATAAACATAAATCTTCTGTCCATTTGTATACTCCCAGCAAGTTTCCCCCCATTTAATTACATCTTACTAATTTTCACCTTTCATCTGCATGGGCAACCTATGTTGGCCTTGCCACAGAATAGTTCAAGGTCATCCCAAGGTCATGATTTATATAAACTTTGTAGAGCTCCACTCCCTGATGCATCATGCCAAGTTTCAAAATCATAGGCCTTCTGGTCTTGGAGAAGAAGATTTTTTTAAAGGTTTTTGCTATTTATAGCCATGGCGGCCATCTTGATCATGTGACCTTGGCCATCTATATAAACTTTCTCTTTTCCTAAGAATGCTCCACATGAAGTTTGACTTTCATTCTCCCAGCAGTTTCAGGGTAGAAGATCTTTGAATATTATGGTAATATACATGTATATTGCCCCAGGGTAGGGTCAGACCTGCCCCTGGGATCCTTTTTTTTCAGAATCATAAATCTTCAGTCTATTTGCCCATTTCCATAAAGTTTTTCCCTTCAAATAACATTTTGACAATTTTCCCCATTCAAATGCATGGGTGACCTATGTTGACCTTGCCGTAAAGTAGGTCAAGGTCGTCCCAAGGTCATAATTTATATATACTTTGTAGAGTTCCTCTCCCTGATGCTTCATGCCAAGTTTCAAATTCATAGGCCTTCTAGTTCCGGAGAAGAAGATTTTTAAAGGTTTCTGCTATTTCTAACCATGGCGGCCATCTTGGTCATGTGACCTTGACCATTTATATAAACTGTCGTTCCCCCATCCCCAGGATACTACATATAAAATTTGGCTTTGATTGGTCAAGCGGTTAATTAAGCGGTTAAAAATTAAGTTTTACATTTAAGTTGTAAATGACCTTTGGCCAAGGTCAAGAAATGACTGACCTTTAATACTCACAACACTTCATTAGCTCAACATATTGTCTGTATCTACCAACTTTCAGGTCACAGGCTACAAAACTTCCTGAAAAATTCAATGTTTTCACTTTTTTCCATTGAAATGTCCATGTAACCGAAATTGAGATTGCCATAAAATAGGTCAAGGTCAACCCAAGGTCATGATTTATATATACTATAATGGGCCAGAGTCCCCGATGCTACATACAAAGTTTTGTTGAAATCGGTCCACCGGTTTCAGAGAAGAAGATTTTTTATGGTTTTTACCATATATGGGCATGGTGGCCATCTTGGTCATGTGACCTGGACCATTTATATATAAACTTTCATTCCCACTTCCTAAGGATGCCCCACATGAAGTTTGGCTTTGATTAGCCAAGTGGTTTCAGAGTCCTGAGAAGATCTTTAAAATTTTGGACGACGTATGGATGCCGGACGGACGCCAGAGCATGGCTATCCTATTAACTCACCTTGTGAGCGGCTGAGCCTTCGGCTCAGGTGAGCTAACAATTCAGTCCATTTGCCAACTTACTGCAAGTTTTGCCCTTCAAATGACATTTTAACAGTTTTCCCCACTCAAATGCACGAGGGACCTTAGTTGACCTTGCCTTAAAATAGGTCAAGGTCATCCCAGGGTCATGATTTATACAAATTTGGAAACCTCAATTTGATGCTCCATGCCAAGTTTCAAAATCAATGGCCTTCTAGTTCTGAAGAAGATTTTTGAAGGTTTTTGTTATTTATAGGAATCCGGGTCGTTTCAGCCCTGGGTCGTTTCGGCCTGGGTCGTTTCGGCCAATTTTGGTGGTGGGTCATTTTGGCCTTGGTAGGTGGGTTGTTTCGGCCAATTTTTTGGGTGAGTCGATTCGGCCCTGAGTCGTTTCGGCCAAAGTATATGGGAACTCATCCGGTACGTAATAACTCGAAGATAAATTGATTTTCTTGAGTACATGCGTTTTCGTGGACATTTACATAATGTATGAATGTGGGATGTTTTGAAAGTATTGTATAGTCACAGCTCCAGCCTCACGTATCCATAGTATCTCAGAAAAAAGCTCCCATCAATATGTATGATTAGCAAAGTACCGATGATAGAAAGGAGAGGTTGAGAAGAGGGGATGGATGGATGGATGGATGGATGGATGGATAGATAGATAGATAGATAGATAGATAGATAGATAGATAGATAGATAGATAGATAGATAGATAGATAGATAGATGTACGGGCAGACAAGACAGACAGATATTGTACAATTAAACTAAACATGTAGTTATGAAATCATAATTATTTGCAAGCGAAAACCTTTCAGTGATGCCCTTGGCTGTCGGTGATTATCAAAGAAAACTGTGTCTGTAATCAGCAATGCAATTCATGGTGATTGTTTATTAATGTACTCATAGTGTGAAAACGCGTGTTTGTTAAGGCCTACGCATGACAAAACCAGCAGTTTGGGTATGCAACCAGGCCTATCAAAAACCAGCCTGTAAAGTCAAAGAAGCAGGCCGGATTAGTGGGATTTCGAATTTAAGAAGTAGTGGGATTGTACTTGATCTATCTGTAAAGCGAAAACCAAAGGCGCTGATCAGCTGTTCAGTTACACTGCACAGGCAGCACAGCTGATCAGCGTCTTTGTTTTCACATATGCATATTGTTGGTTTTCTTATGTGACTGCTCATTTGTCGGCTTAAAATCAAAAGAAAGATTAAATACCATTAAAATTTATAACAACTTAAAAACCAGAGGACCATTGGTCCTGAGAACGCTCACCTGAAGCCTGATCTTGGAGTATTAAGTCATCATTACATGACCTTTACCTTGAATACTCACACACCTTTATTGACTTAATAAGTTGTCTGCATCTGCAAAGTTTCAGGTCTCAGGCTGCAATAGTTTCCAAACCCAGTGATTTCTGAGAAAACTTTAATTTTAATTTTGATATTTAAATGACCTTGGGTCAAGGTCAAGAAAAGACCTTGGCCTTCATTAATTACTTACCTTCATTGACTCCATTAGTTGTCTACATCTAGCAACTTTCAGGTCTCAGGCTACAAGAGTTTCCAAAATATCCATTGTTTTCGCCTTTTTCCATGTAAAAGCCTATGTTTCCAAAATTGACCTTGCCGTAAAATAGGTCAAGGTCATCCAAGGGTCATCATTTCAACAAACTATGATGGACTGGAGTCCCAAATGCTACATACCAAGTTTCACGAAAATCGGCCAGCCGGTTCTGGAGGAGAAGATTTTTGAGTGGTTTTTACCATATATGGGCGTGGCGGCCATCTTGGTCATGTGACCTGGATTTCGCGATTCAACTTTCATCTTACCTACCCATGGATGCTCCACATAAAATTTCATTTTGATTGGCCAAGCAGTTTCAGAGAAGAAGATCTTTGAAAAGTGTGTATGGACGACAGACTGGCCAAGGTTAAGAGATGACCTTGACCTAAATTTATCACATACCTTCATCTACTCCATTAGTTGTTTGCATCTACCACTTTTCAGGCCTCAGGCTGCAATAGTTTTCAAAAAATCCGTAGTTTTCACTTTTTCCCCATGTATAAGCCTATGTTTCCAAAATTGACATTGCCGTAAAATATGTCAAGGTCATCCTATGGTCATCATTTGATCAAACTATGATGGGCTGGAGTCCCAAATGCTACATACCAAGTTTCATGAAAATCGGCCTGCCGGTTCTGGAGAAGATTTTTGAGAGGTTTTTACCATATATGGGCGTGGCAGCCATCTTGGTCATGTGACCTGGATTTTGCGATCAAACTTTCGTCTCTCCTACCCATGGATGCTCCACATAAAATTTCACTTTGATTGGACAAGCAGTTTCAGAGAAGAAGATCTTTGAAAAGTGTGTATGGACGACAGACTGGCCAAGGCCAAGAGATGACCTTGACCTAAATTAATCACATACCTTCATCTACTCCATTAGTTGTTTGCATCTACCACTTTTCAGGCTTCAGGCTGCAATTGTTTTCAAAAAATCCATAGTTTTCACTTTTTCCCATGTAAAAGCCTATGTTTCCAAATTTGACCTTGCCGTAAAATAGGTCAAGGTCATCCAAGGGTCATCATTTTATCAAACTATGATGGGCTGAAGTCCCCGATGCTCCATACCAAGTTTCGTGGAAATCAGCCCACCGGTTCTGGAGAAGAAGATTTTTGAGTGGTTTTTACCATATATGGGCGTGGCGGCCATCTTGGTCATGTGACCTGGATTTCACGATCAAACTTTCGTTTCCCCTACCCATGGATGCTCCACATAAAATTTCACTTTGATTGGCCAAGCAGTTTCAGAGAAGAAGATCTTTGAAAAGTGTGTATGGACGACAGACTGGCCAAGGTCAAGAGATGACCTTGACCTAAATTAATTATATATCTTCATCTACTCCATTAGTTGTTTGCATCTACCACTTTTCAGGCCTCAGGCTGCAATAGTTTTCAAAAAATCCATAGTTTTCACTTTTTCCCATGTAAAAGCCTATGTTTCCAAATTTGACATTGCCGTAAAATAGGTCAAGGTCATCCAAGGGTCATCATTTTATCAAACTATGATGGGCTGAAGTCCCCAATGCTACATACCAAGTTTCGTGGAAATCGGCCCACAGGTTCTGGAGAAGAAGATTTTTGAGTGTTTTTTACCATATATGGGCGTGGCGGCCATCTTGGTCATGTGACCTGGATTTCGCGATCAAACTTGAAATGCCACTACCCAAGGAAGCTCCACATAAAATTTCAACTAGATTGGCCAAGCGGTTTCAGAGAAGATCTTTGAAATTGTGGACGACGACAACCGGACGCCGGACGGACGCCGGATCATGGCCATCCTATAAGCTCACCTTGTGAGCCTTCGACTCAGGTGAGCTAAAAAATATGAAAAAGCTCAATTCTGTTACAACTGAATTTATGTTTTGAAGGATACTATGTTTACAGGTTTTACATAGTCAACTGTTTTAGTTATAATTCGCTGGAAGCAGAATTGTTAAGTTGCTGCTGCATTGTAAATTAGCTTCATTAACTGGTTTCAACCTGTTTGATACTGGCCCTACTCCAGAAATCTCTATAAAGATAACTTTTTTTTTCAAAATGCTGTTTAGTTATAATTCGCTGAGATGGAATAGTTAAGTTACTGCTGCATTGTGAATCAGCTTCATTAACTGGTTTCAATTCTGTTTCATACAGGCCCTACTTCAGAAATCTCTAAAGTTAACTTTTTTTTCAAAATGCTGTTTAGTTTGAGATGAGAAAATGTAAGGAAAATAATAAAATTACACTGTTTGTGCTTCTTTGTTTTATAAACAAAGACGCCATAGACATGCCCATTGTTCCAAGTAATTCTTCTTGGAATACAGATGCAAATTTTTCACCCTGTAATAGACCCTAGTACCCTTGCAAGAATGGCTGCATGGTAAACTAGTCAACATCTCCCATGAAGTATATTACAGTATAATCAGTATTTAATAAAATCAGGCAGAAACGATTCACCAAAATTGGCCGAAACGACACAGGGAAGATCTTTGAATATTTTTGTAATATACATGTATATATTGCCCCGGGGTGGGGGCAGACCAACCCCTGGGGTCCAAATGTTTTTCAGAATTACCTACCTTCAGTCCATTTGCCCATTTCCTGCAAGATTTGCCTTTCAAATGACATTTTAACAATTTTCCCCATTCAAATGCATGGGCGACCTATGTTGACCTTGCCGTAAAATAGGTCAAGGTCATCCAAAGGTCATAATTTATAAATACATTGTAGTACTCTAGTCCGCGATGCTTCATGCCAAGTTTCGTTGAAATTGGTCCAGCAGTTCCGGAGAAGAAGAATTTTGAAGGGTTTTTACCATATATGGGCATGGCGGCCATCTTGGTCATGTGACCTGGATTATTTATAAGCACATTGGTTCCCCCTTCCTATAGATGCTTCATATAAAATTTGGCTTTGATTGGCCAAGCGGTTTCAGAGAAGAAGATCTTTGAAAATGGTGGACGACGGACAGACGGACGGACGCCGGATCATGGCCATCCTATAAGCTCACCTTGTGAGCCTAACGGCTCAGGTGAGCTAAAAAAGAGAATGTCTTGTATATGTACATGGATTATATAATAATTATAATTATAATAATTATAACAAGCAAGTGTTAAGATTTCTAAAGAAAAACAAGTATTAAGTAAATAGGATATCAATGTCATTCACAAATAGAGAAAATATGGGCGGTTTGCCTTTATTACGTCAGGGTGAACATTTGTCACCAACATGACAGGCATATGTACCAGCCGGGTTTCGAGCCCGCAACCTCTTGATTGTTAAGTGAAAAACGTTATCCATTACACTTCCACGGCGGCAGGGAAAATTATTGAACGTTTATTTATGATTTATACCGTGGGAATCTTTTGACTGAGATGCAAACCTTTTAAATTCATATTTTCTAATTCTGCCCGGGAAGAAACGCTAAATACTTATAATACTAAATTAGAAACAAGCATCAATTAATGAACAAACATATTTGAAAATTAATTTGTTATGAATATGTAATATTTCGACATTATACATCAAAACATTACAGTTCATTACACATTCACTGGCCTGAGGTCGCTTTTTGCCACCCGGAAGTGGAGAAAAGGTCATGTGATGGTCACATGACTTACCTGTATTTTATAGACCACGTGGTTTGTGACGTATTGTTTGTACCTGTGTATATTCAACTCGTTTATGAATTCCCTCAGTGCACTTTGTTTATATACGAGGGTTGTCCGGAAAGTTTTGAGACTGTGTCTGTATCTCAAAATCATTTGTATGCTTTACAATAAAATACATACCGATGAACAGATAAATGTTTTGTGTGGAACTGTGGAAAATAATAGAGTCGAAAAATGAATACTGTTGGAGATATTCTTCTCCAAGGCAACCAATGTAGTGCTTCTTGGAGCACTTTGAATTTGACATTTTCAAAATACTTGAGACAACAAAACAAATGAGCACGAATTGAAAATCTGACTCTTCAACGCAGAAGCAACTTGTATGATGCCACTACATCATCTACTGAAATATTTCGAGAAATTTCAAGGTGTTCCGATCGATCACATTGTTGCTATAGCAAAGGGAAGTGATCATGTCAATCGAAATGCTGGATAAAAACGTGACGTTAAAGCAATTCACGGAGCAGCGCCTTACTACCAAACACTGTATGCATGCCGAAATTAGTCCACAAGATAATCAAAATTTGTTGCTGTTGGCTTAATCATATTTGCAGCACTACTACATATGTTTTGCCATTATTTGTTTGCTACAAGCAAGATTTGAGAAGAGATACAGATAATTTGGGGAAGAGCAAGAGACAGTTTAATATCTGAGGGCAAAAGTAGCAAACTTAATATAGGTGCAAAGTAATTGGGAGCTGGCTACATGAGATCTGGTGCATGTTCTGTAAAATAAAACAAACTGTTGTTCTCAGAATAATCAAATATAACATAATTGCAATCAAGAGCTAATGCCAAACAGACATGGAAGCCCCCTGAATGGCATCAGATCGGAAGGAAAATGCATCCATGGGTAGGGGAAACGAAAGTTTGATCGTGAAATCCAGGTCACATGACCAAGATGGCCGCCACGCCCATATATGGTAAAAACCACTCAAAAATCTTCTTCTCCAGAACCGGTGGGCTGATTTCCACGAAACTTGGTATGGAGCATCGGGGACTTCAGCCCATCATAGTTTGAAAAATAAAATAAAACAAACTGTTGTTCTCAGAATAATCAAATATAACATAATTGCAATCAAGAGCTAATGCCAAACAGACATGGAAGCCCCCTGAATGGCATCAGATCGGAAGGAAAATTCTGGAAAATTGTAATGGACGTGACGTTGTTGACGTCAAAGTGCTCCGAGGGTAGTGACATGCAGATACTAAAATGATTAAATGAATAGGTTCCAGATGAGATATTCTTCTGAAATTTTCAGCAATACCTCATGATATATTGCCATGTTCCTGGGTAAAATTTCAATTGACTCCTTTTAGCAGTTACTGAGTTATAGACACAGTCTCAAAACTTTCCGGACAACCTACGTACAAGTATCAGTTTTTCACAAAAAGCAGAGCGATTTGACTTCTCTTTTAGAGCTATATACGGCGAAATCTCTTAACTTTCAGCAAAGTTTTTCGCCCTAGAGCCCTGTAACTGGACCCCTGCAATCATATCGATTTATACATTGTACTTGCCTTGTAGAAGTACAACTAGCGAAGATCATCCTGAGTTCAGTTTAACAGTCAACAATGTTTGAGTCCCATGGCGACAACACTTTCAGGGTAATACATGTATACCGGTTTTGCTCAAGTATGAAACCCAACGAATATAGGAATCGAACACAGGACATTTTGATTCCAGTCAATTCCTACAATCCACCACTGGGCTTCTGCACTCAACTTTGTTCTAATTAATCTATTCACCATCGATTTATGCGGCATGTGCTCATATTGCCACGTTGCGTACTGGTGGCCGTTACTGTATATATACAAAATTAGTGTACAAGTATAACTACAGTACTTTGTTTTAAACACAGTATCCTCCCTTTTTCTAGTGTATTGTGCCTTGTTTACGATGAGATTTTGACAATCGACATGCATGTATGTGTTCCAAGCCATCCGTACATGTGGATTTTGGAAGGCACACAACACGCAGTTTAACTCAAAACAGTTAGCAAAGGAACCCCGTCAATTATTGACAGTTTCGACACAGTTTTGTACATGTACCTTGCTGTATTGCTCATATGCGACCGAATATCGTATCGACCCGGTGAAGGTCGTATGCGACCATTTATACGACTTGAAAAGAAAAGAAATAAATGCATACAAATTAAAATGAAATTTAAACAATAAAACTTTCGTGACTGTCGGGACTAAAACAATATTTATAAAACATTGAAACGAAAACAAAATATTGATACGACTTGAATTAAAATAAAAACATCCAAATTAAAATTAAATTTAAACAAATTTTTTTTTATGACTGTCATCTTTTTCGCCGCGAAACACCGCGAAACACTTTTATTAATTTCATGCGTAATGACAGGTATACTTTTTTCGCCGTGTTCCGCCGCAAAATTTCGCCGCGAAATCTGGAATTTTGCAGCAGAATTTCACGGCAGAATTCCGCACTGGCTTTTATTTTTCACACAATTTCGCCGCAAAATTTTACAATTAGCCGTTAACAAATCACATCATTCACATGTAAGCCTTCAGCTCAGGTGAGTAAAAACACACATCAAAACAACAGTAATGAAATAGTAATTTTAACCAAGAATCAATCTGGAAAATTATCTCATAATAGATATTAAAGTATAATTTTATGTCCAAAAATTTTTATGTCCAAAAAAAGGCAAAAATTATTTTGAATCTACAGGTGCTTCACAAATTTTTTTTATAGGTAGCGATTTTTCTCATAATTATTTACATACCCCAATTTGATAAACGGTGCAGCCATCCACTTAATGTCTTAGAGATCAAAAGTTTTATTGCATGGTATGTTGAACCGATCACCTGTCTTGCAAGTTGGCCAGTTACCCAAAAATGTTTTATGCACCATGATAAAAATTGGACAATATAATTGTGTAAAGCGGCAAGTTCTGAATTCGTCCTGTCACGTGATAGGGTGTGAAATATTCCTTTTAAAATGAACATATTCCTGTTGTGCTAGGATCCTACTCTTGGTTTCATGCAGTGTCTGGACCAATGTAAGTTTCTGGAATATCTCCTGGGGGGCTGAACATGAAGGGGGTAGGAATGCAGATGGCAGAATACTAATTTTTGATGTCAACTAAAAGTATGAAAATAAATGAGATGAATTAATGAAATCAAGTTCTAATGCTAATCAAATCCTACTCTTTGACTCATGCACTATCTGGAAAACCTCTAGTTTCTGGAATATCTCTTGGGGTTGAACATGAAAGGGGTAGGAATACAAATGGCAGAAGATCAATTTTTATATGTCATCAAAAGTATTAAAATAAATGTGTGAATTAATGGAATCAAAATTTTAAAGCACTGTCAACAGATCATAATTTAATATGCATTAGATCTTAGCAAAATACCCAGAAATATTAAAAAAAAAAAAAATTGTGGGGTTAACTTCAAAAAATGTTGTACAGTCAACTCTTTCATATGGAATATTCAAGGCGTAATGGGCATTTGGCTGAAACTGCCTTTTACATGTACATTACAAGGTTAAATTATACAACGTTGATGTTTTAGCAAAGATTAATAGTAGTGACCCTCGAAAACAGTGCATTAGAACTTGATTCCGTTAATTCACACATTTATTTTTATACACATATAACATCAAAACTTGATTCTCTACAATTTGCATTTATATCCCTTTCATTTTTCAATCCCCAGGAAATATTCCAGAAACTTGAGGTGTTCCAGATACTGCATGTAACCAAAAGACTTAGTAGGATCCAGTGCATTAGAACTAGATTTCTTTAATGCACACATTTATTTTCATACTTTAGATGACATCAAAAATTGATCTTCTTTATTTGCATTCCTACCCCCTTCATGTTCAACCCCCAGGAGATATTCCAGAAACTTAAGGATTTCCAGACACTGCATGAAACCAAGAGCAGGATCCCAGGACAACATAAACCTGTGAATTTAAAAAGGAATAGAGGACATCATATCACGCGACAAGACTTTGACTTCAAAACTTGCTGTTTCTATTATACAATTATATTGTCCAATTTTTATCATGGATCATAAAATATTTTTATAGGGCAACAGGCCGATCTGAAATTTTCCTCCATTTAAGCATGATAATCGTTTAACCATGCCATGCAATTAAACTTTTGATAGCTATAAAATTAAGCGGATGGCTGCCCCTAAAGCACCTTACAATTGAAAATCTAGTGAATCTGAGGAATAATTTAAAGAGTATGGAGCTCAGTATGCTATAAAAGAGCAATCACATATTAGCATCTCAACATGCTGAAGATCTTGGTTGTATAAAATTTGTTTCTTAAATTAGTTTAAGCATGTCACTTGTGCCGAACATATAAAAATCTCATAATGCTGAAAATTTTGGAGTATGTTTATGTTATGTCCCAGGCACTCTGAGGCACGCATAGGCGCGCATCAAACGTTAAACGTGCTTCTCATACACTCTTGGGGCAGGTTACGGAAGCGATATCTTGTAAAATCAGAATGCACACATACGAGGGGAAAGCAAAAAGTTTGTGGACTTTGTCAATAAAATCAAAAGTACATATGCGATTTCTCTGAAATTGCCGTATGTTTGCGATCAATTTAATACAAACAAGCATAGAAAGTTTCAGACAAATCGCTTGATAAATGTCGTTTCTATGGCAATTTGTTTGATGCGTGTTAGCGCTACCCGGAGCACGCCAAGACATTAACGTCATTTGCCAATGGGTTTTCTGTATACGCTGGCCGAGTCAAAAGTTCCTATAAAAACATTATTTCTCATTCGACTTTTCATGTATTCATGTATTTATTCCTCATCCGTGAAGGATTACAGTAGAAAGTTTAAGGCAAATCGCTAGAAAAATTTAGTTTTTATGACAATTATATATATTATATGGGGCATGCCATGACGTCAAAGTTGTTCGTGTAGATTTTTGTGCTTACTTGTTGTTTTTAACAGCTATTACGTTGTGACTAACACTTTGCACATCATTGAACACTGTTGTATGCTTCAGTTCTGATGTGTCTCTAGCTGTTTGTAACAAATCAGACGTTTCTGTAGGTTTTATTCGGAAGTCTCGCACAAATTTTATCAATGTGCAAGTTTCCGCCATTTACCAGTAACGTCATTTTTACTAAATTTTTGCTTAGACTTGTCTTTCAAAAAGTGTCGCTGTAGCGTTGTCTTTCGAATGCGAGAACTGCAATTTCACATTTCAAGCCGAATTACATCATTATCAATATTCCCATAATTTAAGGAGATTTAGAAATGACATTTTTTAAAAATATTTTTATATTTATAAACACGTAAACAGAGATTTTACAGTGTGCTCCGGGGTAGCAAACCCCACGTGTTTGTCGATGTAATTTGACCAATCAAAAATAAGATTCGACAAATAACATTTTTCATGAATGTCGACAATAGACCACTATTACACTTGTGAAAATACGAGAGCAATCGGACGTCAATTATAAACGTTATTAAGAAAGTCCACGAACTTTTTGCTTTCCCCTCGTAGTGTATATTGGCGGGCATAAAACCTGCACCAAATCGAAGAATATATACTCAATGCACCTGTAACATGCATGGAACTTAAGATACACGTCTAAGACATACCAAACTTCTAGAGAATTTTTAAGCATGCTTCAGACCTGGGTTGATCTTTATTGTTAATCATGATTACTTTTATTCGATTGAAATTTTTTTCTATCAAAAATTATTCTGTAATCGTAGATTTTAAAGATTAAAAGTAATCTTATTCTTATTCGAATACTTTTCAAAAATGCATGTAATCGTGATTAATTTAATGAATACATTTAGATTACATTCCAAGATGAGCTGTAAATTCTTTTTCTCAAAAAAGAGAGTAAATAAAGAAAGTAAATAAATAAATAAATTAATGAGGGTCTGGATGGGGTATAATGATTAATGAATAATGGCCTAAAATTTTTAATGAGAGTGAATAAAGAGCAAAAAATTTAATGATTAGTGAATAATGAGGTCCTAAAGAATAATGAATAAATGTACATTTTTAATGAATAGCGGAGTAATATAATGAATAGTGAATAATAACATTTTAAAGAATAATGATATGGAATTGTCTTAGATGGCCTTGACATTCCAAAATTCCATTTTTTTCTGGGGCCTGGATATGCCCCCCCCCCCCCCCCCCCCCCCGGACCCGATTTAGTTCAATGTCGTACATGTATTCATATTTCAGAAATCCTTGAATGCTTGGAAAGACATTATGTCTGGAAGCCAAGCATGTAGGGACTCACCTGATGGACCAATTGAAAAAGACATGTGTCATTTGAAGGCAGAGAAAAAGAAATTAAATCATTCTGGATGTTTACTTTACCATGTTTACTGAGCCAGATACTATTTCACTGTTTTGTTTGCTTATGTTATATGTATTTTCTTTTTATTCTATTACCCCATTTTGTCCTTATTATGTATGTTCCAATCCTTAGTAATGATAATCTTTTCTGTGGATGGACATCATCTTGCTTTTTTATAGGACAGAACATAATTATAGTGTCTTTTGCAATCAGAAACAAGGCAGCACTAAGAAAGTTAATGCAAATCTATCTGGCAATTTATATGGCGCTACATATATTTTTTTCCTAGCTCGCTTCGCTCACTCGGTATTTAAGACATTAATAAATAATAAAATGTATTGTACAATCAGGCACAGGCACAAATCCATACATCACATAGTTTACTAAATAAAAACAACCGTTAGAATTTTACATATATTATAACTTTTACCCCTGGAGTTACATTTATTCTTAAATAACCTTTGGATTCATAATTGAAGAGAAAGATTCAGGTTAAAACTTAGGGCGTATTCAGTATTTAAGGTGGAGGGGATTATACTCCCAACAGATTAAAAAGGGGATTTGCTAAAATAAATCGGTATACTATTTCGGAAAGTTTATATGAGGCTTTGTGGTCTAGCAGAGTATATATGCTTCTCTCAAGATGTTAATATCAAGGTTGCACTCAGCAGTCTACAACAATATCATAGAACTAGTCCTTGTGGCTCGAGATAGGGGATGCCTTAGGTGGGGAACACCTATTTGTTTATGGATATTAGCTGGGCGAAGAAGGCGTTACTAGTAATTATCATATTTTAATGAATAATTGAGCTACTTTTAATGAATAAGCCAGAATTTTAATGACAACTGTGAATAAATGGCTAAATTTTTAGTGATTAGTGAATACCAGGACCCCCCATCCAGACCCTCATTAATCATGTTAATATCTAAGATTATGTTCACAACAGGAATTATGTGTTGTTTAAGAATTTTTAACTATATCAAATGGGCATTCTGACAATATAACAGACCAGACTGTGCTCAATGCCATTATTTTTGGCTTTCATCTATAATTCTAAATGTGAAAATCACAGTATTTTCTTTTGAAGTAATAAATTGGTCAGTTATGGAACAGATTAGGGTTTCAATAACATGGGCACATTCATGCATACTGGTCAACATATTGCATATTTTTTTCTTGTCCTCTGTGTTTTTATCGAAATTGTCTCTTGACGTTTTCCATATAATTTCAGGACTCCTCATAGAACACTCCTTTTTGCTTACATAACTTTGCCCTCACCATGCTTATAAAAATAAGAATTTAACTCATTCTAAATATGTTTTGAAACCTATTGTTACCTGGTTGAACATAAAATCACACCTTTACAGATTAAGTAACTAGAAAAAGTGCCTTGAGAGGCACGTTTTCCCCCGGCTGGTAGCCACCGAGCCCCCTACCCCAACCACCGGGCATATGCTCACCCCTAACACTGAATCTCAAATCCCAAATGAAAGACAGTGCCCTTATCAAGTACATTTTAGAATTAAGCATTGTAAACTACTTTGCTTACAAACATGGGGGGGCGTAGTTTTAGAATGACAGATCTATTTTAGAGCAGTATACAGAGTAGATCAACCAGTTTATCGTCCAGGATGGACCGATTTATAGACTGATATTGTTAGTTGATATGTATAGTTCCTAGTTACAAACCTAGCCGCACACTATATGTTTTTGTGAAACCACTACAACTAGGATGTAACAGCATAAATGATAATGAAATATAAAAGTTTGATCTTTTGGAAGCAGTAAAAACGTTCAAAGGGAGGTAATATGGACCATATTGCACCATTTCGGGTACTGAACCCTCATCAGTGGTCCTTTATTAACCGGCGACGATAGTCAGATACATGTAAATATACTGTAAATTCAAAACGTTTCACAAGGGATGTGTATACCATGTATCTGAACATGTATCTGAAATGGTATATCTGTATGTCTCACGAATCGAGAAAATTACCCCTGAGCAATCTCGGCATCCAACAATCAAAAGTTAAACAACAAATTTCTATCTTATGCATGTCTACCGCGTGTGTTGCTAAAATGACAATGGCTTGTTTCACAATATGCAAAAATTCAGTTACTATAAAATAGAAAAAATAACACAAATGTTTTAGAGTATGATTATCTCCCTTTACATGTATTTGTCATTTAGGGATACATTGATATGTAGTAATATTATGTTCAAGGCTGTATATGATTTAATTTCCTATTTTTTGTGATCTTCAGCGCAATTCATAAACAGCAGGAGTGTATTTTGGGTTACTTTTATTTAAATAAACTATTTTGTCCGCCATCTTGTATCTAAAAACCTGTTCAATGATGGAATGATGCATATAATTTATTTTTACAATTTATTGACCATAAAATATCAATTTAGAAATAATAGGAATGTTATATGTGTCCAGTTCATGTAAATAACACGTTTGGCCGCCATTTTGGACGCCATCTCATATCAAACAAACTGTACAATGATGAAATGATTCTTATGATTTAATTTCACAATTTATTGACCATGAAAGAGCAATTTAGAAATAATACGAGTGTTATATGGGTCCATTTCATGTAAATAACGCATTTGGTCGCCATCTTGGACGCCATCTTGATTTCAGGGAGTTGCCCAAGGATGCCAGAGTGGCATCACTTGCTTTTGTAATGTACTATGTATCCTCTTTCAAAAAATGCAAAAACATTTTCTATAGACAGTATTGCACGCTTTGGCTGATATTCTTGGTTTCTGTGCCGGACTATAGCGGTTTCAGAGGAGAAGATATTTGAATATTATGGTAATTTACATGTATAATGCCCCGGGGTGGGGGAAGATGAGCCCCAGGGGTCCAATTTTTTTCAGAATCATTAATATTCAGTCCTACTGCCCATTTCCTGTAAGACTTTCACTTTATATGACATTTTTAAAGTTCTTCCCATTCAAATGCATTGGTGACCTATGTTGACCTTGCCGTAAAAAAAGGTTAAGGTCATCACAGGGTCATGATTTATATATACATTGTAGTGCTTGAGCCATAGATGCTTCATGCCAAGTTTGGTTGAAATTGGTCCACCGGTTCTGGAGAAGATTTTTGAAGGTTTTCTACCATTATTGGCATGGTGGCCATCTTGGTAATGTGAACTAGATTATTTATACACACATTGATTCCCCAGTTCTATAGACGCTTTACATAAAATTTGGCTTTGATTTGCCTAGCGGTTTCAGAGTAGAAGATATTTGAATATTATGGTAATTTACATGTATAATGCACCGGGGTGGGGGAAGATGAGCCCCAGGGGTCCATTTTTTTCAAAATCATTAATATTCAGTCCTACTGCCCATTTCCTGTAAGACTTTCACTTTATATGACATTTTTAAAGTTCTCCTCATTCAAATGCATTGGTGACCTATGTTGACCTTGCCGTAATAAAAGGTTAAGGTCATCACAGGGTCATGATTTATATATACATTGTAGTGCTTGAGCCATAGATGCTTCATGCTAAGTTTCGTTGAAATTGGTCCACCGGTTCTGGAGAAGAAGATTTTTGAAGGTTTTCTACCATTATTGGCATGGCGGCCATCTTGGTAATGTGAACTAGATTATTTATACATGTACACATTGATTCCCCAGTTCTATAGAGTCTAAAGGGTTTTTACCATATATGGGCATGGCGGCCATCTTGGTCATGTGACCTGGATTTCTTATATACACATTGGTTCCCCCTTCCTATTGATGCTTCACATAAAATTTGGCTTTGATTGGCCAAGTCGTTTCAGACGAGATGTTGTTTGAAGATGATGGCAATGTACAGGTATATTGCCCCGGGGTGGGGGCAGATGAGCCCCTGGGGTCAAAATTTTTCAGAATCATCAATATTGTCCTACTGCCCATTTCCTGCAAGATTTTCACTTTAAATGACATTTTAAAATATTTCCCCATTCAAATGCATTGGTGACCTATGTTGACCTTGCCGTAAAGAAGGTAAAGGACATCACAGGGTCATGATTTATATACACATTGTAGTGCTTGAGCCATCCATGCTTCATGCCAAGTTTTGTTGAAATCGGTCCATCGGTTCTGGAGAAGAAGATTTTGGAAAGGTTTTTACCATATATGGGCATGGCGGCCATCTTGGTCATGTCACTCATGTGACCTGGATTTCTTATTTATACATTAGTTCCCCCTTCCTATTGATGCTTCACATAAAATTTGGCTTTGATTGGCCAAGCGGTTTCAGAGGAGATGATGTTTGAATATTATGGTAATGTACAGGTATATTGCCCCGGGGTGGGGGCAGATGAGCCCCTGGTGTCAATTTTTTTTCAGAATCATCAATATTCAGTCCTACTGCCCATTTCCTGCAAGATTTTCACTTTAAATGACATTTTAAAATTTTTCCCCATTCAAATGCATTGGGGACCTATGTTGACCTTGCCATAAAAAAGGTCAAGGTCATCACAGGGTCATGATTTATATATACATTGTAGTGCTTGAGCCATCGATGCTTCATGCCAAGTTTTGTTGAAATCGGTCCACTGGTTCTGGAGAAGAGGATTTTTGAAGGGTTTTTACCATATATGGGCATGGCGGCCATCTTGGTCATGTGACCTGGATTTCTTATATATACATTGGTTCCCCCTTCCTATTGATGCTTCACATAAAATTTGGTTTTGATTGGCCAAGCGGTTTCAGAGAAGAAGATCTTTGAAAATGTTGGACGACGGACGCTGACGGACGGACGCCGGGTGCCACCCTATCCTATAATCTCACCTGTGAGCCTTCGGCTCAGGTGAGCTAAAAATTAATCTGAGGATTATATCCAAATCACATGCACATCTTCAAAGCATGGTCAAGACATCTGTAAAGTTTCAAAAGAATCGGAATACAAGAGGACCAATGGTCCTGTAAACGCTCACCTGAGATCTGCTGCATATACCAATAAACATGTTTGAATATTATGGTATTTAACCCCAGTGCAGGGGCAGATGAAGCCCTTGGGCCATTTTCTTCTTTTTTCCGAATAATCAATATTCTGTCCATTTGCCTATTTCCTGCTGGCTTTTGCCTTCAAATGACATTTTAACAGTTTTCCCCATTTAAATGCATGGTCAACCCATGTTGACCTTTCCATAAACTGGGTCAAGGTCATCACAGGGTCATGATTTATATATACATTGTAGTACTTAAGCCATAGATGCTTCACACCACGTTTCTTCGAAATCGGTCCACAGGTTCCCGAGAAGAAGATTTTTGAAGGGTTTTTACCATATATGGGCATGGCAGAAATCTTGGTCATGTGACCTTGATTATTTATATACACATTGATTCCCCCATTCTATATATGCTTCACATGAAATTTGGCTTTGATTGGCCAAGCGGTTTCAGAGAAGATGTTTGAATAGTATGGTAATATACATGTATAATGCCCGGGGGTTGGGGCAAGTATGCCCCTGGGGTCCAATTTTTTTCAGAATCATTAATATTAAGTCCTACTGCCCATTTCCTGCAAGACTTTCACTTTAAATGACATTTTAAAGGTTTTCCCCATTCCATACATGTGATATTTTCCTTCTCCGCGGTCGGGAGATTTTCAGTTTGATATCGTAAATTTGCCTGTCATATCGGGAGGTTTCTTTTCTCGTGGTCATCACCAATAACATTCAAGAGCTCAGTGGTTTCGGGGGGTGGGGGGGGGGGGTGTTTTTGAAGTAGAAAAAAATATAATTAAATAGGTTGTAAATTCTTACCATTTTATTTTAACAAAGCAACAATTACATCCAAACTATTTTGAATATGAAGTGTTTAAATCCAATGTCAGCATTACAATGGGATTTTCTTTGGACTCACCGCGATACGCTAATACGCTCCGTTTGGTCATTCCATAATTGATTGAAATCTTTCTAATTGTATCTATTTTACAGCGCTTGTCACTTGAAGGCACATTGTTTATTTTGGTGATCAATTAAATAGCTGACACCAGGCTTGATTAATCAGTTAATTTTAAATAATCCTTCTTGTAAAAACATCATTTATTTGACACTCCAACACAGGCTGATTACAACTCTATAAATAGCCTCCAGGTATCAGTGACAAATTATCGAGTCAATATTGAATACACACTGTTGTATTGGGTACCGTATTTATACTACACTTTACATAAAGAAATGGACACTTGGATAAAAAAAGTGTAAAATAAAGTACATAAATGGACTTTTTGTCATATCGGGAGACAAGGCATATCGGGGGACCGTCGGGTAAGGGGCATATAAGGGCCCTTGATATCGGGGGAATACGCCGATATCGGGAAATATCACATGTATGCCCCATTCAAATCCATTGGTGACCTATGTTGACCTTTCCGTAAAATAGGTCAAGGTCATCCAAAGGTCATAATTTAAAAACACATTGCAGTACTTCAGTCCCCAATGCTTCATGCCAAGTTTCGTTGAAATCGGTCCATTGGTTCAGGAGAAGAAGATTTTTGAAGGGTTTTTACCATATATGGGCATGGCGGCCATCTTGATCATGTGACCTGGATTATTTATAAATACATTGATTCCCCCTTCCCTTAGACATGTTAGATGCTTCCTATAAAATTTGGCTGTGATTGGCCAAGTGGTTTCAGAGAAGAAGATCCAGGGATTTTCCTACGTTTTCAAAACAGGGACCCGGGACCATTGATTTTGGGAAAAATAATGCGTATATCAGTCAAATTGGGAAAATGGATACAAAACAGAACGGGATAATATGCATATTTGGTGTTAATTTGAGGATATTTCTCCGAAAAAATAGTTTGAGGGTATGATCTAAGTATCCACAACAAATGTACAAGGATTAATTTATTATTTTGGGATTTTTTACCTGAAAATTGGGAAATTTTACACATTTTTTCAATTGGGAAAGGGGCCCATAATGGGCCCCAAAATCAGCCCCTGAGATCTTTGAATATTTTTGTAATATACATGTATATTGCCCCGGGGTGGGGGCAGACCAACCCCTGGGGTCCAATTTTTTTTTTCAGAATTACCTACCTTCAGTCCATTTGCCCATTTCCTGCAAGTGACATTTTAACAATTTTCCCCATTCAAATGCATGGGCGACCTATGTTGACCTTGCCTTAAAAAAGGTCAAGGTCATCCAAAGGTCATAATTTATAAACACATTGTAGTACTCCAGTCCCCAATGCTTCATGCCAAGTTTCGTTGAAATTGGTCCAGTGGTTCCGGAGAAGAAGAATTTTGAAGGGTTTTTACCATATATGGGCATGGCGGCCATCTTGGTCATGTGACCTG
Organism: Rugalucina vietnamica; assembly: GCA_964017185.1. Classification (NCBI taxonomy): domain Eukaryota; kingdom Metazoa; phylum Mollusca; class Bivalvia; order Lucinida; family Lucinidae; genus Rugalucina; species Rugalucina vietnamica. Next base: position 37,901,787 of record OZ024877.1, read on the forward strand.
GATTGTTTATAAACACATTGGTTCCCCCTTCCCATAGATGCTTCATATAAAATTTGGCTTTGATTGGCCCAGCGGATGCAGAGAAGAAGATCTTTGAAAATGGTGGACGACGGACGGACGCCGGACGGACGACGCCGGACGCCGGATCATGGCCATCCTATAAGCTCACCTTGAGAGCCTAACGGCTCAGGTGAGCTAAAAACTGTAGGAGGAGTTGCGCCCACAAGGTAGCCACCATCCATTCACTTGCATTGTCAAAATGTCCAAAATATTGACTAAGTTAAAATGGGCAGTTAAAATTGCGAAAAAAGTGTCAAAAATTTATCTGAGGATTATATCCAAATCACATGCACATTTTCAAAGCATGGTCAAGACATCTGTAAAGTTTCAAAAGAATCAGAATAAAACTGTAGGAGGAGTTGCGCCCACAAGGTACATACTCCTATAGGGGGACGGAAGGACGGACGGAATGACAGAAAGCCAAAAACTATGTCCCTCCGCTTTTCTTCGAAAAGGCGGGGGACAAAAAAAATTCTTATACTGGTCTTTCATTTTTGCAACAGGCAGAAACTGAAAGAGGGTGTGTCCCTCTATGACTTAGGCACTGTTGCACTTCATGCCGCGAAAGTGCCCACAAACTTGTTTTCTAGCGCACTTATTTACGTCGGCCTCATTTCTAAGTGATGTGCGAAAGGAGATTAGCGGTCGTGATCATGGAGATAGATAATTAGTCCGCCTTATTATGTGCAATTCTCTAAAGTATATATACCCAGCTGATATGTCATGCTGAACACTTTGAAATGTCCCCTTTAAACTTTTAAATAAGCTCATAATTTTGTCAATTCCAAATTTTCTTTGAAAGTCTCATCCCCATGTTTACATCACATGATTAAGTCACGTGAAGTATCATGTTACATTCTCGCGAGATCAGACGATACCTCATCTTGATTTCTCGCATTTGACGCTTTGAATTGTGGGATATAGCCGATTTTGGCTACAGACGACACACGAAGAAAGCTGGGACACATCCCGCATGAATTTCCCAGATCCCATTGGCCAACTGCGACAGGTCAGTGCGTGACAATGATCATTGCAACAATCGGACTAGTACAACTGGGAGAAGTTCCTTGCTCTTAACAGAGAATCTGAATTTAATCTGCCTGTTTCTCAGAGAGAAATCCTGTTCTCATCCTTTTATTAATATGAAATATAGGCACGCTGCCTTATCTGCAAACACACGGTAAACTTTACGCTAGAAACTTAACATAATCATTACCGTCGAGTGTATCCAGCTGTCCAGTGCGAGGGGAAGTAGTTAGAGATGGGGAGCGAGGGAGGGGGAGCTATGGAGTAGTGTAAGGAGGGAGATAGGTAGGTACAGGATGGAGGGAAGGAGGTAGGAAGTTTAGGGAGGGAGGTAGTTAGGTAGGGTAGGGAGAGAGGAAGGTAGTGTAGGGAGTTATGTAGTGTATGTAGGTAGGGAGGGATCGAGCTATGGGGTAGTGTGAGGAGGGAGAAATACGGAGGGAAAGAGGTAGGTAAGAAGTGTAGGGAGGGGTAGTTAGGTAGTGTAAGGAGGAAGGTAGTGTATGAATAGGGTTAGGTAGGGAGGTAGTTAGGTAGAGTAGGGAGGGAGGGAGGTAGAGGTAGGTAGTTGGAGGTAGGAAGGTAAGTAGGGATGGAGGTAGGTAGGTAGGTAGGTAAGTAGGGAGGGAGTTAGTGTAGGGAGTAAGGTAGAAAGGAAGTGTAGGGGGTACTTAGGGAAGGAAGGAGGGATATAGTATAGTGTAGGGAGTGCGGCAGTTAGGTAGGTGTGTTGTCAGTAGACAGACAGGTAGTGGTGGGAGGGGGTGATTAAGGTGGTACTGTGTGGAGTAGGGAGGGAGGGAGTGGGAAGTTAGGTAGTGTATGGAAGGGGTAGGTAGGTAGAGAAGGAGGCAGGGAGGGGTATGTAGTGTAGGCGGGGTAGGTATGCAAGTCTGTAGGGAGGGAGGAATGAAAGGAGGTAGGTAGGTATTTAGGTAGGTGGGAGGTAGTGTAGGTAGATAGGTGGGTAGTGTGATAGGCAGGTACCTGGGTGCGAGTTGTCCTGGGTGCGAGTTGACTCGGTTGCGGGATGACTCGGGTGCGAGTTGACGTGGGTGCAAGTTGACGTGGGTGCAAGTTGATCAGGGACAGTTGACTCGGGGACGAGTTGACTCGGGGACGAGTTGACCCGGGGCGAGTTGACTCGGGGACGAGTTGACTCGGGGACGAGTTGACCCGGGTTCGAATTGACCCGGGTTCGATTTGACCCGGGGACGAGTTGACCCGAGGACGAGTTGGCTCGGGGACGAGTTGACACAGGGGACAAGTTGACACAGGTGCGAGTGAGAGTTGACCCGGGACGGGTTGACCCGGGTGAGAGTTGACTCGGGCGCGAGTACGTTATTGTAGGCGTCATACCTAGCCGATGTTAACACGCGATGGACACACGATTATGAACATTTTCAAATTCGGCGGGGATCGGGAAGCCATCGGGCCATTCGTGAGTGCATCGTTACCCATCGTATGAAGCTTCTGCTTCTGTACAGTGCAGGGCCTTTCAGCGTAATGCACCGGCAGAGAGTTTTAGTCACACTTGCTAAGGAGGGTTTTGAAGCCCGCAACTGTCTCTGCATGCACGACCGCTTGACCTGAGCCTCATGACCTTTTCGGCGATTACGTTACTCTCCGTTTCTCTCCACCGCTGCGACATTTGGAGAAATGGGTTCGTTTATCGAGACAAGCACGACCGCTAGCTTATGGAAGGCAAAAGCCGTCAAAAGTCCCATTTTTAAATGAAACAGGCAAAGTAGAAATGAACTAATTCATTTTCAAATAAAACAAACCGTAATATCACATAAAACGAGCGAAAATTACACAAAACAATAGAGAGGTTGCAGATGACATCACACACCATGAGTTATCTTTCTTGCTGGAGACACCCAGGCTGATTTTCTACACAAATTTAATGAACTTTGAGCCAAAACAACTTCTGTCTCTTTCAGAAATTTATAACAAAACTTCAATCCTGTATTTTTCATATGCCAAAGGATGATATATTATGAGTTCTTAAGTCCATATAACTATTAGTTGTAGAGAATGAAGGTGGCAAAAATGATTAAAATTGTGCACAGAAACCTGCCTGGTGTCTCCAATATGGCGGATCAAGGGAGAATAATCTTGCAGTTTTAGTGCCTATGCAACCTCTCAATTACTTATGTGATTCAGACCAATTCATTTTAAAACCAAACAATCAACTTCGCCAAATGGGACAACTTGAAATCAAACAAAACAAACGTTTCCCAAACCAAACAATTGATTCTGAAATAAACCTATCAGGTAACAAGTTTAAGCGTTTCCAAAACGCTTGCGATCTCTCAGCACTAATTTCACTGTATGACCACATAATTATAAACCCACGGCGATAACCACAGACCGAAAAGACTAGATGACAGCTCGGTTCGACGTGAGCTTTCATACCCAAGCCGACATGCGCTATTTGGTGTGACCCAATCGAAGCTGACTCGTCCAATCAAGTACGACAGAAGTCGGAAGTCGGTGGTCGATTAAGCCCCACGTTCTGATCTTGATCAACTATGGCTGTGTTTTTTGGCACCAAAACGGCGTACGCCGCTGTCTCGCCGGCGCCTCCTTCACGCCGGGTGATTTTGTACCGGCCTACGCCGGTTTAAGCCGATCACGTGACAGGTTAAACGCCGTATTCGGAGTGAAAAGAATGCCACCGGCGAATAAAGAAAACGGCGACCCTCATCACCATAACAGCCAGTATAGCAACGATAGTTTCTGTGATTCATCTTGTAAATAATCGTGTTTATATACATGTGCATGCTGTGATATACTCTGTTACTTTTAATTATTTTACATATGTTTGTCGAAATAAAAGCCCTACTGGACTTATGTTGTAATGTTAATCATATTCGACGTTAAATAAAGTTTCTATGTCTATGTCTATAGTTTCTGTAGTTGCGAAACCTCACTCCACTACGTTCCGTTGCGGACCTTGATGGTTCTATTTGATCAAAACAATTTCCGACTGAATAAAACAGGATTACACATGGTTGACACGTGGCCAGTGCATCCGAACTTGACCTTGTTGACGTCACGTGTGTACCTTGACGTCACGGTGCGCGCTTTGTCGCGTGAGCATGGAGAGCTTCTTTCTGATTGGCTTAGCGTTGCGTAAAAAAATGAGAGCAAACGAGCTGGCTGAATGTGTAAATCTCACAGAAATTATGGATTTTAAGCAGGAAATCAGAGACTTTTCTTATGGAACATCACCCGGAGAGAAAATTTAATATCTCTGTGAACAGTATGCGAAGTGAGGGTGAGCGGGATTTAGTTTTTCATAGTGAATTTCGGGTTTCAAAATTTGATGTGTAAAGTAAAACTATTTTTGACCGGTTAGTACACGCTTGGCACTGAGGCTGTATGACACATTCGGAATGGTGCATACTAATTGCCGGGAATGTCCGGGAAGATATGGTCGGGACGAAGGGGGTAGTGGTGGTTCTGGCTTTGCATCTCATTTAATATCGATCAGAATTTAATGATTTTGCTATCAACATAAAAGTGTTGTTGTAATCTCAATGATCATATAATCAAATTTCGTAAAGTTTTATTTCTAAATGCCATTTTTATGGTTTGAAATTTCCGGGAAGATCCGGGAAGGTCCGCCGGAAAATTGGGGTAATGATGCTTTCGACTCTGTATCTCATCTTATGCTAACCAGAATTTAATTATTTTGATATCAAAATAAAAGTATTGTCCAAATCTAAACATCTATGTAAAGAAATCTGGTAAAAAATTAGTTTCAGATGCCGTTTTTAGGGTTTGAAATTTCCGGGAAGATCCGGGAAGATTCGCCGGGAAACTAGAGCAGTGGTGCTTTGGGCTCTGTATCTCATCTAATAATCATCCGAATTTAAAATTGTTTGCATCAAAATAAAAGTATTGTTCTAATCTATCTAAAACTCGAACAAAATGTTTAAAATTGGGGTAATGATGCTTTCGACTCTGTATCTCATCTTATGCTAACCAGAATTTAATTATTTTGATATCAAAATAAAAGTATTGTCCAAATCTAAACATCTATGTAAAGAAATCTGGTAAAAAATTAGTTTCAGATGCCGTTTTTAGGGTTTGAAATTTCCGGGAAGATCCGGGAAGATTCGCCGGGAAACTAGAGCAGTGGTGCTTTGGGCTCTGTATCTCATCTAATAATCATCCGAATTTAAAATTGTTTGCATCAAAATAAAAGTATTGTTCTAATCTATCTAAAACTCGAACAAAATGTTTAAAATAAGTATGTTTTAATGTTTTTATTCGGGTTTGAAATTTCCGGGAAGATCAGTGAAAAATTATGTCAACACTAATATCAGTGTACATGTATGCTCATTGAATACTGAATGATGATTATGTGCAGTTATTTACAGGTCATTAATTCGCAATTCAATGTTAATGATTCGTGATCGGGACTAATTAGTTTGTTTAGCTCGGGAAGTGTGGCAAAAATTAAAGTGGTTAATATCGGCATTAGCAAACATTGAACATAAGAATATTTGAAAAATAGCTTCTTTTTTTTTCTTTTCTTTTTTTTTTTTTTTTTTTTTTTTTTTTTTTTTTTTTTTCTAAATTTTGAGTTGATTCTCAAATTTAATGTTGGGCTAAAGACGCTTTTACGTGAGTGCCTTTCCGAACCAGAATTTTATGGTGATTTGGTTCACTTTAAGAAACTTCTTGGAAAAATTGATATTCTTTCAGTTCCGAAAAATCAGTACACGTTATAGGCGTATTGGTTATAACTTAAATGTTATGTAATCAAATCATGGTTGATAACTTTATGCTGCTCTTGTGTGTTTGCCAGTACTCATCAGTACCCCTTAAATGTTCTGGATGTGAATAACATGTATTTGTTATTAAAAAATATGATTTAAATAATTAAGGTTTTGGCTAACTTAGAACTTATGCCGACATAAATTTCTTTTGAACAATTTAACAGATACATAATTTGTGCCTCACTTCTTGAGGTAAACAAACTCATTAGTCCCGATCACGGATCATTAACTATCGATTGAGAATTAACGACCCGTAAATGTTTGCGCTTATTCAACTTTCAGTATTCATATAACATTTTAGTGTATTATAGTACTTATATTGATCGTCGAATTGATTAGATGCTGGGCTTTCAGAACGCTTGGAATTTCAAAAAGATATGATATCAAAATTCAAAAACACAGAACACAGAATATTTGTTAGTTAATATTTTAATAAATATACGAAACATATGCACACGCGTTAATGCTAATTCTTTGCACGTCTTTCTATATTAGAAAAGATTAACTATAGCCAGATCATAGTTATTCTAAAAACGTAAATGTAAGATGTATGGATATGATCATCTAAATATGTTAATGTATTGCTCATGAAAGTTTTCAGTCTGAAACATCTAAAAATAGAAGTTATTTCAAAATAAGATATAACTTCCCTATCAAAATCTGGCTGCGACCACAGCGGATCTCATAAATTTCATATTTCAAACGTAAATATACCATAATAAATGTTCATATATTTAATTCTAATTTTATGTGATATGTTAGAGTGATGCAAATACCTTGAATATGGTACAAAATCATGGAAAACTGATCATTTATACTAGAGATATTAATAGTGACGCAACACTACTTCAATCACGGATTAGTGTTGACTTACAAATTTTCCCGGCGGAGAATTACTGATCTTCCCGGAAATTCAAACCCGAATAAAACATTAAAGAGTGGTTTCATTAAATGTGTTCTTCGATTTTCAGGTAGAGTAGAACAATACTTTTATTTTGATACCAACATTTTTAAAATCGGATGATTATTAGATGAGATACAGAGCCCAAAGCACCACTACTCCAGTTTCCCGGCGAATCTTCCCGGATCTTCCCGGAAATTTCAAACCCTAAAAACAACATTTTAAAATAACTTTTTACAAAAGTTCTTTACATATACGTTTAAATTGAAACAATACTTTTATTGTGATACCAAAATCATTAAATTCTGTTTATAATTAAAGAAGAAACAAAGCCCAAACCACCACTACCCTATACATCCCGACCATATCTTCCCGGACATTCCCGGCAATTAGTATGCACCATTCGGAATGCTTTTGTGTAAACATGCATGGGTAAATAACAGCTGAAGGTCTGAGTCTATAGTTTCTGTAACAGAGCCCGTACGAAAAACTCAACAGGATTCCACTGGTAGTCCAGTTGGACAAAGACAGGAGTCAGTGTGGAATCTGATTTTCAGCCTGATTCCTAACAGGACAGAGAGATGCTTTCATTTTCCACGTGGAATTTTTCTCTTTTCCACTTGAAAAATAAAATTCCTGGTAGGATTCCTGCTTGACAAAAATACTGCCGACCTAAATCTGTCTTTCATAAATGTGTAAACAATTAGGTGGTAAAACTTTGCAACACATAGGAAGCCATGAGGTTGGGCTTTTTAAACAAGATAGTCATTATTCTATTTGTTTGATACTGACACTATGCTTGCTTTCAAATTTGGTGAAAATAAATGAGGAACACTTTTTAGGAAAAGTGAGGTATGTTTTTCTTCCATTCTATTTATGCATTGTTCTTTGTGAGCAAATTAACTATTCTTGAGCTTTTTATTTTCAAAATATTCCCCACCCACCTCTGATCATGTACAATTTTTATTCAGTCTATTTAAGGAAGTTTCTAAGAATTGTCATTGGAAATGACATTTATCATTACTACTCAGTGATGCAAGCATTTTTATAACAAAATATAATGGCTGCATCTATGGATATAAGATACACTAGCCCCTTACATTTTCTTTGTTTAAAAACTTTCATATGCATGCGTTTTCAAAGAGGTCATTTCTATGCAGGCATATAGCAGGAATTTGCTCCATATTCATAACAGGAATCCTGCCAGGAGTTTAGAGCAGATTCCTGCCAAAATTTCTGGCTCATATTCCTGGCAGGATTCCTGCCAGTAATCTGGTTCAGATTCCTGGCAGGAATCCTGCTAATTTAAATATTTCGCTCCAGATTCCACAGGGAGTCCACACTGACTCCTGTCGTAATCTTTATAAGAAAAATCAAACAGTCAACATGATTCCTGCCAGGAATCTGGTCTCATTTTCCTGTGGTAATACTGCTGTGTTCCTGTTGGACAATTTCGTACAGGTGGTTTTTGAAAAGGACGATGTTCACCTGAGGTGATGGACTCAGTATCAGAAGATAGATACTTCCTATCGTTGCTCAGCCAAAACGAGTTAAGTCATTGAATTCGGGCCAAAATTTGTCCCATATTTTTTTTGGCTTAGATTTTCATGTTTTGTTATGTTTTCAACTAAGTGGAACCTGCCTGATAAATTGTTATGTTTGAAAAATGTTAGCAACCCGAATTTTCATTTTTATCGCTTCATAAACAACACTGAAATCTAATGTGAACTACGTTACTGTGGTAGAGTTTTTTTTTGAACATGCAAAAAAAAAAGGAACGAGGTATGACATTGTCAAACGTTTTGAAACTTGTTTTTCAAAATTGTCTTTTTCTTGCCTAAAAACAAGTGTTATACGTAACACTTATGACATTATTGCCTTCTCAGCGTAGTTTGAATGTTTGCCTCAAATGAAAATTCAAAAATAGTTGCTATACTAAAAATGCAAACATTGTTTTGCTTATTTCCATCCACTTTTGAGCACTATTAGATAAATGACATCATTTTTATTTAGAATAAAGGTGATAAATATCATAACTATACATATTTGAGGCATTTGTAATACCATTTTGTCATTTTCGTGTAGGAAAATGTAACATTAGGCTGGTAACGTAATTCACAAATCCATTACCAGTGCATTCTTTCCTGTGTGAAATCGCACATTTCTCTACAAATTATCTACCTCAGATGTGTCACAGAATGTTAATTATACATGTGTTTGCACCTTAAATACAATTCATTGTATATGTCTTTGTTCATTTTGCAGAAAGGGCCATTTCAAATGTACAAGTTAAAGATTAAGTAAACATTCTTTATATTATTGTTATTCATTAACTTGTTGTAGTTCACAAGACACCTAACCAATAAAGAATGAATCACCATAAACCTATTCAAAGAGGTTTTATACAACATACTAAAGCTTTATATTATCGAAAAAGTACATTTTGTCAGAAAATAATGCCATAAGATGTTAAAGGTAACGTAATTCACGCACAAAATATGTCAGATTTTATCGAATGTAGTATGTTATAAACATGGTTTACATGTCTCTCTTTCACATAATGCTATCAAGAGACATGCAAAGTAAGTCAAAAAGAACATTTGTGATAAAAGATACCAACATAAGTGGACCAGGGCGTCAAAGACAGTGTGCCTTTTCTAAAGGGTATATTGAAAAAAGTCACAAACTGTGAATTACACACACTTTTTTGATTATCTGGATACCCGGTGACATAGAGTAATGATTAAAAACAATATACCAAGACGACAAAAGTCTTATATCACTGAAAGTATGAATCATGTGATCCTATCGTGGATCTTAAGCAGAATTACGTAAAAAGTGAATTACGTTACCTGCATGTGAATTACGTTACCTACACTCAACCACATTTAAATCATAGACGGTATGTAAAACATAAAATAAGTCTTAACTTTTGATTTTTGTTGTTTATAAAGGACACCTTGCACATATTGCATTGATATGATGGCCATCTGTATAATTTACATAAAATGGAGAGATGGTGTACCCAGAATATATAGATTAAGTCCATGTAGCTATGAAAAAGCAACACTAGTATGGTAGGAATTGATACTTACAAGCAGTAATAGACTTGATTTAACCAAACAACTCACATAAATTCCAAAGAGACATGAGAATTCAGAGTAAATTAAAGTAACGTAATTCACAGTAACGTAATTCACAAATTTGAGCTTTAGCCTATTTCCACGTATGTTTACAACATCCCGTAAAGTTCTTTATCTATTTGCTACTTAGTATGGTCAAAGTTCTTTCACTGCTGTTACTTGGAATATTTCTACCTCTTATTTAACAAATGATATGGGTAGGGTAACGTAGTTCACAAAACTGTGTTATTTTTTCATCAGCTTTAGCTTTGACTTTATCTTGGACAAATGAAAAATAGCTAACCCACATTTGTATTTATTTTCCAAGCATGTATCAATTATCTTCCCAAAAACATGCAGCATGTAAGCTAAACATACGATAGTAGTATTTTGTGAGACATTAAAACTTAGTAACGTAATTCACGTAAGAATCTGGGACAGCAGTAATTGAGACATCAAAATTTTCATTTTTACTTCAGAACCAAAACCAAGGCGTGAAATAACAGGCCTGTGTATATGACATTGACATATGATAGAAAAACCCCAACCCGAACGATATATTTTCAGTAATAAGTTCTGCAATAAGCTTACTATGATGATGGGACAGCATTTTTGCTGGATTTTTGTGGTATGTCATGTGGAAAACGGCTTAGAGAGTGACTGTGGACCACTTCTCCTGCTATTTTTTCACATGACCGTAGGGCTATAACCTTAACCTAGGTGAAACCGCTTCAAAGGGCTTAAAAACTACTTCTCTTCTTGAAAATATATGGATGGGACACAAAAATCACCAAATTCAATGACTTAACTCGTTTTGGCTGTGCTGTGCTCGCGGCCGGCTGCGTCACTGCTTCAGTGTAAGAAATATTAAAAATCATTACAAATACTGTAAACTGAACCTTAAAAACGACGTATCCCCTTTAACTTTGATGTTTTGCCCAAAGTGGTTGATTTTAGAATATATTTGTGATAACAATTAATTTTCCAGTACGACAATGATTTGCTGTAATCGACATTGGTCACACTGTTCAGTTTGACGTAAAAGTGACATGAGTGTTTATCAGCAAATTTCCCTGAAAAATAACCAGAAGCTAGGACCAATGGTCGTGTAGACGCTCACCTGAGATCTGTTGTATAATTGGTTACTTTCATACATATTTTTGTGCATAACCCTGTGGCAAGGACAGCCAACATAAAATATAACTCATCTGCCTATTAAGTTTCTACCCATTAAATGACACAAACTGGCTAAAACAGCCAAACTTAAACTAAATTGAAACGACTTTTAATACGTTTTATCTCATTTCCAGAGATTAACACTTTTTGAAAAAGCGATATCTTGTTGAGACAAAAAATAAAACAAGGTCTAATCAGTTTCAGTAAGTGTTTCAAAGCACAGGAATGGTCACTTATCATATACTGAGACATGAAGATTAGTTGGGCAACAATGTTTACTCCATACATAATCAAGAGTTCAACAAATTGCTGAAAATAAACTTCATAAATTTACCAGGCCATTTTTTCTTCGCCGCTTCGCCTATTCTACGCCTTGGTCAAAATTCGGCGAGATCGGCATACGCCGGTATTAAGCCGAATTGATCCGCCGGTCACGTGACCTGACCCAATAAAACGCGCTCGCCGTTCACTGGTCATGTGATCAAAATCAATCGAGTGTCTCGCCGGTTGCGGGACACTACCGGCGTTCGCCCGGCGAGACCAAAAAAACACAGTCTATATATGCGATCTCCCAACGGGAGATCGCAATAAAAAAGGTGAGGTCAAACAAAATACCGAAAAATCAAATATAAATAAAATGGACCCGAGTCAGTTCGGCCCAAAACGACTTACTTGGAAAGCGTCAAAGTCTCATCATGATCGAACATCATCATCATCATCATGATCGAACATCATCATCATCATCATAATCATCATCATAATCATGATCGATCATCATCATCATGTTCGACCAATCATCATGATCGATAATCATCATGATCGATCATCATCATGATCGACGATCATCATCATCATCAGTAATCATCACCAAGATGATCGATCATCATCAACATGATCGATCATCATCATCATGATCGATCATCATCATCACCATCGATCATCATTATCATGATTGATCATCATCATCATATTCATCATGATCGATCATGATTATCTATGATGATCGATCATGATTATCGATGATGATCGATCATGATTATCATCATGATGATCGATCATGATTATGAATCATGATGGTCGATCATGATGTTGATGATTGATCATGATGATGTCCGAGGATGTTGATTATGATGATCGATCATGATGATGGTGATCGATGATCATCGATCATGATGATGATCGACCATGTTGATGATCGATCATGATGGTGATGATCGATGATGATAATGCTGATCGATCATGTTTATCGATCATGATGATGATGATCGATCATGATAGTGATAAGCCGTAACTTACCATAAAGTATATCTCCCAGGCTCCAGTTGTCTGTAGAGTCTCGAGGACGTCTGTTCAGTTGTAGAGCTAGGAATCGAATGGCTGTCTTTCAGGGTTTGCACGTGGTCGTCACTCGGGAATCTCCGTCATCCGCCGGAAACATCCGATGTCGCTGTTGTGACAATCTCCTCCTCAGAAGGCACTCCTCGTCAAGCACTCGTTCACAGGCCCATCATTCTCCCCCTGTTTTACTTTTTAAGAAAATCAACAATAATGTACTAAATTTATGAACGGCTGATAACTAGAGCTGCTTTTGATTATACAACTATGTCTGATTCCTTTTGAAGTGTTCATATACATGCAAAAACTGAGACTGGATTTGTGACAGATAATCTAACACTAGTGAATTACAGAGGTTATTGAACTTCTGGCTATTTAGAACTGGAATTGCATTACATGTTTATATGAGGATGATTCTGATCAGTTACTTAATGAAATGTTTGCTTTTCTTTGAGAAATTTAGGACGAGCTAATCAGATAAGCAGAATGTGCAACTGAAGTGAGTATATACATACATTACCAGGTGTGTTTGCTACCTGCCAACAACAACAATACATCTATTTACAAATATAATAAATTGCTCATGCTCTATTAGTCAATAAATGAATAAAATATCTGCTATTACTGCAGTATTGCAACATAACATTGCAGTGTAGATGCACATGTATTTAATATGTCAGTGTTTTGTTGAGTTTTGCTTTTAATATTCCAACCAATAAGTTTCAGAAGTCAAAGGTGACATCTACTGATAATAGAACATATAGACTTCAGATGAGTACATTTGGACATTTTAGAATTCGTTTATGGTGCAATGTGTAATTTCTAAAGATTTTGTGTTTAAATCAAACTTTCAGTTAAATGTTTTGACCTAATTATAAAATTGAGCACATGCTGTTTAAGCTACAGTTAAACTCATCTTGAACTATACTCACTTCTATGCAAATGTTTGAACAATGTACACATGTTCTAAGCATGGGTGATCTGCACAAACTCAGGCAGCAAGAACAATTAAAAATATAACAAAACTACTTACTTCAGTAGTCCAAGACAAGTTACATGTAACATCTAATAGTATGCCATATAACCACTGCAAACTTGCTGTCAACTAGTTAATTGCTGATTAGGTGTTTATCAGTGTGAGCTCTGGATACTCGACCAGCTTGATGATAACTAAAATCTTCAACTAAAGGGAAAAAGTGAAAATAACTAAATAAAATCAACTTAAAATGAACTAAAGAGAACCAAAGAGAAAACAGTTTCCAAACATCACTGCAATGTGTATGCTTTACAAACTGAATTAAAGACAAGTAATTTCCGCATCTTGGTTTTTTACTTTTTAACTTTCTGAAATCTCAATTAAGCATTTTACTTGTCTACAATTTTATGTACATGTATTTTGATTCCTTTAGAATGCAAACAATAACTAAAAAGGTAAATGATTTATACGAATACGCACATCACAGCATCCTGCTATTCCGGTCTGATTGGCAATTATAAAACTCATCAAAATATCAACACAATACAAAAAGTCATAAATAACCATACCAGATCAGCAGTGTGTCATGATGCAAAAACAAATATCACACATGGGCATACCTTTGTTATGCACAAGCATGATAAAATATCACTCTGGCACCTTAAATGTACCAGCCTGACAGGATATAATTATAACATACAGAAAGTAAACAGAATATACATAATGTCCAGGTTTATGTTAGAGTGTTTTGCAACTGTATGTTTGTTCAATGCTAAAATCTCCAAATGAATAAAACATAATAATTCTTTTTTATTAATTTTAGCCTTGTTTTCATGTTAATGTATGGGCACATTCATAGAATTTGTTTTTCATTAATGTAACGGGGTAGTCTCCCTTGGAAATATGCAAATTTCAAACTCGAAACTTTGTGAATCGAGTAAGTGTTAGGTATATAGCACAGTAAACCACCCTTGGTGGATGAGCATGCTTTTCCACCGACGGGGTTTCTGTGGCTCGGCTCGGCTGTTCGTTACATTTGGTGTCAGAAGTGGGATGATGACAACCGCCAGACCGGGGTTGCCTTACCCATGTAGTCCCCAGGCCAAGACTCGGGACGAGTCTTCTCGGAGGGGGAAGTAATGTAACGGGGTAGTCTCCCTTGGAAATATGCAAATTTCAAACTCGAAACTTTGTGAATCGAGTAAGTGTTAGGTATATAGCACAGTAAACCACCCTTGGTGGATGAGCATGCTTTTCCACCGACGGGGTTTCTGTGGCTCGGCTCGGCTGTTCGTTACATTATTAACCATTCTTCCCCTTTTTTACAATTTTTAGAATCTATGTAGAACTACATGTACATGCTTTAATTTTAGCATACACATATGGGTAATATCTGGATACTCATAGAACTAATTAAAATAAATTTATTTTGCATTATACTTACTAGTTCTGTAGCCTCTCCTGAAACTAAGTATAATGTACAGCAATTTAGAAAACAGGTTTTGAATAAGGTTTTTATTAAATTAGAAGAGAAAAAGGAGAGTCATAGGATTTCAAATCATTTTCTGCAAGTTTATAGGTCTCCAGATCTGACAATGAGCTCTGTGATTATTTTTCATGCATTATGTTATTTAAAGTTCAAAATGTACTAAATTCTGGGATATTTAGACAGGTCAAGTATGCAGTGGAAAGGTTCAAAATTGAACCTTAAATGTATGCACACAAATATTTCTATCTACACCTATTTACAAACTCTGGCATGCAAATGAAACATCTACAATGTACACTGGGTCCACAGATACCATGCAGAATCACTGCCTGACAGGACCCAGGGTACACTGTTCTATACTACATGCTGATTTATCAAAATAAATATAAACCAACATGCAGTTTTGTTCACTTATATTCCAGAGACCATTCTCATGAATTATTGATAGCAGCACCAGGCTGGAGATCTGACAATTCAAGGGACTAGTCTAAGAGTTCCAGAGGTACTCCTACCAACAAGACATACAATAATGATATATGAAATCCCATGATGCCAGGGCTGCCAGTACTCATGCAGTTACAAAGAGCTAGCAATGAGCACCAACAAAACTCACATCAAATGAATGATAAATGAAACTTTTTTTTTTTTTTTTTTAATGATTTTATGATGTCAGAACCGCCAACACTCGTGCAGGTACAAGGAGCTAGCACTGAGCACTAACAACACTCACATCAAATAAATGATGAATGACTGGATATGTGAATTATAATGCCAGGACTGTCAATACCCATGCAGTTTCAAAGAGCTAGCTGTGTTCAAGTTCTCCACATGTGATGATCTTGGTACAAAATGATTTCTTTTGCTAGAATTTAATTTTAACTTTTCTTTATTTTGTTTAAATGAAGATCATGTTAAGTGAAATGTGGCAATTATATGAATTTAAAGATTCTTCCAATTATTACCTTTCTATAGGTCAGAATAAGCTTAATGGATTCTAACACTTGAATTGAAGTTTTAACTTTACCACCTCCAAACAGAATTTTCAGTTATCTATAAAATCAAAAGTGAACCAAGTTTGGCATGTACCATGTCATGTACATATAATGGCTCAATATGGTAAAATAGTACCAATGTGCCATAATAAAATTGTTGAACAATATGTGTATCTAATTTAGTCAGCATTTACACACAAAATCATAAAATGCCCAGGCATATGGACACACCTGAAAAATGGAGTGAATTTGTTTTCTCTTTTTCCACAATGAAGCCAGTTGAAAATGAAATGTATCTGTGATGAGTTGATGAACATGTACAAAATGATGTTTCATGAGTATAGGAAATGAAAATGTCCATGCAAACTCAGAGTACCTGTCCATAAGAACTTCAGACAAATACATGAATAATGAAAGAGTGAAAATTTCACAAAGCCATAGTTCTATTTATTTTTTATAGATGGCCCAATGGTAGAATGGACTCACAACTAGCTGTGAGTATGCATTTGTAAATGTATGCGTGTTAAATAAAAGAATCTAATTGTTATGTTTTATGTAAATGTTTAAATTCCATAGTTTACACATTTGGAATAATTTTCTTTCCAAAGTCACAAAAAGGAAATTAAATGTGTCCAAAGGAAAATAAATGAAAAAGAAAGACTGACATTAATTCTAGTTCGAAATAAATATCTGGTTTAAGTTTATTTGATGCCCAGATATTACATGCTTTTATTTTAAAGTTTACACTTTCCAATAACATGTACTCCTGCAAGTAAAACCATTTAGATAGTATATGACATGAAAAGAGTCAATGGAATGAGAAAAATCTTCTGATATTTCAAGCAAAGCAACATGAAGGTGAAAATGTAATTGATTGGTGATAAGGTGCTGATCATTATTTTTTTTTTTTTTTTTTTTCATTTTTCTTTATTTTATTTTATTTTATTTTTTTTTATTTGGTTTCATGTAATGAAATGACACGAATGAATGAATGAATTGTGGCTCTGTAAATTTTCTACTTGAATGGTTTGAGCCACCTAAGTGTGTTGTATAATAACTGCCATGGTCTTCTGACTGGATGAAGTTTGCCATACTCTTTGTGGCCTTCTGACTGCATCACCTCATCAAACAATTTCATAGGAGAAACAGCAGGCTGATTCATACATTTGTGAGGGGCATTGTGTGTCAAGGCTTTGACTGGATCCACACATATTTCAAGTGTGGGTTCTGGTGATACAATTTTCTGTCCCTCAACAGATGTGACAATTGGATAAATGGAAGCATGGGGTAAGTATTAGTGACTGAGATGAAACTGTGCTAATCTCTTCCCCTGTATTAGTTTTAGAGGATTCTGATGTGATGTGTACCAGACATTGATTTGTTTCAATATTCTCCTCAGATAAAGTGGATAGGGTGTTGACAGGGGAAAGCTCCTGAGAGTTGTAAGAGCCTTGGTCCAACTGTACCATGTTTGGAAGAGAGGTTTGATCCAACATGGAGACTATTCCACTGTCACAAATGTTTGTGGAAGACTCTTGTGGAGTTTCTACTACTTGGGCTGACTGAGATGTATTGTCATTCTGACCTGAAGTAGTGTAGCTATGTCTTGCTATTTCCGTTTCTGATGAAATCTGATAAGATACAGGTGAAAGCTCTGTTGTAAATGGATCAGTAGGCCTCACTGTGATTAACTTGGAGGGACCTGCAGAATTGCACTGTAAATCTGCATTTCCATCCTTGTCAGTTTGAGACACCAGTTTCTCTGGGCCCAATTCTGTATTGCTAAAACTATTGAAAGGAGGTGAAATTTCACCTGATTTCATAGTGTCATGCTTTGGTGATAGGTTTATTGTCCTGCCATTACTGTGATGAAGTGTAGCAGCAATTTCGAAACCAGGAGGTGGTTTGGGTACAAAGAATGGGGAATTTGAAATGCTTCTGTGGGGTATACCTGGAGGAGGTTTTGGGGTGGAATGCATAATCATCTGGTCAGATTTTTCCTGCAAATGTGTGACATTGTTTGTCAAAGTTTCAAGGCAGGTCTGTTGATTCTGGAAATTTGACATCAAACAGCCTATTAATTTAAACTAGAGTGTATTTTCAGACATAGAATGTGGCAAAACCTAGTCTTGAAAATTTTATATGGGTTACGCATCAAACCTTTATTGAAGATGGACAAAAAATAGAAAAAAAACTAAGGTAATGTGTGCAATTTCATGATAACAGACCCTGAAAACTGTATAATGCTAATGCTATATGAAGGGTTAGCTACAATACTCAGAACCAGACACAGGGTTAGCTGCTAACCTCGTGCCAGGCACGGGGTTAGCTGCTAACCCCGTGCCAGGCACGAGGTTAGCTGCTAACCCCATGTCAGACACAGGGTTAGCTGCTAACCTCGTGCCAGGCATGGGGTTAGCTGCTAACCCTGTGCCAGGCACGAGGTTAGCTGCTAACCCCATGTCAGACACAGGGTTAGCTGCTAACCTCGTGCCAGGCACGGGGTTAGCTGCTAACCCCGTGCCAGGCACGAGATTAGCTGCTAACCCTGTGCCAGGCACAGGTATTTGCAGCTTAACCCATGTCAAGCAGTTGCAAAGTTTTCTCTTAGTGTGTGTATTAGGTTTGTATGTGTATGCAATGTGTATAACAAAATACAAAGGCAAACCACTTGGCCAATCAAAGTCAAATTTTATAGGAAGGTACAAGTAGGCAAAGATCAGGAAAAGTCGCAATCAGAAAAAGATTCCCACTCCAAAAACAGAGGTGGGAAAAAACCAAACTAACAATCAGGTACTTATACCATGAAAACATTTCATAAGCCGAATGAGCAGCTATTTTCCCAATAGGTGGCCACTCAGTTACCTTAACTAAAAATATGAAAACATACATAAGGCGCCAACAGCACAAAAATATTTCAAACACCAAGACATAAAACAAAAAGAACCACCACAGAAGTATCGACTTGGAATATCTGCATGAAGGGGAAACCAATGTGATTATTAATAAACCAGGTCACATGACCAAGATGGCCACCATGCCCAACTATGGTAAAAACCACTCAAGCACTTTCACAGGAAATGCTGAACCTATTGCAATAGAAATTGATATGTAGCAACTAAGACTATAGTCCTACAATGTGTTTATAAATCATGACCCTTTGAAGACCATCACAGATTTTACGGCAAGGTCAACATAGGTCACACATGCAGAAAACTGTTAGAAAGGCACTGATGGGAAAAACTTCCAGGAAATTGGCAAGTCGACAGAATATGTATGAATTTGAAAAAGAAATTAACCCCAGGAGGTATTCTGACCATGTCTTGGGGCTATATACATGAATATGACCTTTATAGTGTAACAAATTAATTGGTATATATCTCAGATCTCAGGTGAGCGTTTACAGGACCATTGGTCCTCTGGTTAGCTCATGTGAGCCGTACACAAGGTGATCTTATAGTTACCCATGTTCCATCGTCCGTCGTAGTTGTCATTGTGGTCAACAATGTTTGAACGTCTTCTCTGAAACCGAAGGGCCAATCAAAGCCAAACTTAATGTGGAGCATTGTTAGGAAGGGGGAATGAAAGTTTGTAAATGGTCAAGGTCACATGACCAAGATGGCCCCCATGACTATAAATAGCAAAAATCTTTAAAAATCTCCTTCAGAACCAGAAGGCCTATGATTTTGAAACTTGGCATGAAGCATCCAGGAATGGAGCTGTACAAAGTTTGTATAAATCATGACCCTGGGATGACGACTGATTTTACTGCAAGGTCAACATAGGTCGCCCATGTATTTGAATTGGGAAAATTGTTAAAATGTCATTTGAAGGGTAAAACTTGATGGGAATGGGCAAATGGACTGCAGATTTATGATTCTCAAAAAATTTGGTTCCCAGGGGTTGGTCTGCCCCCAGCCCGGGACACTATTTATAAATGTTTATGATGTTCAAAGATAGTCTTCTCTGAAACTGCTTGGCCAATGAAAGCCAAGTTTTACATGATGCATCTATATGAAGGGGGAACCAATGTGTACATAAATAATCCAGGTCACATTACCAAGATGGCCACCATGCCCATATATGGTAAAAACCCTTCAAAAATCTCTTCTCTGGAACTGGTGGACTGATTTCAACAAAACTCGGCAAGTAGCATCAGGGACTAGTGTGCTACAATGAAAATATAAATTATGACCCTGTGATGACCTTGACCTTTTTTACAGCAAGGTCAGCTTAGGTTGTGTATGCAGTAACCTCTTAAAATGTCATTGAAGGCAAAAACTTCGAGAAAATGGGTCAATGGACAGAATATGTATGAATATGAAAATAAAACTGACCCCAGGGGTTCATCTGTCCCTGCCCTGGGGCTGTATACATGTATATGACCATAATAGTCAAACAAGTTTATTGGTATATATCCCAGATCTCAGGTGAGCGTTTACAGGACCATTGGTCCTCTGGTTTGATTTTGAAATACACAAGTCTATTAAGCCATGTGTTGCATAGGTAGTTGAGGGGTGAAAATTGAAATAATTGAGCCACACAGATGGTGAAAATGAAAACTGTTATAACTTTGTCATTTATTGCTCCATTTCAAAAATGTAAAAAAAACAACAACTTTTCATCTTATCTCATCTATTGAAAGATGTTTGTGCATCATGCTTCAATCTAACAATTTTTGAATTTCGATTTAATAATGGAGTCTTCGAAGCCATGCACCACACAGGTACCGAGGATTGACAATGGAATTAATGATCAATAATTTTTTTCAAAATTTAAAAAAAAAGAAATCATCTCATCTCATCAATTGTTTCAATGTTAATACTGGCAATTTTTTTTATTTACATTGGAAATGTTTTAGTCATTCAAGCCATGATATTTGTTGATCAATTTCAAAAAATTT
Organism: Rugalucina vietnamica; assembly: GCA_964017185.1. NCBI lineage: Eukaryota > Metazoa > Mollusca > Bivalvia > Lucinida > Lucinidae > Rugalucina > Rugalucina vietnamica. The sequence continues at coordinate 37,922,560 of OZ024877.1, forward strand.
AAAAACTTTTCATCCTATCTCATCAACTGGTAGGTTTACATGCACATTTCAATGTAAATTCTCACAATTTGTCATTGTCATTTATTGATCAATTTCAAAAAAATTAAAAACTTTTGGTCTTTGCTCCTCAATTGGCAGGTGTATGTGCATGTTTCAATGTAAATTCTCACAATTTTTGAATTAAAAAAAAAATTGAGTTTCTTAACCTGTGTGCCACACAGGTAGTTAGCACACAGGTAGTTAGGGTCGAAAATGGAAATGTCATTTATTTATCAATTTCAAAAAAAATAACAAACTTTCATCTTATCTCATCAATTGGCAAGTATATAGGCATTTTTCAATGTAAATTCTCATATTTTTTGAATTTCCAAAAAAACAGTCCTTTAAGGATGTTCGCTGCCAATGAAAAAGTATTCACAGTCTTTTTTGATTCCAAAATACAACACAAGACATTTGAAAACAAAATAAATATAGGGTAGTGTGCGTTTTTTCAAGCTACAGGCCTCTGAATGAGACCTCTGAGCACCACGCTTTAAAATTGGTAAAATTAATTTAATTTTTAATTTTTTGAAACATACCTGTCTTGAACAAAAATACACTTAGAATGCTTTCAAAAGTCATAATATTTATGTAACGCAGACTATTTTGGACAGAAAACATAGAAAAATTTGCAACTTGAAGTGGATGACAAAATTTTACGATTCCTTTTCCAAGCCTAACCCCATACTTGAAAAGTCGGAAAAAAATCAATATTTTTAAATGTGCCAAACCCATATTTGTTGATTCAAACTTTTTCTTGTATTTTCACACAACATAGAACTTGGGTAATGTTGTTCGAATAAAAGAAAGAAATATATAGGGTAGTGAGCATATAAGAGAGAGAGCCAACAACTTGAAAATCGCCATTTCCAGCCTTTCTTCGGCTGTTTTGTTTCTAAAAGCCCATTTCATAAAACCACCTAAAATTTTAAAACCAGCACACCAAAGACACAACGAATGACTTAGAAGACCATGTACACATATATTGTTGCTAAAATTAACATCGAACTAGTGCAATTAATTTGAAGATGTGTAATATTCAAGTTCAATCTACCCTACCCCCTAAATTTTACTGTCAGCTAAAATTTTCTGAAAAGTTGCAGAAAATGGGGTGAAAAATGAAATTTCTTAGATTGATTTTTTAGATTGACCGTTTTTATGGCTCATTCAATGCATATCATCAATATGTATCCAAATATAAAATATTAGGAAAATATCTGCAACCGTTTACGAGATATTCAAGAAAAGAAAAACCGGAAGTTCCGAAATGTCAAATGTTAGCAGCGAACATCCTTAACCTGTGTGCCACACAGGTAGTAAGAGGTGAAAATGGAAAATGTTATAACTTTGTTATTTATTGATCAATTTCAAAAAATTTAAAACTTTTCATCATATCTCATCAATTGGCAAGAATACATGCATTTTCCACTGTAAATTCACACATTTTTTGAATTAAAAAACAAATTGAGTCCTTTAACCTGTGTGCCACACAGGTAGTTAGGGGTAAAAATGGAAAATGTTATAACTTTGTCATTTATTGATCAATTTCAAAAATTTAAAAACTTTTCATCTTATCTCATCAATTGGCAGGTATATATGCATGTTTCAATGTAAATTCTCACAATTTTTGAATTTCAAAAAAAATTGAGTTTCTTAACCTGTGTGCCACACAGGTAGTTAGGGGTAAAAATGGAAAATGTTATAACTTTGTCATTTATTGATCAATTTCAAAAAATTAAAAACTTTTCATCTTAACTCGTCAATTGACAGGTATATATGCATGTTTCAGTGTAAATTCTCACCATTTTTGAATTTCAAAAAAAAGGAGTCTCTTAACCTGTGTGCCACACAGGTAGTTAGGGGTAAAAATGGAAAATGTTATAACTTTGTCATTTATTGATCAATTTCAAAAAATTAAAAACATTTCATCTTATCTCATCAGTTGAAAAGTCTATATGCATGTTTCAATGTAAATTCTCACAATTTTTGAATTTCAAAAAATTTGAGTCTCTTAACCTGTAGATAGTTAGGGGTAAAAATGGAAAATGTTATAACTTTGTCATTTATTGATCAATTTCAAAAAATTAAAAACTTTTCATCTTATCTCATCAATTGGCAGGTATATATGCATGTTTCAATGTAAATTCTCACAATTTTTGAATTTCAAAAAAATTGAGTTTCTTAACCTGTGTGCCACACAGGTAGTTAGGGGTAAAAATGGAAAATGTTATAACTTTGTCATTTATTGATCAATTTCAAAAAAATTAAGAACTTTTCATCTTATCTCATCAATTGGCAGGTATATATGCATGGTTCAATGTAAATTCTCACAATTTTTGAATTTCAAAAAATTTGAGTTTCTTAACCTGTTGTGCCACATAGTTAGGGGTGAAAGTGGAAAGTGTTATATCTTTGTCATTTATAATGCGGGTTATTTGATGTTCAATGTTATTTTTGATAAAATGTAATATTTTTGTTGAAAAGTCAATAAACAACACTGACGGTTTGTTTCATTCTTATCTTTTATTGTCTATCATTTCCAAGAAGACTACAGCGTCTCAGATGAGTAAGGTATGTACATTGAAACTCCACAGACATGTATTAAGACATATATAAACAAGGGTTAAAACATCAGTTTTGCCTTTCTATTTTGTTATACACATTGCATACACATACAAACCTAATACACACACTAAGAGAAAACTTTGCAACTGCTTGACATGGGTTAAGCTGCAAATACCTGTGCCTGGCGCAGGGTTAGCAGCTAATCTCGTGCCTGGCACGGGGTTAGCAGCTAACCCCGTGCCTGGCACGAGGTTAGCAGCTAGCCCTGTGACATGGGGTTAGCAGCTAACCTCGTGCCTGGCACAGGGTTAGCAGCTAACCCCGTGCCTGGCACGAGGTTAGCAGCTAACCCTGTGTCTGACATGGGGTTAGCAGCTAACCTCGTGCCTGGCACGGGGTTAGCAGCTAACCCCGTGCCTGGCACAAGGTTAGCAGCTAACCCTGTGTCTTGCACAGGGTTAGCAGCTAACCTCGTGCCTGGCACGGGGTTAGCAGCTAACCCTGTGTCTGGTTCTGAGTATTGTAGCTAACCCTTCATATAGCATTAGCATTATACAGTTTTCAGGGTCTGTTTTCATGAAATTGCACACATTACCTTAGTTTTTTTCTATTTTTTGTCCATCTTCAATAAAGGTTTGATGCGTAACCCATATAAAATTTTCAAGACTAGGTTTTGCCACATTCTATGTCTGAAAATACACTCTAGTTTAAATTAATAGGCTGTTATCAATGAAGAGGAGCTTTCATGTAAGTTTTTCACACTTTCAGAGATTTCTGACATTTTTTCTACAGTGGCTTGATGTGATGTTGTGATATAAGTTTCAGTTGTATACAATCTGTCAGAAATGCTTCTCATGCCGTCTTGTACTTTAGAACTGTTTTCTTCTAAGTAGTTCAGCCTGTTAAATAGTACATTGATGTTCTGTTTGTTGATTGTGTCTGTTTGTTGAACGCTGTCTGACAATTGTTTGATGTTATTCATGATTTTGGTGTTGTTTGAGTCCCATTTGGTCACTCTTTCTGAAATTTCTGTATTATTAGTGTGTAAAATTTTGGCTGTTTCTTCAAGGTTTCTAAATTAACCGAAAGAGTTTGTATTCCAGTGTTAAACCCCCAAGATAATCGGTTAACACTTTTTACAAGTTCAAAAATATTGTTGGCAAATGATGCTATTGTGTTCTGAAACAAGTCTTTAGATACATACTGGTCAGCAGGGTTTGTCGTGGAGATACTTTCTACCACTGACTGAAAAGACTGAGTCAATTCAATGACATTCATGATGTATATGATTATGATGAAATACAATGAACAAAAAGAAAATAGTCATGCAATGCACGAAATCAACATACAAATATCATGCAGTGCAAAACGTCAACATACAAACATGCAATGAAACATACCATGCAGTATACAAATTTCAACTATCGAACGCGGCGCTAAAATGCTGTATTACTACGTACGACAAAGCGACGCAAAACTATAAGGCCATGACACATAAAACTAGGGAAATCATGTCAAAAAACAATTCAACATACAACTATATCAAGGCCAAGGGGAGTCGCGGCGCTACAGGTCAAAGCAACGCAAAAATATGACAAAATAAGATGTCACAATAAATCACATTAGGGCACATATATCAAACAATAAAATACAAGGTCTGGGACAAGGGGTGCATTGAAACTACTCAAATATTTTTTTCACTTTTTATTTGAGCTAATACACAGTGATTAACCTGAAAATGAAAATAGAAATCACTGCAAATGAAGCTATATGGTGCCTTTTTAATGCGTGCCAAACACGTGTTTCCTCTCCCTGTTGAAAATGAAATTACCGAGAAAAAGTAAATTTTGGGGTTGGAAAATTACTGAGTACAAAACTAACCTGTTTACTTTACTCAAATTTTGACAGTTCGACACGTGGTTTTGTTGTTTTTGTTTATAACGGAAATGGAATGTTCTACTTTTCAGTGGGGGTGTTTACTTTTTTTACTTTCCGCCGAACGTAAGAAATATGAGGGAAAAAAACTTGGAAATATGTGAAAATATAGATATTTCTTAGAAACTACTGAATAAAAGTACTCCAAAACACGGCGGAAGCAATTATTTATTGAATTTTAATCGGACATTTTACACGTGGCACCTCGACCGGAAATGGGCGAGTACTTCGAAAATGAAAGTAGAGCGGCCGTAAAAACTATTAAAATTTAATACACCCGCACCAATTCTTCATCCTCGTCGTCATTTGATAAGCCGTAACTTACCATAAAGTATATCTCCCAGGCTCCAGTTGTCTGTAGAGTCTCGAGGACGTCTGTTCAGTTGTAGAGCTAGGAATCGAATGGCTGTCTTTCAGGGTTTGCACGTGGTCGTCACTCGGGAATCTCCGTCATCCGCCGGAAACATCCGATGTCGCTGTTGTGACAATCTCCTCCTCAGAAGGCACTCCTCGTCAAGCACTCGTTCACAGGCCCATCAATAGTCATCATCATGATCGACGATGATGATGATCGATCATGATGGTCATCGATCATGATGATAACTATCGATCGTCATGGTGATGATCGATGATGATGATGATCCATGATGATCGATCATGATGATTGATGATGATGATGATGATGATGATGATGATGATGATGATGATGGTGATGATGTTCGATCATGATGAGACTTTGACGTTTTCCAAGTAAGTCGTTTTGGGCCGAACTGACTCGGGTCCATTTTATTAATATTCGATTTTTACGGTATTTCGTTTGACCTACACCTTTTTTATTACCGGATAGGTTTATTTCAGAATCAATTGTTTGGTTTGTGAAACGTTTGTTGCTTGGCGCTGTCAGTTGAGACGGAATGGGGATTTCTCTTCAGTCTGCGGGGTCTTTTCCTTCAATCTGTGGGGTTTCCCTTTGACAGCCAGGGGCCTGGTTCCAGTCTAGTTGCGAGATCTCACTCCGCTATATTACACATATATGTTCCATATCCCTTCATTCGGAATGGTGAAGAGACGTTTCGCTCCTTGGAGATTGTACTCATCAGCTGAGTGTACGAGTCTAGGTTCCAGTCGTAATTTTTTGCTACTCTTGTCGCATTATAAAGCAATTGAAAACGGCAACCAGACGTGCTCTCTAGGGCTTGTGGGAAGAATGACGTGCTTGGCTCTAAAAATATACCGGTGCGGAGGTAAACATATACCATGTAAAATTAGACTGGTTCTAATGTAGACTGCTCCACTGCGCATGTGTCGGATTTGAAAATCCAATAACACAAGCAGACAGCCGTACGCCAATATTTACATCCAAGCATTCGTGGATGTAATAATTTTAGCTGCGATATCCCAATACTATAATTATACTGTTGTTGTCTGCTCGCAGATGTGTAGCTATGTCGTTATCAATGAAACCATATCAGGTGTTGAAAACAATTAGCCAGTTTATTGTTTCTTTTAGCACAAATCTAACAGCAGAAAAAAAGGTCTCGTTAAAACATTAAATAGGCCTGTGTGCGGTAATTGTTGAATTTATGATTCCACAGTTGTACAACATGTTCAATGAATATTACTGCAAATGATGGTAGATTTAAACATAGCCTGTACATATAATAGAAACTGGTCTGCAGCATACAACTTTTAAAAACAAGTTCGATGACCGAACCCGTATCTGAACATATAATTGAGCAGTGCCATGAAAAACCAAACGTTTTGCATATATATGCAAAAGCAAAGACGCAGATCAGCTTCGCTTTCTTTCCTCAACCTCCATCTCGAACTAGAGCTATAAAAGCAAACAGTTTAAAAAGTCAATAAAATCACACAATTATCAATTGAACATATTAACACTACATGGAGCGTTATCACCATTTTCTGAAAATCTAATGCGTGTGTAGAATCAGGTAATTAAGAGATGACAGGTTTATGTATTATTTTAATAGACGCTGTGGTTACACGACAAGAAACACAGAAAAAGGGGCATTTGGTCGTATACAAGCCGATGTGTGCAGCAGAATATTATAAAAGACACAGAAGAATCATTCGTAGTTCAAAAGACGAGTGTGCTATTTTTTCAATATGTGGATATAGCTATTTCTACTACTATTGTAAACCGTTAATAAGCAAGCCTGTTTTTCTTTTACCACGTGCCGCCAATGATCTACAAACACATAATTCGCTGTAACAATAGCATCATTAATGAGCCGCCTCGTGGGAAAACTAACAATCTGCGTAGACTAGGCGAAAACAAAGAAGCAGATCAGCTTCGCGGTAACCGCGAAGCTGATCGATCAGCGCCTTTGTTTTCGCTTCACGGATAGCACAATTCCTCTTCTTCTAAAATCAAAAATTTCATGCTTCTAGCTGTCTTCTGCGACTGTACAGGTTGGCTTGTGTCGGACCTGTTCAAAAACCACATTATTGGTTTTCCCACGAGGTGGCTCAAATATATCTATGCTATACAGCCGATTCAGTGTGGGGGAAGCCTTTCTTAAAATAGAAAATCCGATTATCGTAAAGGCTGTGACTCAGGTCATGTAAACAACTTTTGATTGGTTGGCCCCATGGCAACAGCGTGTAAACAAGTGGCCATTATTGGGCGTTCAGCTGGCGTGTGATTGATAATGAACTCGCTCAGCCTAGCGGGCTAGTTCTAATGAAATTATTAATACGTTCCTCATAACTATGATTCTGGACGGATAATGTTAAAACCCGGAACTAGTCCAAGGTCCGACCAAGTACGATTGTATCCACCGAGGAAGTCTTTTAGCTGCTCCACTGCATTTTCCCCGGAGAAGCGTCTGCTAGAGGATCTAAAATTAACATATTGTTGTTACCTAAAGTAGCTTCTGAACTTTATAACACAATGTTAATAGCTGCACTTAGTAATACAAATCTATTGAGCCAACGCACTGCAGTACCAACAGAAATAAATGTTTACATTGTTTATATTTTAACAGCCACATTTAAACAGTGCCTAAGTTGTCTGCATGAAGCATAGCAAAAGCAAATGTTCTCATTAGTCAAATTTTGGTCCACGCTTGCACATGGGATTAATGGTATTTTGTGGGTTTTTCTGTGCATTTAATACTTGGGACTTGAAGTATTTGAATTTTCGTTATCAGAGTGAGTTTTCAGCAGCTCTATAAACAGAACAGGAAACTTGCAGACGCTCAGATATGACGTTGTATTTACCAATAGAATGAGCCAAGTTTCGTCGAAGAAATACAACTGTTGAGTTTGCCTTTTTGTGATTTTTATTATATGAGATGACAGTTTTAGGTTTTCAGTTATTGTAACTCCAAGATTGGAATTGTACCGCTTGTGGTAGATCATTTATGTGACACTGGAACGAAATTGGGCACAAGACTGTCCCCCGTGGAACACCGGATTATACTGTGACCTTCTCTGATGCTTTACCCTCGATGACAACTTGCATATATGTCTTTTTGTTAGGATATTTCTGAGCCAATCATGGAGAGAACCGGTAATTCCATAACTTTCCAGTTTACATAAAAGTTCTTTATGGGACCTTGGAAAAATCTAAGACCGCGCCATCTGTTTGTAGCCCCTTATCATTAAAGTGTAAAAGTTTATTCAATGTAACCAAAAGTTGTGTTTCACATGAGTATCCTGATCTAAAGCCATGGTTGAGGTTTGTTAGAATGTTAATTCGTTTAAGATGATTCAGGAGATGTTTACAAATAACATGTTCCAGTAGTTTACAGGAGACCGAAGTCAATGACACAGGTCGATAATTTTCAGCAAGGTGCACGTCACCTTTCTTAAATACAGGCGAAACGTTTGCGTTCACCCAGTCTTCAGGAATTCACCGCTATCAACTGACTTTTGGAAAATAGACGAGAGTCCTGGAGCTAATTGTTGAGAACAGTTTTTAAAATGACATTGGATATGTTATCTGGTCCAACTGATTTTGAGATATTTATCGCTTTAGCAAGGGTATATCAAACTTGTTACACTTTTTCAAATTTGGTAAAGTTCTATCCTTTCTTTGTGTGAATACCGAGAAAAATTGTTCGACTAAGATCTGGGCTTTTCCCTTGCTTTCACTAAAGAGATTTCCTTTCTGTTTCAGTGGAGCGACACTGTCCTGCTTTTTAGCTTTTACGTACCCCCAAAATGGTTTACAGTTGTTATTATCAAAATCGTCCTGTGTTGTTTTATTTATGTAGTCAATTTCAGCCTGTGTGTTTCCCGCCCTCTGGTTATTAGCACGGGCGGGCTGATAACCGGAAATCATGCATTTTGAATAGTGAGAGGTTATCACGCCCGCATACGACGTTGTCGCGCGACGGAATATGGAACAGAAGTAATATATTTTTAGCATACATTTTATTTAGGTATTTGTCCAAGTTCACTGTATACTGCAAAGTTTGTCGCTCTCGAGTTTACTCCTAGAACAGATTTGCAGAACCTTGTATAAATTTTATCAAATTCATTATTGCCTTTAAACGACATTTCAAACATCTCTTTAACTGATTTATTGTAGAAACATCTTTTATATCCAAACCAAACTTCACTTCCATATAATGCAATAGGTTTAACTAGGGAATCAAAAATTCTTAATATGACTGAAGGTTTAACATGTTGATAAAAATGCTTTGTTTCACAGTAAATAACGCTCTACTTGCTTTGAGACTTAATTTTTTTCTCAGCTAACTCGAATTTACCAGTATTTGATATATTTATTTGTAACTGGTAACATATTCCAATTCGGAATTATTTACAACATATTTGAATTTATCACCTATGTTTTTTTTCTCCACACCTTTTGAGAAGACCATTATCTTTTTTTCTGAATTAATCATTAAACCCAAATGGTGACAGAAATTGTGAATCATGTCTATATTCTTTTGTAACCCAGCGCTCGACGTGGATAAAAGCAGTAGATCATTAGCATATAACAAATGGTTAAATTTGTAATCATACAATAATGGATAATAAAAACTGAGATCCTTTAAGAGCAGTGAGCATATTAATGAGAAAAGGGGGATGGGCCATACAGCGGTTATTGTCCAAACAGAGCTAAATATATAAAACATTGGTTAGAAAAAGAATGTAACCGAAAATTAATTTCTGATTTCTCAGAATACCCTTGCTGATCTCAAAGGATCAAAAGGAAAATAAAATCTGCACTATGGATGATGTACGGGGAGACTTTTTACAACCGCCGCACGACACAACACCAGCTGCAGTAATAGCAAATAAAAACCAGAGGACCAATGGTCCTGTAAACGCTCACCTGAGATCTGGGATATGCGACCTCAGCTGACCTGAAATAGGTCAAGGTCATCCTTCGGCTCAGGTGAGCTAATAAAACTGAGATCCTTTAAGAGCAGTGAGCATATTAATGAGAAAAGGGGGATGGGCCATACCGCGGTTTCGGCCACCCAAGCCTCTTCAGTGACCCTTTAGATTTGGCAAAATGGAGCCAAAGAGAAATACTGTAATTTTGCATCTTTCAACAGGATAGTCGATACAAAGACTTATATTGTCTAAACAAAGTTAACCATATGGAGTACCATCTAACAATAGTGAACCACCAATATCATTCATAAAAATGTTAAATAACAGAGGGCTTAAACTATTGCCCTGATGAACACCTTGTGTTTTGTTTATAGGATCTGAGAGACATTGTTTACATTTCACACGAGACACAGATCCTCGATACATCGATTAAATGAGGCTTTATACGAGGGGGGTTCAATATGTAATGGCAACAGTGGTATAAAATCGATAGAACCGGAAGTACAATCAAATATTTTTTTTCAGTCCTTCAAAATATTCACCACCATGAAATATACACAATTTCAGTCTTTTAATCCACTGCTGGAAAGCCATTTCGTAGTCTTTTATAGGTATACCCATTAGACACGGATTTAAACACCAGATCCAAGAGCAGCCCGGGAACCATAACGCCTTCCGGTCAAGTACTTTTTCAGCCTCGGAAACAAGAAGAAGTCGCACGGTGCCAAGTCTGGAGTTTAGGGTGGATGCGGTACAGTTTTCACTTTCTCTTGTTTGAGAAAATCGGTCACAAGTTTAGCTTTATGACAGGGAGCATTATCATGCTGCAAGTGAACACCTTTAAAGCCTGTCTTTGGGCGCCTTTTTAGCTCACCTGAGCCGAAGGCTCACAAGGTGAGCTTATAGTATAGTAGTCGAGCCGGCGTCCGTCCTTGCGTGCGTCCGTCCGTCTGTGCGTCCGTCCGTCCACATTTTCAAACTTGAATATCTTTTCAAACTTGAATATCTCTAAGACAACAAGGCCAATCGTGACCAAATTTTACCTAAAGCATCATTGAGGAGGGGGAAAGGTTTTGGGCCAGGTCGGATCCGACAGAACTCTGGTTTCCATGGCAACGGATAGCTCCCATAGACTTACAATGGGAAAAACATAAAAAAAAATCTTCTTCTCTGAAACCACAAGGCCAAGAGCTTTCATATTTTGTGTGTAGTGCTCAATGTCTAGTGGTCCTCTTCATAAGTCCTGCCGATCATGCCCCTGGGGTCCATACGGGTCCCGCCCCGGGGGCGTAATGGGGAAAATATAAAAAAAATCTTCTTCTCAGAAACCACAAGGCCCAGAGCTTTCATATTTTGTGTGTAGCAATGTTTAGTTGTCCTCTATATAAATCCTGCCAATCATGCCCCTGGGGTCAAAAATGGCCCCGCCCCGGGGGTCATTAGCTCCCATAGACTTACAATGGGAAAAACATAAAAAAATCTTCTTCTCCGAAACCACAAGGCCCAAAGCTTTCATATTTTGTAGCAATGTATAGTGTTCCTCTTTATAAATCCTGCCAACCGTGCCCCTGGGGTCCATACGGGCCCCGCCCCGGGGACGTCATGGGAAAAACTTTAAAAAATCTTCTTCTCCGAAACCACAAGGCTCAAAGCTTTCATATTTTGTTTTTAGCAATGTATAGTGGTCCTCTTTATAAATCCTGCCAACTGTGCCCCTGGGGTCCATACGGGCCCCGCCCCGGGGGCGTCATGGGAAAAACATAAAAAATCTTCTCCAAAACCATATGGCCCAGAGCTTTCATATGTTGTGTGGACCAATGTATAATCCTCTCCTTTATAAATGCTGCCAACGGTGCCCATGGGGTCCATACAGGCCACGCCCCAGGCATGTCATTATCTACCATAGACTTATAATGGAAATATATGAAAAAATCTTCTCTGCAACAGCATGACACAAAGCTTGTATATTTGATATACAAAATTGTCATGTGGAGCTCTACATAAATCCTGCCAATCTTGCCCCCGGGGTCAAATATGGCCCCACCCAGGGGGTCATTATAGGACTCTGACCTTGTTAGATGATTTTTTCACGCGAACCAAAATCATGGCAGAAAAGAGGATACACAATGCAGACAAGAGCTCTTCTGCTGATGTAAGTAGGGTTTCAAGGTCACATGACCAAGATGGCCACCATACCCATATATGGTAAAAACCCCAATTAATTTGTCCAGTGACTGTACTTGTTGACTCTCAGGTGAGCGATCGTTGCCCCTGGGCTACTTGTTCCAAAGTACTTTTTGGTTGCATTTCACCATTAGGTTTTCCATAGGTGACAATGTTAACGTTTTGTCACCTAGCTCGAAAACTAGACATACAAAATTCACAAGACCGGTCTCATTTTAAACGTTCATCATAGCCCATTAATTTAAATGAAAATTATCAGCATGTTTACCTACTCAATTCAAAGCTATGTCCCCTTTAACGGAAGCACCCTCAGAAAGCATGTTTCGTAATGCGGGTGGGTCTTCAGAGGGGTTCACAGAGAAAAATCCGTCCCGTTCCCATCCGATACCGGGATTTATCGACTAAACATGGCATTTGAAACGGCGCATGTTTCATTACGAAAACTTGCCCATGCAATGTACAGAGATTTTTCAGGTGTAAAAATTGAAAATTTTGTTGGAAAATTTTTGATATTTTTCTTATTTTTGCTCAAAACATAGATTGTGGGTACACGTTAGAACCGCCTCGCCGAAGCGGTTCTAACGAGTACCCACAATCTATGTTTTGGAGCAAAAATAAGAAAAATAGGTATACCCCTGCATACCCCAGTTTTACTATATAAAAGTGGGGTTTGAGGGGGTATACTTTACACGGACATGTTTTCCTGATGCAAGTTTTAAAACAAAAACTTCACAGCGGAAATCAATCAACGATTATTGACAGGTGACGTCATTTTTGTCTCTAATACAAAGTAAATGCTCTCCCCGAAAAAGGCGGGGCGAGTACTCATGAATATTTAGTAGTATGTACCCTAAATTTTAACTTTTTTGAGCTCGATTTTTATAGGAGAAGGCATTCACTGAACGGCCCTTAGGAACGGCAATTTGAGTCACTGGTACCTTTGTCCCAAATAATATAGCAAACAATACTTTCTTGCTGCTTTGCAATCTTTTAGCCACACAAGGACGTTTGGCATTTTTCGTCGCCCATATCTTATTGTTAATTGACTCCTCCGCCAGCAAGGTATAGCCACGCCCACCCCTATTTCCTTAGACAAACATTGTGTTTTTGCACCTATATTTGCCTGTAGAAAGCACGTGTTGGTTTGTTTGTCTAACCCACGTGTTGTGTAACCGTCATTGACCGTTAGCTAATGTGCAGAATTGAATGGTCAATATAAAATGAATATTAATGATGGGTGGTTTGACGGAGGACTCAATTTTACGTTGTGGCTCGATACCCACGTTTCGTCACCAGTAACAAAAGAGTTAAATACGTTTTTGTCAAATTTCGGATACCGTTTCAATAGTTCACGAGCCGTTTTTACACGCTGACTTTTCTGCTCATTAGTTAGTAAATGGGGCATCCATCTAGCTGTAAGTCGCCTAACTTTTAGGATTTTTTTCAGAATGGTATGCACTGACCCTACCGATATCCCAACAAACCTAGCAATATTTCCCACTGTATATCGTGCATCTCGTGCAATAAGGTCTATGACTTTTTGGATGTTTTTTTGGAGTAATGGCTGTTTTCTTACGTCCAGATTTAGGTGCGTCTTTAATTGATTCAAGCCCACATTTAAATTTGCTAATCCATCTCGCGACTGTTTGATAAGACAATTCATTATACCCGTAAGCACCACAGATCTCATTATATATGTCTCGCGCACATAATCCTAGTTTCATCCGGGTAAGAATATAGGCACGAATCTTAGCAGTATTAGATGTTCTCTGTCTAGCCATAATTTAACACAGTGTATATTACTACTTCTGTGGTGGTTCTTTTTGTTTTATGTCTTAGTGTTTAAATTTTTTTTTGTGCTGTTGGCGCCTTGTGTATGTTTTCATATTTTTAGTTAAGTTAAGGTAACTGAGTGGCCACCTATTGGGAAAATAGCTGCTCATTCGGCTTACGATATGTTTCATGGTATAAGTACCTGATTGTTAGTTTGGTTTTTTCCCACCTTGGTTTTTGGAGTGGGAATCTTTTTCTGATTGCGCCTTTTCCTGATCTTTGCCTACTTGTACCTTTTTCTGATCCTAAAATATAATTATGTCATCGGTGTCCGATCAGTGTGTATTTGATATCAGCGTGTCCGTATGTTAGGCGACTAAGTCGGAAATTCGCTTAAGTAGGAAAAAGTTACGACTATCTAGGAAAATTAAGTGGGAAATGCGACTAAGTGGGAAATGCGACTAAGTGGGAAAACAACTAATCATCTCGGAAAAGTTAATACGAGTCGGACTTATAATTGCAACTTGTTAGATATATTAATACAGGATATCAATACGCCGTGTCTTGAGAAAACCTGTTTAAAAGATGTTTCGGCCAAATCCAACACAAACCTGAGTGTGCAGCTACATGTAGTATCTCACTGGCATCTCTCGCGACTGTTTTACGAGTTTAGTCGCACGAGTGTCGTGAGAATTTTCATGTGTCGCAAACTAGTTGCGAAGTGGTCGCGACGGTTTCAAATATGTTTTAATCTCTTATGCGCATTTTTTCGCCAATATAATATGTCCAAAGACTGTCGCGCGATTGTCTGGCTACAGTCGAACGACGTTCGTGCGAGTGTCGCGAACATGTCGCTGCGAAATTTTGGAGAATTTACAATGTGAAAATTTCGCGACACTCGTCCAATTGTCGTATCGATGTCGTACGACAATCGCGCGACAGTCTTGAGAATACATGCGAACATCTCGCGACTATCTGGCGAGTAATTTTAAAGCACTAGGTGACAAGAACGCCACGAGACACGCCCACGAATGTCTCGCGGCTGTCCTACGAATGAAAATGACGCTAAAGTTATATATTCGTGGGAATTTGTAAGACCATCACGAATGTCTCGCGACTGTCATACGACCGTGAGTCGCGCGACTATCGTGCAACAGTCGCGAGATGTATTTCCAAAATTAGACCGAAACTCGCGAATTTGTCGCATAAATGCCTATTCAATGAGACTGCAACGTGAAAGTTGTATCTTTAATAAATCGTTGATCTTTGTCGCGAAATAGTCCTGACATAGTCTCCAGTTGTTGCATTCCAGTGATATAGGGGCTTTACGAACAGGGTCGGAGGCTCCTACTTTATTATCAACGCAGTCTGTGTAATAAAGGTTGTAACGTCGCTAAGCTGCGCGCAGTACTTGTGATAAAGGAGAGGTAACTGTAGGACAGGGTCCAGAACTTGTGATATAGGGGATGTACCGGTAGAATATAAACCAGTACTTGAGATATAGGGAAGGTTACAGTCGGATAGAGTCCAGTACTTGTGATTTAGGGGATGTACCTGTAGGGCAGGGTCCAGTACTTGTGATATAGGGATGTAACGGTACGGCAGTGTCCAGTTCTTGTGATATAGGGGAGGTAACTGTAGGACGGTGTCCAGTACTTGTTATATAGAAGAGGTAACTGTAGGACAGGGTCCAGTACTTATGATTTATGGGAGGTTACTGTTGGACAGGGACCAGTACTTGTAGTATTTAATGGTGATAACTACCTACAAACTATGGGCTGTGCGATGGGTACAAAAATGTCGCCCAGTTACGCTTCTTTGTTCATGGGTAAATTTGAGGAGGATAAATTGAATCACTATCACCATCAACCCCTGATCTGGCTTCGATTCTTGGATGACATTTTCTTGATATGGGAATATTCTGAGGAGGAACTGCTTGATTTCATAAAATATCTAAATAATGCACATCCCTCTATAAAATTTACATATCAATATTCATCTGACAAAGCAACATTTCTGGATGTTGATATTTATAAAAACAATGACGGTACTTTGGGTACCTCTGTGCATGTTAAAAAAACAAACAATCATCAGTATATAGAATACTCCTCCTGTCATCCCATATCATGCAAAAAAGGCATTCCTTTCAGTCAGGCTAAACGGTATAGACGAATTATTTCTGATGATGAAATTTTTGAGAAAGAGCTTGGTAAACTCAAAAGTTATTTCTTAGAAAGAAATTACCACTCACACATTGTTGATCTTGCATTTCAAAAAGCAAGTTCTCTTTCTAGAGATGAAGCTTTAAGTGAAACTGCAAAACATGATGCCAAAATGGTCCCTTATGTGATAACCTATAACCCCTCACTACCTAATATTGGTGAAATCATAAATAAATACTGGGGTTTACTTGCTCTATCTCAAAAATCTAGTGTGAAATATGTCTTCCAACATAAACCTATATTGGCATTCAAAAGACCACGCAACCTTGCTGACATTTTGACTCATTCAAAATTAAATTTCAACCAATCTCATACAGGGTCTGTCTCTGCATGTAAAAGACGTAGATGTACCCATTGTAAGAGTATCAATGAATCAAATGAGTTTGTTTGTTCTAATACAAATGAAACATTTTCGCTTAACAGTGATTTTGATTGTACTTCAGAAAATGTTATTTATTTAATAACATGTAAGAAATGCCATACGCAATATGTTGGACAGACACATCAAAAGGTTTCAAAGAGAATGAACAGTCATCGATTTGACATTTTTCATTATCCAGATAATTTCACAAATGTTTCCATGCATTTCAATGAAAATGGTCATACACCAAATGATTTTTCATTTGCACCAATTGATAAAATTGAAGCTGAATGGCCAAGATTATTAAAGGAAACCTACTGGGTGCATCGCCTCAATACACTTCATCCAAATGGTATGAATTCTAAGGTATTATACCAAATTCCAAATAAGTAACTACTTTGGTACAAGCTTGTGCATAATTATGTATACTTTTGCTGTTTGTCACTATTTTCCTTGGTTATTATTTTTACTTGTAAAGTTCTTTTAGTGACAATTTGTATCATTGATCCAGCTAATTGTATTCATTTTTAAATGCACTTTTGCCATCTTATAATACTAACGTCGCTAGATAACGTCATTTATTTTGGCGTTTGACGTCATATATTTTGGCGCTTATGACGTCACTTCCTAGTAACATTATGTATACAACCATTTTGAGCACTGAAGAAGGATAATAATAAATCCGAAACTAGTTTGCTAGAAAAATCTGAGTTGTGCTGATTTATACTCCTATATTTATGAACAATCATCAGTACTTAGTATCATAGTGATCCTCAAGAGTTTTCTATTCGAAATGGATAAAATTAACATTGATCTACCAGACTGTGCAAAAAATACAGTGAAGGATCTGATGAAGATGGCAGACATACAAATGAGACATTCGATGCATACCAGATTCCTGGACAATTGCCTGAGTGAGTCATTAATTCCAAAAGGAATGCAGGTAAATCTTAAAATTCACATTGGTCCAGACTCAGATGAAATTCAAACTGTTGTCAACAAAATGCTGGAAAAGACTTTGTTAGAAATAACCAGAGTGGTCAGAGATGAACACCAAAAACAACTTGTTGACTCAAAGCATAAAATGAAAGAACTTGAGAAGCAGCTGCGAGAGAAAATCACCGACAGAAATAAGATTTCTGAGATTGACTCTCAAATTTTCCATGTAACGGAAATGAAGAAAAATGAAATTGTAGAGAAACAAAACAAGAAACTGTCTCATCTGAGAACTGCTAGGGACACATCTGACATATCAGCAGATAATAATAAAGATGGTAGTTGTCAAGTGAAAAAGCCAAAAGCAGCCACTGTAGGTAGAAAGAAACGCAAACAACCTCAAAGGCAACCAAAAAAGTCCACCGCAGTACCTAGGAATAAACAACCAGAACACAAAACTAATAAATCATCTAGCCAAAGAACTGATAAAAACAGTAATACTAAAAGCCAGCAAACTGCTAGTCCAAAAAGTAGCAGCACAAATGATCAGGATAGCCCAGTCATTGACTTAACCAAAGAAACAGGGAAAAACTCAAACAGAGATGCCCATCAAAAAAACTTCCAACCCCTCGGCAGCAATCAGAAGAACAGCTACGCCGAAGCCGCGAGGAGGGGGAACTCAAAGGCCAATCTTCAGACAGCAATCTCCAATCTCATAACCTGTCTACAAAGCTTCCAAGAAACAGAAGGTTTGTCAGAATACAAAGCAGAAAAGAATGGAGGAAAGCCAAAAGGAAGAAAGCCGCATTACAGAGGGGTAAAGAAACAGTAATGAATTTGTCTTCAAGGCCACTTTCAGATGATGAATTTCGTCTTCTTGGTAAGGGACTAAAATTCTGCCCTAAACCGAAACCACACGATGCTATTAAACTGGCAGAGGAGACTTTCAAATTTTCACGGAGAATCAGATTGAAAGAATTTTTCGCGCCTGATCCTGAAGATATTGAAAATAATGACTCAAATATGGAAGAACCAGAAAAAATTCCTAAAGTGAAAAAGGAGCAGTCATCTTTTATTCCTCCCACAGGACGTGATAGTAGCCTTGATTTCTATTTAGAGGCTATTACTTATGATATTTTACAGAACTCCAAAAAGTACAAATATGATTGTAATTTAAGTCCAGGAGAACGTAAAGCATTATTTGACCTTTCACATGATGAAAACATTATAATCAAACAGGCGGATAAATCCTCATCTGTGGTAATTATGAATCGTAGTGATTACATAAAAGAGGTAGAAAGACAACTAAAGAATGACAAATACTACCAAAAACTGAATGAAGACCCTTCTCAAAATCTTGCTAAAGATATTACAAATATAGTTGAAAAAATTGCAGAAAAAGAACACAAAGATGAATTAAATGATTTAGTGAATTCTAATTCTAGGACCCCACAATTTTATGTGCTTCCTAAGATACATAAGGAACATAATGAAACTTTTCCTATCGGTTACCCTGGCCGTCCAATTGTATCTGCATGTAACTCTCGCACAGAAAATATTTCGGGATTTGTTGATGAAATCTTGCAACCCCATGTCAAAAATCTTGATTCTTATGTTAAAGATACCGCAGATTTTTTACGCAAGTTGCAAAATGTTCCTCATGTACCTAAGGATGCATATTTGGTGACACTGGATGTTACATCACTATATAGTAACATACCACATGATGATGGTATCAAAGCCTGTGAACTTTTCCTTAACTCTGAACCTAACAATTGTGGAATATCTACTGAATCCTTTTGTGAACTTATTTCAACTGTATTAACCAAGAATCATTTTCAGTTTAATGGTGATAACTACCTACAAACTATGGGCTGTGCGATGGGTACAAAAATGTCGCCCAGTTACGCTTCTTTGTTCATGGGTAAATTTGAGGAGGATAAATTGAATCACTATCACCATCAACCCCTGATCTGGCTTCGATTCTTGGATGACATTTTCTTGATATGGGAATATTCTGAGGAGGAACTGCTTGATTTCATAAAATATCTAAATAATGCACATCCCTCTATAAAATTTACATATCAATATTCATCTGACAAAGCAACATTTCTGGATGTTGATATTTATAAAAACAATGACGGTACTTTGGGTACCTCTGTGCATGTTAAAAAAACAAACAATCATCAGTATATAGAATACTCCTCCTGTCATCCCATATCATGCAAAAAAGGCATTCCTTTCAGTCAGGCTAAACGGTATAGACGAATTATTTCTGATGATGAAATTTTTGAGAAAGAGCTTGGTAAACTCAAAAGTTATTTCTTAGAAAGAAATTACCCCTCACACATTGTTGATCTTGCATTTCAAAAAGCAAGTTCTCTTTCTAGAGATGAAGCTTTAAGTGAAACTGCAAAACATGATGCCAAAATGGTCCCTTATGTGATAACCTATAACCCCTCACTACCTAATATTGGTGAAATCATAAATAAATACTGGGGTTTACTTGCTCTATCTCAAAAATCTAGTGTGAAATATGTCTTCCAACATAAGCCTATATTGGCATTCAAAAGACCACGCAACCTTGCTGACATTTTGACTCATTCAAAATTAAATTTCAACCAATCTCATACAGGGTCTGTCTCTGCATGTAAAAGACGTAGATGTACCCATTGTAAGAGTATCAATGAATCAAATGAGTTTGTTTGTTCTAATACAAATGAAACATTTTCGCTTAACAGTGATTTTGATTGTACTTCAGAAAATGTTATTTATTTAATAACATGTAAGAAATGCCATACGCAATATGTTGGACAGACACATCAAAAGGTTTCAAAGAGAATGAACAGTCATCGATTTGACATTTTTCATTATCCAGATAATTTCACAAATGTTTCCATGCATTTCAATGAAAATGGTCATACACCAAATGATTTTTCATTTGCACCAATTGATAAAATTGAAGCTGAATGGCCAAGATTATTAAAGGAAACCTACTGGGTGCATCGCCTCAATACACTTCATCCAAATGGTATGAATTCTAAGGTATTATACCAAATTCCAAATAAGTAACTACTTTGGTACAAGCTTGTGCATAATTATGTATACTTTTGCTGTTTGTCACTATTTTCCTTGGTTATTATTTTTACTTGTAAAGTTCTTTTAGTGACAATTTGTATCATTGATCCAGCTAATTGTATTCATTTTTAAATGCACTTTTGCCATCTTATAATACTAACGTCGCTAGATAACGTCATTTATTTTGGCGTTTGACGTCATATATTTTGGCGCTTATGACGTCACTTCCTAGTAACATTATGTATACAACCATTTTGAGCACTGAAGAAGGATAATAATAAATCCGAAACTAGTTTGCTAGAAAAATCTGAGTTGTGCTGATTTATACTCCTATAGTATAGGGGAGGTAATTTTAAGACAGGGTCCAGTACTTGTGATATAGTGGAGGTTACTGTTGGACAGGGACCAGTACTTGTGATTAAGGGGAGGTAATTGTAGGACAGGGTCCAAAACTTGTACTACATCTTCATTACTTTTTCCCGCACACAAGACTTGAACTGTATAAACGCAAAACAACAGTAGAAAAAGAAAGGAAAAAATCGCCATCTTGCATCTTTGAATGGGCAGAGAAAAGAAAGAGAAAGTCAAAATGGATGGTGGTGGGATTTATGTGACATTATACATGATAAGCAGTTCTGCTTTTGCCCATTGTTTACATCGTTTCAATAGTGCAGCAAAAATTGTAAATAAAACACCAATTATCTGCTAACCACCGGCTTATCGCCTGCGAATTGTGTATAACCGACAAAAACCTGTATTTGGGGTTAATGTTAATGCAGGCGACTTTGGCACACGATGGCCACACAAATATGAAATTTTGAATTTCGCCCACCAGGAAGAGGGCGTTGGAAGAAGATTGCGTTCCGCTCCAAAATTTCCCTCCAAGGTTCAACTCCGGGCCAAGAATTCACTACTCTTCTAAAAAAGAAACCCTGGTGCTGCTTGAAAGAAAAAATGATAATAAACAAATGCCTGTAAGAGATATCTTGTTGCTCCTGCATGATGTGTTTATTTAATGTATCATGTTCCATTTGCGTGTAAAGAAGCATTGCTGAAGTCTTCGTCTTACTGATTGTCTTGGCCTCGAAATACGCCATGATTTTTGTCAGAATAGAACCAACAGTGGGGATATGCCTATTTTTCTTATTTTTACTCCAGAACATAGGTTGTGGGTACTCGCTGAGGCGGTTCTATCGTGTACCCACAACCTACATGTATGTTTTGAGCAAAAATAATAATAAAAAAAATATATAAAAAATGTTCCGACAAAATTTTCAATTTTTACAGCTGAAAAAAAAAAAATCATTGTACATTGCATGGGCAAGTTTTCGTAATGTATTCATTTCTTAATAATACACATGGTTTTATTACATATAAACCATTTGTTACCACTGGCCAGGACGGACAATAATAATGATATTTATTCTCGTGTCACCGTGTATTCCCCCGCCCCCAACAAATTAATGCTAAGTATTTATTAAGGCATTTCATGGTAATTAACTGTTGGGTGTATGTTTGATGCAGTAACTACTATCCATGAAGCTTAGGTTCCGGCCAAAAAAGTTGAGTGGGATAGTAATCAATCGATGAAAATGACTGCGGCTTCTGGGGTCATAACTTCAAACCACAGCTTTAGCGTCATGTTTAAATTTTTTTTTTACACATTTATCTAGCTTTGGTATAATCTAAAACTTCGACGAAACAATTGCCAGCATCATTTAACTATATGCAACCAAGAACGGAACCATTAAGAGACCAAATCGGGTAATATCATTACGGAGGCAGATTGAGTATAGATTTTGATCGAACTAGCAAAGCAGGCATAGAAGATCAGCAAGATTATGTGGTTATGTCAGAAATTGAAAACATACAAACAAACATTTTACAATATTCATCCATTACATGACTGAAAGGGGACAACACATCTAGCACTGTGTATTTTATGGATTGGAGTATTGGATTGGAGCCATGGAGTGGAGAACTGGAGTGGATTCTTGCAGTAGAACCGTGAAGTGAAATGTTGGAACGTGAGAGAAACATTTATTCTGATGGTAAAGTTGGTCTCATTTGAACGGACGCCATAGCGAAACATGTAATAGCGAAACATGTTACAAATGCAATACCCGTATAATGTCCAATTCGCATGCGCAAAAAATACACGCGTGTAAGTATACTCCGATGTGTAAATATACTCCAGTGTGCAAATCAACCTGTGAGTAAATTTAAAATGCGTTCGCATGGGTATTATCACCAGGAGTATTTTTTGTATGTCAATTTATCATTTCTGGATTAAATCCTGTTCATTTAAGATTTCTGGATTTTCAAAAGAATCATGTAATGGTCAGGCATAACCACAGATACTTGGGGTTACTGTTTAGACTTTTTTTTTCAAAAGCTCATACTTGTACTTTTTTTTTCAAAACTTACAATTATATTTTTTGTTATCTTTTTGAGCTTTTCTACTCTATAGAAAACAATCGAAATACTGATATGTCATCCTGAATGTAGAGAAGGTGTTTTTTCTTTACATTAGTGATTGCTTATCAGTATTTCTAATGCTTTTTATGTATTCTAGACATGTTTTTCTAATTGTATAAGGTCAGAACTAATGCAGAAAAGCTAACTGAAGAAGAAAAAAATACAAGTATAAGTTTTTTTAAAAAAGTACAAGTATTAGCTTTTTGCAAAATCTAAACAGTAACCCCAAGTATCTGTGGGCATAACCTTAGCAGTTATACAGTTCCCTTTTATCATCCTTTCACAAGGAATTACTGTTAAAATGCCCCAAGAATCTCACCAAGAAGGATGAACAAATACAGTGGCTGTTTGCACTCCATATGATCTAAAATGTGATGAATGGCAATAAACTCTTATTTGGCAACAATGTCCACAGTTTCAGCAACTGTCATACATGTATAATCAGTTATGAACAAAAATGTGAAAATTTATTATCTACAAGCAGAATATTGCCTTGAAATAAAAATACTCATGGGTAAATTTTACTTTGCGTTCACATGGGACAAAATAGTAAATTTACACACGTGTATTTGTAAAAATAAAATCTGCAACTGGTCAGACCTAGGAGTAAATTTACCCATATGTATTTATACTCCAGTGCGTTCGTATGCGCCATTTGCTTACCCCGAGTAAAATTTGCACACCGGAGTATATTTACACGAGTTTATTTTTGGCGCATGCGAATTGGACTTAAGTTATGGAAATAAATGGATAATTTCTGTTACTTATCAAAAACTGGTACAGTTTATGCATTTGTTACACATTTTGTGATGGCGGACGTTCGCCCCGAGACAATTTCATCACCAGAATTGAGTTTTCTGTAACACTCAAAATTTCATTCCAAGGTTCCACTCCAAGAATCCATTCCAATAATCCTCTCCATGACTCCATCACTGACTTCAGTCCATAAAATACACATTGCCAACACATTTGCTGCATTCCAAGGTTCAACTCAAAGAATCCACTCCTTTACTCCACTCCATGACTCCAATCCAAGACTCCAATGCATGACTCCACTCCATACTGTAAAATACACAGTGCCAACACATTTGCTGCATTATCGCAAAGATGCTGATAACAAGACTATTATTTTGATTTAATCCGCGGGTGTTAAAAGATGCCTTCCTGGTATCCGGTCAGGTACATTTGGGTTTAGAAAACAGAGGGATTGTAGACCTTCTATTTTTTGTGTTGTAACGCAAGCACTGATCCGCTGCACAGTTGATCTACTATCTAGGTTAATATTGTCGCATATACAAAAGTCGGTTTTCTCATGACGCGGCTCATATGAACCATTGGAAGGAATTGTCTTAAGTTTCCTAAGGTTTCCTACTTAAGCGCAGTGAACGAATTTCCTAGATAAGCGCAATTGTCTTTCTTCACCTGGACGGTTTTTCCCTACTTAAGCGCATTTCCTACTTAGTCTGACCTATACAGTAATTAATGTACATTGCACGAGATTCACTTCAGTGGTTTTGGTTTTATACATGGGTTGTCATTACTACCCGTACGAAAAACTCAACAGGATTCCACTGGTAGTCCAGTTGGACAAAGACAGGAGTCAGTGTGGAATCTGATTTTCAGCCTGATTCCTAACAGGACAGAGAGATGCTTTCATTTTCCACGTGGAATTTTTCTCTTTTCCACTTGAAAAATAAACAAAATTCCTGGTAGGATTCCTGCTTGACAAAAATACTGCCGACCTAAATCTGTCTTTCATAAATGTGTAAACAATTAGGTGGTAAAACTTTGCAACACATAGGAAGCCATGAGGTTGGGCTTTTTAAACAAGATAGTCATTATTCTATTTGTTTGATACTGACACTATGCTTGCTTTCAAATTTGGTGAAAATAAATGAGGAACACTTTTTAGGAAAAGTGAGGTATGTTTTTCTTCCATTCTATTTATGCATTGTTCTTTGTGAGCAAATTAACTATTCTTGAGCTTTTTATTTTCAAAATATTCCCCACCCACCTCTGATCATGTACAATTTTTATTCAGTCTATTTAAGGAAGTTTCTAAGAATTGTCATTGGAAATGACATTTATCATTACTACTCAGTGATGCAAGCATTTTTATAACAAAATATAATGGCTGCATCTATGGATATAAGATACACTAGCCCCTTACATTTTCTTTGTTTAAAAACTTTCATATGCATGCGTTTTCAAAGAGGTCATTTCTATGCAGGCATATAGCAGGAATTTGCTCCATATTCATAACAGGAATCCTGCCAGGAGTTTAGAGCAGATTCCTGCCAAAATTTCTGGCTCATATTCCTGGCAGGATTCCTGCCAGTAATCTGGTTCAGATTCCTGGCAGGAATCCTGCTAATTTAAATATTTCGCTCCAGATTCCACAGGGAGTCCACACTGACTCCTGTCGTAATCTTTATAAGAAAAATCAAACAGTCAACATGATTCCTGCCAGGAATCTGGTCTCATTTTCCTGTGGTAATACTGCTGTGTTCCTGTTGGACAATTTCGTACAGGTTATTGAACCCCCCTCGTATCTTTCCATTTATCCCAGCTTTTTTGAAGTTTACAATGCTCCATCGTGCCACACAGTATCGAATGCTTTCCTAAGGTCAACGAAACACGAATATATTGTACCACCTTTTGTACAATTAAAACGCATTTATCAACAATAGTTTTCAAAACATATGTGATCTGGGGTTCAGAAACAAATGCTGGGGCCCAGCCTATAGATGCAGAGTCCAGAGTAACGGATTATCCGCTCTGGTCGAACTTAGTAGTGTAGGTTGTCTCTGGATAACCACTATGCCCCCCCCCCTTAGTAGTGTAGGTTGTCTCTGGATAACCACTATGCCCCCCCCCCCAATCAAGAAACCTAAGAGAAAGGTGTACAAATATCGGGAAAGGTGATTATGAATCTATGAAATGTGATGCCCTTAAATTTGCAACTTTTAGAAGAAATATTTCCACGGTTTATAATACCCTCCCAGCAGACATTTGACGTCGGTTGGACGTCAGATAGACGTCAGACTACGACGTCATAATGACGTTGGATTTAGGTTGATTTTGAAAGTTTGTTTGATGTCAAAAACAGACGTCATTCTGACGTCAAAAACAGACGTCATTCTGACGTCAGAAAAACAACGTTGGTTTGATGTCTCAAATGTGACGTCATAATGACGTTGGGGTTAGGTTGATTTTGAAAGTTTGTTTGACGTCAAAAACAGACGTAAATCTGACGTGCTAAAACCGATATCGTGAATGTAATTATAATTAACATTCTGAAATCCTGAAGTGGATTCAGAAGTGCGGTGATGCACTATTGTTATTCCCTTTCACTCCTTTGATAGAGTTATTCGGGATATACAAAATGTTTAAGATGTTAAATCACTCTGATGTTGCAATGGTATATCTTATTTATGTTAAATTTTAATGCTATATGGTGCTAAAACAAATAAGACATTATTGTAAATAATAAGACTATTGTGAACAATCAATAATTTAAAATGGTGAAATAAGTATTAAAATATACAAATTTCATTTTCGTCTTAATAGAAGGTTTAATAATTTAGTGAAAGACTTTATTTTGATTAACAAATAATTATTTTTTCTAAATTAAGCATGGTGGGCGAAATATGTGATTTCCGATACGAGACCTAGATATGACTTTTTTTAAAAGTGGCAATGTTGAAATTATTATTTGAATTTGATTTTGTTACATAATTTGCGCAAGAAATTATGTCAGTTCTAGGGCAGCTAACTCTGTCGACATATGACGTTAGACTTACGTTTGAATCCGGCGTCATTTCGACGTCATATCAATACGTCCACTGACGTCAGGACTGGACGTCAGGTGGACGTTGATTATTGGTTTTATTATATACCTACCAAAAATAACCATTGATACTACCCATTTTCCGAGACAAGAATACGGAATCTTGTATCACCACACTGTCCGGATACGATTCCGTATCACCATCCTCCATTTTTTACCCAACAATATAAAATCCAGCACCTAAAGCCGGCATCTAAATCTGAATGACAACCAGAGTAATTTCTATTTTAATTTATAAAACAACAACTGTTTCAGAAGTTAAAGAGGTTCGCTTGTCATCAAAGCGACAAAATTAACAAAAAATTAACGACTTTTCTAGCTTTGACGTAAGAACTGGCACAATGTTAAGTCATCAAAGATTTGACGCAACGTCGTATGGTACGTCGTCATAACGTCGCAAATTTACGATTTGAATTCTTGTGGCTGATTACTTTTGTAGGTATATAATAAACTCGTTATTACTTCAGTAACTTGATCTGATGGGTCGGATCACGTCTCGTAGCTGCGCCAGGAAAGACCGGATCACGCTCGTCTCCGACTCGCGTGATCTGGTCTTTCCTGGCGCAGCTACTCGACGTGATCCGACCCATCAGATCAAGTTACTGAAGTAATAATGAGTATGTATGACGTCGTGACCAAAATACAACCAATATCCGACGTCAAGTTGACGTCAGATGCCTGCTGGGGACGTGTTTTTCGTATATGTCGTCAGAGTTAGCTGCCCTTAAACTGACATAATTTCTTACACATATTATGTAATAATATCAAATTCAAATAATAATTTCAACCTTGCCACTTAAAAGTCATATCTGAGTCTCGTATGGGAAATCCGATATTTCGCCCTCATGCTTAATTAATGTAGAAAAAATGATTATTTATTAATCAAAATAAAGTCTTTCACTAAATTATCAAACTTTCAATTAAGATGAAAATAAAATTTGTATATTTTAATATTTATTTCACCATTTTAAATAATTATTTGTTCAGAATAATCTTATTTCTCACACTAATGTCTTATTGGTTTTAGCACCATAAAGCAATAAAATTTTGCTTAAATAAGATGTATCAACATCAGGCTGAATTAATATCTTGAACATTGTGTATGTCCCGAAAAACTCTATCAAAGGAGTGAAACCTAAAACCTCCTTCCGGTTGAAAAACTCTATCAAAGGAGTGAAACCTAAAACCTCCTTCCGGTTGAGCCTTCGGGTGCTCCCGGAACAACAAACCCACAAAAAAACAACCTCCTATAATACTGGTCTCGCCCAGGAAAAAAAAAAAAAAAAAAAAAAAAAAAAAAAAGGAGTGAAAGGGACTATCAAAAGTGCATCACTGCTCTTCTGAATCCACTGTTATTCAAAAATGCGAAAAAATATACACCTTAAACTATTTATATGACATTAATTCAAACGTCGTTTTTAGGACGTCAGATTGACGTCAGCTTTCAGACGTTAAACCGACGTTGGCTTTAGCACGTCAGATTGACGTCTAGTTTTGACAACAAACAAACTTTCAAAATCAACCTTACTCCAACGTTATTATGACGTTGACTCCAACGTTATTATGACGTTGGAGTCTGACGTCAAACTGACGTCCAACGGACGTCAAATGTCTGCTGGAAGTAACATAGAAAAAAGAAAAAAGAAAGAAAGCAAGCAAAAGAAACACACGAAACGAATGATCTGATTTTTACCCAAAGTGAAGTTTCATTAATTTGCACACCACACATGGTCAGAAGTATGAAAAACACAAGGTCTAAATCACGTCTTGATTACGACGTCTAACTGACGAACTAGTTGGACGTCAAAACAACGTCCAATCCAGACGTCTAAAAGACGTCAGGAAATGACGTCTGATAGACGTTGGAAATTGGTTATATGACGTCGCGACCAAAATATAACCAATATCTGACGTCGAACAGACGTCAGGTGCCTGCTGGGCTGGTACACGGTCGGTTCAAGAAAACTTTAATTTGATCACATCTTTTATCCAGGATTCAGTGGATAAACATATCCCATCAAAGTTCCTCAGTCCCATGGGTAACACCTGAAATAAGAAGAAAGATTCGCAGAAAAAAATGCAACTCATGCTAATGCGAAGAAAACTGGGTGTGCAAAGCTTAGAACAAAATTTGAAACTTTGAGAAGAGAAATCAAAGCAGATATCAGAAAACAGCATGAGTTGTATGTAAATAATTTTTATTTGAAGTTTCATACACCGTCTCACAGTATCGCATGACATGAGATTTGATAGCAGTAAATAAAATATAAGAGCTTGATCCTTTGGAAGCAGTGAAAACGTTCAAATGGAGGTAGTATGGGCCATACCTCACAATTTAGGGTACAGAACCCTCATCGGTGACCCTTTATAAACCGGCGAGGATAGCCAGATAAACTGCAATTTCAAAAATTTACACAAGGTTAGTCTGAATCAAAGACACATGCCTAAGCGGGGTCAAACAGCTAAAACAATGTTTAGAAGATGGCTCTAAACGTACAATTATTAGTACGTGTAAAACATGTAAATGATTTAAAATATTTTTCATTCAAAAACCATTGTCAGATTATCTCGATGCGATTCTGTTATTGGCTTTAACAAAAGTGATATTATATATGCAGGAGTCTGCTTATTTAGTTCTTAAAATGTTAAAATGGCTTTGTTTACATCAGCCATTTTGGTATAGATAGCCATCCCAATTCTTCGAATGTAAGATTAGATGGTGTTAAATATTAGAACAATATGTCTTATATTTAAATTGCAAAATGTAGTCCTTTTGAACGAAATACAATATCAGAAGGCTGATTCATATCTGCTTCTAGTAAATTTTCAGCAATAGCTATAGGGTAGAAATCTTCAACATAATCAGTTTGTATGGATTCATTTTGCAATCAAGAAATGTTGTTTTCGCTATTCTGGCTCTGGTCCAGACAAAGGTTAAGGTCAGAAACACCAATAGATTCGTCGGCAACGTTTTCAAAAGGATCATTCATACACAGAAAAGCTACTGTGTGTGTCAAATTCAAGTTCAATTGAAGATACATTCTCATACTGTTTTAATCTCCCAACAGAATCCTATTAAGCCTAGTAGATATTCGTACCTGTGTTTCTGCCTTTAAACCAACAGTCTTGAGGGCTATGTTCTCTCATTGAACATATGTGACACTATTTCGGTCCATGTTTGTTTGATTCATTATTGTTTGGTTCATTGAACTGTCCTTTATGGTACTGATCATTATGATAGCCCCTAATTCTTGCACGAAAACCAGCGCCTCCAGCGGACAATCCGTTCCGTCTCGCTGGACCCACAGGCTGAGGTATGTTGTTGCAGTTTGTAACTCGATTAACTGTATCTAGATTTTTCAGCTGTTTCCGCGTACCGAAAGGCCTAGGAGGAAGCGTGTCTTTATGATAGTAAGAGTCAACAATGGAGAAAACCATTGTAATGGTCAACAAATTCTACATTTCATGTTTAGGCAGGTATGTGTATGGATCTAGATCCACCGTGACACTATCTCTTGGCAATACACCAGATACAATGATTCGCCTCATGGTACTAGCTACATTATCAAGTAGTGAAGAATATTGCTCACGAAAATTGTCTAAATCAACACCATCATCCGCGTCATAGCCTCCAACATGTATGATGATTGTTTCATGTTTGTTTAAGGTAAAGAACCATAAAAACGCTGATACATAGACTATTTTTTATTATTATTTTTTTTTTTTTTGATAATTTAGAGAAAACGTTTATACCTATCGATTCGCGTAATAAAGTAACATGGTTACCAGGTTGGTTTTCCTGCAAATCGCCCCCCGCCCAGTCCCCTAAAATGACTAAAAATGCCTTTATTTGTACGTAATAATAGGACAGTAATAAAACGCGTCGCTTTTTGCACATGAGCGCCGTTTATAAGAGAACTAATCAATAGAATTTTTAACCAGAGGACCATTGGTCCTGAGAACGCTCACCTGAAGCCTGATCTTGGAGCATTAAGTCATCATAAAAATACATTGACCTTGAATACTCACACACCTTTATTGACTTCATTAGTTGTCTGCATCTGCTAAGTTTCAGGTCTCAGGCTGTAATAGTTTCCAAACCCAGTGATTTCTGAGCACACCCTAATCTTAATTTTGATATGCAAATGACCTTGTGTCAAGGTCAAGAAATGACCGTTAAATAAATTAATTACATACCTTCATTTACTCCATCAGTTGTCTGCATCTAGCAACTTTAAGGTCTCAAGCTGCAATAGTTTCCAAAATATCCATTGTTTTCGCTTTTTCCCATGTAAAAGCCTGTTTCCAAAATGACCTTGCCATAGAATAGGTCGAGGTCATCCAAGGGTCATCATTTGATGAAACAACTATGGGCTGGAGTCCCTGATGCTACATACCAAGTTTCACGAAAATCGGCCCACCGGTTCTGGAGAAGATTTTTGAAGGGTAATTACCATATAGGGCGTGGCGGCCATCTTGGTCATGTGACCAAAATATTAATGCCACTACCCAAGGAGGCTCCACATAAAATTTCAACTTGATCGACAAAGCGGTTTCAGAGAAGAAGATCTTTGAATTTATTACTTAATTTTGATATTTCAATGACCTTGGATCAAGATCAAGAAATGCTTTTGACCTTAATTAATTACATACCTTCATTGACTCAATCAGATGTCTGCATCTAGCAACTTTCAGGTCTCAGGCTGCAAAAACTTCCAAAATATCCATTGCCTCCTTTTCTGGTGTAAAACTATATATTTCCAAAATTGACCTTGTCGTAAAGTAGGTCAAGGTCATCCCAGGGCCATCATTTGAACAAACTATAATGAGCTGGAGTCCCCGATGCTACATACCAAGTTTCGTGGATATCGGCCCACAGGTTCTGGAGGAGAAGAGATTTTTGAAGGGTTTTTACTAGGGATGTCAACCGGAGTCCGAACGTTCGGACTTCGGATCCCGTACCGAAAAAGGTACAAGTAGGCAAAGATCAGGAAAAGGCGCAATCAGAAAGAGATTCCCACTCCGAAAACCGAGGTGGGAAAAAACCAAACTAACAATCAGGCACTTATACCATGAAACATATCGTAAGCCGAATGAGCAGCTATTTTCCCAATAGGTGGCCACTCAGTTACCTTTACTTAATTAAAAATATGACAAGAAAAGCTATAACATGTAGCCACATGTAATAATTGGGCGGTGTGATAAAAGTGGTAGAAATACTAAAAAGAAATATGGCTTGATTTGCTAAGGTTTTATTATGGAAACGGCTTCGTGTTAAAATTCCTTCATTCACCGGACTGCTTTCCACTGATTCGGGCGTTTTGGTCAATTACCAAATATACAGACATTAATGATCCGGTTCCGACTATGACTACACACTCAGTTTAGGCAAATAAAATGTATAATCGGTATACTAACTCGAGCGATGTAGTCACATAAAAAGAAATTTAAAAAATTCAAACGAGCAGTCATCCTTCAATTTAATAATTAATGCAGTATTTCTGAACAAGATCATGATTGAAGAATAAGACTGAATGCAAAACTTAAGAATGGTTAAGAAATATGTGAGGGTCGGGTGATGAACCCCTCCCCTCTTGATTTCTTTTGGTGGTGAGCAAAAAAGAGTTAAGAACCTACGAAATGTCAATTCAATCCGGACATGATGTTTGAATATTATAGTCATATACATGTATATAGCCCCGGTGCAGGGGCAGATAACCCCCTGGGGCCAAAATGTTTTTGTAAACATAAATAGTCCATCCATTTGCCCATGTCCTGCAAGTTTTGCCCTTCAAATCACATTTTAACAATTTTCCCCATTCAAATGCATGAGCGACCTATGTTTACCTTGCAGTTAATTAGGTCAATGTCACCAGAGGGCCATGGATTGATTTATACAAACTTTGTAGAGCTCCATTGCCTGATGCTTCATGCCAAGTTTCAAAATCATAGGCCTTATGGTTCTGGAAAAGAAGATTTTTAAAGGTTTTGCTACTTATAGCCATGGCGGAAATAACTTTTGTTCCCCCTTCCTGAGGATGCTCCATATAAAGTTTGGCTTTGATTGGAACAGTGGTTTTAGAGGAGATGTTTCACTGAACATTGTGGACAACAATGACTACAACGACGACGGTCGATGGAGCATGGGTATACTATAAGCTCACCTTGTGAACATAACGGCTCAGGTGAGCTAAAAATGGGACCTGGCGCGTATACTAGCATACAAATATGCATTCAAAGGAGCATGTTGGCCTGGTGGTTAGTGCATCAGACTCTGGTTAGGGAGGTAGGGAGTGGATCCCCACTGGTGGCTGGCTTATATCACTGCACGATGAGCAAGGGACATTGACTCTGGAAAGTACTGGTTAATACACACAAAGGAGTGTCCCAAGCTGGGGACATGACAGAAATATTGTTGACTGGGACGGCACATCCATACCTAAATCAAACCAAAAGGTTGCACAGCTCAAATGTGGGTTGTACATTTTGTAAAGTGTTGTTTCTTAGTCTTTCTTAAAAATCTGACAGCTGCTGACTACGCCATTTTAGCTCTAAAAATTCTGGTGTTTGATTTAAGGTCTAACATTCCTTCTTGGTCATCAATTTTTCAGTTATGTCCGGATGGTGCGACGGTTTTCTGGGTATCAACCAGGGTGAAAATCATGAGAGCCATGGACTAATTTCCCTCCTGGCGCACCCCCGGTGAAGTATTGTCAATTTGGCGTGTCACCAGTAAACCATTCAGATTCAGATGTGTCTTGCTCAAGGACGCAACCAAGTCCCAGTGGGGTTTGAACCCAGAACTTTGTGATTCAACACTACGCCACTGCCCTCACTAAGTACATGACTGTAATGTGCTAAACCTCGGCTGCAGCAATCATACCTGTATAGCTCAATTTCAGGAACATACTCTGAATCCCTGGCGACAGGTTTTCTTGCACCCCGACTCACCTACTGATCTCGAAGTCATAAATTTTAAAACCAGCAAAATTTGTAAGTCATGAAATTTCATGTATTTATTTCTGTTTATGCACACTATGAAAGAACATAAATGCACTATTTACATATATAATACATGTACATGTTTGTACAAAACACATGCAATGTGTTTTTTTGTTTTTCGAATTTAAGCATGAAAACTCCATGTGACCTGCATTGTCATGTTTGTCCATTAATGGGTCATGAAAGAAAGTCAACCTTGATAAACATATCCATATTGCAAGTATTATAATCTATATCACTGGTTTATATTCAGAGAGAATTGTGAATGAAAACAAACAATGTCGATGCCATGATAAATACCTGTGTGGAGTATGGCAAGCCGTTTTACTATTTATTATGCTTATTAGATATCTTGAATAGTAAATAAGATATCTTAATTAGGCTATAATATATCTTATTTAGCAATAAAGATATCTTTTTTATCAAAAAAGATATCTTATATCCTAAATTAGATATATTATATAGTAAAGAAGATACCTAATATGCTAAATAAGATATCTTATTTGATCCCACAATTAAGATATCCTATATAGCATATAAGATATCTTATTTGATAATTTAGATATCTAATATACTAAATAAGATATCTACTATACCTAAAAAAGATATCTTCTTTACAAGATTAATTAAGATATCTACTTTCATAAATAAGATATATATCTTCATTGCTAAACTAGATATCTTATATAGGAAATAAGATATCTAAAGTGGTAAATAAGATATCTTATTTAGGTATAATAGATATCTACTTTAATATATATGATATCTTATTTAGTATATTAGATATCTAAATTATCAAATAAGATATCTTGATTAAGGCTATAAATAAGATATCTGTATTGGTATAGTAGATATCTTATATAAGTATCAGAAACCAATTGTGATTGGGTAAAACAAATAAGATATCTTATGTACTAAATAAGATATCTGATTTGTTAAACCTAAATAAGATATCTAATATAGGATATAAGATATCTATTTTTGTGTATACATAAGATATCTTATTTGTCAAATAAGATATCTACTTTAGCATAGTAGATATCTTATTTGTGAATGCAATTAAGATATCTTATATGTTGAAGAAGATATCTTATTTGACAAATAAGATATCTTACATGATAAAATAGATATCTAATATACTTTTTTAGATATCTTATATATTAATTAAGATATCTTATTTAGAAAAACATTATTGATATCTAATTTATCATATTAGATATCTAATTTGTTAAACAAGATATCTTAATTAACAAATTAAATGCTATATCAGATATCTATATTAATTAAGATATCTTATATATTTTACAAATAAGATATCTAATATATCAATCAAGATATCTTATTTGTTAATTTAGATATCTACATTAACAAATAATATATCTTGTTTAGTTAAAAAGATATCTTATATACTATATAAGATATCTTAAATGACAATTTAGATATCTAATATAACAAAACAGATATCTTATTTGCTATATAAGATATCTTCTTTATAATAGATATCTAATAAAATAAAGTAGATATCTTATTTATTAAAGAAGATATCTTATATACAATATAAGATACCTGTTTGTTTGAATAAATAGTAAAACGGCTTGCCATTGTGGAGACAACTTTCCACAGATCACAATTTTTTTTTGTAAAGTTGTTCTAAGGCACGTAATTGCATACTACAGTATTTGAGTCTTTTACTGATTTTATCCGCGTTGGCTGTTCTCTGTTCTGGATAATCGGTTTGGTATTCTTACTATATATCACTGAAACATGTTTCGTGCACATGCACATCTTTGTTAACAGCTTCTCACCATGGTCTTATGTCACAGACAGCAAGATTCTTCATGCAGAAGAAACATACATACGAGGATGATCCAATAATGATTGAGACTTTTCTCTTGTTTTATAAACCCTTTTGACTGGCTCATGTTTACTACTTTTGTTTACTAGATACACATTTGACCTCTCTATGGAGCGTGTTTTATCAAATTTGGTGAACAACTTTGGTTGCTATGGTTATTTAAGTACTACTCGTGCAGTACCTATGGCCACCATCTGCCCTTTGAATAAACATAATCTATATAAATCTAGCTGTGTCACAAATTTTAAAAGCGGTATCTTATAATAATTGAGTATTGTCTGTGTTAACATTCATCTCTGAAACATTTTGCTTTGGTCGATTCAAGTCTTGCGCTAGTGATCAAGAGATGGTTGCCTAGCAACCATTTCCTCTATGAATTCCGGCTTATAGCATTTTCCAAAATCTATTGTTGCTAGGCAACATAAAACGAAAGGGACATGTGTTCCTTTTGAAATTCTTTTGATATATATACCCCATAATTGATCATTTCAAGGTTTAAAACAATTTATTGTGTCATGTATACTCAAGTTATAAGACATTTCTCACCCCTACCCCCAAAATCACTGAATATTTTCGCGACTAAAACCCAACTTTTCTCGCAAAAATGTTCAGCCTACTTGAATTATAAGCTGTATGTAAGTGATATTTGCAGAGCATAAAGCTATTTATAAATGCTATGAATAACTGTGTGTCATGATTAGAAATTTTAGCACCAGTTGCCATGGCAACCCATTTTATATGCATAAGTACCACGTGGCCAAGGACATTTGACTAACATTCTCTCGTTGCTAAGCAACAGAAGGTAGTTGTCTACATGTGGATTTTAATCAGTGTATCGTGTGCGCATTACATTGAGCAATGTTAACAAGATATTCATAATAAGCCAAGATTATTTACTTAGGAATAACTCAAAAAGTCTCAATCATTATTGGATCATCCTCGTACACACGAGTATTTAACAACAATTGTCAGAGAATCAGACTAAATCCTCGCTTCAATAAAACGCCTATGGGAAAGAACACAGGATGCTAAAAAATGATGCACAGTTCAAACCCAAGAATAGATCTTGTCAATGGCACTGTCACACTGAATCCAGTATAGCCCAGCCTTTTTATAGCAGGGCTTTAAAACTAAACTTTAATGATTTTTGCTTTGTAATATCAACTATATCTTGATTTCTTCGAAGTATTACTATAACTCATGTCCACTTCAAAACACAGATTGTATTAAAGTCCATTATTTATCATTTAAGTTAGCGTGAACAGTTTATTGTACATGCAGTCATCCACTCTAATTGACTTAAAATATAAGTTTTCTGTTGTTGTTCACTACCTGCTCGATTTGCTGTTGATGATATAAGCTCTCTCCCCTCTGAAAATAAATGAATACACGCATCAGTAATACATGTAACACAAAATAACAAAACAATGACATTGTCACATATCAAAATTGGACATACATGCAGTCACTTTCTGAGTACTATGAAAGGGCTCCTAAAAACAGTTTCTCCTTGTGACGTTTCCTCCAGGACTATTTCGCAAAAAATCGAATGGGGCTGTTTGCTAAAAAAGGTGAGACGATTCGCTCAAAATCAATTTTATGGGTCGGTTCACCAAATATAGTTTTAGAAGTCCTTAAGCGACTTGTTTATCCTATTTGGATGTCTTAGTTCGTTGAAATGACATAAAAAATAAATAATTTCAATGAAAAAAAAACCATTAAAATCAATTTTTTTAAAACATGTGGCACTCTTCGGGAGTAAATGTCCCGTTCGAAAAATATTTTTTTACGCAAACAGTCCCGGGAGGAACTGGTTTGTGCGTGAAACATCCTGTAACCCCATGAAAGCCATGTGTACTATGTCATGTTTTTTTTTTTTTTTTTTTTTTTTTTTTTTTTGTATTGAGGCCTTACATCTCAGTCAACAATTTTTCAGTCTTGTCAGGATGGGTTTAACCAGTACTGTAGTGTCTTGCTCAAGGACACAACACAGTGAGGCCTGTGGGGATCAAACCCAGGACCTCTTTATTTAGAGTCCAACACTCTACCATTACGCCACCCCGCTCCCTACTACGGTATGTAATGTGATGACTAATATCACTAAAGATGATCTTACCAAAAACTGTATCATTGAAATAACACTGAAACATCTTTACGCTGCTTGACATCCAACATACAACATTGTCAGTGTGTCAATCTTTCAACCAAAACAACAATCTGAAACAGACAAATATCATTTGAACTCTTTCAGCATTTTCATGTCTGTTGGTATTTATCCAAGTTTGAAGTAGTACTGTCAATGTACATGTATCTATCCTGCCATACCACCCTATATACCCGAATTAGTATAAATCAACATTTTGAAAGACACCATTTTATGAAAAATAAGTCTGTGAGAAGATACAGTTTAAAGAGTGTTTTGTTAAAAGGTAATGTGTTAAAGATGCAAATTTAGATAACCAGTAATAAAAATATCACAGCGGATGCATTTAACTGTTTGATTGTGTAAAAAATTATATGAAAAAATCATGTCTCACAGTTCCAGACCCAGGGAAAGATCCAGGTATGGGTCGTGTAGCAAAATACATATAATTTGGCACTGGCACCTAGGCATTATACTAAGGAAATTGCATACAAAACATTGGTTCGACCTCAACTCGAGTATGCAGCTCCTATTTGGTATCCCTATAATGATACTCAGACTGCTAAGATAGAGATGGTGCAAAGGACTGCAGCCAGGTGGACCTGTAGGACAGTAGCGTTGGTGATATGCTAGACAAACTTGAGTGGCCATTGGCTGGAGTCCCGCAGGGAGCGGTCCTCCTAAGACACACTCTGGTACAGTATATCTTGATAAAAACAAATACCTGACCCCAGCACCCAACTTAAAGAAATGCACAAGACAATTTACCTATAGTCAGGTCTAGTACACATCAGGATTGAGGTCAGGGATTTTTTTGTGTGTCTCAGGGGCCGAAATTAGGCCTCATTCCCATTGCAAATTACTATTAGGTGTCTTTTTCCCCAATCTGGAGAAAAAAATCCCAATTAGGCCAAAAAAAAAAAAAAATAAATAAAAATGTTTCTCAGGCACCGCCGCATCTGTCTGAAACCCCCCGCATTACCCCTTTTTATCGTCTCAAAAAAAAATAAATAAATAAAATAGCGCATCTGTTACAAATCTTCGTTTTTGTCTTTGGCGATCAAGGAGATAAAGCCAAGCGCTTGCAAAGAGGCATGGAAAGCGACTTCATGATTTTGGGTTAATACAATTTTTTTTTTTTTTTTTTTTTTGGACGGAAACATATTTACTTTCGGATTCAATCCGTTTCTTCCCAAGGTTGTTTCGGTCCAGTTTGTTTGAAGAAAAAAAAACCACTAGTATGGTGGAATGGGTGTACCGTTAGAGGGTAGGGTAGGGAGGAATCCTTGTACAGGAGGATGGTTCACTAATAGGGTGGGTGTATCCTAGGAGCTAAGGTAGTGTGGAAGGTAGTGTGGAAGGTAGTTAGGGTAGTACAAGGCGCCGTTTTACCCTAATATATGGTAAGAAAGGTAACACGACAACTCACCGACAGATAACTGACCGAATAACAACTCGCTGACAAAAACTCATCGACAGAAAAAAACTCACAGACAAACCAACTCACAGACAATGACAAGTCACCGACACGTCAACTCAACGACAAACGCCTGTCATATTCCTATGCAATTACTGTTTGTAAATTATGTTATCTCGTGTGTTTGAGTCAAGATTATATTAACTATTTTTCTCTCGAATATATTTATTTCATATTAGAATTTGATTCTGCAGCCATAATAAATCGCTTACATGTACTGTGATAAACATGTTTTTGTATCCATATAACCTAAATGTGGACTAATGAAAAGCTTAAATCATTAAATGTTCCGTTTCTTATATGTATGGCATTCTCTGTCGATCAGTGTCGGTGACTGTCGGCGAGTGTCGGCGAATTTTCTCATTCTTTGTCTGTGACTTGTCCTGTCTGTCAGTAGTCGTGTCGGTGAGTTGGTTGTCGGTGAATATTTGCTGTCGGTGAGTTGTCCTGTCGGCCAGTTGTCTGTCGGTGAGTTGTCATAGATTCTAATATATTCCTGTATTGTATTGCAGTTAAGGCGTTTATGTGCGGATGAATTCACTGTTAAAAAGATCGTTTGCAGGGAATTCGCCAAGGTTCAATTTTCTTACAGTTTCTCTTTATGGTAAAAAAAAAATAAAGCCGTTGTCAGGCGTTTGCCAAGGAGCGATTTTCTTACAGTTTCTCTTTATTGTACATTGAGAACAATTAATGTTAATTATCTTTTGCATATTTAAAACTGACAGAACAGGTTTTCTAATAGAAAGCATAATGTGTTTACGAACCGTGTCGGCTGTGTGTATATTCACGAGTGATAATTGCCATTTCAGTAATTTTTAGACGGACACAATCCACCGCTCTCGAAGCGTGGATGACACATTGTTTTCTTAAGATTAGCCATAAAAGTTGTGAAAATAAGCCAAAAGCACTAGGGGATTATCGATAGACCATAACGAGACGGTAAACACAGGCTGCTGTAGGCTATTTGTGATAACTGTTACGCAACGTTGCTCACTTTCGACGGCGACACAAACCATAATTTTTT
Source organism: Rugalucina vietnamica (assembly GCA_964017185.1). Lineage (NCBI taxonomy): Eukaryota > Metazoa > Mollusca > Bivalvia > Lucinida > Lucinidae > Rugalucina > Rugalucina vietnamica. The sequence continues at coordinate 37,962,798 of OZ024877.1, forward strand.
TTTAGCATTGGGACACCTATATCTTGTATAATTCTATCCGATCAGAAAATGCATTTGTGCTTTCTCGATTAAGAACGGCGAATTAAAATAATTGTAAATAAGGAATCGGCAATGATACTTGTCCGCGTTAAATATCCGGGTGCGCCAATAAGTCAAAGGCGGAACAGCAACATTAGCGTGGTGTTATGGACGCTTTTTTCACATTAAATCGTTGTAGATCGTTTTTAATTGATTAAAATATTGAAACAAGCAAAATTTCACTTTTGTTTATTCCATATTACAAGGACTCCGGGATAAACCGCCAATTTGCTCGATTAAGCAAATTAACACGCCGTATAGGCGCTTTTCCCCACCCACAAAAACTACATGAACTTTGATCAGCCTGGTCCGACTCAGTAGATTTGCATTACGCGCTTCACCTATAACGCGCATGCGACTTGTGGACCCCGACCAGCGCCTTATAACGGGTCTGAAGTGTACACTAGTAGGGTGGGATGCGTGTACCCTGAGAGGGTAGGGTATGGAGGAACCCTAGTAGGGCATGATGGTTCACTAGTAGTAGGAGTACCCTAGGAGATAACGATAGGGGAAACCCTAGTAGGGTATGGTGGTACACTAGTAGAGTGGGTGGCCATCGCTGAAAGGTGAATTGAGGATCTGTCATCAGGACAACAATTCTGTAATACTCCATTGTTGGTGGTGTTCTCATGGACTTGAATTGTTATTAGCTGTAAAAGTCATGGAATAAATGATATAAGGTCGAAACCGCCTGAAAGATGTATCCAGCAAAGTTCGAAACGTCTACGAAACAATTTCGTTTCGCTCAAAAAACAAAAACAAGTTTTGATAAGTTTAACCTCGTTTTCGGACTTACTTTCACTTTCCACCTACGTGAATGGAGAGCTCACGAAACTCATAATTTTTACTTGTTTAATGGAATTGTCAGTCAAAAGTAAGTAAATTATGATGTTTAGTATGTTGTATTCAAATTAGCAATAGCAATATTTCTGGCTTATTCTGCGTAGAAGTTGAGATTGATTTGAAATTGAGCGTTCGCCCGATCGCAAATTAGTATTGTCTTGCCTTGTATCGTAATGTTCCCCCGTCGATTTATCGATGCACCTCGTTTTAACCCCGAGAAAGGGTATTACCACCACCAAAGTGACCAGACCCCAATGATAGAACTACAGTGTCTGCCACCAACCATCACCTTGACATATTTACTGTATTCCTATCACTGAGGTTGTTGTTTTTGGAGAAGAGAAGCCAGTCAAATGCTGAGCAGCAAGTAAGGTAGCCACTGATACCATTTTTAAAGTCTTTGGTATGACCCAGCTGGTATTGAACGCACAAACTCCCACTCCCAAAGCCAACGCTGTAACCATTATGCCAGATGAGAGTGAGTCTGGTATTTCGACAGGAACATCATAATAGAAAATACAACCCACACGTAAAGCTATGTTGTACAGTGGTATACATATATTTTTGTATTTTTGCTTTAAGACAGATTATGGGTGATGCAGCTCTAGTGCATACCCACAATCTATTTTTTTAGCAAAATTAGAAAAATATCAATTGTTTTCACGCATGTTTTCCCGGTTGCCAAAAAAAAAAAGTGGCCTCATCTGTTTTTTGGTGAAAAAAAAAAAAAAAAAAAAAAAAAAAAAAGAAAAAAAAAACCTGCCTGCCTCATCTGTTTTTTCCAAAAAGTGCCTGAGAAACAATTGTATTTTTTTGGCCTTACAGCTGAAAATAATTTTCAACAGTTCCATACATTGTGAAATTCAAACTTTGCTGTTAGAAATGTTATTTAACTTTTGACACTTTTGATTATGAATTATTATATAATTATTCTAAATGAAATCCCTTATTAAGCTATGCCACTTTGGAAAATATCAATTTTGAATGTCTAGAACTTGAAATTTCCCAATTCCGAATTTACTTCGCTAATTGTCCCAATCAGAAAGGCCCTAGGGCCCCTTCCCAAAATTGTCAAAAAAAATCCCTGGAGGTAAGGTTTTTAACCTCGTTGAGGTTTGAAAATGTATGTGAAATTACTAGATCTATATTGAGAAAAAACAAATACATGTAGCTATGCAAAAATTGCAACATCATTCCGGGCCGGGCCAATGTTGCTTGCAAAATGTGCAGCTTTCAAATGAAACATTTTTCAGCAAAATCTGTTTGAGAATTCTTTGCAAATTCCTCCAATTTCATAAGTGGAAGGGGTAATTTTTGAATTTTGAGATTTAAAATAATAGTCTTCAATGTATGGCATGTATTTGAAAAGTATTTCTGCTGCTTTCTGTATATTTTATACTTTTTTCTAAGAATATCATCATTTTGATGTTTAACATTGCTGAAATACTATTAAACAAAAAATGATAACAAGTATAAACTTAAAAAAAAGATTACCACTTACACCTGATGTCAGTGGCAGAAACCAGGTTTGTGTCAATCAGAAAGACATCAATGCCGGACAGTAGAAGAAAGCAGAAAACAATGGTAACATTAGGTAAAAACATGTTTTGTAAAAAAATATTCTCAGATTAATTTTCAAAACAGTTGTATCAAAAATAAGTAAACGACCAAGGTTAACAGATTTATCCAAGCAGAATTTTGCATTTTTCAACGTAAGGCGTAAAATAAAAATAGCCTTGTTTCCGCTAACATGCCGAAAACGGGGTAGAGTCGGTAGGTGGGAAAATCTTTTTATTTTTTTGTGTATTTTTGATCTTACTTGAAAATGGGTAAAGAGGTAGAAACATGTTAAAATTAATCATACATGTAAGTACTCGAAACAAACATGCGATGAAGTTTAAAACCAGTAGGAAGCTGAATGCGAGTTGACCTAGTATTGTTGAAATTATAGCAGTTTTTAAATCATTGTCTGTTTTCCACTTCAAATGTTGAGGGTCGGTCTGCATGAAAATATTTCTATTTTATTTTTAATGGCAATAAAAACTGCAGGGTCAGCGCAAAAACTCAGAGTCGGACTGGTTAGCGGAAACACAGCTTTTTTTTTGTTTACGCCTAATGCTTCATTTTTCGAAATTTTGCACATGTCTATGCATATTTCAAAACTCAATGGAGGTTACAAACCTCAATCCTGACTTGCATCAGACCTGATAGTGATGTCCTGAAAAATTCATTTTTCCCCAGAACTATTCAGGTTTGGAAAAGTATCCCTTCTTGAGTGGTCTCATCCAAGACCATTTCAGGAATTTAAGGTTTCTATTTAAAAATAGGCCCATATCGAGGCAGTTATTTTAGTGTAAATAGTTTTAATGGTGGACCCCAAAACTATTTTCCCCTTGACTAAATTCTAAATTTAGCCAACCACCCCACACCTGAGGTGATGACTGATGATCAGAAATTTTTTTTTTTTTTTTTTTTGTATTGAGGCTTAACGTCCCAGTCATCAATTTTTCAGTCAAGTCGGGACGGAGCCAACTCTTCCTGGGTTTAACCAGTACTGTAGGGAGTTAATGTGTCTTGCTCAAGGACACAACACGGTGACGCCTGTGGGGATCGAACTCAGGACCTCTCGATTCTGAGTCCGACACTCTACCACTACGCCACCGCACTCCCTAAAGATCAGAAATTGATCGACTCAGAAGATAGGTAGCTTCTTCAACTGCACCCACAGGGGCGGATCCAGGATTTCTGAAGAGGGGGTTCAAATGCAGAAATGGGTGGTACGTTTGCCCAATTTCAGACAAATGTTTTTAAATTCCCTATGAAAATGAAATAATTTTGGTCCTGAGGGGAGTTCGAGCGAACCCCTTGAACCCCCTCTAAATTCACCACTGACCCACCTTCTCTGGAAGTCACCAAGCCTAGTGCCACCAACAGAACAGTGCCCAAGAGTGTGAAAGATGAAAAACAGATTTTTTTTTTATAAAACAAATGGTTATGTAATACACAGTATGCATGTCGATTATTTCCAATGGGGTCCTGTTGGTTAGAATCTCCAACACTACCAGACAGCAAGCGTCCAGACCCAGATGGCTAGATTCCTGGTCTGAAGAGGCTAGACACTGCCTTTTTGAAAAGCTTATACTTGTATAACTGCATTCCAAAAGCATTACAGTAACATTTGGTAAATACTACCTACTGTAGTGACCAAAAAATTCATGAAATACCCCGCAATTCTATTTCCAAGTATTCAACAGTCTCTAGATTGACAATCAAATAAAAAGAGTGATACAAACCTTGAGTCATTTCTTTCTTCGTAAACATTGGTCTCCATCACAGTGGATTTTGATACTCTACGGTACCAACTTCGAATACCGGTAGGTTTAACAAAGAAAAACTAAATATTAAATATATAGCAAGATATTCAACATCTGGCAAACGTTCAAAACTGGACTTTACCAGTGGAATTTCCTTGGTCAAGTTATTCAACTGAAAGTAGGTCAGCTTGTACAGTCACAGTCAATATATAGACACCTGTTGCAAAATAAAAATCATTAATAACAACTATTGTTAGAAAAATTAAGCAAATAAATCCTTCTCTCCAACCTCTGATATGACAAAACTGATATCCACTAACTAATAAAACAAAAACAAAATATTTCCAATTGATTCAAGTAAGTAAAATTAATGGTGGACAGGTCCTGTAGCTGTGGAGGCAAATAGAGGCCCCATATAGGGAAAACAAATTGAATATGAAAACAGACAGAACAATGCAAAGCTAATAAAATCCAAATAATTAATCAAAACACCGATAAACATAACATCAACGAGAAGAAGAACAATTCTCAAACACATACATGGAACCATCTGGCAAAACAACATACTAATAAAGCAAATTCCAAACAATTTCCAGAGGAGCTAAATTTAGGCAATTTCATGAACCCCCTATTGAGCCTTTTTTCCTGAAACCAAATGGACTATTTATTAATATTTTCCTAAACATTGCTTATCAATTCACTGATATGACAATTTCTTATCAACTAATTAATATTTTATGAATTATTCCGCCCAGAAAACATACATAAGGCGCCAACAGCACACAAAAAATAAACACCAAGACATAAAACAAAAAGAACCACCACAGAAGTATCGCCTTGGAACGATCAGTAACACAAAGTTACTGGCGGGCTTAAACCGGTTTTACAGGATCCTAACCTCACCCTCAGCTTCTGCAGTGGTTCATAACATTTAGTAAGTTCTTCGGTCCTCGTGGTGAATCTCTAACTAGTCAATGAATCATCAAGAACAAACAAATAAATCATGATAAACATCCTGATGAATCAAAAACAAGGACTCACAGATTGAGTAAGCTGCCCGACGATGGAGATGAAGTTCGGATCCAAATTTTAGCATCCGGACGTTCGCTAAAAAATCAATATGTCCAATATTTAGGTAAATTTCCATTAATATATAACAAAAACACACAATATCATATCAAAATAGGAAACAAGGTATTTAATACGAATTTCTAATCATGAAGTGTCAAAGGTCACTAAGGTGTAACAGGTTTACGGGACAATGCAGGTCACGGGGAAGTAGGCGAGACGCTAGATTCTGTATCTACCGTATTTAACGAAATCGCACAACACCCTCCACATACTTTGTTTGCAATATGCAATTGGTCCATTGGTCATCCTAGATGAGTTCTAGGCACGTTGTCGCCCCGGCAAGTGGTGCACAATATTTCTGTAGCTCGTTACATAAGTTACATGTTCAAAATATATTTGTACCAACAAAATAGCGAAACCTACTATGCTCCACCCACTTTAATCACGCAACAACACTAATTATATCACGTACTAGAACAATTTAACGGACATGCTTTATGATATTTAAAAGTTGAAATTAGACATTATACGCTGTTACAAACTTTACTTCTACATCTATGGCGTGAAAATAGCAGTTTGGGTTCAAAAACGTTTTTGTTTTTGGCATTTTTTTCTTCATATTCCAAAAAACGATAGGTCCTTTTTACTGACCAATAGTTCAACTTGGCTATTACACAAAATCATATATTTGTATTAAATATTTAATTTATTTTATTCAAATAATTTAACATTTCCTAAGGGTACCGCCGTATGCTGTAACATTTGAAAAGTAGGCGTTTCAACAAAAATATCAAAATGAATAACTGTTATATGTTTTTGTAAATTATTTAGTTCTATTTTACACACCCTATGATAAATGCATGTTTAGTGTGCTAAAATACACAGCCTGTGACTTGCAAGTATGCTCATGGTGACGTATGTAACACCTTAATGTTCAAACATGGGTAGATTTCATTTTGGTGATAATAAATGTATATATAGTGAGCCGCTTCATGCGAAAACCGGATTCTTCCTATATGAAAACAAAGATGCAGTAACTGCACAGCTGATCAGCACACCTGTTTACTATACACAGATAATTCAAACTTCTTCTTAAATCCGAAATTTCAAGCGTCTAAATTCTGTGAGTGTAGAAAGAATATTGTCGGAAGAGGGGTTTTCGCGCGGTGCGGCTCACGTGAAAGTGGTCTCGCATAATTATCTGCAACGGTTTTCGCATAGAACACATTAAGGTGTTTGGAATATGTTGACCCACTGGTGACTTGTCAGTATGCTCATGGTAACGTATGTAACACCTTTTTCATATAGGGCACTGTAAGGTATATATTGTCGTTAAAGCGTCCGCTCCTGATTGCGAGTTTGTGTTCTTAGACCTCTTCGGTGCCATGTTGTGTCCTTGAAAAAGATCCACGATCCACGATGAATCTTTCACATGTGCGAACTTAATGACTGAGGAAGACAAAGACTTCGCAAATATCACACTGACAGTCGCATCCAACTAGATGCGGATATTATCCTCAAACTCCTGAACCCATTTATTTCATACTATATGTGGTATTCCTTACAGCTTGTGTGCGCCTTTCGAAACTATTGATTTGACGTAGTGTTTGATATATACTTGTAGAGTAAATCCATCAGATCGGATAAACGAGATAGAAGGACATTATCTAGCTCTGCGACACCAGTTACCCGGGAGCGACAAAATCCAATGTACAGCAGTAATAACACAAAATGTGAATTTCTTGAGGGCCCTCGGTGTGAAATCCGAACATACACAAACAACGTGTATGTTTTTTTTACAGATAACGAAAATGCTTTCTTGCCAGGGATGACGCAACTGCACTTTAGACAATGAAGACACAGATACGCGAATTTTCATAACAACCACGATGCTTCTGAATCATCTGAATCAGGTGTCTTGGTTTTATGGTGCTGTCTGTTCTAGCCAAATGATTGCAATACATTATGGTTCCACGCTGGAAATCCTGAAAAACATGATACTAGCAGTCTGTCGTTTTGAGCAAGCCTTGATGTCCTGGTGAGACTCTCGACCATTCCATATCTTCAAGAAAATAGAAGTTATGACTACACAATAAGACAGTTTAGATTAGACTCCACACAATGTCATTGGTAAAACGAAAGCTTGGAATGTTGCTGAGAAAAGCGATCAATCACAAACTACCTTGTGCAAACAGACGAAAACACTCCCAACAGCACATAAGAAGGTGTACGAAAAACCATTTGCCGATTCTGTTCATCTGCTGGGTGTAAATAGTGTCCGTCACTTGTTCTGTTGCCATTAGCGCTACACAAATGAAAATGTACCACCAAAGCATGATCGTTTGATGACACAATTATAACGTGAAAACTTTAAAAACATGTTTTCAGCCTTAGCAGAAACGCTCAACCGTATCAGCCTAAACAGAATCCCTCAGAAGGTTGGTCGGGTGGGAATATGGGGCCCGCTCATCGGGTCCTTAAGAAATAGATGGGCTTCTTTTGCATCCAGGCATAGCTTATACGCTACTTACTGACCATCTTATTACTGGTTAACCGCTCAGGTCTGAGCCTGACCAGGAAAAGTGTTTTAAAATCAAACCATCCATACGTATAAGCCGTAGTGGCTTACTTGGGTGGTTATGTTTAAAGCATTGTTTGGATGTCATGGCATCCGATTTTCGGGCAAAAGTCCCATAAAATGGAGTCAACGTCTCAATATGACAATAGCTGTTGACTACACTGTTAAGCATCAACTCAAAATCAAACAAAACAACTGCATCAGGCAATGTCTGGAACATCAATGATACTTATATAGAAGCAGTGCTCATGGCCAAGGACTAAACAATTTTTGTTCCGTTTCAATATACGAGACGGGCCAACCGGTAGGTGGGGCGAAAACGGGAGAACCCCGAGAAAAAAAAAAAACACCTGGCACACGCGCAAGCAGAACTTGGCTTGTCTCACATGTGCCCCGAACCCAGACAAAATGAACTAGCATGCGCAGAGTTGTGCTTTTGTATGGCCGGCGAGTCATTTCATAATCCGGAAATCGGAAAACAATCTTAAGGTGACGATTATTATATCTTATTACTATTTGTTTTCCTAAGGGGTTAACTCCTAAATTTTTAAGTGAAAAATGTGTTACATACGTTACCATTAAATCGCCAGTCACCCGCATTGATATTTACTGGCAAGCTTTTTGAAAGGTAACTTAAGAAATAGTGACCGACGGTGTTGTCGGTGGAAAAGCATGCTCATCCACCAAGGGTGGTTTACTGCGCTATATACCCAACACTTACTCGATTCACAAAGTCTCGAGTTTGAAATTTGCATATTTCGAAGGGAGGCTATCCCGTCACAGTCCTGGTAAAAGCATTTCCGTAGCTGGCTCCGAATCCCATAAAAGAAAACGTAGCTGTGGTGAACTGCGGTCCTAATCACAGAGGCTTGTATTTGTGATTTTTGAGTGATGTTAGCCCTGAGGTAGCGTAATCCATAGCCGTTCCATAATAGAAGAATATGAAAATATGTTACTATATTTATGAAAAAATATGTTACTATATTTGATAAAATACTAAATGACAGATTATAACATGTTTTTCATATTTTACGATCATCGAACTTAAGAGGTTTCAATTCCAATTTTACAATAACCTCGGGTGAAAATCACTCTAAAATTCCAAGCCCCCGTGTGGTTCTAATCTCAGATCAACGTACATGTAATTAATTACTTCGTCGATCACCTACAAGCGCACGTGGGTAAGAGGCGAATCCAAATGAATGGTTAATCCGAAACAGATCTACTGATGTTGAGATGACCGTTGACTAAATAATTATTACAGAGACTGGTGGGACTGATGATATGCTTTTTATACTCTAACTGACTGGCTTTATTGGTCGTCTATAAAATATTTCCGTGTTGCTGACAACCTCTGACTAGATATTTGATGTCAGCTCCGTTCTGACTGCGCCATCTTTGGAGGATTTGTCCTGAATACAGGTCTACACGAGCGACGGTATGGGTTTACTGCGTCTCCCAACAAACCAATTACCTGTTTACTGTGGTAAACGATTTACTCATTTATTTTGTACCAACTACAATGTTTACCTTGAGTTGCCTATGCTTAATTTACGGTGGCTGGCAAAACTCAATTGATTTATTTTTCATATTTTGTTGGTCTTTAAGCGCACATTATCAAAATTTAAGACTTTTGTACTGAGCATTAATTTAACAATATATTATTTAGCAAATCGTAAAATATTCTATCATATTTTTCTTATATTGATGGAAAATTCTAGTGATTTTTAATAATATGAAAAACACAGGTATAATGATACCAAAGGGAGGCGAATTTAAACGAGCAGTGAAAATATGCAGAGTGCAAACATTGTGATATATGTTTCATTGGTGAGTCAAATTTATATATTCGTTTAAATATATTTATTTATTATTTGAAAATAAGACAATGCAACTTTGCAGCGACTTAAAGTTAATATATTTCTTTTGAGATAGACAGTAAAGATGAGCTGTACAACATCCAATCTGCGCGGACACTAGTCTGCATAACCTTTTACCGTCCTACATGTCTGGTAGTTTCTCTCTTCAAATACCGAGATGCGTGTGTTATGTACGATCACTGATTTACGTACTATTTATTTATTTATTTATTTATTTATTTATTAGGTTAATATATATAGCATGAATGGCAAACGGCTCTTCTGGTGAATACAATCACTAATTATTATCGGATGATATTTTCCAATTATTTTTCTGTTAAGCGTCATAGACAAGTACTTATTTTTCAGGAGACCGCTAGAAATCATTTTAGGGAGACCGGAATAGTAATGCAAAGTTATATGGTGGAAACTGTTTTTCAACCTTTACTGAACAATACCTGCCTTGTCTGCAGTCGAGAAAATGACTTTTATGCAAATTAGAAAGGTCAAAGTTCATGCAAGGTTAGACCAGTGATGCTAGGGCTTATATGTTATGGGGAAAGCGGCTGCCTATATGTTATGGGGAAAGCGGCTGCCTATATGTTATGGGGAAAGCGAAGCCAGTATTGCTTGACTTATAGTCCTGAGTGCCAAATAAATTAGCAATCGATTCCATTTGTAACGCATTGGATGTATGTGCATGCAACACTGGGCATCAATATACAAGATTTAGATACACGTAAAGTGTTTGAATTACACTATATGGTTGGTGCTCATGGGTTTGCTCCATTGTCCTTTGCATTCGTCCGTAAAAAGTTATTTTAATTATTTCCCATAGAAAAAAAATAGTCGTGTCATGGCGAAATAAAGAAAAAACGCACATACCTGTTCATTTTTATTGAATTCTGATAAAACCTATCTATAATATCTATGAAGGTTACTATCTACCTGACTGATAAGTGTGATCGACTGGTAGATCAAAGTTTCTTTATCTTGCTGGGGTTAGTTACCTGCTAAGAATATGTCAGGTTAAGGGTTATCAGATTTATTTGAATGCTATAAATCACACAGACGAGCAACTTGTTTGTTTTATTCCAATATGTACGGAATAACAGTCTACGTCATGCGGCATGAGAGACGATCATTAGGAAAGACAATGGCGATGCTCGAGCTATAGTAGTACTTGTTTTGTGTATATCATAAAGTAGATGTGCACTGTTGAATGGTAGATTCCAAATCCTCTGTGGCAGCTAAGAAAGACTTAAGATTGTTTTCATGGACTCCGAGTTTATCCTGCATGTTCCATTTAAAAAAACGTTTGTGACACATTTTGTGGTGTTTGACCAAAATCACCACCCCCCCCCCATCTCACCCTCAGTTGTCATCACGCGCGTGCAACATATTATTAAATACAGCGGTCACTTAAGAGTGGCACTAGAGAATGGTAATAAGGTCATTGAAATTCTCTAGTTTAACGTCACTTTCAGTTTAGGCTGGGACCTACAGTGTTTTAAATTCTGCTCATGAACACTGTCAGAATAGGCATTTGACCGAGCTGTAAAAGACAAAACAATTGTGTTCAGTTTCGACAAACAAACACTATCACACATGTATAAAAGACATAATTGGATAGATCTACTCAAAGGTACAAGTAGGCAAAGATCAGGAAAAGGCGCAATCAGAAAAAGATTCCCACTCCAAAAACCGAGGTGCGAAAAAACCAAACTAACAATCAGGTACTTATACCATGAAACATCGTAAGCCGAATGAGCAGCTATTTTCCCAATAGGTGGTCACTCAGTTACCTTAACTTAACTAAAAATATGAAAACATACATAAGGCGCCAACAGCACAAAAATTTTAAACACCAAGACATAAAACAAAAAGAACCACCACAGAAGTATCGACTTGGAACGATCAGTAACACAAAGTAACTGGCGGGCTTAAACCGGTTTCAACTTTCTAATATCTAAAAGGGTTCTGTTTCGTATGATAAGGGCGATGATTTTCATTTTACAGCTGACATTACGTGATAATTTTTCAGTTTTTGGATGGTGACTTTCTTCCTCGTGCTTCTTATGGTGCATTCCTTTCGCAGCTTATTAGGTTTGCAGTCGCGTCACAGACTTCATAATTTAACGGTCAAACTTTCCCAAAAGGGCTATCGATATCTTAAAATTCGAAAAACAATTTCTAAATCGACACTACGAATTGATTACCAAATGTAATGAGCATTGCGCCAGGGCCTTTCGGAACCAGAATTTTATGGTGACTTGTTTTACAAATTTAAGTAACGTATCAGTAGGTAGGAATGATTTGTAATCTACCCGATTGCGGTTGATAACTGTGCTCCGATTCCTTCTATACTGAATTTCACGCCGCGGGGTCGGGCGTCAGGCTATATACGATGGTCCCGACTTAAAGCTATTCATTTTACTTTGTTTGGAACTTTCTTTTATGTTCCTTGCTTCGCTAGGTTTTATTTGTGACAATCTTCTGGGCCCGGGTTTTCCAGAAGTGTTACATATAAAGAATATTTCTCTCATCTGACATACATGTGCACTTTTCTTCCTCACTCTTTGTATATTGTAAAGTTTTTAAATACAAATATATATATATATATATATATATTTTTTTTTTCAATATTTTTTTTTCTTTATATGTATTTTTTTAAGTCAATCAAATGCATGTATTAATCAAACAAATATAAAAGTACAATATTTTCTTGTGTGCTGCAGGTTTCCATGAGTTCCCAAGAACTTAGAAAAGCAGAAAACACCTCAAACATCGATTGTCCAAAGTCTCCGGAACGTCTCAGTAATCTGTCCCACACAATATTACAAAGTTTATTCAACAGATGCTTTTAGAAAGGTACAAGTAGGTAATGATCAGGAAATGGCGCAACCAAAAAGAAATTCCTACTCCATAAACCAAGGGGTGGGAAAAAACTAAAGTGACACTTAGGTACTTATACCAAGAAAACATTTTGTAAGCCGAGTGAGCAGCTATTCCCTAATAGGCGGCCTCTCAGTTACCCGAACTGAACTAAAAATATGAAAATGTACATAAGGCTCAAACAGCACAAAAATTCGACTCCAAAACACAAAACAATTAGAACCACAACAGAAGAATCCCCTTGGAACAACGATTAGTAATACAAAAATTACTAGGGGGCTTAAACCAGTTTTACAGGCGCCGAACCTCACCCTCATCTTCTGCAGTGGTCCAAACATTTAGTTGGTTGTTCGGTCCTTGTGGTAAATCTCTAACTAGTCAATGAATCATCAAGGACGAACGAATAAGTCATGATAATCACCCCGATGAATCAAAAACGAGGACTCAACAGATTCAGTAAGCTGCCCGACGATGGAGATCCCTGGGCGCCGAATAACTTACTGAAACCCGGAGCAAAAGAAAAACACCAATTGAACTACGGTGGGCCAAGCAACAGACAAGAGGCTCCGGCCCCAACCAACTAAAATGAAAAGCTTTATGTCGGGACCATCATAGAGTCTGTCTGTCGCCCGACCCACCGGCGTGCAATTAAAGAATGCAGCATAGTTATCAACCATGATTGGGTTAAAAACTAAGCATGCAGACTGTCGCATAACATTCAAGTAATAACCTATACGTCTGTAACGTGTTATGATTTTTCTGAACTGAAAAGAAAAATCATTCCTTTCTATAAGTTTCTTAAATTTGTAAACCAAGTTACCATAAAATTCTGGTTCCGAAAGGCCCTCACGTAAAAGCGTCTTTAGCCCAACATTAAATTTGGAAATCAACTCATAGCGTCTGCAATAAAATTTAGAAAATGTTTTTCGAAGTTTATGATACCGATAGCCCTGCTGGAGAAGTTTGGCTGTTAAACATTTATCTCGCGCGTTGAAGTCCGCTACATGATTGCAGACTCTAGCAAACCTAATAAGTTGCGAAATGTATACACCATACGAAGCACGGTGAGGAACGTCACCATCCAAAAACGGAAAATTTACTATATCAAAATCAAATTCATTGCGTTTATCATTAATCTTAGGAGAAACAAGTCCATTTGCAATAGAACAATGTAAATCCAAAAAGGGGGCTTCGGTATCAGGTGGATAAATTGCATAATGGCTTCAAAATAAAGATTGTCAATGTTCAAAAGGTTATCGAGGTACCTAGAAGTCGAATTAAAGGCCTCGATAACATCAGCTTGATTGTCATGGTTAAGAGAATCCATGGAATCTCTTTCGTAGCAGTATAAAATAAATCAGCTATGAGAGGGGCGCAATTTGTACCCATCGGATTTCCAACAATTTGTCTGGTTCCGAATCTATTAATATAAATATTGTCAGGCATCGCATACATTCTGACAAAGTGTATATCGACTTTGGTCAGAGGAAGTGAAAAAAAGTTTTTCTGTCATTACAGGCCAAATAAAGTTAACCATAGTTTTTAATGCTCATTTGAAGGTCCACTCTATCAAATCGAGAAGTTTTTTCTTTAATCAGATTATGTGGCAATGTGGTATACAGAGTAGAAAATCGTATGTGGACAAGCTCGTCGCACGGAACCCTCTACACTTCAGTTTATTGAGCACCTCGCCAGAATGTTTTATTGACCAAAACCAGTTTTTATTTGAAGTTTCATACACCGTCTCACAGTATCTTATTACATGAGATTTGATTGCAGTAAGACAGGCAGTTCATAATTTAGAAAGTTCAGCGGTAGAACAAGAACTAAAATTTGCAATTAATCTAGCCTTATTAGTCAGTGAGCTAGGTCCTGATTTTTTGTCATTTGTTACCAGTTGAGGGGACTAAATCTCTCTGCACTTTTTAATAAGTTCAATGTCTATAGATAATATTTCAGCATGATAGCAATTTCGGATCGGTAGCTTAAGACCTGAAAAAGATCAGTTTTATCGGTACCTCGCAAACAAGAAATATTTGAGCTAGTCACCGTAAACACGCCCTAAGTAAAGAAATTTTTGTATTTTAAGCAGCATAAAACATCACTTGCATTTAGCTGATATTTAAAAATGATTGGCATGCATTTAGAACATGATATTTCATGTAAAATTAGAAGGAAAGCATGCTGAAGGGTAGGAGTACCCCACCCACAAACTCATAATTATACCAACTTCATATTTGTGTAAAAATTTAAAGTTAAGACATTAAGACCAGAATTTCTCTCCAGTACCCTTGATGTTTGAATACCATTTAGCATTTCCAACCCTATTGTCAGACATTTAAGTATTTAATTAGATATGAATATTCATGAGTATTGAAAAACATAAAAAATTGAAAACATAAAAAAATGAAAACAACTCATGGATCATGGAATTATGATTCAGCCTTCCCAACACATTATTGAGATTATTACAAGTTAAATTGATTCCAGAAATGCCTAAAATGATTTACATACATCAGAATAAACATACTTTTATTATGTAGAATGTGTGGTTTCCATGGCAACCATTAATGCGCATAGGGTGTACAGGTCTACAAACAGATCGTACCGCTACTGATACTTGTCGTTGACCACCAAACTCACTTAAGAGATTTTTAAATGACAAGATATGCAAATAATCTAATTTGTATATTCAAATAATCTAATTTGCATATTCATGAATATTAAAACATAATAAAATACTGAGGTACAGCATCCAGCTTGTAATTCGAGTTATACAATTTGAATACTTAACAGAGCATAAACCTTAAATAACACAATCTCATTTTAGCACCTTCCATTGAGGCCCTGAGAAATAAAGGGGCCGCTTGTGCCTCCAGGTAAAGCGTATATACAACTGACTGACCATCGTGTTACTGGCTAACTGCTTAAAAGGGGTGAGCCTGCCCAGGGAAAGTGGTTCAAGTCAAACTTTCCATACATGTAAGCCTTGTTGGTCTACTTGGTCGGTTATAGCTATCTCTAGAGAGATACATGTAAACGTGATACAAAATGATTGCTTACTTAATGAACTAATGACACAATGGCTTGGATAATTATATATGACTTCAAACACCTAGTATATGAATAAAACCCTTACAAAATGGTTAAAATAATGAAATATACTAAGAGGTTTACTTATGAAATCTCCCGTAACTCATCTGCTGATGGTCATGGGAGCTAAGAATATTATCATAGTATTGCTAATATAGCGTACTAATGATGTATTGGTTGGTATAGACATATATGACTGCTGCTACCTAGCTTATGAATCTTAATCTTACAGACTGGAGAAAAATAGCAAACAAATTAAGGTGGTATACTACTTGTAACTCAACTTCAGGTGACCATAGAAAGCTGAGAATAGCGTCAAATATTTGCTTAGATAGTATACTACTGACAAATGGGCTAGTAAAAACTTTCCTGATGTCAACTACCTAGAACATTTACAAAAAAAAAACTTATTTTATTTGGAGAAAAACGCAAAAGACCTGAGGTATACTTACAAAATTGCGTATAACACAAATGCTAACGGTCCTAGTGGGCTTAGAAAAGTAGCAAATGATTGCTAATGTAATGTGCTAATGACGTGTTGGCTTGAATAAACATATAAACAAGTCTGACTTCTTATACCTAGTATAGGAATAAATACACTTATAAAATGGATAAAAATAACGAAAATAAATACGGGGTGTACTTAAAAATTCCCCATAACACAAGCGCTGATTGTCATAGAGAGCAACGAATAGCATCATATTATTGCTGATAAACTGTACTAATGACATATTGGTTGGCATAGACATATCTGACTTCTACTACCTAGCCTAATAATCGAAATCTTGCAGATTGGAGAAAACAGCAAACAAACTAAGGTGGTATACTTACGGAACTGCTTGTAATTCAACTTCTGATGACCATAAGAAGTTAAGAATTGCATTAAATATTTGCTAAGACAGTATACCATAATGAAATAGGCCAGTAAAAACTTTCCTGGCGTTTACTACATAGAACATTAAATGAAAACCTTATTAATTGGAGAAAAAACACGGAAAACCTGAGGAGGTTTACTTACAAAATTGCTTATAACTCAACTGCGAATGGTGATAGAGGACTAAGAAAAATTACAAAATGTTGCTAATGTAATGTTCTAATGATATATTGGCTTGGATAAGCATATCTGACTTCTAATACCCAAGAAATTAATAAAAATCCTTATAGAATGGATAACAATAACGAAAAAACTAAGGGGTGTACTTATAAAGATCTCCCGTAACTCGACTGCTGTTAGTCACAGAGAGCTGAGAATAGTATTTAATGATTTCTAATATACAGCACTACTGTTGAATATACCGTCTTTTGTGAAGCTTAGGTAACCAATACATCGTAGGAAGTTTGTCATGGCCTTCATTGACACAAACAGAAAACTTAACAGGTAATTCGTTTAAGTGAACATTAACTACAGATATTTCTTCACGATCTGTCTCCTTATAAGCCCTAGTACAATCAAGTTCCTGTTTTAAGGTGCTAATAACGTGAAGCCTACAAACAACAACTACTATACATTGTTTTCGGCCTTGGCTGCTGGAACTAAGACATACTTTCTATGAAATTCTTGGATACCCTGCTTCAAATGCCTAAAGGACGATTTGGGTTTAGAACCTGGCAACATGTGGGGATGGGGATGTTAGGGGGAGGGGCCTGCCCAGTATGTTATTAAGAATCTAAAGTTGCTGAATAGATCATTTATCCGTTGTCCTCTGTTTCTGATACATCAAGGCGTTTGTTGTGATTGAATTGTTTACCGTCATGGCTCATTGTTCGAGATTCACCATGAATTCACCAAAAGCGTTGCGGCTTGTGATGATATGATGAAAGGTCACTGAAAGTGTGGTATAAAACACTACACTTCATACAAAAATCAGTTGATTGTCTATAACATATTACAAGGGTATAAACCTAGAAGACGCACGTCTGCCTTTTCCCACAAATTTTTAAACATTTACCAACATTACCAACACACAATTGTTGATCTACGTCTCAAGTGTCCGGTGCAAATTTGGAAAACTGTTTGATTTTTTACAGGTCTATGCGAATTTACCCCGGTTTGTACAGCTAACGTCTAACAGCCATATACCACACTGTGAGTAGTTTTTTTTTTCTTTTTATTTCATATGAGGGTCTGGATGGGGGGTCCTGGTATTCACTAATCACTAAAAATTTAGCCATTTATTCACTGTCATTAAAATTTTGGCTTATTCATTAAAATTAGCTCGATTATTCATTAAAATATGATAATTACTAGTCACGCCTTCATCGCCCAGCTAATATCCATAAGCAAATAGGTGTTCCCCACCTTAGGCATTCCTTATCTCAAGCCACAAGGACTAGTTCTGTGATATTAAATTGTAGACTACTGAGTGCAGCCTTCATATTAACATATTGAGAGAAGCATATATACTCTGCTAGACCACAAAGCCTCAAACAGTATACCGATTTTTCTTTAGCAAATCCACCTTAAATACTGAATACGTCCTAATCTTTCTCTTCAATTATGAATACCAAAGGTTTTTTTTTAAGAAAAATTGTAACTTCAGGGGTAAAAGTTATAACAAAATGCTGTTGTTTTTATTTAGTAAACTATATAGTTAGCATAGGAGTACTATGTGATGTATGGATTTGAGTTGTGCCCGATAATACCATACATTTTATTAATGTCTTAAATACCGAGCGAGCGAAGCGAGCGAGGAAAAAAATATACACATGGAAATAAGTTAGGGAACACTTTTAGCTCTTGGAAAAAGATTGAAAAAAAAATAAATCTGTTTTTCTTTTTTTCTGGCGATACTAAACTATCATCACATGTATTTCATTCCTTGGCCTAGCTTCAGGCCAATTTATGGAAAGTCACAACATTTTGCCCGTGTGCTACGGAGGACACAATATACTAATATGAAAAACTACATTTTTACTGAATATGAGTTTGCCTTTTTGCTTCTGCACTCCGCAAAACTCAATTTTTAAATGCAAAACAGGAATAAAATGTTGAATCTGATCGTTCTCAATGAATAAACGACTTCGGACCTAAAAATTCATGTTTCATCTCTAAACCTACTAATCATAAAAAACACTGCAGTTTGCATTGATATGGAAAGCAAAATTCTTGGATTTTTAGCAAATAAAGCCGTAAACGAATAATTCTTCTATTGCGCTATGACAAGAATGTGCATATTTAGATTCCTGAAGGGTCATATCGAATATCTAGCTCAACGCTTACAACCTGCAAAATGTATGTAGCCAAAGAACAAAACGTGATGATGAAACCTACCCCCGGAAAAGTATGGATCTACCGCCGGCAGTCGGTCAGAAAATAAAGAATTTATGATCAATATTCCAAAACCAATGTCTCAGCTTGAGGCTTACGAAAAAGAATGACAATGGGATTGCACAGAATGAAGTTATCGCAGAGAATATCAGCGTGTTCCGTAAATCTAGCAAAAAATTCTGAATCAAAGATAGCTGCTGTCCGCCGCAGTTTATGTTCGATGCTTACCATTTTCACATAGAAACAATTTTCGCTACTACAGATTCTGTCAAGTTGTCAAAACATTCTTCATAATTCTTACAACGAAGGATATACGAAGTTGGTAGTCACATTATTACAGGCGTTATATCGTCTTATAAATTGCCAGATAGATTTGCATTAACGTTCTTAGTGCTGCCTTGTTTCTGATTGCAAAAGACACTATAATTATGTTCTATCATATAAAAAAGCAAGATGATGTTCATCTACAGAAAATATTATCATTATAGGATTGGAACATACATAATAAGAACAAAGTGGGCTAATAGAATAAAAAGAAAATACATATACATAAGCATACAAAACAGTGAAATAGTATCTGGCTCAGTAAACATCCGGAATGATTTAATTTATTTTTCTCTGCCTTAATGACACATTTGTTTTTCAATTGGTCCATGACATGCTTGGCTTCCAGACATATGTCTGTGTTTTCCAAACATTCAAGGATTTCTGAAATATGAATACAAGATTTGAACCGCTAAATCGGGTCTGGGGGCGTCCAGACGCCAGAAAAAAAAATGAAATTCTGGAATTTCAGGGAGGCCATCTAAGACAATTCCATAGCCAAATTTTAGCATATTCATTATTCTTTAAAATGGTATTATTCACTATTCAATATATTACTCTGCTATTCATTAAAAATTTACATTTATTCATTATTCTTTAGGACCTCATTATTCACTTATCATTAAATGTTTTGCTCTTTATTCACTCTCATTAAAAATTTTAGGCCATTATTCATTAATCATTATACCCCATCCAGACCCTCTCATATGCGTGCGTTTTTATAATATATATGTGCACGGTATGCATTAGTCTATAAACTGAAATGTGTTCTCACAGGATCCCTGGTTTTCATTATAACCAACAGTCCGATTCTTTCTTTCACTATTATAGGAATGGATTATTTTTGTTGGTTTTATGGATGTGTAAACTCAAGCGAAACGCTCACAAAAAAGAAAGCCCGACGGGCTTTATGAAAAAGTGTTTGTGATAGTGGAGATGGAAACGTCAGGATTTTGAGACAATCCTGCACTTCCGGATACAAGTATGAGACTTTCAGAATATGTTCTTTAAACATTTATAATAAATATTTTCTCGTTAGCCATCTCCAATTTTTCCATTTTCAAGGTGGCTAACGCAATTTTCAAGATGGCCGTCAAAATCATTAGATTTTACGATTAATTGACAAACTATACTACTTGAATTTATAAATGGGTGGATTTTATTGAACTACTGATAGACAATGCTTAAACCATTGCTCTGGGACTCATCTCCGGGTCCAACAATGCCACAAAACTGCTTTTGTGAAAATATGTTACCGTAAATTGCCATAATTTAAGCACCACTAAACAAGTACACATTCATATGACTCATTACCGGCCCCTGTGTAAAAAGACAAGATAAAAGATGATTTAAGCATTACAAATATTTATTATACACTCGACTGATCTTTAAAAGTTGAACAACTGATATATATTTTTTTTAATCATAGTAGTATAGGGGTATATTTAGCTACAGTCAACATGTACGGATGGTCAATATTGTTTTTCTTCTTTGTATTGAGTCAACTTTTTTTCAGTCATACCTATGATTCAGTTCTGTGGTGAGTTAATGTGTCTTGCTCAAGGACACAACACGACGCCCCCAGTGGTGACCAAACCCAGGACCTCTTGATGCAGAGTCCGGGGCTTTACCGCAAGGCTACCATACTCCCTAGATCATAATTGTAGGAAAACATAATATTTAACATGTATTTATGTAAATCACCTTTATTAAGCAGTCTATATTGTCTCCCAAATACTGACATGATAGTAATACCATTGAAGATTGGCAGAGGAATGTTTGCCCCTTAATAGGTAATCCTGAGTCGGCTGGACAACAGCGTAGAACAGTCACTTGTTAGCAGATAGCTGTACTTGGTGAGACTTAGTTTGTAGAGGTTATGGAAAAAGAGTTGGTGCCGGCTGCACCTTCTTCTAGTGTGGAGGCAAAAGTGAGAAGAGCCATAAAGAAGTTGGCTTTGCCATTGAAACAGAAATTGATAAAATATAAAAAAATGATCCTTTGGAAGCAGTAGAAACGATTAAAGGGAGGTAGTATGGGTCATATTACGCAGTGTTGGGTACTGAATCGTCATTACTGATCCTTTATAAGCCGGCGACGATAGCCAGAAAAATATTCTTCAAATTAAAAGCAAATACGCAAGGGAAATTTAAAGGAGTCTCAAGCAGATCAACAAACTCTCAGCTGGCAAAATTCCATGTTCAAATGCAAGTTCCGCCGCAGTCTGTGTGCTATCCATGACAGAGACTGAGAGGGCTGTTTCACCGTGGCTGTGTGGAGGAAGGAAGAATTCCCTCAAGACATCCATCTTAACAATGGAAATCCTGGAGCCTTTGACAGACAGGATTTATTCCGGAAAGTCAATGCTGATTCAGAGATGACTTGAAGACAATACTAGAAGCTGATTTTCATATAGCAAGACAACTTGATGAGAAATGTCAAGAACAGAAAGCAGACCTATATAAGGCGCTTGTCAACTTCACCAAAGATTTAAACAAAGTTGCGATAGACTTGTGAAGATATGGGCTGTCAAAATAATCATGGTGAATTGGTCATCGTGTTGGAATGATGGCATGCATGCACAGGACGATGGGGAGTTCTATTAATCTTGTGATATGACAAATGAGGCCAAATAGTGTTGCGTTGTGGCGGCAACACTGTTGTATATGATATCATTTGCAATGTTCATTGATGCCATTTAAGTCCGTGATACTCATTACTCATTTAAAAATCAGGTACCGTTTTGATGGAAAGTTATTCAATCAACGGAAGTTGAAAACTAAACTAAGGTGCACATAGATATGCTGGATGAGATACTCTATGCAGACGACATAGATAAGGTAAATGGCTAAGAATACCAGCTCATAGGCATAAATGCATGGTGCAACGGATCCACATGGACTATTCTGTGATAGCTTTGATCTTACAATCAACAAAGAAAACAAATGCTGTGCTCCAATCGGCACCCGGATAGCTGTACAATGATCTGCTAATAACTGTGAATGGACAAATACTGATTTATTTAATCAATTCATCTACCCGAGAAGCAGTTTCTCCAGAACAGTGCGCATTGATGACTAGAATAGCGAAACCCAGTGTGGTATTTGGAAGAATTTGTGCAAATGTAAAAGCGAAATGAAACAAAGATTGATACCAAGCTGAAAGTCTACATGGCTCAGTCAACTCTCCTATATGCATGGGTGGCATGGCTTTTATACCAACATCATTCAAAGAGATCACTATTTCTACTTAAGGTGCTTGAGAAAACTGTTAAAATCAAGTGTTAAAACAAGCTTACAGACACAGGGGTCTGAAGAAATCAAGGACGCAAAACATGCAAATGGTATTATAGTTGCATAGCTAAGATGCCCCAACTTTATATAGGAATGCCTGATGAGCAACATCTAAAGAAAGTTTTCTACAGAGACTTATAGGATGGAATGCTCACTCAATGTGAAAAGAGGAAATGCTACAAAGACACACGCTAAACCTCATTAAGAATTAAGGACACTGATAGAGTCTTGCGACCAGGCTGCATGAACCAATCAAACTGGTGCTACTCCTCCAACAGAACAGCAGCATGAAGAAAATAGAATCCGTGACGCTGGAAGCAGACAGATGAAATCCAGAATGATTGGAAACTTCCTAACAGACTTCCTTAACTTTCAAGGGAGTGGTTAGAGCTTAAATCGTCCTATTCATCTACTATCAAAAATGTACAACTAAAGATTAAAAATGTGCATAGAAATTTGCATATGATATATTACAGATGAAAAGTATTAGTAGTACATGCACTTGTTGTTGTTTCTGTTGTCGTCGTTGGTGTGAAGGAAAACTATTTGGAAGCATCTGTATCCAGCATAAGTTTATTGCAATCCTAAGTAGCACTTTTTTGGCTGTATATAGTTCATTTCATGTTAAAATATCATATATTATAGTAATATAATTAATATATAATAATAAGAAGAAGAAGAAGAAGAAGAAGAAGAAGAAGAAGAAGAAGAAGAAGTAAACGAAGAAGAAATATTGTATTATCAAAATGTTTGTGCAGAGCAAAGTGTATTTGCCTTATAAATTTCATATTTCCCACTAAAGGTTAGAAACTTCATGATTCTGCATAAAAGCCAATTCTAATCAGTTTCAAATTTTGCCCCTCAGCAACCCCATAATTCAATTAGACCTTATTTCCAGTACCCATTGAAACTGAAACTATGTTGTTCATGACTTGAGTAAAGGCAATAATAGCAATTAAATTTAGTTTTGTTTCACTTAAGTATAAGAAGAGTTTTTGTTGCAAAACAGCTATTTCAACAAAATTTCCGTACTTTTCCCCATTGTGGGCCCCTTCTTAAATCCCACAAAGGCAATATTGACTCATTTATATATTTATTTATTTAAAACTAATCCAGAAATGTCATTTTCAGCATTATTAAGTTTTTTAGCTCACCTGAGCCGAAGGCTCACAGGGGAGCTTATAGTATACCCATGCTCCGGCGTCCGTCGTCGTCCGTCGTCGTCCGTCGTCCGTCGTCCGTCGTTCACAATTTCAAAGATCTTCTCCTCTGAAACCACTTGGCCAATCAAAGCCAAACTTCGTGTGGAGCATCCTTAGGAAGGGGGAACGAAAGTTTGTATAAATGGTCCAGGTCACATGACCAAGATGGCCGCCATGGCTATAAATAGCCAAAACCTTTAAAAATCTTCTTCTCCAGAACCAGAAGGCCTATGATTTTGAAACTTGGCATGAAGCATCAGGCAATGAAGCTCTACAAAGTTTGTATAAATCATGACCATGCAATGACCTTGACCTTTTTTACGGCAAGGTCAACGTAGGCCGCCCATGCATTTGAATGGGAAAAAATTGGAAAATGTCATTTAATGGCAAAAACTTGCTAGGAATAAGCAAATGGACAGAATATTCATGTTTATGAAAATATTTTGGGCCTAGAGGGTTGTCTGCCCTTGTTCCGGGGCTATATACATGTGTATGACCATAATATTCAAACATCTTCTTCTCTGAAATCGCTTGGCCAATCAAAGCCAAACTTTATGTGGAGCATTCTGAGGAAGAGTGAATGAAAGTTTTTATAAATGGTCAAGGTCATTTGACCAAGATGGCCGCCATGGCTATAAATAGCAAAAACCTTTAAAAATCTTCTTCTCCAAAACCAGAAGGCCTATGATTTTGATACTTGGCATGAAGCATCAGGCAATGAAGCTTTACAAAGTTTGTATAAATCATGACCTTGGGATGACCTTGACCTTTTTTACAGCAAGGTCAACTTAGGCCGCCAATGCATTTGAATGGAAAAAACAGGAAAATGTCATTTAATGGCAAAAAACTTGCTAGGAATGAGCAAATGGACAAAATATTCATGTTTATGAAAATATTTTGGGCCCAGAGGGTTGTCTGCCCCTGTCCCGGGGCTATATACTTGTGTATTACCATGATATTCAAACATCTTCTTCTCTGAAACCGCTTGGCCAATCAAAGCCAAACTTTATGTGGAGCATTCTGAGGAAGAGTGAATGAAAGTTTGTATATATGGTCAAGGTCACATGACTAAGATGGCCGCCATGGCTATAAATAGCAAAAATCTTTAAAAATCTTCTTCTCCAGAACCAGAAGGCCTATGATTTTGAAACTTGGCATGAAGCATCAGGCAATGAAGCTCTACAAAGTTTGTATAAATCATGACCTTGGGATGACCTTGATCTTTTTACGGCATGGTCAACTAAGGTTGTTCACGCATTTGAATGGGGAAAATTGTTACAATGTCATTTGAAGGGCAAAACTTGCAGTAAATTGGCAAATGGACTAAATCTTTATGATTTAAAAAAGAAATTGACTCCAGAGGCTGCTCTGACTCTGCCCTGGGGATATATACATAATACCATTCTAGTCAAACAAGTTTATTGGTATATATCTCAGGTCTCAGGTGAGCGTTTACAGGACCACTGGTCCTCTGGTTTTTCTCACTGACTAGAACAACTTTTTCTAATTCTATATTTATTTTGGCAGCCATCTTGGATTTCGAGCCGCCATCTTGAAAATTGGATTAATTTTGATTGGCTAACGAGAAAATTTCAAATAGTTCATGCTTATGAACATATCTGCCGAGTTTCATGCTTGTATCCGGAAGTGCAGGATTCATGTCATTTCAATCTCCACTATGAGTGATTCGCCTGAGTTTACACATCGATACAATCAACAAAAATAATAATTCATTCCTTATACATGTAATTCCAACCTTATTTCATTGCACTGCATTTGTCGACATTGATTTAAATTTTTATAGCCAGTGGAAGGAAAATAGAGCAAAACGGATCTTCAAGAGGCGGCCATCTTGAAAAGTTCCAAAGCATAGACATCACTTCTCGCAATGAATAGAAGCTATAACTGGTTTGCTATAGGCAGACTGTAAAAGCGGGAGCTTTAGCCAAGCAAATGCATGCGCGTACAAATAGAAAAACGTTTATAATTAGTCACGCAAGGGAAACATACAAATTTACTTTACAAGAAATAATTTGTACAAAAATTCAGACCTTACATCGCATGCATTGCGCGTTTGAAGCAATGAGTTATGTCAAATAAGTTTGATTGAAATTTAGGGTCAAAGATTTTGAGCAGTAGGGCACAAATTTTGTGTATAAATCGACATTTGTAAGACTGAACCAGCTTGGGATTTTTGCCAGACATTTTTTCGCAACATTTTAATGGAGTTACAGCCCTTTAAACATGAAATAATAATTAGTTCCGCTCAATATCTTGAGAACAAATTGACAGAATCTGACCAAATTGTGTATGCTACATGTAGCTTGGAATTGTTACCCGTCATTGTTTTACTCGCCATGGAAAAAGCTCAGAAGCGTGGCTATAGTCCCTATTGTTCCTGGTGAGCCAGTTCTTCCGACGGCTCGCAGCTTCAACGCTGGATACCTCTGTGTGTCGGGTAGATGTTTCTAACAAAATGACTTATGGCGCTGCTATGAAAGTGTTGTACATTTACTTTATTTTTATACATATAGTGTCCATTCCACTTTAATGTATCATAATGTATATTGTATATATATTTCATGATATGTCTCATCTCATTTTTTTTTTTACGAATTTGTATTATATATATGGTTAAATCTTAAGTTGTTTTCGTTATCACAATATAGTGTCTCATAAGTCTTAAAGGCTGGATACCAAATATGTGTATGTTGTTTCAATGTTTTATGTATGTATATTTGATATGTGACACTTTAATAAAGCAATACTTACATGTACTTACTTACTAGTCCAATTATCTAACAATTCTAGTTTTGTTGTAAATTTAGCATATTCCCTTTACTTTATTGCTTTTCTCTCGGTCACTTGACCAAATTCTAAACGTCTGGATCTCAAGGATCAAAGACAGCAACAAAATCAACATAAAGTGTATCATCCTTATAACTTTCGTTATAAAATGTTTTATGTTGGAAATAAATCATTTCATAATTATCATATCGTCTATGTTAATACTAATTTTAACTTGTAAAGATAACTTCGTAAAAAACTTAGTGATCATTTACCAACTATAGATAAGTGAGCCATGGCAGACACGAAACTTTCAAGGTTTTACAACATTCCGATCAAAGAATAAATTGGCATAAACAATAGCCATTCACAGGCCGCGTGAGAATTTCACACCACAGCCTCATCTTGTATGTGTCAATGTGTAAAACATCATTTAAAACATTTGCTTGAAAAGCCACACACATGTAAGACAGCATATCCTGAATCGTGGCTCATGTTTACTTAAGTGATAGCAAAACAAGTTATCATTTTATTCTTGTCTCCTTAATTAAGCCGCATCTCAGGAAACATACATTATGGATCTAGCGCCCAGCTAAGTCTTAGATCAGTATGGACATATGACCAATTTAATCAAAATCTTTCTCTGCTGTCGCATAACGAATTCTTAGCTAACTGACCTTGAAGCTATACGCAAGTGCCGATCCGTCGCGGTTCATTAACTGACTGCTGCTGTATGGGAGGTCTGGCCTCATAGCTTCATGATCTAGATCAGAATCTCCAGATTTTATAATTTCAATAAAATTTCAATTTAATCTCAATCTATTTAATGAACGCAAATGTATCAGCTAAAATGAGCTAGTATACGTAGTATATGTGTGTCAAACTTACTTCAGTAAATCACCATGTACACTCCTACATCTATCGCCAGTTTTCAGAGTTTTTTGCTGTTTTTTCTAATCTTTAAGGCTGTCACAATAAATTCTTATGCTTTACGAAAACCAGATAAAGTGCTTGACTCTGGTCACCTGTTTGTTTCAAGAATTAGATGAAATATGACATTAACATCTAATTTACTCTTTGTCTCAATATTATAGACAATGGATACAGTGTCTGATCAGACTAAATGAAACACTGATCTGAGTCTATAAGATATTAAGGTGGCATTTTTTTCCATATGACTTTCAGTTCACATGCATGTGCAAACTTTCTGCATTTTCACCAAACTATTTTAGGTACCCACATGTTGAGTACCCACAATTATCTAGCACACTGAGTGCTTTAATTTATGAATACACATTGTACATACAAATAACTTGAACACCAACGATTCCATGAGAAATCCAAGACCACACAGTTTATACGAACAGTTTCAGTCTTGACTCATAATTTTATGACACAGCTTATTCTGAATACCCACAATTTTGTGTGATTGAATTTCGTGAACATTCTTATAGTGAAGACCAGCATAATTTGCCCATGCTTTTTGTAACAAGACAATATAGTTCTAACATTTTCAATACCCCAAAATATTTATATGCACTTTTGAATACCCACTTATTTTGAATACACTCATGACTCATAAACATTTCGAGTGCCACAACTTTATGTAATAACATAATTACTAAAATATCAATATCTTCTAATTGCCACCAATTTTGAGTGCCAACAAAATTTGATCATCCACACTTATGAATACCCACATATTTTGAGTACCAAAAAAGTTGAAGACCACAGGCTGCCCAAAAATTTGAGAAAAAAGTATAAGAAGTTTCAAGAATTTTATAAGTGCTTCCAAATTTTATATACCCATGATTGTGAGTAACCATATAAATTAGTACCCACAGGCTCGAAATATGACATTCATGATTTCTTACACAAAATGGTCCAAGAGAAATGAAAAATATCTGAAACCTGTAGAAATCTGATATCGTACATCTGGAGACTGTTGCTCTTGTTATTTTCACAGTTTACTGATAATGATGATAAAAGCTGAAAGCTACAAGATATTTTCTGAGATTTATTGCCCAATTGTGCCAGCTCCATTGGAGCTTTTTTCTGGCGATGGATGTAGGAGTGTGTAAGCATTTTTGTGGGAAAGTCTGTCTCGGGATGGATTTTATGCCTTTCGAAAGACTCTATGAGACACGCCGTTTGACAGAACGGCGTCTATGTTGCAAATCTTGTTCCCAAAAGACTAAAATAGACAGAGTCAACGTTTTGGACGTCTTAGACTTGGTTTATTTTTCATTCATAACAATTATTATATTCTACTTTTCCAAACAGTGAAAACGTGTCTATTTCCATGGCATGTAATAAATACATGTCAGATATTTGTTTAAACTCTAGTTTGAGATAAAATTCGATCAAGTGGCAGCAAAGATATACCGGTAACCAGCTTTGTTGGTATATGTTCACTTTTTAATATTTATCATAATGGCCTTTTTTTTAGGTATTTCACAAATGTAACATCCAAGGTGGGAGTAATTGCTCTCTAAATTGCTTAGAGATTCAATGTTTACTATTGTCATAGTAAGTGTATGTAAACGAACTCAGCTAGCTTTGGATTTTGCATGAAAATGATAACAATTCCTTCTCGAAAGTAAAAATACATGTAATACATTTTTGTCCGAAATTAGGTACCTAACGAAAAGTGCGTTTTTGGTGTCATAAGCTACCGATCTGTGATTGCTATCATAATATGGAATTTTATCTACACATGCTAGGCTAATAGAAAATTAGAATTAGATATGGTAACAAAAATTGTCTGGCTCTTGGACTAATGCATAAAAATTACCAACATCAGATGTGTTCCCTATTATAGTACGGTGCATGAAACTGAATCTTGACGATAACATGCACCCATGATGGGAAAGGACAAACTTGGTCTCAAATAAAAGCTTATTACCTCTTCTACTGATTCCCGGTTGTCGTCGCTTTCTAAAAGTGTAGCGTCATATTAGAAGAAGGGGAGATAACTCCTTCCTATAACAAAGCAAGTTCCGACAGTTAGTTGTTTCCTTTCGAAAAAGTCATAGAATTATACACCACCGTGTCCATTCAAAACGCATGAAAAGAGGTCGTAACGCATGATCGGCGGCATTTTCACGTATGATTGCGGTAGTTTCCTTCGGATTCGCCGCCATTTTTGGAGGAAACTTTAGCGGTAAGTTTTTACAAACTTTTATTTGATTTATTTAAATAGACCTTTCCAACGAACGATCTAGCCTATCCGGATCTACATACATGCCTCTAATTGCCGAGTGTTCTACTGATGCATAGGCTTCGATAGGACTCGCAAACATTCGAGGAGATTATTGTTTTGCAAGTTCGGCCATACACGAAAATAACATTCGCCCAAAAACGTTTCGTACTTTTCTCATTTTCTTCAAAGTTTTGACTAACTGTTGGATGATTTTGCTTTTTTGACATCACACTTTAACTTAAGAAGCCAATTTCTCATGATTTTTTCCCGAACAACCACGGGTTAAAACAAAATATGTCAAAATTAAAGTAACGCACGATAATACGGCAACCTGGTCTTTCGAACTTTGCAAGTATTTACAATGAATAACATATTTTAAAGTGTAAAAGCAAGCCAAACGCTCATTTGTCTCCAGTTTACACGTTTGGCGCTCGTCAAATCCTTGCTGTAAAACAGTAATTTGCTGACCATGTTGCTCGGTAACTCTGTTGGCATAGCTATCAAAGAAGCAGAAGAAGAATGTGGCCCGACCAGGGCACGAACCAAGGGTCTCTCTCTTACCGTTTGAGCATATAGTTAGTCCATTACTTTGAGACTGTCAGTAATAAATTACAGAGAGATTAAATCAAATGTATGGACAAACCTCCTCCCTTTCTACAATTTATCTATATTCTGATGTTGACCGAGTCATATAAATTACTGGAATGACCCCGAGTGGGTACTCTGACATTTTCGCCATCTCTATACATAGGCATGGCCTATTTTTTTTGAGTCAACATTTCGAATTTCGGTATTTTTGGGGTTTTCAGAAAAAATGGCTATCTTGGGGGTAGGGAGATTTAAATGGATACTTTGTTGCCCATTGTTTATTTCTTTTTTTTTTTTTTTTTTTTTTTTTGGGGGGGGGGGGATGGCGCGGGGGTTTGTTTAATGTCAAATTTAAGTTGTTTTTCATTGTTTTTTCTGCAATTTCAAATATCTTTTTGAAAAGGTTAAGATTTCATTCATGGGGGGGGGGGGGGGGATAGCATGTCATACCCGCTATTTTAAGGTTGTACAGAGCAAGGTAGGTGCTGGAATTCAGCAACTCAGATTAGTCCCCGGGGGAATTACCTCTCATTCTCTGATTTCCTGTGCTGAAATGTCAAACGACTGTGTGTCCAACTTTTCATCTCTTGTGAGAGACTAATTTTTCCCAGGCGCACTTCCCCTATTGAGGTATTGTCTCGGGGGTGGGGGAGGGGGTACTCTGAGATTTTGCCTATAAAGAGGTTCGGTCCCTCCATCTACTCTGTAACCCAAAAGTCAAACATATCGGATACGACGGAGCACCTAAAAATATAAATAATTTTGACCATACCCTAGAAAAATACCAAATTGCTGAAAATACCCCACTAAAATAACCCCTTTTGACATTAAACAGCCCCCCAAATAAATTTTTGATTTATCTGATTGACATTATTGGTTTCGGCTCCATTGTAAGAACACATTGTTGTAGCCAGACGCATATTAATCATCGTATCTGTAACTTCCGGATTTCTACTTTCGTTTTCAACAGAATCCAAGTGAATGATTGATCTCAGAGATATTAAACAAGTATTAGCTTTTCATAAAGCTGGTCAACGTTTAGCTAAAGCTATGTGTTTTTACGTTCTGGCCAGGCTTGAATTCTTTAATATTTCCAGTTAGCCAAGGTAATCTCACGGGCCCATCAAAAAAGGGTGCGGAAAGACCTGGAATGTTGCACGATATAAGTGGCAATAGCCTAATTCCACTAGGACAGAGACCAGTAAATGTAACGTTGCCTGTGATTGGCCCGAAGTGTGGGCAGATCTACCGCGGCAAATTTAAGATGTAACGCTACCTACCATTGGTCATAAATGCGTATCTATCAAATGTCTTTTGTCACATGATAGTATGGTCGTTCTTGAATATTTTGCTATATATTTCTATTTAATCGGCTGCTGTTTTGCCATGCTATGGCCAAATTGCGGATGTAGTTATTTTTGAATAATTATTTTTTCATTGTTGAGCGATTTTGGGGTGTCCCTAAACAGCGAAAAGTACCGTCCTTGAATGCTGGCTACCGCCCTATTTTTTTGCTGCACTTGTACGCGGCCTGGGGCGATCTCTCGTCTGCTGAATGTGTCGGGGTCCACTATAAGCTGTGAAGCCTAAGAATGAGTATTGTTTTGGGGCAAATTACAATGGGAGTCTATGGGAACGATAATTAGAGGTCTCTGCCCTAAAGAGAATATCACCTTCAGGCGTGCTCCCTGTTTCGACACTGAAATGAAAGTGTGTTTTCAGGAACCAATACCCCCTTTGTATCTCTTCATGATTTCACATCTGAAGCCCAAGGCGGAACAGACAGAAACTGGCCATCCTCGAATTTTAAAATAGAAAAATTCACATAAAAATGCACATACAAACAGATCAATAAACAGACAACTTAAAGATTTTTCACAACAGAACAGCACTGGAACTGTTATATAAGAAATGACTTGGGTGCTTTAACGAAATCTACTGGACCAAACCTCACCCATTGCATCAGTAGTGGTTCCAAACACATCTGAGTAGTCAACAAGGTGCAGTTATGACCCCTATAATGTATAATGTAATCATTAATGATTTTCAAGTTTTTCACGTTCTCTGGTGTAATAATGTTAAACTCACCATGATAGTGCATCATAATGTTAAAATGAAAAGAACAATATACAAAACAGACAAATTGAAGGTCAAGGTCACAGCTTTTACCCGTTATTTTGTGAAGAATAGGTAATTTTGGTGCAAAAATCCAATTTTAAGTGTAGAATTGTGACTATCATAAAGGTCAAGGGTCAAAGGTCAAGGTCACCGAATTGCCTTATCTAACCTTTCCTGTCATAGTCCTTAACAAAACGATACCAGAATTGGTGATGCACAATGCTTTGAATTAATTCAGTGGCTGTATCTTTACCATGTAGAGAGGCAAATTTGTCTTATTTTGGACTTATTGCAGTAGGGGGTCGGTTGACTTTTTGAATAGCTCCAAGACTATGATACGTTTAACCAAGCATCAAACAGCATCGTTGTTATTGTAAGAGCTCCCTTCAATGTATAATTGCAATATCTCGTCAAAATAAACGAAATAATGGGTGTCTTTAGGACAGAGACCAGTAAATGTAACGTTGCCTGTGATTGGCCCGAAGTGTGGGCAGATCTACCGCGGCAAATTTAAGATGTAACGCTACCTACCATTGGTCATAAACGCGTATCTATCAAATGTCTTTTGTCACATGATAGTATGGTCGTTCTTGAATATTTTGCTATATATTTCTATTTAATCGGCTGCTGTTTTGCCATGCTATGGCCAAATTGCGGATGTAGTTATTTTTGAATAATTATTTTTTCATTGTTGAGCGATTTTGGGGTGTCCCTAAACAGCGAAAAGTACCGTCCTTGAATGCTGGCTAACGCCCTATTTTTTGCTGCACTTGTACGCGGCCTGGGGCGATCTCTCGTCTGCTGAATGTGTCGGGGTCCACTATAAGCTGTGAAGCCTAAGAATGAGTATTGTTTTTGGGCAAATTACAATGGGAGTCTATGGGAACGATAATTAGAGGTCTCTGCCCACTACAAGCTCAGTATGGTAGCAGGGGACAGTTATTTTGGACTATTTTCTAGTCAACGCCACCTGCCCTCATAGAAATCCTATAAACAGGCCCAAAGTCTGCACAGACACACTGTTCCCAATTCAAACTCTTATGTACATGCAGTACTGCTGAAAATGATAGAGAGACACACTCTGGAATGCATTGCTAGCTGTCAGCTACCAAGTATTAGTACACCAGACCTCCAATTTTCCGTGCGAAAATCAGACCGACCCTACACAGGTTGCCCCTAATGTGGAGAGTTACTTGCAAACACCTGGACATTCACACCGCCTTACATTTATACAGCAACAGAAGGCAATTTCAAAAGTAGAAAGTAAATGGTGTCACGACTGGTATACTTTTTCAGAATTCAGTCTTGAAATTATACCACCTTTTCAATCACGGCGGTAACAGAGAAATTTAGAGGTGCCGACATGACCTTGAACCGTCCAACAATCTGTGGACCTGCTCTTGAGCACAAATCCGCGTGTTGAGGTACTATATTATAACACTCTACAAACAGGAAAAGACAATAAACAATTATAAGACTTCTTTTTCTAGAGTCAGCAATGCCATTTCCAAGCCAAGTAGTAAAATAGTAGGTAGTAAAATAGTTAAAAAAAATCGAAGGGATCAAAGTACGAAACTATCCCCTGCTACCTAAACAGCATGACCCTAATATATACCAAGTATAAGCTTTTCAAAAAAGCTTGCGATCTCTCAGCACTTTTTTCAGTGTATGACCACGTATACCGTGACCAAAAGGACTCTTGCAGCTCGGCTCGGCACTGCTATAAATAGCTCTAAAAATAGTTATGTTCTACGGTGCCGTAGATACGGAAATACCATGATGAATACCAATAATGATCTAAAATTGAGTTCCCTTGAGCTATTCAAAAATTCAAAAGAAGAGGTTGGGCCAGACAGATCTGTTTCGAGTAATAAATTCTCCTCAGTGACCCTGAATAAACTGGCAATGAACAGATAAAATATGTTCAGTAATTTCAAGCTTCAGCAATGCAGTCAATCAAAAGACTGATATAAATCAAGTAAAACCTGTAAAAACTCAACTCAAATTAAACCATCAGTCAATCAATTGTACTTGGGAGGGATTTAATCATTGCTCAATATATCAGTATTTACACAGAAGTGTGCTACTTTCGTTTTCATGAAAATCGTCTTTTTTCTCTTTTCTTTCTTTCTTACTATATATACTGACTTACTGACAATCGATTGTGAATTCTTTTAATCGATTGCCGCTGTTGACTCGCCGCATAACACTTCTAGACAAGGCTGTAGCATGTATGTATAGGTGGTACCCCCCCCCCCCTTATAATACACCATCCTGGCTGCGTGAAAGAAACATTGAAACAAATCTGAAACTGTTTTATTATTTGGGCATAAATAGAATACAGTATTCACAACTTGTGGTTAAACGACCACCGACTTCTGGTCATCTTGATTGGACCATGCAATTGCAGTAGGCCATACGCGCATGCCGAGAGATCTGCCCGAGCCTTTCCTGATCTTTGACTATTCTGCTATTGATGATGGTTGACACATGATCATACACTTAAGCTAGCGATGTGAGATTGCGAGCATCTCTTGGAAAAGCTTAACTTTTGTTGAATATACATTGTGTAAAGATGATTGAGCGTATATGCGGCGTGACTATTTATGCAATGCGCTCTAGACCAGGGGTCCATAACCAACTCGCACATGCACCTGGCACACGAACACACTATGTTAATATGACCTATGTTTATCTCATCAAGATTGACACAGAGATTGACGAAAAAGAGGACAAACAAAATTTACGCGCATGCCTCTTACAAAGACTGGCTTTTGTTCTATTGGCTACCGACCTCAGACCTTGCTGCCCTCATAGTCCAGAAGCACATGATACGGTATTTTATTTAAGATTAAACTATGGAATGTTAATTAATGTTAAAATAAATAAGACGTCGCACAGAGTCAACATTCATAAATTGTTGAAGCCCTTTTATATGCTGTTTATGGACAAGGGATGGAATGCAACTTCAGTAAGATATTACACCTGGAAATGAAGTAACCTGGACCTTACTTCAAACTACAACGGGACTTGGCAACAAATGAGCATTTGGCTTGCTTTTACCCCTTAAAATATGTTATTCATTGTAAATACTTGCAAAGTTCGAAAGACCAGGTTGCCGTATTATCGTGCGTTACTTTAATTTTGACGTATTTTGTTTTAACCCGTGGTTGTTCAGGAAAAAAATCATGAGAAATTGGCTTCTTAAGTTAAAGTGTGATGTCAAAAAGCAAAATCATCCAACAGTAAGTCAAAACTTTGAAGAAAATGAGAAAAGTACGAAACGTTTTTGGGCGAATATTATTTTCGTGTATGGCCGAACTTGCAAAACAATAATCTCCTCGAATGTTTGCGAGTCCTATCGAAGCCTATGCATCAGTAGAACACTCGGCAATTAGAGTGTACAAGTAGGCAAAGATCAGGAAAAGACGCAATCAGAAAAAGATTCCCACTCCAAAAACCGAGGTGGGAAAAAACCAAAGTAACAATCAGGTACTTTATACCATAAAACATATCGTAAGCCGAATGAGCAGCTATTTTCCCAATAGGTGGCCACTCAGTTACCTTAACTTAACTAAAAATATGAAAACATACATAAGGCGCCAACAGCACAAAAAACCAAACACCAAGACATAAAACAAAAAGAACCACTACAGAAGTATCGACTTGGAACGATCAGTAACACAAAGTTACTGGCGGGCTTAAACCGGTTTTACAGGTACCTAACCTCACCCTCAGCTTCTGCAGTGGTTCATAACATTTAGTTAGTTATTTGGTCCTTGTGGTGAATCTCTAACTAGTCAATGAATCATCAAGAACAAACAAATAAATCATGATAAACATCCTGATGAATCAAAACCCAGGACTCACAGATTGAGTAAGCTGCCCGACGATGGAGATCCCTGGGCGCCGAATAGCCTATTAACTCCGGAGCAAAAGAAAAACACCAGTTGGACCCCGGTGGGCCAAGCAACAGACAAGAAGCTCCGGCCCCAACCAACTAAAATGAATAGCTTTAAGTCGGGGCCATCATAGAGTCTGACGCCCGACGCACCGGCGTGCAATTAAAGAA
This sequence comes from Rugalucina vietnamica, assembly GCA_964017185.1. NCBI lineage: Eukaryota > Metazoa > Mollusca > Bivalvia > Lucinida > Lucinidae > Rugalucina > Rugalucina vietnamica. The sequence continues at coordinate 37,999,383 of OZ024877.1, forward strand.
GGCAGCATAGCTATCAACCATGATTGGGTTAAAAACTAAGCATGCAGACTGTCGCATAACATTCAAGTTATAACCTATACGTCTGTAACGTGTTATGATTTTTCTGAACTGAAAAGAAAAATCGTTAATTCCTTTAAGTTTCTTAAATTTGTAAACCAAGTCACCATAAAATTCAGGTTCCGCAAGGCCCTCACTTAAAAGCGTCTTTAACCCAACATTATATTTGGAAATCAATTCATAGTGTCTACGATAAAATTTAGAAAAGGTTTTTCGAAGTTTATGATACCGATAGCCCTGTTGAAGAAGTTTTGCCGTTAAACATTTATTTCGAGCGTTGAAGTCTGTAACATGATTGCAGACTCTAGCAAACCTAATAAGTTGCGAAATGTATACACCATAAGAAGCACGACGAGGAACGTCACCATCCAAAAAAGGAAAATTTACTATATCAAAATCAAAGTCATCGCGCTTATCATAAATTTTAGAAGAAACAAATCCATTTGAAACAGAAAGATGTAGATCTAAAAAGGGGGCTTCGGTATCTGAGATATTGGCTTTGTTTAACTGAAGTTCAGGTGGATAAATTTGATTGACCATACCTTCAAAATAAGGGTTGTCAATGTTCAGAAGGTCATCGAGGTACCTAGATGTGGAATTAAAAGCCTCGATAACATCAGCTTGATTATCATGGTTAAGAGAATCCATGAAATCTCTTTCGTAGCAGTATAAAAATAAATCAGCTACGAGAGGTGCGCAATTTGTACCCATCGGAATTCCAACAATTTGTCTGTATAACTTGGTCCCAAATCTAATATAAATATTATCAAGGAGATAGGATAAGGCGTCGCACACATTCTGACATGACCAAAGTGTATACCGACTTTGGTCAGAGGAAGTGAAAAAAGCCTTTCTGTCATTACATGCCAAATAAAGTGAACCATAGTTTTTTAATGCCCTTTTGAAGGTCCACTCTATCAAATCCAGAAGTTTTTCTTTAATTAGATTATGTGGTAATGTTGTATACAGAGTAGAAAAATCATATGTGGACAAGCTTGTCGCACGGAACCCTCTACACTTCAATTTACTGAGCACCTCACCAGAATTTTTAATTGACCAAAACCAATTTTTATTTGAAGTTTCATACACTGTCTCACAGTATCTTATAACATGAGATTTGATAGCAGTAAGACAGGAAGTTAATAATTTAGAAAGTTCAGTGGTAGTACAAGAGCTAGAATTTGCAATAAATCTAGCTTTGTATGGTCTTTTGTGAAGCTTAGGTAACCAATACATCGTAGGAAGTTTGTCTTGGCCTTCATTGACACAAACAGAAAATTTAACAGGTAAATCGTTTAAGTGGGCATTAACTACAGACACCTCATCAGTATCTGTCTCCAGATAAGCCCTGGTACCATCAAGCTCCTGTTTTAAGGTGTTAACGTAGTGAAGCCTACAAACGACAACAACATTGTTAGCGGCTTTATCTGCCGGAACCAAGACATACTTTCTATGAAATTCTTGGATACCCTGCTTCAAATGCCTAAATGACGATTTGGGTTTAGGAGGTAAAAGATTAGTATTTTGTGAATAAAACTTAATACGTTTATCCACGATAGTGAAGATACTTCTTTTCCATTCTTTAAGAGCATTATCCTCAACACCCTCTCGTTTACACCATCGATTACCGAAATCATTTAATGCAGATGCAATCTCCTCTCTACATTTGTCGAAGTTAATGTAGGAAGGGAATCTATATTTCGGACCTTTAGAAACAATTTTGCGAATTCTAGAATCCGAAATTATTTTTAAATTTCCAGTAACTATATGTCCAGCTGGTTGATAAACATATCTTGAATCTTTACAATCTCAAGACTTAGGAGTATTAGCATGGATATCAAGATCAGAAACAAGTTTATTGAAATTAAAAATAGTATTTCTGATTGGTTTGTTATATTTGTAACAAATAATAGGAGGTTCTGAATTTTGGAAGTAGGTAGGTATAGACTGTATCACTGATTTATCCTGGAATATGCTTGGTAAATCAATAAAGTCAATTCCTTTATTGATGAAAGGAATTTTAATAAAACTTCTAATGTGATTAGATTCGGAATCGATAAATGGACGAAGAGCATGCTGAGTATAACATCTTGTTAACAGTGCAGCGTCATACATTTGATGATTTCTATCGTAAAATCTATTAGCCTCTGTGTCCAAGGAACGTAATGCAGCAATAGGTAGAGGCATGTATGTAGATCCGGATAGGCTAGATCGTTCGTTGGAAAGGTCTATTTAAATAATTCAAATAAAAGTTTGTAAAAACTTACCGCTAAAGTTTCCTCCAAAAATGGCGGCGAATCCGAAGGAAACTACCGCAATCATACGTGAAAATGCCGCCGATCATGCGTTACGACCTCTTTTCATGCGTTTCGAATGGACACGGTGTACACGGGACAACGTAAATTTCCTAGTTATATAACACAGACATATTTCGCGGCGATTGGTAGCTGTTTAGAATCCATGAATGTCAAGACGATGGTATTACGTAATGTTACGTAATATACCAATAAAACCCTTTTGCGCGATTCATATGGATACTTTTGAAACGAATTTTCTTTGGTCTTGTAGACAAATTCATAAGCTTTTCAGCCACGATTTCTGTACTATTTCTATTACTTGAGTTACCTTCCTTTAAAGTATCACATCCCCATTCAAAAACTTGCAAATTTTTGTGAATTAATAATGGGGGTACACAAAGAAAATGGACCATATCGCAGATGTTTCTTATCCTAGACTACGGATTTTGGTCTCGTTTTAAAGCCGAGATACATGTCTGATATTGTATGATAAAGAATGCAAATGATCTAATTTGCGAATTCATGAATTTTAATGAAAACACCAAAATCACAGGAAAAGCACACACATAAAAACAATAAATGAGCTAATTTGATACCCAAACTACCATTGTGACACATTGTTATTGCACCAATAATACCACTTGACAAAATTGTTGAGGTCATGTATCTATATGAAAATTATATTATTTGTATTTCATGAATATTAATTAAAATGACAAAAATCAGGAAACCCGAGAGAAATTTTAGCCATTGAAGACTTTAGGGTGGGTAATAGGATCTTAGACCCCCTTAGGCAAATTTTCATGGCCACCAGATTGGCCAGAATACCATCAGAATACCAAAATTATGTTGTCTTCAACACTGAACACATTTCTATGATGTAAATTTCATAGTTTCTGAACCCACCCCTAATGTGATTGTAAAGAATGGGCGTGTACTTAAACAAATACTCATACCCCAACAGCAGCATGCTCTAGAATATTATAGTTTGTCAGTTGGTTATTCACGGACATAGAACTTTTTACATGATTACATATTTTAATACATGTATGATCAAATCATTTGCATATTCATGAAATTAATAAAACATGATAAAAACCGGTACAATAAGGGGGGATAGTTACCAAATAACTTGTACCTGGGCTGTTTATGAGCATAGAACACTGAAAGTACTGTGGTTTAAAGTGAATGCTCGACAATGTTCGATCACCTTCAAGTCTGATTTTCACTTTTATGAATATTAATGAAAACTTCAAATTGGAGAAAAAAAAAGGAATATCTGCAAAAAGATTTGTATCTCAGCAACCAAACCCCTAAAGTGTTGAAATTGGTATCAAACGATTGCTATAGCAAAATTATATGACTCTATTTTACAATTTTGTTTTTGATTAAATCTGTAGAAATTGAAGAAAGCCGCAGAAAAATGAAGGGTGTTTACCAATATTACCACACCTATCTTGGCTCCTAATATATCTAGATATTAAAATTGAAATAACATAATTGGTAGGACACTGTCCTATTTCCAGATTATGAAAGAAATAATCGGCTGGCTAACGTATTGTTCAATTGTTAATAAAATTTAAGAGTGTTGAGAAAAATCAAAGAAAAATGAAATGGTATACCAACAAAATTGCTTATATCTCAGCTGCTAAAAATCTTAGATTTTTGTAAATGGTACCAAATGATTGCTAGTACATTGTGCTATAACCATGTAATAAAATATGTTGTTCAGCTGAAATATTTGTTGTTCAAATATAAATAAGAAATTTAGATATTAGGGAAACATCACAGAAAAATGAAGGGATATCCCAACAAAATTGCTTATATCTCACAGCTACCAAATGCCTTATAGTGTTGAGAATGATACCAAGTAATTGCTAGGACAATGTGCTTTAATCACGTAATAAGATATCTAAGCTATTTGACTTTCTTAATGTTCGAATATTAACAAAACTTTAGATATAAGAGAAAAATCACAGAAAAATGATGGGGGTATACGGGTGGGACTAGATAGCGAAAAGAGGCTCTTTTCGCGAAAAGATGCGAAAAGATGCGAAAAGAGGCAAAATGGTGAGAAAAGAGGCAAGAGTTAGCGTCAATGTTATATTAGAAAACAAACTAGACATTTTCTTGAAATATTGATAATGACATTGTTTATTTGAAATATTTAGGACAAAAAATATGAAGCAATTTGTTATCTTTTTAGCAAGTTTATATAGGATTTGGGATTTCCTTTATAAAGGAATTGAGAATCGCGCAATAAAAGTGATTCTTATTAAAATATTTCAAAAATTATTTGAGCTTATGCAGTGTTAAAATAAATGATTATTGTAAATTTAATTTATTTAAACTTTTAAAATTTGGACGCGTCATGGGAACACTTAGTCTTGTGTATGCTACAAACGAACGCAGCATAGCTGATTTCAGATAGCCAGATCAATGCTACCTGTACTGATTGAAGAGGGTCTGGATGGGGGGTCCTGGTATTCACTAATCACTAAAAATTTAGCCATTTATTCACTGTCATTAAAATTTTGGCTTATTCATTAAAATTAGCTCGATTATTCATTAAAATATTACTAGTCGCGCCTTCTTCGCCAATTTAATAAGCAAAAGCAAAAAGGTGTTCCCCTCCTGAGCCATCCCTTATCTCAAGCCACAAGGACCGATTGTTTTAGCCTTTTAAATCTGTTGGGAGTATAATCCCCTCCACCTTAAATACTAAATACCCTGAATCTTTTTCCTCAATTTGGAATACCAAAGGTTATTTAAGCTATTTGGAATACCAAAGGTTATTTGAGCTTGAAAATAAGCTGAGACAGTTTACCAAAGATGAGGGTGAGTTCAATACAATTACTCACAATATCTTTACAAAAACTGAATCAAAGAAAAACAAAATTGTTGATAAGCAAAACAAAAAACTCAACAAATTAACTGACACCAGGGACTGTTACATTGACCATGTATCTCAGGGTGAAAAATCTGGCCAAAAATCCAAAGAAACTTCATCAAAAGAAACCAGTGCTAGACAAAACACCAAAAATGAGAACAAACCAAGCAGTAATACGGGTAGCTCAGGGAACAAGAAACCAAAACAAAGGTCGAAAAAACCCAAAGATAAACCTGCAATGCAACTGATTTCCAAAAATCAGCCGTCCACTGGGAATGGAACATCAAATGAGCAAAAAAACGAGGTGGCCCCACGCAGCAACGAGAAGAGCTACAGCACAGCTGTGAAAACGGGGCAGCCAAAGCAAACCAAAAAGAACCCGGGACAGATTCCTCATCAGACCGGAATGCAAAACCAACTGAGCAGCGTCATCGAGCAGCTGATAAACTGCCTAAAGGTTCTAAACGGAACAGGAGGTTCGTCCGCATTACCAGCAGAAAGCAGTGGCGGAAGCAAAAGAAAGTTCGAAAAGAAATACAGCGGGGTAAAGAGACGGTATTAAATTTATCGCATAAAACTCTATCCAATGCAGAATACAGACTCCTTGGGAAGGGCCTAAAATACTGTCCTAAGCCTAAAAGTCATGATAAAATTCAATTAAAACAGGATGTTTTTGAATTTTCCAGAAAATTAAGACTACGGGAGTTTTTCAATGCAAAAAACAGTGACGAAAATGATAGTGAGCCAAATGCTTGTGATAATAGTTTCGATTATATTAAACGCAACAGTGGTCCCAAATCAACCTTTGTGCCTCCTTCTGGTAGGGATACAAGTTTGGACTTCTATATTGACTCTATTACAAATGAAATTTTACAAAATGACAAAAAATATAAATTTACTTCAAATTTGTCACCTGAAGAATTAGAAGCTCTAAAACAGTTACGTAGTGACAACAGTATTGTTATTAAGAAGGCTGATAAGGGATCCACTGTTGTTATAATGAATCGAGATGATTACATTGCAGAAGTAGAAAGACAGCTGAACAACTCTAAGTTTTACAAAAAACTTGATGACAATCCAAAAGAACAGTTTCAAAAGGATATAAACGAAGTGCTTGAAAACATCAAAATATCCGAGTCAACCCGAGAAAACATTAGTCCTGGAAGTAATAGAACTCCAATATTTTATGTCTTGCCAAAAATACATAAAGCATTGGATTCTGAACTTCCTTTAGGCTATCCTGGTAGGCCTATTGTTTCAGGCTGTGGTTCGCTTACTGAAAATATCTCTGCATATATTGACATTGAATTGAAACCCTACATGGAATCTCTGCCATCATATGTTAAAGATACTTCTGATTTTATTACCAAAATTCATAATTTGAAAGGAATTCCTGAAAATGCTTTTTTGGTAACTTTAGATGTAACTTCGCAGTATAGCAATATTCCTCATGATGATGGCATAGAGGCATGTGATCATTTCATGTCTGAAGGTGGTAAGTCACAGGAGGCTAGATCAGTCATTTCAAAACTTATCAATCTTGTATTAACCAAAAATAATTTTCAGTTTAATGGTGAAAATTATCTCCAAGTCCTCGGCACAGCGATGGGCACCCGTATGGCTCCTTGTTTCGCCTCTTTATTTATGGGTAAGCTCGAGATGGATTTTCTCGACTCCTGTGATAAAACACCTTTGATTTGGTTGCGATTCCTTGATGACATTTTTATGATATGGGATCATAGTGAACAAGACTTACAAGATTTCATTTCCAAAATCAACAAATTTCATGATACCATAAAATTCACTTTTAATTATTCTAAGACAGAAGCTACCTTCCTAGATGTTAATATAAGAATGAAAGAAAATGGTGAACTTGAAACAAGTGTTCATGAAAAAATCACAAATTGTCATCAGTACATTGAATTTTCATCATGTCATCCTCTGTCATGTAAACAGGGTATCCCCTATAGTCACGCTAAACGTTATAGGCGTATTACATCAGACGAGTCACATTTTGAAAATGATCTTAGCAGATTGAAGGAGTATTTTCTGGCACGTAATTATCCCGAACATGTTATTGAGGAGGCTGTCAAAAAAGTATCCTCGATGAGCATGGACGAAGCCCTTAAACCTACTTCTCCCACGAAGTGTCAGGATATCATTCCTTTTGTATGCACCTACAATCCGTCATTGCCAAACATAGGAAGTATCATAAATCAGTATTGGAATCTCCTAAAATACTCAAAAAGTGAAAGTGTAAGGCAACTGTATAAGTGTAGACCTATTGTGGCTTATAAAAGACCTACGAATTTACAAGACATGTTGGTTCATTCTGAGCTGAACAGAAAATTAAATTCTGGTTCTGTTTCAAAATGTAATAGGCCTCGCTGTTCACATTGTTCAAGCATTGTGGAGTCAAATTCATTTTCTAGCACGACAGCGTCTGCTGCTTTTAATGTAAGGGAAAATTTTTCATGCGCTTCATCGGATGTAATTTATCTCATTACATGCAAAAAATGTCACCTACAATATGTTGGACAAACTCAGCAAAAATGTAGTCAAAGAATGAACAAACATAAATTTGACATAAAACATTTCCCTGACATTATTACAACAGTCTCTGAGCATTTCAATTCACCAGGACATTCAATCAAAGACTTTTCATTTATGCCTATTGATAGAGTAACCTGCAATTGGAAAAGGCTTTTGAAGGAGACTTCCTGGATGCACCGTCTTGGAACGGTGTGTCCTTTTGGCTTAAATTCCAAAATTATGTATTAAGTCATTATAAAGTTTTTACTGACTTCTGTGATTTTTACATGACACCTGTATCTCTGTCAGTAATCAGCATCTGTAAAGATCCTTTATTTTGATTTTTTACGCCAACTGATGTGTTTCTACTTGACGTCGTCGTCATTGACGTCATGCGACGTTGACGTCATTTCCTGTTAATTTGTTTTCATTACACTTGAAAAAGGCCATGAGGCTGAAACGTTGTGTAAATAAACAGTAAATCCATGTTGGAAGTTATTCTCTGAATTTTATCCAATATAAAGGTTATTTAAGAAAAACATGTAACATCAGGGGTAAAGGTATAATAAAATAGTGTTGTTTTTATTTAGCAAACTAGTTATAATAGGAGTAATATGTGATGTATGGATTTGTGTTAGCGCCTGATTGTACAATACATTTTATTTATGTCTTAAATACCGAGCGAGCGAAGCGAGCGAGGAAAAAATATGTAGTGCAATTTAAATTGTCAGATGGATTGGCAAGAACATTCTTTGTGCTGCCTTGTTTCTGATTGCAAAATGCACTATAATTATGGTCTGTCATATAAGACACCAAGATGATGTCCATCCACAGAAAATATTATCATTATAGGATTGGAACATACATAATAAGGACAAAGTGGGGTAATAGAATAAAAAGAAAATACATAAGCAAACGAAACAGTGAAATATTATCTGGCTCAGTAAACATCCAGAATGATTTAATTCATTTTTCTCTGCCTTCAAATGACACATTTTCAATTTGCCCATGAGGTGAGTCCCTGTATTTGTTTTATTGAATGTTTTGTAGATGCGCTAAAATGTATTTGGCAATCTGAATAAAGAATTGAATTGAATTGTATAGTGGCTGTGTCGCGATACATGTACCTGGCTTGAAACTAACCGATTATTAATCGATTGTAATGAGACACGCGTCCGTTGTATATTGAGAAACGATTCAGTATATTTCGTTGGGTTTCAGTAGCAATTTATCTCATGGGCTACTTAATTAAGCTTCTTTAATTCGGTATAAACGATTCGGTATATTCGTTGGGTTTCAGTAGCAATTTATCTCATGGGCTACTTAATTAGGCCTCATCTGGATTTTACTAGTCTTTGTAACGACTACCCTATCTTAGTTGCAAAATTACAGGAATTCTCTTTGGCTCCATGTTGCCACTGAAGAGGCTTAAGTAGCCGAAACCGCGGTATGGCCCATCCACCTTCTCATTAATATGCTCACTGCTCTTTAAGGATCTCAGTTATATTTTTATTTGCTATCACTGCAGCTGGTGTTGTGCAATGTGGCGGCCCTAAAACGCCTCCCCGTACATCATCCATAGTGCCGATTATATTTTCCTTTTGGTCCTTTGAGATCAGCGGTGGTATTCTGAGAAATCAGAAAATTATTAACGGTTAAGATTCATTTTCTAAACAACATTAAATATTTTTGGCCTCATCTGGATTTTACTTGTCTTTGTAACGACTACCCTATCGAAGTTGCAAAATTACAGGAAGTCTCGTTGGCCCCATGTTGCCAAATCTAAAGGGTCACTTAAGAGGCTTACGTAGCCGAAACCGCGGTTGGCTTATCCACCTTCTCATTAATATGCTCACTGCTCGTAAAGGATGTCAGTTATATTTTTATTATTAGAATGTAATAATGACAAAACACGCGTTCACATCGCCGTTAAGAAAACAAATACGCGTGTTCACACCTCGAAAATTAACTTAATCATTAAGTCCATTTTACCGTATAGACAGAAACTTTTACATGGAGTGAAATACGCGCACAATTCAATTTACGAGTAATTCCTTAACTTGGTAAAGGTAAATATTACAGTAAGTAAGTACATGTACATGTAAGTACTATATCTAGTAATGTACATAACAGACCCATGTTGATTCTTATATGTATCATCGCTTGTCCTAATGAGTGGCATATTCTAAAAACACCCAAAATAATCAAATAATTGTACTAGGTCAATACAAAATCTTCTTTATTATCAATAGTCCATATTGTCTTCATCTATTTGTCTTCATCCCTTTTCCCCTGTCTTTGTCCTCTTTTCGCAACATTTTGCCTCTTTTCGCATCTTTTCGCAAAAAGAGCCTCTTTTCGCTATCTAGACCTACCGGGGGTATACCAGCAAAATCACGAATATCTCAGCTAAAAAACGTCACAGAGTGTAGAAAATGGTACTAAATGATTGCTAGGTAAGTGTACTATATCCACGTAATAAGATAATATATAAATCATGTGACTTTTTGTTGTCGAATATTAATCAGAATATTAGATATTAAAGAAAAACAACCAAATTAAAGGGTATATACCATTAAAATCGCTTATATCTCAGCTAGCAAAATGTATAGAGTGTTGTAAATGGTACCAAAAGATTTCTAAGGCAATGAAATATTGCCCTGCAGTCTGATATATATTGACCATTTTAGATAATGTTTTGTGGACGCTACGTAAAACTTCATAAAAATCTAAACATAACAGAAAAAATAAGGCTGAGCTCCAACAAAACAATTCTACATTCGTTTTTAACTAATTGATGTTGTAAATCTGGCTAGTCGTAGGAGTTATTTGATGCATTTTTGAATAATTTGTGGCTATTTGTAACTGATATGCAAGTGATAATGTTGGTATCCCCTTAAATTTTCCGTGAATTTTCACCTATTTTGGAGGTTCTCATGAAAATCCATGAAAAACAAGATTCAATTAGTTCATTAATAAGAATAAATGGGAAGTGTACATTGTCGTAGTTATCATTTAAATACAAAGTCTAATTATCTAAGGCTATTACTAGCTAAGATAGGGGTGGTTTTATAGATATACCGCCTTAATTGTTTTTGCAATATGTCTCCGATTTCACAACAATCTATTCATAGCCTTGAAACGAAAGTGAAATGACATGTATTTTATGGTGCATGGTGTATAATATTAGATTAGAAATATTTCGACACCAATTTCAGCACATCAAAGATTTTGGTTGCTGAGATACAGGTCATTTTGTAGGTATACCCATTTAATTTTCCATTTTCTAATCATCAATTTCAATTTTTCATTAATATTCATGAAATTGAAAATCAGGTGAGGCTTATAAATTAGTATAGTATGTATTTGATACTGCTTTCGGTGTTCTTTGTTTATGTACAACCAGGTAAAAGTGTCAAATGTCTGTATTAATATGGTACAAATCTTAGTAATTTAGTCAATTGTTAAGGGAGAAAGAGCAATATGGTAGGTACACCTCATTCTAAAGAATCATATTATAGGTTGAAAATCATAGAAAACTTGTAAGTCATTCCAACGTTTCGCTAACAGGGACATATTTTTGCATTTGGGTGGTCCCTCTGAACAATTTGGTATACATGAGGAATTGTTCTAGGGTTACAAGGTAGATCTTATATCTATGTACCACCCCAATCTCTTTAAGGACAGATTGTCCATTGCTTTCCCTGATTATATGAAGTTTTGACAAATATTAATAGATAAGCAAATGTGATAATCGTATACAGGCCCATGGTATTTGTAAATGTGTCAAATGGTATCGTATCAGTGGTACAATAGCAGTGTGCCACAATAATGGTTTGGGTCTGAAATGTTTGGGTTTTAAATGCTTTTTTTTCATTATTGATATCTTTATGCATGAATATGCGATAGATTAGTTGCATAATTAACAATTGGATTAAGTCATTACGAAAACTTACTCATGCAATAAACAGAGATGTTTTGAGCTTTAAAAATTGAAAATTTTCAGCTGAACATTTTTGATATTTTTCTTTTTTTTTTGCTCAAAACATAGATTGTGGGTACACGTTAGAACCGCCTCGGTGACCCACAATCTATGTTTTGGAGCAAAAATAAGAAAAATAGGTATACCCCTGCATACCCCACTTTTACTGTATAAAAATGGGGTATAAGGGGGTATTTATTTCACAGACAAGTTTTCCTGATGGTTCTAAACCGAGACCAGGTTAGTGGTAGATTACTACAGGTCAGCCGCGGTATCCTGTCGTGTTGATACTTTTGGTTTACAATAATATTTTCCAATAACAATAATCTATTTTGAGGACGAGCTTTTAATAGAACACCAACAGGTAAGTTAGTAATGGGAAGGTATAAAACTTTTGGAAAACGACCTGCATTCATCTATATACTAATAGAGCAGTGGTTAAGGTGATGTGCTTGGAATCCGTCAGTTCCAGGTTCGAATCCGGGTAGGATCAACTTTTTTCTTCCAAAAACTAGATCAGCGCCAATTTAAACGAAACATTTTTTTCTTGTTCTGAGCGGGATTTTAATAAAAACGAATTATTCATGCACCCACTATCTTGGGCAGTCCGCTCCTTATGTGCATCATGGCAAGACGGCTTCACTACAGCGAAGAAAAAAAAACAAATCGCTCTAAATGTTCTGGAAAGCACTATTCATTTAAGGCTTCTTCTGTAACGTTTAGCTCAGCATAAAAAGTAACTTAAAGTATTTTGTATTAATGCTTGCAGTACATGCATGTAACATAGTACTTTTAGTTAAGACAGAAAATGAGAAAAGACGCTTCGTTATGAAGGTACAGGCATTTTGTGAGGAAAAGGGTTTGAGATCATTTTAGGGGTATTCGGGTATGCTGAATCCAAAAACCAATGTTGGCAAGCTGAGAAATGGCTCCTTCACCATCTAATTTGCATATTTCCAAGATGGCCGCCAAAATTAAGAAAAACATCAATTGCTGCAAATTAGTATATGTTTAGGATTCCAAACTGCTACACAATGATAAAAATAACATTTTATAATGATTAGAAGGTCTTCAATGAATAAACAAAAATCTCAAAAGTTAAAAGGCTCAGGTGGGGGTGCGGAGGGGGCAGGGGTGTGGGCTTTTCTACTTTTCCTACAAAAGTGATCATAGTTCCACTGTAACAAGTCCTAGATCACTGCACCTGGTCTCACTGTAAAGCTTAGATATAGCCTTTTGATCATTTGGTAAGCAATGCAAATTATCGAACTTGCATATTCATGAATTTTAATGAAAATACATGTATAAAAAAACGGCTTTAAAATCCATAAGTAAATTTTCAGGCAGAAAAAAGCTATCATTATGACAACGTTATTGCACCAGTAATACCATATATGACAAATATATTGATGCCAATGGTCAATATGAAACTCATCTCATTAGCATATTCATGAATATTAATTGAAATGTCAAAACATAGGGGCGAATACAGGGAAAATAATTGCCATTGAAAGGTTTTTGGTGCGTTATATGATCGTTTTTGCATTTTAGGACAAATTTTCATGGCTGCCAGTTTGGTCAGATGGGCCAATTAAATGCCATAAAAAGTTGTTTTCAACAATGAACACATTTGCATGATGTAAACATCATATTGTTTCCACAACCACCCCTAGTGTGATTCTATAGAATGGGATGAACTTACAAAAATACCCATGTCCCACCAAAAGCATACATTAGAATACTATGATTGGTCTGGTAGTATTGCATTGACATAGCAATTTAACTTTCATAACTAATATTGAAATCATTGAATTTACATATATTCATGAATATGAATAAAACTCATAATGGGAGAAAAATCGTGGAAAAAGATAGGGGGTATACGTACAAAAACACCTGTACCCAGGCTGTTAATGAACCTAGGATGCCGAAAGAGATATCAAATGAATGCTGTGGCAATGTACTATAACTCTAAAATATGAAATAAGAATAATCGGATTTGTAATTGCATGTATATTAATGAAATCTTTAAAAACATCACAGAAAAAATGGAAAAATTAAAGGGGTAAATGTAAGAAATGGCTTGTATCTTGGCAACCCAAAGCCCTAAAGTGCTGAATGATGATCAAATGGTTGTTAAGGCAATATTATGCCATCCTATATTACAATTTACAAGTCATTTGATTTTTATTTTCATGAATATTAATAACATCTTTAGGAATTGGGGTAAACATGCTGAAAGCATAAGGCGGTATACACGTAAAAACGTGCATATCATGCTTACCGATAGACCTAGATAGCTGAAATTGGTATCAAACAATTGCTTAAACATTGTTCTATAACCGTATGATCTGCTATTTGCTTTATCTGAAATATTTGTTGTATGAATGTTAATAAAATCTTTATAAATAATACAAAAATGACCAGAAAATGATGGGGGTTTACCAATAAAATTGCTTATATCTGGACTGCAAATAGACTTAGAGAGTTGAAAGTGGCATCAAATTATTGCTAGTACACGTACAATTTATTATTGCCATATGTTCAGATTTAAAAAGCATACATGTATTTGTTAGCAACCAAGATACAAGCGATTTTGTTTGAGCACAACCTTCAACTTTATGTATGTGATTTTTACAATTTTTCGTAGCATTCATGGCTTTTGATAAGCTATGGTTTACCTATCAGACTACGTGGTTTTAATCAGATGCTGTTTATCTATCAGACTACATTGTCCTAACATTCTATGGGTACCATTTTTCATCCATCTAAAGGTATTAGCGGTGGAGATATAAGCAACTTTGTTGGTATACCGCCTTTACTTTTCAGTGACATTTCTCTAATTTAAAAGATCTCATTAATATCCATACAACAAAAAATATCTAGATGTCTTATATATCAGATCATATGGTTATAGAACATTGTCATAGCAGTCATTTGATTTCAACTTCGATTCTTTGGGTCCTTAAGTAGCCAAGATACGCACATGTGTTTAAATGTATACCTCCTATTTTTTCTGCATTTTACCCCAATTCCTAAAGATTTTATTAATATTCATGAAAATGAAACTCAAATATCTTATCTATTACAGTATGGATGGTATAACATTGCCGTAGCAACCATTTGATTCCACTTTCAGTACATTGGGGCTTTTGGTTGCTAAGATACAAGTGTATTTGAAAGTGTATCTGTTTAATCTTTTTCCATTTTTTTTTCTTTCAATTTCATAAGTTATCATTGAAATACATGAAATTGAAAATCATTTTTTCTTGTATCACACTTCAAAGAGATAATATGATACCTTATCATTTATTTGATACCAGTTTCAATGTCCTATTTTTATTTACAGCCCAGGTACAAGTGATTTTAAATGTACACCCCACATTTTTTCCATGATTTTCCTTCCATTTCTTACGATTTTCATTAATATTCATGAATATGCAAATTCAATGATTTGAATATTAGGATTACCATTAAATCTTTATGTCCAAGCACTACTATCAGGTCAATCATAGTATTCTAGAGCATGCTATTGGTAGGATATGGGTATTTTTGTAAGTGCACCCCATTCTTTAGAATCACACAATGGATGGGCGTGGAAACAATATTTTTACATCATGCAAATATGTAACGTGATTTATCACGCCCTCTATCGGCAGGCAGAGCCTCCATGAGGGCGTGATCACCTACCTATCAAAACCGCTTCACGTTCTTAAAAAAATTAGAGGGCCAATCAGAGAGCAGGATTCCCATTTTACCCATAATGCAACGTATTGTTTACATTTTATTGGTTTTTCAAATTCACGAGTATCGAAAAAATACAGGTAAAAATGACAAGGGAGCGGGAAAATGTGTTAAGTTTATGATATTTTGTATTTCAAATAAATAATTATTCTTTAAATATTTTGTATATAAATGTTTTTCCCATGATGCACGCGTGATCTCAAGAAAATACCCTTCCGACAATGCACAGCGATGATGTCATTCGTGAAGAGAAAAATTAAGTGACGGATCCAGGCGTCTATGGAGGACAGACAGGACGTAATTAGACGACTGGATCATCCGGGTTAGCAAATATGTTCATTGTTGAGGACAATATTTTAAGGCACTTGAGTGGTCCCTCTGACCAAACTGGCAGCCATGAAAATTTGTCCTAAAATGCAAGAAAGATCTTATAACCCACCAAAACCTTTAATGGCAATAGTTTCCCCCTGGTTTTCAGTTGGCCCCAGTTTTCAACATTATAATTAATATTCATGAATATGCAAATGAGTTAAAATTTTCAAATAGGTCCATGACATCAATATATTTGTCACATGATTTATTACTTGTGCAATAACAGTGTCATAATGATGGTTTGGGCCTGAAAATTGTTTATTTATGGATTTTAAACCATTTTAAATGTTTTCATTACAATTCATGACTATGCAAATTAGATAAATTGCATTACTTACCACAAGAGAAAAGGGATATGTCTAAGCTTAACAACGAGACCAGGCACAGCGGCATAGGACGAGCAACAGTGGCGATGTGATCAATTTTGTAGCTACACCCCTCCTCAAGAAACACATTAATAGTTGCCATGGAAACCATACATTATTTTCATAGCGTAATTGAGTTTATCTTTGCAGGCTAAAATTCTTTGCATTTAAATTTATGTAATTTAGTCAAGCAATCATCTAACAATATATTTTAAGTGATTTTAGGCTCAGATCATGACAAGCAAATGAAACATTTCATCAATATAACAGATTCTAGATATTTTGAAAATATGCAAATTAGGACATGAAGACGTCATTTCTCAACTTGCCAACATTGGTTTTTGGATTCAGCACACCAAATTACCCCTAGTTCAAGTGTCAAACCCTTTTCCTCACAAAATGCCTGTACTTGTTAACTTTTCTCAATTCCTGTCTTAACTATTTATTCACACATTGTAATTTGCCCTGGCATTTTGTTGCATGTTTCATCAGCTCATGTTTTCACTTTAAATGTTTATCCTTTTGTTGTTTATTAAAAGAAAGAAGAACAACAAAAAACAAACAAAATAATAAAATAATTCAAACTTATAAACAAGCAAAAAGGAACAAAAAACACACACGCATACAAAACATTAGGTTTCGATCCCACAACCTACGGAACGAGAGTCAGCATGCTAGTCCACTGAGCCATCCAGCCAATACACCTATTTGTTCAATATTATAAATTTCATTTTTATTGGTCCTAAAAATAACCTGTGTTTATGTTTACCATTCTCTGTTTACAAACTTTAAAAATGATAATATAATCCGCGCATTGTTGATTGTCACCTTCCCGTGACCAACTTTATCCCGTTTACCTGTTAAGTTAATGGAACAAGGAACCAAAGTGACCTTTGCCACGACATGTTTACATAATTGGATTATAGTGTCACGAGAAGTCGCCAGGCCTATAATAGAGGCGATAATATTGATTAAATCATTTTACACTCAAAACACAAAATAAATACAAAATATTGTATTATAAGTGTTATTGTATAAAATTATCTCCCCTTTTTACGATATGACGGTACACATTCCGGACATGATAATAAGAAGTAACAGAAAGGAGGGGCAATAAGCTTCAATTGTACATAATTGTCAGCACTATGCTGTTATTTCTGGTCGGGTGAAAGTCATTTTTGTAAGTCTATTGCTTATGTTTTCTGTCTTTTTTCTTCATTTTAATGTTTTCATATATATCCATGAAGCTAAAATCGCATGACTGTATACCTGACTATTTGGGCAAAAGGTCATTGGCTGAGCATTCATTAGAACATTTCTTTGAAAACACTATGTCTAACAACAGCCAAGGTACATGTGTTTGTGTAGGTATAGCTCCTCAGGTTTTCAATGATTTCAATTAAATAATTTGCATAACTTACAATTTGATAAAAGAGGTATGTCTAAGCTTTAGAATGAGACCAAGTTTGGTCATCTAGGATATTCAACAGTGGAGATATTGACAATTTAGCATTATGCACTCTTTAAAATATTGCATTTTTTAACATTTTAGTACAGAATTATCTCCCCATTTTACAATATGACGCTATACTTTCCGGACACGACGACAACCGGCAAATGAGAGAAGAGATGATATAATAAGCTTTAATTTGAGACCAATTTCAACCTTTCCCTACATGGGTGCATTTTTCAATCGATTTAAGCGTCGTACAGGATTCATGCACCGCACTATTAGACGGGTTATGCAGGGAAATCGCCTCTAAAGCTGAGCTATTGACAACTCCTTTTTTAAGGTGCGTAGTAGCGCAGTCGGTAGAGGGGATGGCCCTGTATAGCTAGAAGCGGAAGCCGAAGTCTGCGGGTTCGAAACCTACCTTCGCCAATTTAGTACATCTTTATTTCTTTCCGATCAGAAATGACCTTGGTAGGAATAGCTGTTGAAGTGTGTATATCTTTGATACTAGTATGAAAATGTTATTTCAGACAGACGACTTTCTCCAATTTAACTTATCTAGAGCTCTACTACACTTCTCTGCAAGAGTGTTTTGATAAATAAAACTGGTCCTAAATCATGGAATCAGCAGTGATTTGTTTATATGTAACTACATGATAGTTAAAGAGTGATGTTAAAAGCAGCAGACTGGCTGTAATACTACCTGTCTTATAAGTAGATTTAAACTGAAGCTAATTTAACTGCAAGAGCTGTTGAGATAAAACGAAAATGAGAACCCCAAAATTGGGGGAGATTGGTGGAGAAAGTCGCCAGTGTGATTTCCAATCTTCGGCATCCACAAGATCCACTTATTCCATGTATATAGACGAGTGTGCTTGCACAACGAAATCAAGTAACCTATTAGCCCGGAGGGCGGGGGAGGGGGTACTCACAAAAGCTATTAGCCCGGAGGGCGCGGGGGGGGGGGGTACTCACATATAAAATGGGTATATATGGACCGCCCTAGGTTAAAAAGAAGAAGCTTATGGAGCTGATCAAACTGAAAAAGTGGGTGCTTTCAGTGCTGAAAGAACGGTAAAAGTTGTACCTTTACAGCTGTTCGAACTGGGAAAATGGGTGCATTCAGAAAAAGTGGGTGCTTTTAGAGCTAATCGAACTGAAAATGTAGGTGCATTCAGAGCTAATAAAGCTAAAAAAGTGGGGCTTTACCGCGGCACATACCCGTACTGCTTTGATATGGGAGCACACCCCCGGGGATGTGTTTCAGTGAGTAATTATTATGCCCCCAACTTTGAAAAAGTTGGAAGGGCATATTGCTTTCGGCTTGTCTGTGTGTGGGTGTGTGTGTGCGTGCGTGTGTGAGTGCGTCTGTTAGTCACTTATTTTAAACTTCTGACTGGTGCATGCTAGGTATTTGAAATTTCATATGTGTATTCCTCATGAAAAAATAGTTGACTTGTTTTTTTTCCATGTCCGAGTTATGCCCCTTTTGAAAACAAAATTGGAAAATCGTGGCTGAGAAGTAGATCACCTGATTAACTTTTGAGAGTTTTACCTCAAAGTTTGACAAAATTACAGAATTTTGAAATTTTTTCACTTTTCAGTGAAATTTGAAACTTTTAAATGGTGAATGCTAGGGTTTTGAAATTTCATGTACAGATTCCTCATGAAAAATAGTTGACCCGTAATTTTTTCATGTCCAAATTATGCCCCTTTTCTGAGTTATGTCCCTTTGAAAACAAAATTTGAAAATCTTTTGTACAAGATATCTCAAAAAGTATTTAAGCTAGAGCCTTTATATTTGGTATACTGGTTCGGGCCGAGGAGTAGATCCCCTGATTAACGTTTGAGAGCTTTATTTTAAATTTTGACAAAATAACAAAATTTTTAAATTTTGATAGATTTTTTTTCACTTTTCGGTGAAATTTGAAACTTTTGAACAGTGAATGCTAGGTTTACAGATTCTTCATGAAAAAATAGTTGACCCGTATTTTGTTTCATGTCCGAGTTATGCCCCCTTTATGTGTTATGTCCCTTTGAAAGCAAAATTTGAAAAGCTTGTGCTCAAGATATCTCAAAAAGTATTTTAGCTAGAGCCTTCAAATTTGGTATACAGATTGGGGCTGAGAAGAAAACCTCCTGATTAACTTTTTTAGGATTTTCTGTTAAATTTTGACAGAATTGCGAAATTGTGAATTTTTACACCATTTTAAGAGTGCATCTACTGTTATCACTGTAAGTCTTCAAGTTTGCTATTTGTGCCCAGGTCTACTCTGTTTGCTTACACGATTTCCATTAAAAATTGATGAAATAAATGAATCATATAAACTGTACCAGGTTAGAGGCAAGCAGACAGTTGGGGACATAGCGTTTTACAAACACTTATTTCTAGTTGTTCTATGTTAACATAAGTTCAGAGGTTTCTCTGATTAAAACTATGATCAGACCTCATCAAGGGTTGTTCTACAGAAAGAACAAATGCAAATATTGATAGAAATAGGTAAGGAGTGGTGACAAAGTGACAGTAGGTCTGTGGCCAGTAACCCAATCATAAGTATCTGATGCAAGCTATTGCCCCCATCGTACGCCACGGCACACACTTATACGGTACTATCTCAGGCTAAGAATAACATTATGTAGGCCGATACATTTTAGTATAATCATATCATATGCCATTAGAAAAGTACCCCAAGACACATACGAGTGCCCATTAATTAGGCACATTCTGGTCCATTCCAGTAAAGGAACGCATCGGAATCCTTTATATTCTGCTACGCATCTTTCAAGTCTGACCAGTTTAGGCTGCGTTTTAATAGGAATAGATTATTCGGGTATACGGTGCACGTTGCACCGTTTTATCCAAGCTAAAATCAAACACTAGAATTTCCTAATACCTCACATAAGGCTGCGTTCACACAGAAATATACGGTATACGGTATATGGTATTCGCTATACGCTATACGGGCACGGCGGTTCACATAGAAGTAACATGTTCTGTCAGTGTGCTCTTTTCGTGAGTACGGAAAAAGTTGCTAATTCGGTGTTTTACATATTTATGAGGATTCAAATATATGCTTTTACTGTGTAAAAATTGTTTTTAACTTAGTTTTCTAGCAAAACGCTCTAAAGCTCGTGTAAATACAAAATTCAGACCATCAAAACCACTATACGTAATACGAAAATCGAACATGTTCGATTCCCACTATACTATGCTATACGCACCTATTCGCGCCTATACAAACTTTTCGAAAAGTGTCCTCCTATGTGACCTGGTATAAGGAAATCATAACGTTTGATTTCAAGTATTCGCGTGTACACCGTATACCCGAATAGTCTACTCCTATGTGACCGCAGCCTAAGGGGCATGATTCGAAAAGGTCGTATAGGTGCGTATATGTGCGAATATTATAGCAAAGTGGGAATCGTGCATGCTCGGTTTTCGTTCACCGTGCACCGTTTGATAACTGATTATGCTGGTCTGATTTTTCTATTGTACACAAGTTTTTAGGTGTTTTGATTGAAACGTGAGTTAGACAAGCAAATTCAGAGAATTTATGTCCCCCGCCTTAATTGTTTAGTACACAAATATATCTGACAATAATGTATATCCAAATCACATGCATTTACTTTATGTCACAGTGTCAAACATTAATCTGAGGATGATATTCAAACCACATGCAAATCTTCAAATCATGGTCAGGACATCTGTACAGTTTGAAAAGAATCAGAATAAAACTGAGGGAGGAGTTTGCACACAAGGTACACAATGTCCATTCACTTTCATTGTATAAATGCCTGAAAAACGACTAAGTTCAAATTGCGAAAAAGTGTCAAAAATTAACCTGAGGATTATATCCAAAGCACATGCATATCTTCAAAGCATCATCAAGACACCTGTAAAGTTTCAAAAGAATCTGAATTAAAAACTGAAGGAGGAGTTGCGCACACAAGGCACCCATTGTCCATTCACTTTCATTGTCAAAATACCGAAAAACGACTAAGTTCAAATAGCAAAATAAAGTGTCAAAAATTAATCTGAGGATTTTATCCAAACCACATGCACATCTTCAGAGCATGATGAAGACATCTGTAAAGTTTCAAAATAATTGGAATAAAACTGTAGGAGGAGTTGCGCACACAAGGTACCCACTGTCTATTCACTTTCATTATCAAAATGCCCGAAAAATGACTAAGTTCAAATTGCAAAAAAAGTGTCAAAAATTAATCTGAGGATTATATCCAAACCACATGCACATCTTCAAAGCATGATGAAGACATCTGTAAAGTTTCAAAAGAATCGGAATAAAACTGTAGGAGGAGTTGCGCACACAAGGTACATACTCCTATAGGGGGACGGAAGGACGGACGGACGGACGGACGGAAGGACGGAAAGCCAAAAACTATGTCCCTCCGCTTTTCTTCGAAAAGGCGGGGGACAATAAATGATTTTACATATAAATTCATATATTTGAGTCCCCATGAAGTAAGGCTGCGTTCACATAGAACTATACGGTATGCGGTATACGGTATTCGCTATACGTTATTCGGTACTCAATAGACGCTATACGGGCATGGCGGTTCACATAGAAGTAGCACGTGCTTTCAGTGCGCTCTTTTCGTGAGTATATAATAAAAGTTGTGAGTTCGGTATTTTGAAAAAGATTTGCTTTGCTTTTACTAGCCGAGGAGGAGGAGGCGGCAAAACCTAAAAAAAAAAAAAAAAAAAAAAAAAAAGCAGACGCATATTGGTTCGATAGCACTTTGAAATGCGACTTGTTTTGGTGGAATTTAACACAACATTCCAGAATCTCATGAATTATTTCAGTCATACACTCTCACTGGAAAAGTGGAAACTTTCTGATATGCATGTCATTTTTTTTATTATCAATACTAATAAATTATACCCGTTCTGACGTTATTCATACATTACAATCCATACACTCACCAACTTTTATCCACCTGAAATCGAACCAAGGACCTCCGAGAAAGAGAAATTTGACCTGTGACCTAGGCGGCATTGTCCTTTCAAAATTAAATCCTCCAATGACACACCCGGGTCCCACCAAGTTTGGCGAAGATAGGCACCTAAACACCTGGGAGGTTTATGGGGACAAACAAGCAAACAAACAAACAAACGTTACTTGAAAAAATATTATGAGAAGTTATTTAAGTTATCTAGGTTGTTTTACGTATACATGAGGATTCAAATATATGACTTTATTGTGTAAAAATATTTTAACTCAGTTTTCTAGCAAAACACTCTATAACTTGTTTAAATGAAAAATGCAGACCAGTTGTCACACGCTGCACGCTATACGAAAATCGAACAAGTGCGATTCCCACTACACGATACTATATGTACCTACATGTATATGCGCTTATGGCTGCGTTCACATAAAAATATACGGTGCACGATATTCGCTATTCGGTATTCGCTATACGCTATACGGGCACGATGGTTCACATAGAGGTAGCACGTGCTTTCAATGCGCTCTTTTCGTTAGTATGAAAAAAGTTGCGAGTTCGGTATATTCTAAAGGTATGGATTCCTCATAAGAAGATTTTGCTTTGCTTTTACTAGCCGAGGAGGAGGACAGGCACCTAAATACCCGGGAGGAGTATGGGGACAAACAAGCCAGAAACAAACAAACAAACAAACGTTGCTAGAATTATAGTATTATGAGATGTTATTAACGTTGTTTTACATATTCATGAGGATTCAAATATATGACTTTATTATATAAAAATCATTTTAACTTACCTTTCAATAAACGCTTTATAGCTTGTGTAAAATAAAAATTCAGCCCAGCAAAACCAGTTGTCACACGCTGCACGCTATACGAAAATCGAACATGTTCGATTCCCACTATACTATACTATACGCACCTATACGCGCCTATCCGACCTTTTCGAAAAGTGTCCTCTTAGGCTGCGGTTACATAGGAGTAGACTATTCGGGTATACGGTGTACGTTTTTGAGGGCACGCGAATACTTGAAACATTATTATTTCCATATACCGGGTCACATAGGAGGACACTATTCGAAACGTTCGTATAGGCGCGTATAGGTGCGTATAGTATAGTATAGTGGGAATCGAACATGCTCGATTTTCGTATAGCGTATAGTGGTTGTTGCTAGTCTGAATTTTTTATTTACACAAATTATAGAGCGGTTTGCTAGAAAACTAAGTTAAAAACAATTTTTACACAATAAAGTCAAAAATGTGAATCCTCATGAGTATGTAAAACAACGTAAATAACTTAAATAACTTCTCATAATACTCTAATTCAAGTAACGTCTGTTTGTTTGTTTGCTTGTTTGTCCCCATACTCCTCCAAAGTGCTTAGGTGCCTATCTTCACCAAACGTGGTGGGGCACGGGTTTGTCATTGGAGTATTTAATTTTGAAAGGACAATGCCATCTAGGTCACAGGTCAAAATTTCTCGGAGTTTCTTGGTTCGATTTGGATAAAAGTTGGCGAGTGTATGGATTTTAATGTATGAATAACGCCAGAACGGGTACAATTTACTGGTATTGGTGATAAATAATGACATGCATATCAGACAGTTTCCACGTGGATGGCTAAAATAATGAGATTCTGGAATGTTATGTTAAATTCGACCACTACAGGCCGCATTTCAAAGTGCTGTTGAACCAATATGCGTCTGTCTTTCTTAAGGTATTGCCGCCTCCTCCGCCTCCTCGGCCAGTAAAAGCAAAGCACAATATTCGTCTTCTTTGGAATTCATATCTTTTCAAAATACCGAATTCGCAACTTTTTCATATACTCACGAAAAGAGCACACTGAAAGCAGGTGCTGCTTCTATGTGAACCGCCGTGCCCGTATAGCGTACAGCGAATACCGAATAGCGTATAGCGAATAGCGAATACCGTATACCGTATATTTCTATGTGAACGCAGCCTTATGTGACCCGGTATTAGGTAATCGTTAGGTTTGATTTCGAGTATTCGCATGCCCTCAAACACGTGCACCGTATACCCGAATAGTCTACTCCTATGTGAACGCAGCCTAAAACAACGGAAATTACTTCTCATAATACTATGATTTGAGCAACGTTCAGTGTTTTGTTTGTTTGTTTGTTTGTTCCTCTTCTCCTCGTAGGTCTTTGTGCCGACCTCCACCTCGGCTAGTAAAAGCAAAGCGAAATCTTCCTCTTCTGAGGAATCCATATTTTTAATACTCACGAAAGGAACGCATTGAAAGCACGTGCTACCTATGTGAACCGCCATGCACGTATATACGTATAGCGAACACCGAATAGAGAATACCAAATAGCGAATATCGTATACCGTATATTTTTATGTGAACGCAACCTTACTGAACATGCACAACGGATTTCAAGTTCAGTGAACAGGGTGGATTTTCGTAAAAACTATAGACAAAAGAATTGTGACCATAGTTGAACATCTGAACTCAGCCCACGCAAACCTTATTTGATGAATATATCATTTTTTCTCAGCAATGGAATGCCTGTACACGATTTTTTTTTTTTTATAAAAATGGATTTTGTGATATCAAAAAATAACCCAATTTTTTTTATATCAGAAATTCGATATTTTAAATATCACAAAATCGATTTTTTTTAAAAAAAATCGATTTTTATATAAAAAATATACCCCGGGAGCTAATTTGACCTACCTTGCACCCCCCAGGACAATTTTTCATGGGTGCAAAATTGTTCATTGGGACCCCAGAAATGCAAAGAATTTTTGTCCTCAAAGATAAACTCTTTTGCATTATGAAAAAAATGCATGGTTTCCATGGCAACCTTTAACGTGATTCTTGAGTATAGGGGTGTGCATACGAAATTGGTCATATCTCCGCTGTTACTAATCCTACACCACTGAACCTGGCCTTGTTTAAAAGCTGAGACACTTTTATCCTTATACGATATACAATGCTAGTTATCTAATTTGCATATTCATGAATTTTAATAGAAACATTAAAAATGACAGAAAAATCGTTAAAAATCCATAAAAAAAACTAATTTCAAGGCCAAACAATAATTGTGAAATTACATAGTTTCCTCCCCTACCCTCAGTGTAATTCTAAAGAATAGGGTGTACTCACAAAAATATCCATATTATGTCAACAATAGCATGCTCTAGAATACTATAACTGGTATGATAGTGATGCATACACCTGGCAATTTAATCTAAATAGCTATTATTCAAATCATTGAATTTGCTTATTCATGAAAAATAATAAAACATGCAAGAAATCGGAAAAAAACCTTGGAAAAAATAGGGGGTATATATACAAAACCACTTGTACCGGAGCTGTTAACAAATACAGGATGCTGAAATAAGTATCAAATGAATTTTATGGCAATTTACTATGACCCTAAAGTCTGATATAAGAATGATATAATTTTCAATTTCATGAATTTAATGAAAACTTCATTGATAGGAATGAAAAAATGGAAAAATTAAATGGGTAAACCTACAGAATGAGCCTAACATGCTGAAAATGGCATCAGATGATTACTTGGGCAATATTACACACTGGGGTGGGGTGGAAACTGGGTAGGGTTGGAATTTATGTAATTTCACTTCACATCATGCAAATGTGTTCATTGTTGAGGACAATATTTCATGACATTAAGGTGGTCCCTCGGACCACACTGGCAGCCATGAGAATTGGTTTCAGAGATACAAGACAGATCATATTACCCATCAAAAACCTTGCAGTAGGTATAGTTTCCCCTTGTTTTTTTCCTCGATTTTCGACATTTTTATTAATATTCATGAATATGCAAATAAGATAATTTTCATTTAGGCCCATGACATTAATAAATTTGTCAAATGATATTACTGGTTTAATATCATCGTTTGGGCCTAAAATTAGTTTATTTATAGATTTTAGCGATTTTTCTGTCATTTTTAATGTTTCATTAAAATTTATGAATATGCAAATTAGATAACTAGCATTACTTACCATTGGATAAAAGGCCAATGTCTAAGCTTTAAAACGAAACCAAGCTCAGTGGTCTAGGATTAGTAACAGCGGAGATATGACCAATTTTGTATGCCCACCCCTTTGATCAAGGGTCGACGGTTGCCATGGAAACCATCAGGCTTGGGGTCAATTACTTTAAAAAGTAATTAATTGAATTACAATTACATTGACATTTGTTCAATTAAATTACAATTACAATTACTAGGCATTTCAGGAAAGTAATTCATTACATACAATTACTTAGCCTAATGTAATTCATTACATACAATTACTTTGCATCGAGTGTTGAGACGCATGAACCTTATTAGTCCAAAAATATTCATAAATGGAAATAAAACACTTGAAGTGATAATGACTGAGCATTGTCTGACAGGAACCTTTTGTACTGCCTGTCTCCTTTTTCCTTTTGCCTCCACTGAACAGGTGGCGTCAATGTTTTGAAAAATCTACTGATTGTCACTTGGATCTGTTGTCTTTTGATGTTTTGTCGTATACCAGAACAGGGATGTTTGAATCCACTGGTGTATACAAAATTAACCATCAAATGATATGGTTATAAGTTTAACAGATGTATCCCATCAACTGTCAAAAGATTAATTGCAAATATAATAACTCCTCATATCATCGGTTAATATTAGGAAGCAGTATATCTTTTCTCACAGTATATCTGTTGACTCTCAGGCTAAAGCACATTGTTAAAAAATTTTTTCTATAAATTCTACCAAGATAAGTTTGCTGACTGCGATGCTGGCTTATTGATATTTAAAAGATTTGGGGAATGATCATTGGTGGTTTCTTATGAATTGCAAATCAATAAGACACACACACAAAAACATGTCACACGTAAAACATCTAAAGGGTCAAATGTCTACATGCACTGCCCTTACAACTGCAGTATGTCAGCAGAGCCATAAATTAAACAAGTGCTAACAAGGGCTATACTGTCTGACTGTGCATGTATGTTACAATCATAGAAACATGATAAAGAATTTTTTAACAAAAAATTCCATCAGTTTCCTGTTTGGAAAACATGATACATGTATTTATGTTCTCTCCATCTATACATGTACAAGATGACATTAAAAAGGAGCAGTTTAATTTTGTGACCAGTTAAATCATGAATCTGTCAGTGAGGTGTGAAAAATAACTTCAAGGAATCCTGTAGGCAATACACCAATTAAGGACACAAAGGAAAAGATAATAATTGTTTTCAGTTTTCACAATTACTTTGATCAGTCATTGTTTAATGTCACATTGTGTGTATGAGATGATAAATAGCTCTAAGGTCATCAGTTTAAGGAAAGGATCAAACATGTTAAAAGTGCCCAAGACTTAATTTTATCAGTAGATGACGAAACATGTTTAATAGATGAAGAGACAAAATTTGACTACTGTTGTAACATAACTTATATAATGGGAAACTATTTTATTTGAGTACTGTATAATCAATCATATACTTCAATGATACATGCAAAGAAACAAAATTCAAGAGAATAATCTGCAGTGCACTCGTACAATAATAATCTCTACATATACAATGTATTTGTAAGAGATGTTTTCTTTAAAGTAATTAAAAGTAATTAAAAGTAATTGTTAATTACACCCCTTTTTGACACTGTAATTCATTACATTTCAATTATTGTAATTAAAGTAAAGACTGAATTACAATTATTTTTAAAAATGTAATTAAATTGCAATTAATTACAATTACAATTTTAATTACCCCAACCCTGGAAACCATGCATATTTTCTATTTTCATAGTGCAAAAGAGTTTATCTTTGTGGACAAAAATTCGTTGCATTTCTTGGGTCCCAATGAATGATTTGGCAGCCATGAAAAATTGTCCGGGGGTGCAAGGTAGGTCAAATTAGCTCTCGGGGTATCAGGGTTATTTTGGACATACAAATAATTCCGATTTTCTAATATCAAATAATATTTTTTGATATTACAAAATCGAATTGCTGTTATTAAAAATAATTAAGATATCAAAAAATCGAATTTCTGATATAAAAAAAATCGAGATTTATTCTAAAACGGCACCCGATATAGACTGCTAGCCAGAGGGTCAATTGCTCCCCCCCTAGGGGATTTTTGCAGACATACCCTATCTTAAAGAACAGTTCAAGCCGAGTCGAATGAGAGATGTTTGCACCCTGAGCATTGGGGCGTTATCCTGTAACAGCCTGTTACATATGTTACCTTAACAAAATTAAGAAATTATGATAGGGTGTTTTCAGCTACAGAAAAATGACAATAGTTTATCATTTTACTCAACTTTTTCATACTGTCTGCTTGCTGTATGTCTATACTACATATTAAAATCGTTTGAACAAAAATTTGACCCACGCTAACTGTAACGTATGTAACGTAAATTAAATTACCCCTTGAAAATAACACTTTTGAGTGATATTGTTTTTTTAAACAGTTGCACTATGCATTTTTCCAAAGATTTGATTTGTATTTCCATCAGCATGTTCTATTGGCAGATAGAAAAACAAAGGTTTATTTTCCTATCATGTATATGTTGCCTTATATGACGTTTTTAGTAGCCCTACCCCCAATTTCAAATGCGAAATGTTCTATTGCAAGTATGTAAAATACTTGAAACTGGTGGATATCATAGTGCCATACTTTCTTGCTTATTTTATCATAAACCATGACTCTGAGGATCTGTAACCAAGTATCTAGGATCAAAAATTTTGATCCAGAATGTAACGTATGTAACAAACATATTATGAATAACCAAGGGCATTGTACATGGCAGGAATGCCAGTACATGCCGGTCTAATGTTCTATTCCATAAGAAATTTTGCAACCATATATCTGAAATAACAATGATAGTTTGCTTTATGTACATTAGAGCATTTTTTTTCTGTTACAGTCTGTTACATATGTTACCATAATATGTTTAAAAAATAATTATATGGCAGATTGAGCGTCAAAAATAACTTTATTATTATTGATTCGCCCTTCTCTATAGTCTGCATGAAACATGTCCATTCTACACACTTAAAGGCAGGGTTTCTGTGCCGGGGGGGTCAAAATACAGGTAAAACACAGGTAATCAATTATTGATTTTTTGGTGACAGGAATAAGCCAATCACATTACTGTATTTAGGACTATATCATCTGTTGGCTGAAATTTGATGTGAATGGTCTGAAGTCTAGTGAGAAGATGACAACTGAATGCTAATCCCCTTTATATAGTCCAGCCCTGTCTTTAAGTTGCTTGAGCAATAATCTGACACCTACAGTGTAATGTCTGTAACATATATTAAAATTACCCTTTCAAAATTAGCATTGTGAGTGACATCGTTTGTTTTAGTTACACATTCCAGTTTTTCCAAATATATGTTAGTTTTCCATTACCATGTTCAATGTGGGAGATAAAATTCATATACTGTATTTATTATACTAAATGGGTTATTTAGCAACCCAACCCCCTGTTTTATAAGCCAAATATTGTATTGCTAATTACGCAAAATGTGTAAATATTCGTTTCTTATGGCTATATCTGATGTTGATAATTATTTGTTTATATTTCATGCTTATTGCGAACTAAAGTTCTGAGTGGCTGTTACCAAGTAGCTAAGCTCAGACATCTTAATGAAGAATGTAACGTATGTAACATATATGTATGAATAAAGAATGATGGTCTACAGTAGATGTATATGATGCTATTTCAAAAATAGTGTCAACACTTCACGTTTCTCTATGAATAACTAAGTCTTATTCATGTCTGATAAATATGCCTTTGGATCCCATAAATACTTTTAATAAAACGTTAAGAAATCTCTTAAAATGCAGAAAAGTTAGGGTTTACTACAAAAGCATTTGCACCTGAACTGTTAATAGACCTAGAATGCTGAAAGTGGTATCAAATAAATGCTACGGCAATGGTCTATTGCCCTCAGTCCTTTAGGTACATCATCTGAATTTCAGTCTCATGCATATTAATGAAAGTTTTAGAAATAAGAGAAAATACATAACAATTAAGCAGGTATACTAACATAATGATTATGTATTACAGCAAGCTAAAGTTTGAATGTGCTGAAAAGGGCAAGGGCAATTTTCTATCACCCTGCTATAATAACAAGTCATATGATGAGCATTAATAAAATATAATGGTTAAATTAGATGTTGGAGATTGATCGCCGAAGAATTGAGGCGGTGCCCCTATTAAACCAGATGAATATTGGCTACTAGAAGACATTGACAGCTGAAATTGGTATCGACCGGTTGCTAAGACAAAGTTCTTTAACCATTTGATGTTATGAATAAATCATATGAATATTTGTTTCATGAATTGCAATAAGAACTTCAGAAATATAGAAAATTTGCAGAAATGTGAAGGGGTATACCAACAAAATCACTTGTACATGTATCTCCACTGTCAATAGCTGTCGAGTAGTCAAAATGGCATTAAATGTTACTATTTGATCACTTTTATAATGAATTATTGTCATGTTATCACAATATATATGAATAATTGTCAGGTTGTCACGTATACATACCACCATACCACAATTCTGTTGCTGGACTTCCTTATTTTTTTGCTATTTACCATTTTTATCGATGCTTTATGAATATCCATGAAAGTAAATCTGATATGATTTGTATAACAGAGTACTGGGGAATTGTGTATTGTCCAAGTAATTATTTGATACCAATTTAGCACTCTAAGGCAATGGGCAGCCGGGATATAAGTGATTTCGTTGGTATATCTCTTCATTGTTATCTTATTTTCTCTTATTTGTGAAGTTTTATTAATGTAATATTAATATTAGTGACCTTTATCAGATAAGAAGGTTTATATATCAGGTTACATGGTTATAATACATTGTCATAGCAATCATTTGATTACAGTTTCAGTATAGTAGTGCTTTCAGTAACCTAGACACAGGTCATTTTGTAAGGTGTACCCTCTTATTTGCCGTGATTCTTCTCCAGTCTGTAAAGATATAACGGATATATGATAAATTTTGTAGGTCAAATTAACCCCATGTGGTATTGGTAACATTGTAACATAATATGAAATATAAATATAAACAACTTGGCGTTACACCGTTACAACTGAGGTACATCTAGCAAATGAAAATAACACAAGCATGTCATTCTTACCTTGTACATTGGTGGACTGAAGGGTTAGATCGCAACGCCACTAACGTACCGCCTTAGTAACGTTACGTTAGTCGGGTTGCCAATGGTGAATGAGACGTTATAATCGTTAAATACCAGTACTGCTTGAATAATCAAAATAAATTAAAGTTTCGGAACTCATAATCGGAGTTTTCTTATTTGGTTGAATTCCATAATCGGGAATCATCGGACCAAAACTGGTAGCAGAGCGAGGTTCATATAAATCGAGAGTAGAATACGGAAAAAGCAATGACCTTAACGGAAACCGAGATCGACATCGACATCGACACAAGGAGGCTTCGGGACAAGACAAGGTTGGCTAAAAGCAAGGTAAAGGCTTTGACGAATTTCGCTTTATCTAGAAACAGGCTTTTACAGTTATTAGATGATCAAGCCTTGCCAAGACGAATCGATGTTAAAAGTGCTTGCCAGAACTTGGAGTGCTGTTTGGAGACGTCGATGGAAGTACTAGATAGAGTGTCTGAATTTTGTATAGAGAACAAACAAATGGACGAAGCCATTGAAATCGTTAGAAAAATGGACATTCTCTTGGCAGACTATACTTCCGCATATGATGCAGCTCAACGTTACTCAAATTCACATAATACAGGTCATAACGATTCGAATGGCATCGCTGAAGTGGCAGATGTGCGGGCGAGGGAACAACAATGCCAAGAATCTAAAGTGGATGGAATATCTCGAAGTAATCCAGAGACGAGAGGCGCGTCAGCTATTGAACAAGATCTTTGGAAGCAGCTAAAGAGGATTGAAATACCTGTGTTCACTGGCGATAAGAGAAAGTATGAGAGCTGGAAAGCAGCATTTCTTGCGTGCGTGGATCGTGCACCAGCCACGGGTGAATTTAAGATGTTGCAGCTAAAGCAATGTTTAGCAGGCGAAGCTCTGAGCGCTATAGAACATCTTGGACATTCAGCGGCGGCTTATGATGCGGCAAAGGAGCGACTTGAAAGAAAATTTGGAGGTAAGCGCCGTCAGATTTCAATTTACTACGAAGACATAGACCAGTTCAAGCAAGTACGACCTAACCATAGTAAAGATTTGGAACAATATGCCGACTTATTAGAACTACTTGTTATACAGCTTGAAGGAGCAGGTCAGCACGGCGAACTTGTAAATGGCAGTTTGTATTGTAAATTACAACAAAAATTACCGGAATGTATGTTGGCTAGATATCATAGATGGATTTTCGAAAGCGGGACAAAAGAATCGGTCGTTGCCTTAAAAACTTGGGTATTTCAAGAATCGGAATTCCTAACCATGGCATCAGAGACAACACACGGTCTGAGAGGCAAAATCAAAAACACCAATGTCACAGAATCGACTCAGGAACCAACATGGAACGATCAGAGAACATTTTTCGGTGAAATAGTCAGCATTGTCAGCAAGGAAAACATTTCCTGTGATGTATGTGGAGATAATCATACCATTTTAAATTGCTCGAAATTCGAGAAAATGAGTGTACCAGTGCGATGGGAAACAGCAAAGCGTTTGAATCTTTGCTATCGTTGTTTAGACAAAGGGCATAGAGGGAAATCGTGCGAGAGAAGTCGAGTCTGTGGCCGGGGTGGCTGCCAAAAACTGCACAATAAGCTTTTGCACACAAATTACAAGCGACAGACAAAAGAAAACCCGATCGCGAGGCGGCAAAGTCAAGATAGAATGTTTAATTCAAATAATAATAATACATGTCATAGCAAACCGGATGTAGGAGCTCGTGACTCAGGAAGCCAATCTACCGATCGAAATACTTCTGTCATGGAGGGGAAGCTTGAACAGCATCGACCAGACAGAACAGAACGAGGTTGTGGCACATGTAGAATGGCACACCATGTAGTGGAACTTTCGGATCGGATTGGTACTGAAATATCACTAATTCCTATGGAGGGGAACCACACGAAATGATTCACGGGATGATATTTTCGTTCATACATGTATGTGATCGGCTATAATGTAGGAGCTTAATTTCAAGTAATGGCTGTACTTCTAATAAAATTAGGTTGTTGTTTTTCATGTTTTAAGAGAAACCTTTTTACAAGTTCAAAAATAGCGAACGATTAGGCGTTTTTTTCAATTAGTTTCAATTAACTAGTTTGGCAATATTTGGACAACATGAATGTTCTAAAGGATATTATTGGCATGGACATTTGCATGAATGTATTATCAAAATTGTAATTTTGAGGAGGGGAAAATGGACTGAAGGGTTAGATCGCAACGCCACTAACGTACCGCCTTAGTAACGTTACGTTAGTCGGGTTGCCAATGGTGAATGAGACGTTATAATCGTTAAATACCAGTACTGCTTGAATAATCAAAATAAATTAAAGTTTCGGAACTCATAATCGGAGTTTTCTTATTTGGTTGAATTCCATAATCGGGAATCATCGGACCAATTGGTGTTTGCAGCTTTGTACGCCACAGAAACTATTACAGAAACCCTCATTTGTTTATAAATGTAAATTGACATATTTTGTTATATACGTTACACAAATTGAGAACCATCTTTATCAGCTTGATAGAAGTATGTATCCCACATATTGCCCTTGAAGAATCTTGCAGACAAATGGTAGAATTTAGGTAAAACAACCTGTTGTTCATTCCCAATAAAGTATAGTGCAAATATATTTAGCTGATAATAGTTGCTATTTTTAAATGGCCGTTACACTGTTATGCTCCGGGGTACAAAGTGCAAACATCTCTCATTTGAATGCAAATAACACAAACATAACATTCTGACCTTGCACATTGGTGTTTGCAGATTTGTACTCAACAGAAACTATTACTGAAAACTTATCTGTTTATAAATGTAAATTCGCAGATTTTTGTTACATAAGTTACATATGTTGTATAAGTAGAGAACCATCTATCTCAACTTGATAAAATTATGCATCCCACATATTTTCCTCAAAGAATCTTGCAGAAAAATGGTAGAATAATGGTAAAACAACCTATTGTTCATTCCCATTCAAAGAATTCTACAAATATGTATAGCTGGTAACAGTTGTTATTTTTAAATGGCTGTTACACCGTTACGCCCCGGCGTACAAAGTGCAAACATCTCTCATTTGAATCAGAAAAGACTGCTCTTTAAGATAGACTATGTCTGCAAAATTCCCTAGGGGGGGGGAGCAGGACCTTTTTCAGCCAGAAGTCTAATAGAATAAAAGCGGCATTTTTTGTTTCGCGTAATCAAGTGCAATTGCGAAATCGGGTCGCATTTGATAGCAAAATAGGAACATGTAGCTAGGTAAGCGAGAAACAATATGAATTGTCTTTGAGTGATTTGACAGCTTTAAAATGTCAATATTATTGTTGTTGACAATCTCCTCCACTGACTTTTCAGAGAACCGCCTGATCAGTCACGTTTCGATGGCTCTCTGGTCAACTCGTATCCGTGTCAACGCATACCCATTTTGGTCAACTCGTACATACTTTTAGGTCAACTAATACGGCCCAAGTCGATTCGTACATATTTTGGTCAAACGTTCGACGAGTCCATGAAGTAGCAGCACATGAAAGGTAATTCAGTACGAATTGTCGCAAGTTACACTTCGTCTGCACGCTCAGTAAGTATTCGTACTGTTACAACCAGACCATCCTTTCACGTCGTTCTTTTGACGCGTCTCATGTCGAAATCGAGTTATAGGAATATTTTGATCAGTATACATTGCAACTAGAACGGTTTCAAGGTAATAGTTCTTAGTAGACATTTCCAACTTAGTCTGAGATACGATTTACGATATACGAGAAACTTTAATCGATTTCTAGGGGGCTATCTCAAGGCTGTCTAACTTAGTTGGTGAAAACCCTATACTTCTAGTACCTGTACACGTTATATAGTCAATGTCGAATGGGCCAAACAAATCGTCTCGTGGGAATTTCATGACGATTTGTGACGACCTACCTTGGGCATATGCAACAATTTAAACCAGTTCGTCGCCCTGAGACCCGCGTATGGGCTGATTTATGACGTCATCAAAATGGCGACCACCGTACTCATAATATGCATTTGAAACAACCAATTTCGTACTATGCTTGTCAGATAAAATTTGATTTCCAGCTTCTCGCTGTTTTAAATGGATTAATTTTACCAATTGTATTTATAAAAAAAGCTATTTAGGCACAAACATATCTCTAACAAGGGGCAAAGCACTAAAAATATGAGCCACGTCACGACAAAATCTGCATACAAAGTGCGAAACTATGCATAGTACACCAGGAGCTTATTTGACCTACCTTGCATCCCCAACACAATTTTTCATAGGTGCCAAATCCTTTATTGGGACCCCAGAAATGCATAGATATTTTGTTCACAAAGATTAACTCCATTGCACAATGAACAAATGCATGGTTCCCATGTCAACCATTAACGTGTTTCTTGAGCACGGGGGTGTACATACAAAATTAATCATATCTCCATTGTTACTTATCCTAGACTACTGAACATGGTCTCATTTTCAAGCTTAGACATAGCCATTTCTTCATATGGTAAGTAATGCAAAAAATTATCTCATTAGCATATTCATTAATTTTCATGAAAACATGAAAAATGACAGAAAAAAATCTTTAAAAAGCCATAAATGAACTAACTTCAGGCCCAAACTATCGTTGTGACACTTTTTTATATTTAGTATTGAACCAGTAATATCATATGACGAATTTATTGATGACGTGCTCCTGTATGAAAATATCTCATTTGCATATTCATGAATATTAATAAAACTGTCAAAAATGAGGAAAAAAAGAAAGAAAAAATATATCCATTGCAAGGTATTGGATAGGTTATAAGATGTATCTATCTTCTATCCCTAGGATAAATTCTCAAGATTGTCAGTTTTTTTTCCAGAGAGCCCCCTTTATGTCATAAAATATTGTCTACAGCAATGAAAAAAAAATCGCATGATGTAAATTTACATAGTTTCAACGCCACTCCTCATGCGATTCTAAAGAATAGGATGTACATGTACTTACAAAAATACTTCCATCCCACCAATAGAATGCTTTGGATTACTATAATTGGTCTGATACTGATACATGAACCTAAAAATTTAACCTTAGTACCTGATAATTAAATCACTGAATTTATTTATTCATGAAAATTGATACAACAAAAATTAAGAATTGCAGAAAAATTGTGGAAAGAAGAGAGGGTATATGTACAAAGTCGCTTGTGCAGAGCTGTTTATCAACCCAGGATGCTGAAAGAGGTATCAAATGAATGCTATGACAATGTACTATGACCCTAAATTATGATATGAGAATAATCTGATTTTCAATTTCGTGTATTTCAATGAAAGCTTAAAAAATTTGAGAGCGAGAAAAAATGGAAAAATAAATAAATGAGTAAACCTACAAAATGACTTGTATCTCGGCAATAAAAAGTCATAAACGCACGTATCTTGGCTACTGGCCGGAGACCTAGGGAGCTACAAGAAAATTGGTAATAAATGATTGCTAGGACAATGTTCCGTAACCATATAATCAGATATAGTAAAAATATAAAACTGAGATCCTTTAAAAGCAGGGGACATATAAAAGAGAAAGTTGATGGGTCATACCGCGGTTTTCAGCTACCCAAGCTTTAGCTATTTTTGTTGAATGGATATTAATGAGATCTTAATAAATAAAAACAGAATCAATGAAAAATGACGGGGTACACAAACAAAATCGCTTACAACCTCAGCTGCCAAAAGCCGTAGAGAAATGGCACCAATTTATTGCTAGGACAATGTTTTATTGCCATGTGCTCAGATATATATCATGCTGTCTGGCAAGCAAGATTTGATAGATTTTGGTGAATCACAGCCTTCATTCTTTAATTTTCTGTTATTTTCATAATTTTTTGAAACTATATGTAATGTTCAGAAAATTTAATGACATGTGGTTAAGCTATCGGACTATATGGCAGTATTGCATTCTCCTACCATTCTATTGGTACCATTTTCAGCACTCTGAAATGGCAGATGAGGTATGAGCGATTTAGTTTGGTGTACCCGTTCATTTTTCGAAGATTTTTCTCTTATTTATGAAGATCTCAGTAATATCCATACAACAAAAGTAGCTTATCATATGGTTACAGAACATTGTCCTAGATTATATGTTCTATGGTTATATTGTTCTATGTTTATATGGTTACAGAACAGCGTCCTAGCAATCATTTGATGCCAATTATAGCTCTCTAGAACTTTTGGTAGCCAAGATACGTGCATTTTTCTATGTATAGCCCCTTAATTGTTCCGTAGTTTTTCTCTCTAAATTAAAAATATTTTGTTAATATTCTTAAAACTAAAAGCAAAACGACTCATATATTGTAGAAAAGGATAGTATTATATTGTCCTAGACACAATGTGATGCCATTTTCAGCACTACATGACTTTTAATTGCCGAGATACAAATTTTGTAGATTTAATCATTTATTTTTTTCATTTTCTTTTCTCACAAAATTCTTTAATTTTTATCACAATTGATGAAATTGAAAATCAGATTACTCTCATATCATACTTCAGGGCCAAAGCATTCATTTGATACTCTTTCAGGTTGATGAACAGCTCTGGTTCAAGCGATTTTTTTACGTATACCCCCTATTTTTTCTCATTTTATCTCCATTTTTTATAATTGTTTTACTAATTTTCATGAATAAATAAATTCAATGATTTAAATATTAGGTATCAAGGTTAAATTGTTAAGTTCATGCCCCACTATCAGACCAATTATAGTATTCTAGAGCATTCTGTTGGTGGGATTTAAGTATTTTTGTAAGTACACCATATTCTTTAGAATCGCATGAGAGGTGGGTGTACAAACTACGTAATTATACATCATGCAAATGTTTTTTCATTGCTGAGGACAATATTTAATGACCTTAAGGTGGTCCCTCTGACAGACAACACCAACAGTCTTGAGAATTTGCCCCAGGAATGCAAGACAGGTCTTAAAATATATGCAATACCTTACAAAGGATATAGTGTTTTTCCTCGTTTTCCTTCACTTTTTGACATATTTTTTATTATTTTTCATGAATACGCAAATGAGATAATTTTATACAGGACCAGGTCATCAATAAATTTATCATATGATATTACTGGTTTAATAATAAAGTGTCACAATGACAGTTTTGGGCCGGAAATTAGTTCATTTGTGGATTTTTAATTACTTTTTTGCCATTTTGCATTGTTTCATTAAAATTAATGAATAATTATACAAATAAGATAAAATTTGCCTTACTTACCATAAGAAGAAAGGTCTATGTATAAGCTTTAAAATGAGACCATATTTAGTAGTCTAGAATAAGAAACATTGAAGATGTGATCAATTTTGTGTGTACACCCCATACTCAAGAATCACGTTAATGGTTGCCATGGAAATCATGCATTGTTTCATAGTACATGTACCATTGACTTTGTCTTTGAAGACAAAAATTATGTGCAATTCTTAGGTCACAATAAATGATTTGACGCCCATGAAAAAATGTTCAAGATGGGTCAAATTAGCTCGCTGGGTACTTAGGTTGTGTGCAGTGTTTAAGAAGAAAAACGTATGTCCAACGTATACACGAACGGACGTACGACCGGATAAAGCAATATCCTTTGACCCATCGACTTAATTCGTCTATCGTGTGTATAATCAGACGCATTTCATACATTTTCTTCACAAAAAAGGCAATACTGCGAGGTTTTCGATTGATTTTGATGGAAATACGAGTAATACATATATAGCCAGATAGCCGCCATACTGATGACGTCATAAATCGACTCTTACGCGGATGTAAGTGCGACGAACAGGTTTAATGTTATACATATACCACATAGATAAGTTTTATATAGGTCGTCATAAATCGTCAAAAAAATCGCACGAGATTCCCATTCGACATGGACTAATAAGTTTTTCTGAAGGTATCTGAAGTTTTTCAATTTAACTTTCAATTTACATGTAATCTTACGAAGATTACTTATTTTTGGTCTTGTGCACCGATCACATGCATGCTAAAGCTATGGTGTTTTTATTGTTTCCTGTCACGAATCACGTAAATCTATGTGGCTTGCAAGAAACAGACGTCAGGCAAAGCAAATATGATTGGCTAAGCAATTCTGCTTCTTAGACACTGACTGGCTAGTGATGGTCGTGGTCGTGGGAGAGCCACAGTAGTTTTCGATGTTCGGTCGGGAAATACCCCGTGAAACCATCGTGCCCGGAAGCATGCAGGAACAATTTGATAGGTCAAGGTATTCCCAGGGACGTGATTTATACAAACATTCATAAAACATACCGTGTCGATGAGGTGGGGCACGTCATGAGAAAACCCTTCATTAAAATTCTTAAAAATCTCTGTTAACTTGTAATGCTGTGGTGCGATATCAATGTTGGCATACATAATTCCACTGTATTTAACATGTGCTAGAATAATTGAGCCGCGACGCGAGAAACCTGGTCTTCGGGGTTTCCGACCAGGTCTGACACAACCCGAGCGATGCAAGCACAGAAGATGACTAGAGACGGGAAATTTTGGATTAAGAAAGTAGAGGAATGACGCCAAAAATCCCGTTTTCCCACGACGGGGCTCATTATTAAATTTAACAGGTAGGCACATCTTCGTCGGTAAAAACTGACTTGAAAAGGGTGCTCCAACTTACATTGTACATACCGACATATGTACCTTTATCTGTTGATACAAGAATTGAAAATATGGTTTGATGCCTTACGTCCATAGAAAAAATGTTGAATTAATGTCGGTCGTTTATATCTACCACATCAATTATGGTAAAGCCACCTGAACTCCCGTCAGTCTATTGCGCCTGGTCTTGTTCTGTTGAGCCGCGACAAAACAATACAATGTCACACGCATGCGTAAGCGAAGCATAATATATCGCAGTCACTTTATGGTCTTATACGAATCTTTGATGGTTGTACATACTGTATCTTGATATTGAGTATAATATAAAGTTTCAAACAATATTCCCCTGCAAAAAATTAGTTCTTAATTGAAGAACTATTCTTGAACTGCTCTTAAGAGTTCTTAATCTGTTCATAAAGGATTTCAAGAACATTTATACTTGAACTGTTCAAGAACACACTTCAAGAACAGTTCAAAAACTTATTAAGAACTCCTCAAGTTCGTAAATTGTTCTTAAATAGTTTTTGAACATTTTAAGGACTTTTGTTGAACATATTATCGACTTAGATGTTCTTGAACTGTTCTTAAATTTTTTCTTGAACATTTTAAGGACATTTCTTGAACAACTTGTCGATTTAGGTGTTCTTGAACTGTTCTTAAATTTGTTCTTGAGTCATTTCAAAGACTGGGTTATAAGGCAAATGTTCTTGATTTGTTCATAAATTTGTCTGAATGATTCAGAACCAAGCCATGTGACTCCTAGGCATGCTGGGACTTTCCTTTTCTAAATGTCTACTGCAGAAGAAAGGTCAGATTCAACAGAAATCTCTATTTATTAGGTTTTTACTTACGCTTAAGATCTGACTGATGAGGGATTATGACAGATACATGTCAAAAAATATTTAAGAATTAGGTTGCTGCTTGTACATGCCTATTATTCATGTCTTGCTCTGAAATTCATTTTTATAGCTAAATATCCTTACCCCACCCACTTCAAATACATGTAATACACACACGTGGCTTGAAAATTGAATATCTTTTGAACCAGTGGTTGCATTTTGACCAAACTTTCATATATACATGGTTGGGAGAGGAGAAAGAGTTGATTGGATTTTAGGGACCGTGACTTAATTTCTAAGGTTACCGGCCCATGAAAAATGTTCAAATTAGATTTTGTGATGCAACATTTTCAGAACAAATGGACGGTTTCTGACCAAACTTACAAAGAAACATTCTTAGGAGGAAACCTAGAATTGATAGTTAGATTTTGGTGACCTTTACAACACATTTTCAAGGTCACCAGACTTTTAAATATGTTGAAATTAAAAAGTGATCTTGAATAGTTCATGAAAAAAGATTCTTGAAAAGTTCATTAACTGCTCTTAAAGTGTTCAAGAACAGTTCAAGTTTATTTTAAGAAATGTTAAATTGGACAACTTTTAACAATGATTATTCTTAAAAAGTTCATAAAAGCTGTTCTTAACTGGTTCAAGAACAATTGCTCTTGAAAAGTTCTTAAAATTGTTCTTGAATTGTTTAAGAACTTTCAGGATAATTGATTCTTGAACTGTTCAAGAACAGTCTTTAAGAACATTTCAAGAATATCTTTTCTTACAAATTTGTCCAATTTAACATTTCTTAAAATGTACTTGAACTGTTACTGAACACTTTAAGAACAATTCATGTCCAGTTCTTGAACGATGTTCTTGAACAGTGAAAGAACTTTTCATGAACTGTTCTTAAAAATTTCGCAGGAACTGAGACCTTTAAACAGTCCTACCTTAGTGCAAGACATATTGCAGATCTCCAAGGACCGGCGTTTATGCGTTGTCGGTAAATCATTTGCCTACGAAACACGAATAAGCAATGGCGAAATAACTTCACTGGTTCTGATACTCGCTATCGTCACTTTGCTAGTAATTAGGAAATGTCTAGTGACGCATGCGGTGGTGTGCATCTGTGCAAGTTCTGAAACCAGATATACTGCTTCCGCCCCGGGCGTGCACCATCCAAGGGCCGCTGAAAAGATGTGGGCTAACATATTTCTTATGCCGGCGGGTCTCGCCGACGCATACAAATGCCGTAATTTTATTTCTTAACAAATAAGCAATTAACCGATAGATCCCGTGTATATACATTGTTATGTATGACAGTTACTTGTTGAAAGATGTGCATTCAGTACTGGTAAACTTCCCAAGGGAGTATGCCCAGGAAAGTATGATGTTATACATATGATGTTTACTTGTTGTCCTTAGCAATTATTTACTTTTAGTGTCCCAGATATTGGACATAAACAGGTTGTTTACTTCAGAATTTTCTAGAAATTTCAAATTGTTCTTTGACGGAAAAGTCCGGAAAAATCTGGAAGAACCAAAGATGTAGAATCTTCTAGAAAAATCTTTTTTTATGTCAAAAGAATATTGTGGAATTTTCTGGAAGGATAATGGCCTCTCTAGAATATTCCAAAACATTAAATTTTGGTAAACAACTTGTTATTTTTAGTATATGATATCATAGAATTTGCTGGAAGAATCCTGAATGTTCCTCAGTGCTATATAAGGGCTACAAATTTTCATAAGGACAATCTTTGGGTACTGTTACTATTAAGAAGTCAAAATCTATCTTACTGGAATTTAAACTTATTCTTGGATTACTTTGTGATATTCGATTCTGGATTGGGACATAGTGCTATTTTGAAACAAACTTTAATTCTTGGGATCAGAAACTGATACAGACTTGTGTTAAAAAGTTCTGAGGGACATTCAGACATTCTTTAAGGGAATTAACATCTTGAAAGGTATTGTTCATTCATTTTTGTTTGATTGTATATATGCTTTTGATTGTTTCACATGTAATTACTGGTTAAATCACTTCTAAATAGATTTGTTAAATTTTAAACAAAGCTTGTTGCTGGCTAACCAACTTGTTGGTTTCCTAAATCTTCTAGTTACGCCTGGCACGTAACAGAATTGGGGGCTCGAGTCCGGGATTGAAATTTCTTGTGCACCAAATTTATTTAAAATTCTAAAGTATCTTCACTGTTTGCTGTTTAAATAGCTAAAGCCAGCAAAAAGCAACCATGTCATTCAAACTAAGTGACTTTATTGCTGCGCCTTCTCAGGAGCTGTTAGATAAGGCCAAAAAGAGTGACCTCTTAGACATAGCTGATCATTATGGGTTGTCAAATATCAAGACTTCCATGTTAAAACATGAAATTAAGAACATTTTGATTCAGTTTTTTGTTGACGAGGAAATTTTTGATTCCTCGGCTACTTCTCAGATTCTAGTCACTCAGACTGACTTGCAGTTGAGGGAACTAGAAATCAAAAGACAAATTGAGATGGAAAAACTAAAATTTGAGTATGAAGAAAGAATAAGGTTGGAAACTTTAGAACGGGATGAAAGAATAAGGGCAGAAAAGGCCGAAAGGGAAGAAAGAATAAGATTGGAAACTTTAGAACGGGAAGAAAGAATGCATAAACAAAAGTTAGAAATGGATAAACAAAAGTTAGAAATGGAAGAACGAGAGAAGGAAAAACAAAGAGAATTAGAACGAGAAAAAATTGAGTTAGAAAAAGAAAAATTAGAAAGAGAAGAAAGGCTTGAAATTGAAAAAGAAAAATTTAAATTTGAAATTGAAGAAAAAGAAAGAGAAAGGCTATTTCAGTTAAGAATCAAAGAAATTGAATTTAATGAAAAATCAAAATCAAAATCTTTATCTTCAGACACAAGCAAAATATTTGATGTAACAAAACATATCCGACTCGTTCCTCCATTTCAAGAAAAAGAGGTTGATAAATATTTTCTACATTTTGAGAAGGTAGCAGAAAACTTGAAATGGCCAAAAGAGCATTGGACCTTGCTTTTGCAAAGTGTTGTAATTGGTAAAGCTCGAGAAATTTACACTCAGCTTTCTCTTGAGCAAAGCTCAGATTATGATACAGTAAAGGAATTTATTCTTAAGGCTTATGAGCTGGTCCCTG
This sequence comes from Rugalucina vietnamica, assembly GCA_964017185.1. NCBI lineage: Eukaryota > Metazoa > Mollusca > Bivalvia > Lucinida > Lucinidae > Rugalucina > Rugalucina vietnamica. The sequence goes on from OZ024877.1 coordinate 38,043,808, forward strand.
AGGCATACAGGCAGAAATTTAGAGACTGTAGAAAAGAACATGACCAGACTCATGTTGAGTTTGCTAGAACAAAAGAGCAACTATTTGATAGATGGTGTTCTTCAAAGAAAGTGGGTTCTGATCATGCAAAGCTAAGGCAGCTCATGCTTGTTGAAGAATTCAAACGGTGCATAAATTCTGATGTTAAGGCTTTCTTGAACGAAAGAGAAGTTGAAAACTTGGAAACAGCAGCACGTTTATCTGATGACTATGCTTTGACTCATAAGGCTTCATTTGTCAACAAGCCATATCCTAGGAAACCATATAACCCTCAATCAAAGCAAATTACCCCTCAGTCAAAACCATATTCCCCTCAGTCCGGTCCCAAAGCCAATCCCAGTAATCCAACTGACAATTCCAGTCCAAAACCCAAATTTTCTAGTGAAAACAAAGGACAAAATCCCTTATCCCAGCCAATTTGTAATTATTGTAAGAAAACTGGCCACATTATTTCTGAATGTTTGGCACTGAAACGAAAGAAAGAAAGAAAGAGAAAATCTAGATAGTGCTAAACCGACAGGCCTCACCTCCTTAAAGGCTAAACCACAGTCTTGTATCCAGGAAGAAAACCCTATACTGACCAGAACTTGTAAAGAGTCAGTCTCTGAGGATTCTATTATGGAGATTTATGAACCATTCTTATCAGATGGTTTTGTGTCACTTAACAGTGACACTGCCCAGTCTACCCCTATCAAAATCTTACGAGATACCGGAGCTTCTCAATCCCTTATCTTGGCAGATACCTTGCCATTTTCCGAGAAGTCTTCTTCTGGGACAAGTGTCCTTATCCAGGGCGTAGAGTGTGGATTTGTTAACGTACCCCTCCATAATATCTATTTGTCCTCAGACTTAGTTAAAGGTCCCGTGGCTGTAGGTATTAGACCTTCCTTACCTTTTAAAGGTGTCCATTTGCTGTTAGGCAATGATTTGGCAGGAGATAAGGTTGTGGTAAACCCACTTTTGACCAGCACACCATGTGTTGATCAACCGCCTGATCCCATTGAGCAGGAAATTCCTGACCTTTACCCTTCTTGTGCTGTTACTAGGGCAATGGCAAAGAAAGCCAAATTATATGATGGGATGCAGGACATAAATTTAACTGACACTTTGATAGGTCAGTCCTTTAATAAAGAGATTTCAACATCTCTTTCCCCTAGTCAGTCTGATATTCAGACTGACCCTAGCAATCCAAGGTCGGGGTCAGAAAATGACCTTTCACCCTCAACGTCAAATGATCAAGGTCATGACCAGCTGTCAAGGTCACAGCTTTGTAAAGAACAACACAGTGATTCTGAGATCTCGCCTTTATTTGAAAGGGCTTTAGATGAAAAAGAAATATCCCAGGTCCCTGTTTGCTATTATGTCAAAAATGGCATATTAATGCGAAAATGGCGTCCTCCAGATGTCTCAGCAGAAGATGAGTGGACTGTTAACCACCAAATTGTGATCCCTAGGGTTTATCGCCCTGAAATCTTAAACTTGGCTCATGAAACACCCATGTCAGGCCATTTAGGTGTAAATAAGACCTATCACAAGATCCTTAATCATTTCTACTGGCCAGGAATAAAATCTGATGTATCTCAACACTGCAAATCCTGCCACACTTGCCAGATGGTAGGAAAACCCAATCAGACTATTCCTAAAGCTCAGTTACAGCCCATTCCTGCCTTTGATGAACCTTTCAGCAGAGTGATTATTGATTGTGTAGGTCCCATACCCAAAACAAAGAAAGGTTGTGAATATCTTCTGACCATAATGTGTGCTTCAACTCGCTTTCCTGAAGCTATCCCACTCAGAAATATCAAGGCTAAAACAATAGTTAATGCACTTGTGAAGTTCTTCACATTTGTAGGCCTCCCAAAATCTATCCAGTCAGATCAGGGCTCAAATTTTATGTCAGGAATTTTTCAGCAAGTTATGTACGAACTTGGAATTAAGCAATACAAGTCATCGGCTTACCACCCTGAAAGCCAAGGTGCCTTAGAAAGATTCCATCAAACTTTGAAAAACATGATCAGATATTACTGCTTTGACACTGAAAAAGATTGGGATGAAGGCATACACTTGCTTCTATTTGCTGTAAGAGAATCTGTACAAGAGTCTCTGGGGTTCAGCCCATTTGAGCTTGTTTTTGGGCACACTGTACGTGGACTGTTAAAACTTCTAAAAGAGAAATTTCTCTCAGATGATGACAGTTCTTTGAACTTACTTCAGTATGTGTCTGATTTCAAAAACAGACTATCAAAGGCCTGTGATGCAGCTCGGTCCAATCTCAAATCTGCTCAAAGCAAAATGAAGATTCGTTATGATGAAAATGCTAAAGACAGAAATTTTGAACCTGGAGACAAGGTACTTGCTCTCTTGCCCATTCCTGGCAGACCTTTACAAGCTAGATATTATGGCCCGTATACTGTTGATAAAAAGTTAAGTGACGTGAATTACATTGTTAACACTCCTGGGAGGCGCAAGCAAAAACAGCTATGTCACATTAATATGCTCAAGAAGTATATTGATAGGGATAGTTCTGTTATTTCATCAGTAAATATAGTTAATTCTGTCCCTCATGAACAAAATCAAATGGACTCTGAGGACTTCAACTTGGAGAAATCTGATCCCTCGTCATCGAAACTCCAGAATTCTGACATACTACAGAATCTTGATCAGAAACTGTCTCACCTTGATTCAGACAAAAGACTTGAACTGAAACAGTTAGTTCTCGAATATGAGCACTTATTTCCAGACATTCCATCCAGAACTGACAAAATCTATCATGATGTTGACATTATTGAAGGTTCAAAACCTGTAAAGCAACATCCTTACAGAATGAACCCTGTAAAACAGCAATATCTCAGGGAAGAAGTTCAATATTTGCTGGACAATGATTTCATTGAACCCAGCCAAAGTGAATGGAGTTCTCCTTGTATTCTTGTACCAAAGCCAGACGGGACATTTAGAATGTGCACAGACTATCGAAAAGTCAATTCTGTCACTAAAACAGACACTTTTCCCATCCCACGAATCGATGACTGCATTGATAATATTGGACATGCCAAGTATGTTACAAAGTTCGATCTGCTAAAGGGATTTTGGCAGATACCCCTCACGGACAGAGCAAAGGAGATCTCGGCATTTGTTACACCAGATGGACTGTACCAGTATAAAGTCATGCCATTTGGAATGAAGAACTCGCCTGCGACTTTTCAGCGGCTGGTCAACAGTTTGATTTCCAATCTGGATGGCTGTAAAGCCTATATCGACGACGCTATTATCTTCAGTGAGGAGTGGCAACAACACTTGCAGACAATCAGAACATTCTTTGACCGGCTAAGTGATGCTAAACTAACTGTGAACTTGGCAAAAAGTGAATTTTGCCATGCAAACTTGACATTTCTTGGACACATTGTAGGTCAAGGTCAGGTAAAACCTGTAGAAGCTAAAGTTGAGGCTATCTCAGATTTTCCTGTACCTACTAGCAAAAGACAACTGATGCGCTTTCTGGGTATGGCTGGATATTACAGGAAATTCTGCAACAACTTCTCGGCTATAGCTGAGCCTCTGACAAACTTGCTTGGTAAGAAGGCCAAGTATGTTTGGACGGATGACTGCCAGAAGTCATTTGATAAGCTCAAGGCCATACTTAGAAGTGCTCCGGTTCTCTTAGCACCAAGTTTTGACAAAGAGTTCAAGTTGGCTGTAGATGCCAGTGATGTTGGTGCAGGCAGTGTATTGTTGCAAGAAGATGACAATGGTGTTGACCATCCTGTTTGTTATTTTTCCAAAAAGTTTAACAAGCATCAGAGAAATTACTCTACCATAGAGAAAGAATGCCTATCTCTAATCCTTGCACTTCAGCACTTTGAAGTTTACTTAGCTTCTTCACATGCACCAATTGTTGTCTTCAGTGACCACAATCCACTGACTTTCATACATAAAATGAAAAACAAGAACCAGCGTTTACTCAGGTGGAGTCTCATGTTGCAAGAGCACAATCTTGACATCAGACATATCCGAGGAAGAGATAATATCATTCCAGACACCCTAAGCAGAGCTTAAGTGCCTCTACAATGCTGATGTCCAGCTTTGTGCTGTTGTATTTGATTAGTTTTGCACAAATTTTGCTAAACATATTGTATACAATTATCCAGTATTGCAAAAGAAAGCTTTATTTTATAAAACTTTCTTTTCTTTGAAGAGGGGAAGTGTTATGTATGACAGTTACTTGTTGAAAGATGTGCATTCAGTACTGGTAAACTTCCCAAGGGAGTATGCCCAGGAAAGTATGATGTTATACATATGATATTTACTTGTTGTCCTTAGCAATTATTTACTTTTAGTGTCCCAGATATTGGACATAAACAGGTTGTTTACTTCTGAATTTTCTAGAAATTTCAAATTGTTCTTTGACGGAAAAGTCCGGAAAAATCTGGAAGAACCAAAGATGTAGAATCTTCTAGAAAAATCTTTTTTTATGTCAAAAGAATATTGTGGAATTTTCTGGAAGGATAAGAGCCTCTCTAGAATATTCCAAAACATTAAATTTTGGTAAACAACTTGTTATTTTTAGTATATGATATCATAGAATTTGCTGGAAGAATCCTGAATGTTCCTCAGTGCTATATAAGGGCTACAAATTTTCATAAGGACAATCTTTGGGTACTGTTACTATTAAGAAGTCAAAATCTATCTTACTGGAATTTAAACTTATTCTTGGATTACTTTGTGATATTCGATTCTGGATTGGGACATAGTGCTATTTTGAAACAAACTTTAATTCTTGGGATCAGAAACTGATACAGACTTGTGTTAAAAAGTTCTGAGGGACATTCAGACATTCTTTAAGGGAATTAACATCTTGAAAGGTATTGTTCATTCATTTTTGTTTGATTGTATATATGCTTTTGATTGTTTCACAAAATCACTTCTAAATAGATTTGTTAAATTTTAAACAAAGCTTGTTGCTGGCTAACCAACTTGTTGGTTTCCTAAATCTTCTAGTTACGCCTGGCACGTAACAACATGACATGAACTTGTTTATATATAATGTCTTCATCTAAAGAAATTTTGCAGAAGTCTCTTGACTGCCTTCAAATATGGTGTCGAGAAAATGAATATGAAAACATACGTAAGGCGCCAACAGCACAAAAATGTTAAACACCAAGACATAAAACAAAAAGAACCACCACAGAAGTATCGCCTTGGAACGATCAGTACCACAAAATTACTGGCGGGCTTAAACTAGTTTTACATGGCCATAACCTCACCCTCAGCTTCTGCAGTGGTTCTATGTTGTCCTTGAGAATATCCCTAAAAACATTATCCGAACTCCAATGCCAAACTCCAATATCAGTATCGGATTAATTTGGAAATGTCTACTACTAAGTTTTCATTGCGAGAATGAGGCACGATATGTATCACGCAAAATTTAACATGGCCTACTTCATTATATTTGTTTCCACATAATATATTATTGTAATGAGTCGTTTAACAAAATGCCACAACCGTTTACTTTCTTTAAAAAGACTTGACCTGCCTTGAAACAAGTTCAAACAAATGGTTAAAATTACATTAGCATGAAATTATTATTTTCAGTTGTATGACACATAGTGAAAGAAAGTTGAAAACTTTTTCAATTGGTGCTCTCATGATAAAATCTTGAAATATCTAGTTTCTAATGTATGATATTCTACTTTATAAGCCAACGAACTCCTGACACATTTTTTTTTCTTGATGAACTTGACAAAATAAACCGATTGCTTTGTAGCAATATAGCAACACATTTGGTCTGACAATCGTATTGAACTCTGCACAAGTATACCCAAATTTGCATGCAACTACTCGTACAGACATACATAAGAAAAGCAGAAAGTCCTAAAATGATAATAAAAGGAGATTCATAAGTATATTGGGGCCAGTTCCTCCTATTTCTATATAAAAGCATACAATGTGTTTCATTGTATGCCGTAAAATGAGTAACTCGAGTTTTAGGGTCTTGACAGAATTACTAAACAAATATCCCGCCTGTTTTAACACCCTTTTTAAGGAAAATGATTTTGCCTAGGGTAATATTTTACAAGTATCAGGTGTCTCAAAAATAAACTGATGTTTTTAAAGGAGATTGAATCTGAAGTAATGGCGTTCAAGTCTCAAGTAACTTCATAATTAAACTAAATATTTTTCTATCTTCTCATAAGTGCACATTAAGTGAGATTTGTACGAATCCATCTTGTGTCAAAGGATTTCATTTTCTATTCTGTTAAGTTTCAACAATGGTATCTCGGGACTTGGGACTATTGCATCGTAATTCACTCATGTGCGTATCAAGTCATCAATAGATTCATTCACATAATAGTGCTCGAAACCATCATTAATAATAGACTAGAGTCAATTTGCATCATGTATATATGGGTCATTATCCAAAAATGGAGCAATCCAGAAAGGCAAAACGAAAAAAAATATCAGTGCTGTCACGAACAAACTTTCTTGCGTAATACGCTCATTTGATAAGACTTCCCCAATCTGTAAGTAATCTAGTGGGGGCATATATAACTTGTCACGAACAATAGTTCACACAAATATTAACTACTTTCAATGAATTCACGAGGAAGAAATCTTCAATGAAAATGCACATTCTGTGCTTTGTTTTGTTTCTGAAAAGGTACAAGTAGGCAAAGATCAGGAAAAGGCGCAATCAGAAAAAGATTCCCGCTCCAAAAACCGAGGTGGGAAAAACCAAACTAACAATCAGGTACTTATACCATGAAATATATCGTAAGCCGAATGAGCAGCTATTTTCCCAATAGGTGGCCACTCAGTTACCTTAACTTAACTAAAAATATGAAAACATACATACGGCGCCAACAGCACAAAAAATTTTAAAACACAAAGACATAAAACAAAAAGAACCACCACAGAAGTATCGACTTGGAACGATCAGTAACACAAAGTTACTGGCGGGCTTAAACCGTTTTTACAGGTACCTAACCTCACCCTCAGCTTCTGCAGTGGTTCATAACATTTAGTTAGTTCTTCATCTCTAACTAGTCAATGAATCATCAAGGACAAACAAATAAATCATGATAAACATCCTGATGAATCAAAAACCTTTATTTGAAACGCTTTATTTTTGTAGACATTATATTGGAGGATTAAACCAAAAATATGTTCTGCTAAACGTTTACTATTTCAGTATAGTATCATTACATACCAAAAGCAATTATTTTTATATGATGCGTTTTGAGTATTTTAAATAATTATGACCGTGACAGTACTGATATCGTGACAGCACTGATGCTGTCGTGACAGTACTGATAATTATCTGATCTCGCCTTTTTCATTCCAATGTGTGCGGAAATGATTAATTTCTGACCATTTACCGACGAGCTTTGGGGCAGTGACTCACTTAAGGTTTCAACCAACGAATCCTCAGCTGATGCTCTAACCAGGGACACCTTTGCGTAGATCCAATGCTCTAACAAAGCATGTTCGCTTCACACAAACCAAATGTAACACTTAAAGCGCAGTAGAAGCGCTATTCAGCTTATCACTTTAAACTGCAGCATGAGAAAATGTGTTTTGGGGGCTTTCGACCAGGTCTGAGACAACCAGGATTGTTCACGACAAAAGACCGCATTAAATTTGGGACCCTAACACGGGTTTTAGGGAGCTGGGTCGCAGGGTCATTTTGTTTTCAGGGAGCTTGGGAGAACTGGAAAACAATTGAAGGGAATCGGGGATTACTAGACGAGAATACTCTTGGTTTTAGGAAGCTGGGAGCAAGGAAAAGAATTTAAGGGAGCTAGGGAGAAAGGTCATTTTTCTTTTAGTGAGCTTGGAGCTAATACCCCCTTGGATGGGCCTCAAATTTAGGTTAACTTGCAGCTGAGCTGCACATTTGCTTTCACGTACATACGTATATCCCAATTTTATGTAGTGAGGTATACAGGGTAAAATGGTGTATACACTGTTATTTCTTTTTGTTTCTTAATTTTGACCCTAGGCGGTTCTAAAGTGTACTCAATCAGATATATTTTTTTCTTCAATTTTTAAAGCTAAAAAATCCCTGTATTTTGCATGGGTAACACTAGTGAAGGTGCCAGATGGGAAAAAGCCACCAAAAAGCACTTTAGGTGGCCACTTTCCTTTGTATAGTTGTTTAGTACTGTCTTTGGGAAGTATGAAAACCAATGTTTTAATTTTTTTCGGTCTTGCAAAAGAACTTTTATTGTAGGTTAAAATGGCATACCCAGCTTATTTGATCCGTGACTTCTAGTACAGCCAGCAGATTCTCAAACCATAAGTATATTGCCTATTTTCATGTTCATGCAATATGTTTTCATTGCAGCTGCTAGTAATTACATATAGTTGCTAGTGAGACTTGAATTTGCTTTTTAAAACTAAAATAAAGTTACATACGTTACACTTTAAGGATGTATCTACGCCTTAAAAAGAGATGTCTATAATTTTATTTTGAATTGTAGATTATGGTATTTTGTTAATTGGTTCACTTTGCCTAATTGTTTGATTCTGCATTAAACTTTAGAAATTAATATGCTATTTTAAGATAATGGAAGGCTATAGACCCTTACAGTATAAATAATTGTCCATAGTAAACATTATAAACAGAATAAGTCCCTGTATTTGCGTCATTCTATAGTGACCCGTCAACTTGAAAATTCATTTTAAAAAACCTGAAACCTCTTCGAAAATGAAGCTAGCAAAATATATATATATATATATATATATATATATATTTTTTTTTTTTTTTTTTTTTTTTTTTTTTTTTTTTACAAAATTTATATGTTTGGCCATTTGTTTTTAGCTTTTTGTAACATGTAACGTATGTAACAGAGTTAATTTGTCAATAGGTAAGGCTCAAAACAAAGAAAGAGCTTCATAATATCACTTTGGTTAGTCATATTTTGCTGGAACAGGTGTTGAGTACTGTCTTTTGACAATATAAAAGCCTTTATCTTAGAGAAAACTCAAGCTTGGTTGAGAGAAGTTTGCACCCTGAGCATCGGGGCACTATCATGTAATAGGCTGTTACATACATTACTGGTAAAAATGAAATATGATATGACTGTTTGAGCTACAGAAAAATGACAGCACTTCATCATTTTACTCAAGTTACTAATCAAATCTGTATTCTGCATGTCCATGTTACATATTCTTATTAAAGCTGTATGAACAAACCTCTGACCTCCACTGACTGTAATGTTTACATGTTATGTTAATTAAAGTATCCTTTGAAAAATACAGTTTTAAGTGGGGTCATTCACTTTTGCGGGTGTTCTATGCATTTTTCCAAAAAAAAAACAAAAAAAAAAAAAACAAAAAAAAAAAAAAAACAAAAAAAAAAACAAAAAAAAAACAAGATATTTATTTCCATTACCATGTTCAAATGACACGCACGATTTAATTTTTCTTTCTTATATGCATTGTCTAAAATGAAGTATTCAGCAGCCTAACCCCCAGTCTCATATGCCAAATGATGTATTACTATTTACCTATAGCATGTTATTTCTTTGGAATAGTGGATATATCTTATGATTTGATGCTTCCTTGATAGTTGAGTTACAAAGCTTTGAACAACTGTTGCGACTGTTACCAAGAACCTAGGCTCAGAGATCTTAATGAATAATGTAACGCATGTAACATTACATGTTATGAATAAAGAAGGTTGCTGTCTACATGTAATATTTCAAAACAAGGTGAAGACTTTATGTTTTCTATGAGTAATTGAAAGCCTTTAATGTAAATAAAACAACAGATGAGTAATTGAAAGCCTTTTATGTAAATAAAACAACAGATATTACTTATTCATTTCTAAAAATCATGCCTATGAATCTATGTTTAGAATAAAGGGTATTCAAATACTGCCTTTCTAATGCTGAAATATATGTAGAGCAGAGAAGATAGCTTCATCTTGAATAAAACAAATAAATAATTATTTCAATTGTAGTGATCCCAAACTAATCTTCATCAAAGGCATCCATGGGCACAGCACTTTTTCCTTAATACCTAATAAGCAAACCATTTAATTTGCATACTCATTAATACGAATAAAAATCGCAGAACACTTTGGAAAATAAAGGATATACCTACAAAGTAACACAGTTTTGTGCCTGTGCTGTTGTGCTGTTTATAGACCTAGATTGCTTATAGTGGTATCAAACAGATGATTAATGCAATGTACTGTTGCCCTCTAGCTTTATAGAAATATAATTTTCATGATTATTTTTGAAAATTAAAAATGGAGAAAACACCACAGAAGAATTAAGCGAATATACCTGCAAAATGACATAGAACTCAAGTACCAAAATCCTTAATGTGCTGAAAATGGTACCAAACAACTGCTAGGGCAGTTTTCAATAAGCATGTACTAAAATGTGCAAGTCATTTGACTTTTTGGATTTCATGAGTATTAATAAAATCTTTAGATACTGGAAAAAAAATTGTGGAAGAATTAAGTGGGGGTATACCTACTTAACCACTATGTATATTGGCTACTGATAGCCATATGGAGCTGAAATTGGTATAAACTAATTGCCAGGACCAATACTCTTTAACCTTGTAAACTTATGATTAAATCATATGAATGTTTGTTTCATTAATTTTAATGAGAAACAATGCGGAAATGTAAATTGGATAACCCAACAAAATCGCCTATTTCTCTGCTAGCAATGACCCTTGAGAGAGCTCAAAATAGCAGCAGCTAATTGCTATAAGAATGTTATATTGCCAAGTTGTCAGATATACCACAAAGCATATGAGTAAGCAACCAAAATACAAGCTTTTGTGGATGGACATTCTTTACTAGTCTGTCATTTTCTATTTGTATAAATGTTTTACTTAATATCAATGAAACCAAATCTCAAAGAATTCGTATAAGAGACCACATGGCAATAATAAATTGTCCTAGCTACTCTTTGATGTTATTTTCAGCATTCAAAGACAATGGTCATTCGAGATATCAGTGATTTAATCCCTTCATTTTTCAAACCTTTTCTCTTACTTCTGAAGTTTTCATTAATATTCATGAGACATAAGATCAGAAGATCAGATTACACAGTTAAGGTACATTCTCAAAGCAACCATTTGCTACCAATTTCTGCACTCTTATGCTATCAGAAGTGAAGATACAAATCATTTTGAAGGTGTACCTTTTTAACTTTTCTGTGATTTTAACCAATATTCTTACCTTAACATTAATATTCTTGAAAGTGAAAAGCAAAGATTCATATTTTTTGACTTTAAGGCAATAGTTTATAGTCTAAGCATTCATTCAATACCACTTTCAGCATCCAATGTCAATTTAAAGGTCAGATATAAGTGATTTAGTAAGTTTTCTCTTTAACACCGTCTATCAACGTACACCGGATATAGCGACCAGCGAAGCGAGGAAAACTTGACACGGTTTGGATCAAGGTCAGTAATTTCGATTATTTTCGCGTAAATACTTGCAAATTCAATATATGCAAATTTCACAGTTGTTGTTTAGACATTAATGAATGTTTATTCTTACCATCGCTGCTTAGCAATAATCTTTAAGAGCTACGATTAACAAAAATGTATCCCTGATCACTGATAATCCTCGTGTGTCTGTCACGATCATACAAGTTTTAAAGACTGTTTCGGTAAAATTTTAATGAAAAGTCCAATGGGATACCTGCAAAAATGCTCAATACTTCATAGCGAGTCACACAATATGCCCCAGATTTACTTTTGAAACCGCTATTTTCGATAGATTCTTCTTTTTCAAAATTGTCCGGTGTACGGTCTATAGCAGGGAAGTGTACGTTCTTTAGCAAAACTCCTGATTTTAGTGTACGGTCTATAGCAAAATGAAATCTTCTTGAAAACTGCTGTTTGGAGCTCGAAAAAAGTTAGTTTGATGATCGTAGACAAGGTTATGCCACTCCATAATGTCACAGACCTCTGCCCCGTCTATATTGTAATTTTAATGGTACTGTCTTTGTTGATTTTGTTTTATTTTTGTCGAAATGTCATTAAAATCAAAGGCATGCCCCTGTTAACTACTACAAAAGCTTGTAAGTACATGACTAACAAGCATTTCAACCAGGGCATACACTCCATACAGCCCAATAAACCTTTTGCTGCTCTTAAATGCTTAACAAAAACTTAACTGGCTATACATTACTTTAACCAGCATAGATGGGAAGACAATTACTACTTTGCATGACTATCCCGTCTAGGAAATAGCAACAATGCTTGTTAAGGGTAGTTTACTTGAAGTGCGTTTGCCGTTGATTTCAATGCTAATGGACATGCCAAAAATTTGTAATCCAAGAGGTAGCAATTGCGCTAATAGATCATTCAAACGTGTCCATATGGTGTATGCACCCTTTCATCCCAATTTTATATAAACGACTATAAATGATTATATTGGTTTTCTTATTTTTCTCTAAAACATAGATTGTGAACACTCGTTAGAACGAATTGCTTAGGCAGTTCTTTCGTGTACCCACAGTCTATGTTTTAAGCAAAGAAAAAAAATCAAATTTTCAATTTTACAGCTGTAAAACCTACGTTCATATGTATGTACATGTTTTCAGATAAATCTGTCATACGTGTTGCTAAGATTTCTACTGAGCATCACAAATTAGCCCTTGTCCTGTTTCCTATTACTACAGAAAAACAATATCATGCAAATGGACATTTTGGTTTATTTTACACATCCACATATCGAAAGTCAGATTTTATTGTCTAACGAGCCATAAGTTTTCAATAAATAATATGCATGCATATTTATTACGTCCCTTTCAAGCTGTTTTACTCATATCGAGACGAATCAATTGGTAGGTGTGGCGAAAACGGGAGTAGTCACCTGACGCACCCGCAAGCAGGATTTGTGAGCCATAACAAGAAACAAATAATTCATGTAAAATCACATATCATGAATTTGCGTATAGGGTACTAAAACTGATCCAAAGGCCACTTTGACATCACTACCCTCCTTATAACATCTTTAGAAAATGAACCGTGTCACGAGAAAACAGGCCTTTGCATATAACTTATGAGAAATACAAAGACGCAGATAAACGTTGCAGCTTATTAGAGCCTTTAGTCTCGCTACATGGTCAGTACAGACCCCTACTGTCTCAATCCAAAACTTCAAGCAGTTAACCACCTTATGTGCTCGTGCAAACCCGTTTGTGTTGAAAAGACCGTTTCCAAAGGATGGTGTAAGGACAGTAGGATTTACGTCAAAAGATGTGTAGCCGAAATGTCCTCAAATGCGATACATAAGTGAATGAGTTGGTTCTTCTCCTTCTATCCTCTGTGCGTCGATACCCATGCAACGTGGCGACCATGTAGCTTGGCAGTTCAATCGACAGATTACTCAAATGGTAAACGCTAGACGTAAAGGCCATGTGTTCAAAATAGGACAGTCGACCAGGGAGTACCACAATAAAATAACGTATCCCATCCACAGCGCCCAGAGGAAAAACCGATTCAAGCATAAACAATAACTACTTCAGTCCCTCTTCCTATTTCGAGGTAGTTAGTTAATCCATTTAATAAGAGTCTACAACAATCACACTGCCGGACGGACTTCGTTCTGTTTCCGCTCATGCGACTCCTAGATAGATCACAAATAACTAATGAGAAAATAGAGAATTTTGGCTCAGGTTCCATTCACAGTTTCGTACTTTTGTACTTTTGAGGTTTCAATATTAAGGGGTAGAGCATGAAATTGGGCTGTAAATTATCTTCTTCCAATAATTTGCCGACATCTTTCCCCAAATCGGATCAATTATGCCTCAAACATGTGAAAAATACTCCTTTTCTATTTTCAGACTGGTAAAAACCGGGATTATATACGGATCCCGGATCGTTCGCCAATCATAGCCGGTGACGCTCTCCACTGTTGACTTTGCAAGGGTTATCTTTGTTCACAAATAGCGAAAAAAGTAGATGGATGGCACATATTTGTGCACTGCTCATTATGATCCTGGGTTGATTCTCTAAGTATTAGCATGAGATTTATGGGGCGTGCTTTTGCATAGAATACGCATGGGGACCCAGGCTTTAGGCATATTTTACGAAAATTCACTGGTCTGAAAGAGGGGGTAGGGGAAAATATCCCCAATACAGGTAGGGTGATAGTCAGTGCTAGGCGATTTAAATGATGTTATTTTGTTGTTAGTCATTTGATTTAATGATTTTATGGGAGAAATCGGGTCGTTCACCAGATTGGACAGAGTTATTATCGATTTTGGCGGATCTAGCTAAATTAACTGAAAAATGCTCATAAAACTGTGGACTGCTACCTCATTTGTTTCTTACTTTTTGTGACGTCAGCTAACAACTTTACGTGACGTCCATTGCAACCATGTTAGAAGAATTTAATCCATTTATCATCACGAAGGTGAAAAGATAGGTCATAACAGTGCTGTCGACCGAGTTATTCGAATGCAAAACTGTATGCAAAACAACTGATGTGAATCAAATGTACGGACAACAGTAAAAGCTGAGTCGACAGCTAAGTAAGTAGTATCATTTCATTATTAATTTTGTTTGTTTTATATCTTTTTATTTTATACTTTACAGTGAAAACCAATGTATATCAAAACTTGATAAAATTGGTATTTTCATTGATATGAAATTTCACTGATATCAAATCTCACTGATATCAAAAGTCACTAGTGACTGATATCAGCCTATATCTTCACTGTAGATTTTGGATTACTTCTGACATTTCCGTTTACTTGACGTCATTAAATGTCTCTCACTTCAGAAATTCAAACGCCTATAACTCCGTTATTTGTGAACGAAAACATAAAGTGTGGGTATTCATTTTCTTAGTTAGAACGTAAGGAACAATGTGGTATTTGTGTTCTCAAAAATTTTTGTTTTTTGCATTTTCACCGCCTGCCTTGTGAATTGTAAAATGCCTGTGTATTGTATAAAATAAAAAGAAAATTTGCTTTTTTTTTCGGTAAATACCAAATATATTTCATCTCGTGAGTTGAAAACATAAAAATTTTCACGCGTGCTGCGCACGCGTGAAAATTCTGATGTTTTCAACTCACTCGATGAAATATATTTGGTATTCACCTCTAAAAACAAAATATCCTCTATATATATCACCATGTAACTTCTGTCGTCCTGAGTATGTACGAAGATATAAAATGCAGCTAGGAAAATGCATGTCAAGTATTGAATTGTTGCCCACAAATTGTCCTTCAGACACATTTTTTCAGCCCCTTATTATAAAAACTTAAACTTGCTTTAAAATGCTGAGATAGATGATCGAATGAGTGGTCCTTTGCAATGAAATGATATTGTGTTATGAGTCCATAAAAGGGCTGAAGAGACGAGCTCATAATATATTTATCAATTACTTTTTCCTCTTTCTTCAATTTCAAAAACACACCAGATGACAAAAAAAGAGAAATACTTAAATTTCAGTATATGACAACATCTGTTCACCGGCATGCACAAAAATTGTACCAAATGTAAAATTAAACAGCTTTAACAGTCGAAAAAGAAGTATTTTTCAAAGCTATAGTCCGTACACCCTTTTTGCTATAGTAAGTACACCGATATATCAACGACCTGCTATAGATCGTACACCAGTCAATTTTATTTCAACAATATAACAACAAAACCAAGAGCAGTTGGGAAGTGAGACTTCGCTTTTAAGTGCACAGGGCAATTAAGAATATATAACAAAGCGAAATGTTTCGCCAGATTAAGAAATGAATTGTTAAAAATGGGGATTTTGAGTCGGGCTGCTAAAGGCCATGAAAACACAAGTGATCAGGCTGGTCATTTTTGTTAATTCTAACGCAGAGACACTTTTCACAACTATTTCAGTAGTCACAGGTGCACATCAATGTATTTGCGATGTAATTTCTATATTTTCAAAGCCCAATGTTATGAAGTACAAAAAATAATGGAAGAAATACTGACCTTGGTCCAAACCCGATCAAGTTTTCCTCGCTTCGCTGATCGCTATATCCGGTGTACGTTGATAGACGGTGTTTCAGTTTTTAGCATTTTTTCTCAAGCTTTCTTAGGTTTTAATGAATAATAATCATGAACATGCAAATGAGATGATTCTAATATCAGGACTTTGATATCTGTAAAGTTGCCAAATGGCTTCAGTGGTGCAACAACAGTGTGTCATGATGATAGCTTGGGCCTGGAATGAGTTTATTTTGGGCTTTAATGATTTTTTGATTTTATTGATATTAACCATTAAAATATTCATCATAAATATACAATGTACTAGTAAATATTTGCATTATTGACAACCGGAAAGACAGCTCTACATCCATGCATTCCTGTGGTTTCAATTTTAGTCATCTTCACAACAATTGTCTGCTCAGATGTGAGCATTTTTGTAGGTAGGCACCCATTCTTTCTCATATTGTTGGCGACCAAGGACACATTTTTTTCATTAATATTCATGAAAATACAGCTGTGATGATTTTCATACATATGTAACCCTATTGCATTCAAGAAATTATGAAATTGTATCCCTGAGCTATAACATCAGTCAAATTATGGTCCAGAATGATGGAATGGGTCAGAAAATAGTTTATAATGGAGTTTAAATAATTGATATCCCTTATATTTGATATTTCATGAATATGCATGAATGATGCAAGTGAATTTATTGTCATGTCTTACAACTGAATGAAAGGACAGTATCTAAGCTGTAACAGCATAGCAAATTCATTTGTCTATGATAAGTATTAGTTGCGATATGAGCTGTTTCGTATGTACACCCACATCCTCGAATATCATTTTTAGAATGTCATGTTTTGCGTTATACATCCCTTAATTTCAACACTTTTGCAAGACTTAAAATTGACCAAACATTGCTTTTCAAGCTTCCAGTGGGGTCCTCTGCCAGGGGGTTTGAATGAAATTTTTGCTACTCTCCGACCACCTATTACCATTTTTCTGATGGCTGGCACCCTTACTACACATTTTCGTAATGGTATGCATCATACAAACACACTGAAAGACACATGCGTCAGAGAAGGTTACAATTTTCGTATTTTCATGTACCATAGACCCCTAGTGTGTATATTACCGGGTCCCTTTTTTCGAGGTATATAAATTTGGTAGGTTTTACGGCACATCCGTACCAGTATTTCCCCGAGTTGCCCGTCCCACCCCTCGAGGAAAGGGATGGCGTTTTCAACAAAAAGGCGATTTTTTCGTATAAAGTGGGGGCTTAAAATTTCTTTTTCACTGAAAAGGGGTAATCTAATTTTGAATGGACTACGCAGAAAGGGCATTTATCGTGCGACAAACTGTCTCAATATCATTATGGGAGTACCACACCTGGGCTAATTGGATACCGTTGTCGACGAAGCATTTTGAATTTGTAGTTTTGTATCACCCACATACACACCTCAAATGATTTTCAAAGCGATATAAATTGGCCACTTCTGGCTGCTGCTGGCGTTAGTAGCTGAGACCCTCTCGTGAAAGGCGACCTAACTTGTCAGCCTAGGAAATTACCTGAATCCACACCTGCTGACAGAAGTCAACTCAGTGCTGTCACATCAGTACTGTCACGGCCGTGACAGCACTGACCGTGACAGTACTGAGTTTTACACAGAGATTTAATTCTAATGAATGCAGGATGAAAACTTTGCACGTCTATTCTAACTGCTCCTAAGTTGAAATTCAGTCATGGTTTTAAAATGTATGTGATATTTGCAAGAAGCGGTAAAATGCATGTGATAGTACTGATACTTGTAAAATTCCCAATCCAACTTTGACATTTCTTTATGTTTTAGGAACGAAGTAATGCGATTTGTTAAAAAAAAAAATACCATTAATTCTTCAGCTTGGTGTCGTCTACAAAATGCGATTGTTTTGATTCGAGAAAATGACTCGTAACTCTGGTCAAATCGATTTTTAATAGCTGTGACAGCACTGATACATTTTCCAGGGACAACACTATATATGTGCCCCCACTCTTAAATAGCACTTTATATATCATATGATTTTTGAATTTGACTTCAATAACATTATATGCAATAGGTGGTCACAGAAAATGTGATTTCTGTCAAGCTTCTTTTGCAATGGAAACAAATAAAACTACTTACTCTGACCCGGGGACACGGTAAAAATCGATAAAATAGCACTTCTTGCATCTCCTTTTTTCAAATAACATACTCGGAAACGTGAAATCGCGTGTGGTTCTAGTAAAGCACCGCGGATAATAATATTATACATAGAAAAAGCAAACCTCGGACATCGCGCTTGCGACAAAACCACCAGGGACAAGGATTGCTACATTTTTTGATAATGACCCATATATGTCTATCAAAATCAATAGAAACCATCGCAGTCTTGCTTTTTTGCAAAGAAAAATTATGAAGTACATCTGACTATACACACGATAGACGAATTAAGTCGATGGGTTAAAGGATTTTGCTCTATCTGGTCGTATGTTCGTTCGTGCATACGTTGGACATACGTTTTACTTCTAAAACTGCCCACAATAGAAGGATTGATGCACACCAGGACAATTTTTCATTTGGACCACAGCAATGCAAAGAATTTTCGTCCTCGAAGATAAACTCAATAGCACATGCATGGTTTCCATGACAACCGTTAACGCGATTCTTGAGGATGGGAGTATACATACAAAATTAATCATATCTCCACTGTTACTAATCCTAGACTAATGAACATGGTCACATTTGAAAGCTTTGACATAGCCCTTTCTTCTTCCAATTGTAAGTAATTTAAATTATCTTTTTAGCATATTCATTAATTCTAATGAAAATATGTAAAATGGCAAAAAAGTCTTTAAAAATCCATAAATGAACTAATTTCAGGCCCAAACTGCCATTGTGACACTTTGTTATTGAACCAGTAATATCATATGACAAATTTATTGATGACCTGGTCCTATATATGAGGGGGGAAACTATATCTGTTGCAAGGTATAACATATATTTAATAATACCTATCTTGCATCCCTGGGACAAATTCTCAAGGCTGTTAGTGTTGTCAGAGGGACCATCTTAATGCCATCATATATTGTCCTCAGCAATAAAATCATTTGCATGATGCAAAATTACATGGTTTCCACACTCAACTCTCATGCGACTCTAAAGAATAGGGTGTACTTACAAAAATACTCATATCCCACCAATAGAATGCCCTAGAATACTATAATTGGTCTGATAGTGATGCATGAACTTAACAACTCAACCTTTATATCTAACATATAAATCACTGAATTTACTTATTCATGAAAATTAATAAATAAACATGAAGAAGAATTGTGGAAATCATAGGGGTATATGTACAAAATTGCTTGTACCAGAGCTGTTTATCAACCCAGGATGCTGAAAGAGGTATCAAATGAATGCTATATGGCAATGTACTATGGTCCTGAAGTATGCTATAAGAATAATCTGATTTTCAATTTCATGAATTTAAATGAAAACTAAAGAAATTATAGAAAAAGAAATAAAAATAAAATAATAATAAATAAATAAATAAATAAATAAATGAGCAAACCTGCAAAATGACTTGTATCTCGGCAATCAAAAGTCCTATAGTGCTGAAAATGGCATCAAATGGTGTCTAGGGCAATATTATAACATCCTGAACTACACTGTATTAGTCATTTGGTTGTAGTTTAAGAATGTTAACAAAACCTTTTAAATTTAGGTAGTGGGGAATACGGTGCATGTTACGAAATGAAGTAAAATCGGTGTTTCACGTCTAAATTTTCTGTTTTAATGTACTTTTATCCCCTGGGTCGTGATGACCAATTTGTGTCTGGGGAACGCTTATATTTTCTCCTCAGTATAGCTGGGGCTTACTTATAATTTTTCTTCAGTATAACGACCTTCATAAAGTTATGTAAGTTTTTTTTGTCCCGTGAAAAGTTTGCTATTATGAGCTTGATCAAACATAAAGGCACATTAAGTGCTGGCTTATACCCCTAATTTTCTGGTGAATTGCACGGCACAGACCGATCTTTTTAAGGGAATTTTATGTCAAATAATTAGCATAATATGAGGTGATTCATTTGGTAGCAGTTTGAGGCTAAATCAGAGTAACTTTTGTCATTTTGTGAAATTGCATAAAATGGATTGTTTTAGCAACATGGCTATTATCCAAAGTTGTAAACAAGTTTTCGGCATGGATTTTGTGTGATCAAATTTCGTATAAATAGCAAAATTTCTAAATCTTGTTAGACACTAAAATGAGAAAGCTGTAGCCGGGTGTTGGGCTGTGTCTCAGGGGCATCTAGATAAATTCTGCCTAGCCGTATTGGTCAGTGATTCGGTTTCACACAATGGCAACCGCTATATCTGTGGGCTAATCTGATCTTACGAGGTAACAATGTTTCTTTTTGTTGTATTGTCATACCGAATTCTGAATCTGAATCTGAATCTGAATAGTTTACTGGTGACACGCCAAATGACATTATTTCACCAGGGGGTTCGGATGGGGGGGAAATTAGTCCCTTGAACGCACGAGTGAAGCGAACTTGGACACACAGTCATCAGACATTTCAGCAGAGGAGACAAGTGAATCAGGGAGGTCATTCCAGTCCCTGATAGTCTGTGGAAAGAAACTACTTTTGTACGCATCTTTGCTAGCTGAAGGTATCTGAAAAGCCAAAGAGTGTTGATTTCTACAACGCCTATTCTTTGGGATAAGGTCATCTGTGGGTATTCTGGCTTTACCCTTTAGACCTTTGTATAGCAATATAAGTCTACTATCCTTCCTCCTTTTCTTAAGAGATTCCCATTTCAGTTGACCTAAAATGCCAGTCATGCTCCCAGTTTCAAAAACATAATTTCCCGTCACAAACCTTGCCGCACGATTTTGGACCTTTTCCAGTTCTTCCTGGAGGCCATGAGTGTGAGGGTCCCAAACTGAGCTTCCATATTCCAAGACCGGCCGCACCAGTCCTTTATAAGCTGCTTCTTTCACATCTGGGGGACAAGAATACAAATTTCTCCTCAAGAATCCGAGAGTTCTGTTAGCCTTTGTACAAACATTGGAAATATGAGTATTCCATTTCAAATCATTTGTGATAGTTACACCCAGGTATTTTATGCTTTCAACGTTTTCCAGTAAAGTGCCCTCAAGGGTGTAGTTAGCCTGTATCTTACTAGACCGTTTATTTGTCAGCTGCATCATGTTGCATTTGACGGGTTGAAATCTCATTCCCCATTTTCTAGCCCAACTGCCTAGGCGATCAATGTCTCTTTGAAGTTTCAATGTATCCTCTTCATTCTTGATTTCACGATAGCAAACACAATCATCAGCAAAGAGTCTTATTTCAGACTCGATGTCTGCTGAGATGTCATTTATATACAAGGAAAACAGCAAGGGGCCGAGAACGGTGCCCTGAGGGACACCCGACACAACTGGAGCCCAATCCGATTTAATACCATTAACCACTACCCTTTGTTGTCTGAAACAAAGGAAAGCATTTATCCAATTCAGTGTTGTTCCACCTATTCCATAGCTGAACAATTTGCTTTTAAGGAGTTCATGGGGAGGAGTATCGAAAGCCTTTTCAAAATCGAGTATAAAAGTGTCGACCTGGCCTTTTTTGTCTAAGATTTTGGCCCAGTCATTTATCACTGTAGTCAACTGAGTTTCACAGCTATGCCATTTCCTAAATGCGTGTTGCCTGTCCGACAGGAGTTCATGTTCATCAAGATGGGCCATAATATTTGAGCATACAATATGTTCAAGAAGCTTACAAGGAATGCATGTCAAAGAAACAGGGCGGTAATTGCGGGCAAGTGACCTGTCGCCCTTCTTAAACAGGGGGCAAATATTAGCAAGAGACCATTCTTTAGGAATTTCACCTGTATCAATTGACTGCTGGAAGAGATGGGCGAATACCGGCCCTAATTCCATAGCCAGTTCCTTTAGGACTCTGGGATGAAGCTCATCAGGCCCTAAGGCTTTAGACGGGTTTAGACCTTTGAGAAGTTTGGTCACCCCTTCCTTTGTGACCACAATATCATGCATGAATGGGGCAGATCTATCCATAAGAGGGACCTGTTTGTATTCACTTTTAGTGAAAACATCCGAGAACTGACCATTAAACTCTTCCGCCTTCTCAAATTCAGATTGAGCTATTCCACTTCCATTTCTCTTTTTCAACGGGGGAATACCTTGGGTATCTTTTTTCTGACTGTTTATGTACCTGTAAAAATCTCTAGGATTAGCCTTAACATCTCCTACCAAGTTGTTCACATAAAGATCATGCTGCTTCCTGATATCAGCTTTGATCTCTTTCCGTAAAGATTCAAATTTAGATCTAAATTTTGCACTACCAGTCTTTTTAGCTTTTGCATGAGTTGCATTTTTTCTGCGAATCTTCCTTCTTATTTCAGGTGTTATCCAAGGGACAGAGGAAACTGAGCGACTAGTTTTTGAGGGGATATGTTTATCTGCCGATTCCTGAATAAACGATGTAATGAGATTGAAATTTTCCTGGACCGACCGAGTATCTGAGTAACCGTTGAAGTATCTTTCCTTTGCAAATTTAAGTGTTTCTGCTCTCATAGATTCATAATCACCTTTCTGATAACGATACGCTTTTCTCCTAGGTTTCTTTATAGGGGGGATAGCAATTTTCAATGTGCCAGAAACAATGTCATGATCACTGAGCTTATCCGGGGAATGAATGTCTACAAACTGACCAGGAAGAGAGGTCAAAATTAAGTCCAAAGTATTTCTTTCTCTGGTGGGGAAATTGACTAATTGTTCCAAACCATGGTCATTCATGATATCTATCAAAATCTGACCCTCCGTCTGACTCAATGATGACCCAGATTTGCTGAGTCTGTCCGGCCATACAATATCTCTAAAGTTAAAATCACCTAAAACATGAATTAAGGGGGGTTTGTTGCCTTTATTAATATTTTTGATTTTGTCAAGCTGTTCTCTAAATAAATTGTCAAACTTTTCCAGTGAATTCAATAAGTCATTTCCATTGTCCGATACTGGTAAATGACCATCGACAGGTGGTCGATACCAGCTAGCCACAAAGTGAGTTTTCTTATTTACGAAAAGTTTGACCCAAACTGACTCTGAGTCATTGTCCAATTCTGTGAGGGGCATGTGTGGGATGTCCTTGTGTACAAGAAGCATAACACCACCACCATGTAAGGTTCTATCCTTTCTGTACACGCTGTATGGAAAAGATTCCGGAAATAATTCAGACGTTAATATGGAATTGTCAATTTTTGTTTCCTGAATCGCCAAAATCTGCGATTGATGAAAATCAATGAAGGCCAACAACTCAAGTTTTTTTCCTCTTATACTGTTTATGTTGATACTGGAAAATTTCAGACCACTAATAAAACTGTTTTTGCTATTCAACGTTTCAGTGGACTTGTTTTCATGACCTCTTGCAAGTAGGTCAAACCTATTTTCACTTTCCAAGTTAAACTGTTCATTGAAAAAAGAGTCTGAGAAATTGAAAAAGTCACATTTTGGGCAAATCCATGTACAGTTTGAGTTTTGCATCATTTCATACTCTGAGTCTGACATAAAAGAACAGTTATTGTGCACCCACATTTCACATTTGTCACACTGGACAGCCTTATGGGAATTCAAAACAGCACCACTGCATAGGCTGCACTCAGCTTTGCAGTTTGAACAATACCAAGAATCATTACCCGACTCAATCTTTTGTAACTCAACGGGACCAAGATTTACGCAAGACGCATGGAAGCGTTTCTCGCAATCTTCACATTTAACTGCTTTCTCGGCCGCCTTACAATACTTCTTGCACGTGCGGCACTGGAACCTGGGGCCTGGGTTCATTTCTATATCTCCAGCCAAAATAATAAGAATCAACAAGTTTGTTCCCTTTGAAGGATTGAAACTGCGTAATCCTTCGGAGCCTCTTCGGTTACCAATTTTCCTTGTGAGAGCCAAGCTCTGAGCAATTCCACCAACTGATTTACCAAATCCTATACTGCAGTCCTGGTTCGCATCTAAAATATCTCCTGATGTTGTCCACTTCCAAACACAGAGCCCGAAAACCAACAACAAAGCCAACCTGAGGAGCAGCGGACAAGACTTCGGTGTATGGAAACAACATACCAGCTCTTTTCCACCCCGACAAGTCAACCGCCCCACAGTTGGACCGACAAAACCTGAAGCCATGAGTTCCAATTCAAATGATTAAACAAAAAGACCTTCAATCACTATATGAAAAAAAAAAGTGGGTGGGGGAAGGTCAAACCAGAAAAACTATTCAGATTCTTTAAATTTTTTATGACAGATCGTTGCAGCCCTGCTAGAGCCGTTCAATGTCACTGTCAATGAAGCTTGAACAAATTCTGGTCCAAAAGCTTGTCAGCTCTCAGGCCAAAAAGTTTCAAGAAAAGAAATTTTCAAGTAAAGTACGAATCGTTTTGGCGCGAATCGCACGACTAAGAAAATCGATGCTTAGACTCTTAATGTGGGGGAAAACAGCGACCAACAATGAGAAATTGCAGGTCCCAAACTTCTTGACCTAAAGTCGGGAAGTTTTACAAACAAAAACAATGGGAAATTCGAAAAATAATAGAAAAAAACTTCTCTTTCAAAATTCTGTGTCCGTGTCGCCGAACCGAACCGAACCGAATTCTAATGCGAGACGTTGTTGTGTGATTTTGACATGTTATTTTACTGTCAATGTACGTTTTTATGTTGTTACCGCCTTAAAATTAGGGCAGTTTGTTGGGCCGCCTCATGAGGCGGCAGTTTGTTGAACCGCCTCATGGAGCCGGAGCCGTTTATAGAATTATATGCAATGTCTCGACGTATTAGAAATCAGGTTTGGTAGGTCGCGAAGTTTTTGTTTCCGATATGAAAGGATTGTAAACCATTCCGTTATTTGTACATAGAAAATTGTGCATTTTAAAGCATATGTTATGACAAACTATGGCCGCATTATCCTCTAGCAAAACGCATGATCTTAGTTTTGTTTTGCTTAGAATACGTAAATTATTTGTAAATGTAATTCAGAGTGTATCTAGGAAGGAAGTTTTTGGGGGTACAAAGTTGGTTCTGACGAAGCAGTGCGTCGCTAAGCATCACGGTTAGGTAATTAGCGTGGCCTCGCCGAGTTGGAATTAACCGACATGTCCCGAAAATATCCCGTCTTAGAGTTTTGTCTGTTCTGAATGATATAGGCTAGCTAAGATTGTAAGAATTACAGTTTAAGGTTTTAGGGTACAACCAACGCGGCAAATAAGGTAATAATTTCACAATAAATTAAATGTAATGACAATGTAGAAAAGAAGTGCATTTCAGTTATTTATCATTTGATGTTTTATGTATCAGTGTCATACAGAAGCCTGTTTTTGTAGGGAATAGTTGGGCTTATGTTGGTCTGCGAATAAGCGCAGTGGGACATGGGTCTACCTATTGTCTATAGCACATGGTATTGTTGTGCATCTGTGCGTATGTGTGAATTGCTTGACCTAGCAATTGACGCATGTGCGTCGTCCTGGGATGCCAGGAATACAACAGGATTTCTTTGTGACGAATACCGTTTGATTTGTTTGTAAGTTTTGTTATTCGTGAATTGTAGGCAAACCATGAAGGGTGCCAAAGCCACGAGGGCTACGGGTACATCCACCCGCTAGATCCTACTAGAGCCTAGCAAAGGCGGGCCGGGATCGACAGCAGCCAAATCAGCGACAGGGGTCGCTGAAGTCAAGTGGGTCGTATCTAAACGGTCGACGGGGTCGCCGTTATATCGCGTACGCGTATTCTGACGTTACGTCCAAGTGCGACGTACATGAATTATTCAATTCAAATTGACGGTACCAAGATGTGGTCCAGTCTCGGGTCTCAACGACATCGGAACCTTGGACAATAAGGCCTAAACATTGTTAAAGCATGCACGTAACTTTTTTGTGAAACTTTTCGTTAATTAGTTCATATCGCTGCAGCACGGACACAGCCTACCGGTGGTTCGTGTCCCTGCACAGCGAGATGAACTAATTTTTTTGTTATTTGTTTTGTTGTATCTCTGTGTTGTTCATCATGTAGATATGTCATATAAATGATTCTAACTTAAAGTCAGAATTGTCTTGTGAATTACCCTACTTTAGGAGACATATCCCTGACAAGCCGGAAATCGCCCTCTACCGTCCTGGCTGCGCAAATAAATCCGGGCCTTTCTTTAAATAAATAAATAAAGCCTTTCTTTGCGTGACAGTGCAGTAAAGGGGTTGTACGTAGAAAAACGAGCGTATCTTATGCCAAGGTCACACTAGAGCTTACGTACGCTGCGGACGCTGCGGATAGGTGTTCCATATCTGTTCGTCCTATCCGTAACGATTCGTATCTTATCCGTAATGTCCGTAACTGTACGTAACTGTACGTATCGTATCCTCAGGGCGCGGAAGATCCGCGGGCAAATTTTCATTACTGTCAAAAATGCATGCGCGGATGGACGATCGGTAATGGTAGGTAATGGTACGTAACTGAAGGCATTTATTCTAATCTGTCCGTATCTAATCGCATATAAACGTATCATTCCGCGATCAAGCATTTGTTGCGAATCGATACTGTTCCAAACGTGTTGTTTCATTCGGTTGCGTTCTTGTCGTTTATACACACTTTTCGATACAATTTAATACGTTCAGATACGAACACGTAATGTTACGGTTTTCCTAAAGTTTACACAGCATGCCACACGTATGAAAACGGAATCAAACCAGGATGTAACTTGAACAATGCTAATAAGCGTGTTGCTGAGCCCTCTAGAGCTCAGTGTTTGGGCATATCATAATCTGTATTCAATGCTTGAATGAATCATTCAAGAGCGTTTCTGGAATATCCAGTCCCCTCACAAAAATGTCCGTCATTTTTCTATCGTACAGGTAAAAATTATACAAGTATTAAATTTTGATACACTATTGTGTTTCGACTCACGTATCTATGGCGTATCAAGATAAGATAGGTACGTCACAAGTACGTTGTACATACATGTACGTGAACATACGTGGACCGATACACTGTATATACGTTACACATACGCAAGTAACGTGGCAGGTACGTCGTAGATACGTAGCTTATACTCCTGATACGTCACAAGCTCGTTGCGGTTAACATGCCACGTAAAACCTGTCACACTATCGCGTATCAACTTGCGTATCTACGGCGTATCAAGATACGAAAGGTACGTTACGCGTACGTCGTACATACGTGAGCATACGTAGCTCATACTCCTCGATACGTAGCTCATACTCGTCATACGCCGATGTGCTACGTTTTTATGTGTGCACTTAATACCCAGGGAGCCAAGCCCCGTTTTGGGGAGAGGAGGTGACATCACCTGCTATAGTTGGTTTAAATACAATTTTGGTTAGGCTTTGCCATCCTATTGAAGGCCCGGGTGGACTGCTCACGAATTTTTTTTGGCGCGATGGTTAAATTACACATTGTTTTCAAGCTATTTGAGCTGCCTACGTATTACAAACGTTTTCTAGATATATGAACATATCCTTTGTGTTTCAGATCATAAACTGCTGAATTTTCTAGTCTACAGCAATGCTAGGAATCACAGATAAAGCAGTAATCTTATTATATTCTTTAATTCATACTTTTGCTGCTATTGTTTTAGTATTTATGATGTTGAATTACCCCACCCACTTACATAATAATATGAATCAAGAAATTTAAATAAATGCATAGTGATTCGTGAGACATTGAAGAACAAATGAATATATGATGTGCTCATAAACATTATACATGTATTTATATTTATTTTTGTCATTCAGTTTCTTTATAAATTTACATCTGTTCATCATTATTATGACCAAGTGCATGGTCAAATTACCGTTTCCTATAAAATGTTAAATGTAAGTTCTCATTATTCCATAGGCTGGATCATGCACACCTTTAAGCAAGCGGCTATGAAATACTACAATTGTATCTAGTTAGTTGTTCATTATTGTCATATCAATCATTTGATACCAATTTCAGCTCTCTAGGATTTTTGGTCGCTGAGATATAAACGTTTCTGTTGGTATACCCCCCTCTATGTTTGTGTGATTTGTATCTAATATTTTAAGTTATCATCAATATTTAAACAACAAGATAGTTGAAATATTCATTTATCTTATCATTTGGTTATAGAACATTATCATGGCAATCATTCGATGCCAATTTTAGCTCTCTAGGACATTTGGTTGCCGAGTTATAAATTTTTGTTGGTATACCCCCTCCATGTTTCTGTGATTTTTCTCTAATATTTAAAGATTTATCAATATTGGAAAAACAAGTAAGTCAGATTGTTTGTGTGTCTTAGCACATGGTTATAGAACATTATCCTAGCAATCATTTGATACTAATTTCAGCCCTCTGGAGCATTTGGTCACTGAGAAATTAGCAGTTTTATTGGTATACCCCCTTCGTTTGCCAGTGATTTTTCTCTCATATCTTAAATTTTCTTAAATATTTGAGCGACAAGAAAGTCAGCTTGTTAATATATCTTATTACATGGTTATAGAATATTGTCATAGCAATTATCTGATACCAATTTCAGCTCTCTATGGCTTTTGGTTGCTGAGATATACACGTTTTCATTGGTATACCCCTTCTATTTTTCTGAGATTTTTATCTAATATTTAAAGTTCTCATCAATATTCCAACAACAAGAAAGTAGTATTATTTATGGTTCTTATCATAAGATTATAAACATTATTATAGCAATGATTTGAAACCAATTTCAGCTCTTTAGAGCTTTTGGTCACTGAGATATTTTCAATTTTATTGGTATACCCCCTTCGTTTGCCAATGATTTTTTCTCTTATATCTTAAGTATTCTTAAATATTTGAGCAGCAAGAAAGTCAGTTTGTTATAATTCATTTTACATGGTTATAGAACATTGTCATAGCAATTATTTGATACCAATTTTAGCTCTCTAAGGCTTTTGGTTGCTGAGATATACACATTTCCATTGGTAAACCCTCTCTATTTTTCTGAGATTTTTATCTAATATTTAAAGTTCTCATCAATATGATAACAACAAGAAAGAAGTATTATTTATGATTTTTATCACAAGATTATAGAACATTATTATAGCGATTATTTGAAACCAATTTCAGCTCTTTAGAGCTTTTGGTCACTGAGATATTTTCAGTTTTATTGGTATACCCCCTTCGTTTGCCAATCATTTTTTCTCTTATATCTAAAGTTTTCTTAAATATTTGAGCAACACGAAAGTCAGATTGTTTATATATCTTTTTACATGGTAATAGAATAATGTCATAGCAATTATTTGATACCAATTTCAGTTCTCTATGGCTTTTGGTTGCTGACATATACACGTTTCCATTGGTATACCCCCTCTATTTTTCTGAGATTTTTATCTAATATTTAAAGTTCTCATCAATATTCCAACAACAAGAAAGTAGTATTTTTATGGTTCTTATCACATGATTATAGAACATTGTTATAGCAATGATTTGAAACCAATTTCAGCTCTCTAGAGCTTCTGGTCACTGAGATATTTTCAATCTTATTGGTATACTCCCTTCATTTGCCAATGATTTTTCTCTTATACTTAAGTTTTCTTAAATATTGGAGCAGCAGGAAAGTCAGCTTATTTATATATCTTCATACATGATTATAGAATATAGTCATAGCAATCATTTGATACAAATTTCTGCTCTCTATGGCTTTTGGTTGCTGAGATATAAACATTTCCGTAGGTATACCCCCTCCATTTTCTGCATTTTTTCTCTAATATTTTAAGTTGTCATCAATATTCGAACAGCACGAAAGTCTGATTATTTATGTATCATATTTTGTGGTTGTCATAGCAATTATTTGTTACCAATTTCAGCTCTCTATGGCTTTTGGTTGCTGAGCTATAAACATTTCTGTAGGTATACCCCCTCCATTGTTCTGTGATTTTTTTTCTAATTTTAAAGTTCTCATCAATATTTGAACACCAAGAAAGTCAAATTATGTCTGCATTTTATCACATTATTATAGAACTTTATCATAACAATCATTTGATATAAATTTCAGCTCTATAAAATTTTTGGTTGCTGAGATATCAGCAATGCTGTTGGTATACCCCCTTCATTTACTGTTATTTTTCTCTAATATCTGAAGTTCTCTTTAATAATTGAGATTAAGATAGCCAGCTTGTTTATATATCTTATTACATGGTTATAGAACATTGTCATAGCAATCATTTGATACCAATTTTGAGCTCTCTAGGTCTTTTGATTGCTGAGGTATAAGCAATTGTGCTGGTATACTCCATTTTTATGTGATTTTTTTCTAATATATAAAGTTCTCATTGATATTCAAACACCAGGAAGTCAGTTTGATTACATGGTTATAGAGCATTGTCAAAACAATTATTTGATACCTATTTCTGCTCTCTAGGTCTATCAGTAGCCAAGATACATGTGGTAATATAGGGGTAACACAATACTTCCTCTGCTTATTAGGGGTGGGGTTGAGCATTCTGTGATTTTATGTGACACGAATGGGCATTGAAGTGATCCTCTGACCAAACTGGCACCCATTAGCATTTGTTCTAAGGGTGCAAGGTAAGTCCTATAGATAACCCGCCCCAAACACTTCAAATGGCAATATGAGAAGCCAAGTTTTGCTTAAATTAATTTTGGCAGACTTTTTCCGCATTTACCAATCATTGTGTTGTCTCTACATGAGTAAATAAACTTTGAACAGGATGTAAACAGAGTAAAAAGCAATAAAATGTTATAAAATAATGATGACATTAACATTTGTTGATAAAAATGTACTGATAAAAATATATTGATTCTCATAATTGCACATAAAGTTTAACATATACATTAAGTGGGTGGGGTAATTCAATGCCTTAAGATGACACATAGTTTACTCAAATGACACATTTACAGCTTTATACATGGGTAAGACATACTCAGCCGCAATCAGACAAGATAAAATGGCATCAGGATAGTATACGATAATGAAGAAACATACTACAAATATGACTGTTCGTAATACAGTTGTGTACTGCATTTCAGCTGTATAACAAATAGTACGTCTAAATACCGTCTGATTAAAGCATCGCGCCAAAAAAATTTCCAGAGCAGTCCACTTAGACCTTCTTTTGGAAGGTCAGAGCTATCCAAAAATGCATTCAAAACAACTATAGCAGGAGATGTCACCTCCAACCTTTTTTTTTGCAAGATAGAGACTTTTGGCTCCCTGGGTATAAAAATTCGTAGCACGTACGTGGCAGGTCGATACGCTGTACATACGTCACACATACGTGGTACATACGAAAGCAACGTGGCAGGTACGCCGTAGATACGTAGCTCATACTCCTCATACGCCACACATACGTCGCGCTTAACATGCCACGTATCCGTGACGTATGTACAGCGTACCTTTCGTATCTGCTACGTATGATTGACGTATGTGTGGCGTATCCTCGACTCTCTTTTCGTATCTATGGCGTACAAGCGACGTACGTGTGGCGTATCTCGCATATCAATGGCGTATGTGCTACGTATGTGCTACGTACGTTTCGCTGCTGTGGAGTATGTGTGACCTATTAGGAGTATTAGGAATATTTTGTGGCGTTCTAAGAAAATCTTAATGCCTCTTTATATATGTTTTCGTTTTTCCATTATTATTTTTGGATATCCTAAAATGAATTATGGATATCCATAAATGAATTATGGATATCCTTAAATGAATTATGGATATCCTTAATTGAATTATGGATATCCTAAAATACTTTTTTGGATATCCAAAAATCACGATGAATTATGGATATCCATAATTTGATTTTTGGATGTCCAAAAATCGAATTATGGATATCCTTAAATTAGCTTATTTAAGGATATCCTTAAATGTATTTTAGGATATCCAAAATTAATCTTGAATTTAGGATATCCATAATTCGTTTTTTGGATATCCATAATTCTATTTTAGGATATCCTTAAATGATCTGATTTAAGGATATCCATAAATCGATTTTAGGATATCCATAATTCTTTTTTTACATTGTATCCCTTAGGCACTTACATCATTTTTGTGATTTAAGGATATCCTTAAATGAATTATGGATATCCTAAAATACAGTCCTATTTAGGATATCCATAATTGATTTATGGATATCCATAAATCGAATTATGGATATCCAATATTAGCCCGATTTTAGGATATCCTTAAATCGAATTATGGATATGCAAAAATAGAATTGTATTTTAGGATATCCATAATTAGATTTTAGGATATCCTAAAATCAATTTATGGATATGCAATATTCAGCCGAATGAAGGATATCGATCGATTTTAGGATATCCAAAAATGAATTTTGGATATCCAAAAATGAATTTTGGATATCCAAAAATGAATTTTGGATATCCAAAAATGAATTATGGATATCCATAAATAGGGAATAAATAGTAAAACGGCACCCCATAGAAACCCACATGATGTCATGGTATCTGTCCGCAGCCAATGCTTGATTGTATGGGGTGCCGTTTTACTATTTATTCGCTATTTTTGGATATCCATAATTTATTTAAGGATATCCATAATTCATTTATGGATATCCTTAATTCATTTATGGATATCCTTAAATCAGCTCATTTAATGATATCCTTCAATATATTTTAGGATATCCAATATTAAGTTTGAATTTAGGATATCCGTAATTCGATTTATGGATAATTCTATTTTAGGATATCCTTAAATGATCTGATTGAAGGATATCAATTAATCGATTTTAGGATATCTATAATTCATTTTTAAAAGTATTTCTTTTCTATAATGATTTCTCCCGAGAAATACGCGTGCGCTAACGTAAACTGAACGAAACGGAAGCCAACGTAAATTCAACCACACCGGATGCTTCCATTCTCTGACTAGGGAGAAATCATTGTATCCCGTAGGCACGTATGGGGTGCCGTTTTACTATTTATTTCCTATTTATGGATATCCATAATTCATTGCTGGATATCCTAAAATCGATTGATGGATATCCTTGATTCGGCTGAATATTGGATATCCATTAATTTTTGGATATCTTAAAATCGAATTATGGATATCCTTAAATACAATCATATTTTTGGATATCCATAATTCGATTTAAGGATATCCTAAAATCGGGCTAATATTGGATATCCATAATTCGATTTATGGATATCCATAAATGAATTATGGATATCCTAAAATAGGACTGTATTTTAGGATATCCATAATTCATTTAAGATATCCTTAAATCACAAAAAATGATGTACGTGCCTAAGGGATTCAATGTAAAAATGAATAATGGATATCCTAAAATCGATTTATGGATATCCATAATTCATTTTAGGATATCCAAAAATATTAATGGATATCCTTAATTATTTTAGGATATCCATAAATGAATTAAGGATATCCATAAATAAATTATGGATATCCTTAAATAGATTATGGATAATAAATAGTAAAACGGCACCCCAAAGGCACGTACATCATTTTCTTTTGTGATTTAAGGATATCCTTAAATGAGTTATGGATATCCTAAAATACAGTCCTGTTGAAGGACATCCATAACTCATTTATGGATATCCATAAATCGAATTATGGATATCCAATATTAGCCCGATTTTAGGATATCCTTAAATCGAATTATGGATATCCAATATTCAGACGAATTAAGGATATCCATAAATCGATTTTAGGATATCCAAAATGAATTATGGATATCCAAAATGAATTATGGATATCCAAAAATGAATTATGGATATCCATAAATAGGGAATGAATAGTAAAACGGCACCCCATATGATTGTTGGCTGATGCATTCATTTACGGTGTAGATACGTTTGTGTTACGGTTTAGATACGGAAATATTCGAATCAACGCCTTCATTTACATGTCATTACGTATTATTACGGATGTTTCATCCGTGCCCAACTTTTGACTTTTTTTTCAAAATTTGGGCGCGGATGGAATCGGATTTGCATATACAATACGTTAAGATACGGACATATACGGAAAAGATAAAAATTGTTACGGATATGACGGATAGATACGAAAGGTCAGTCCACAGCGTCCGCAGCATCCGGATGTGCTAGTGTGTTTTCTTGCATCAGATTTCACCGTTATATACGCAAGAAAACGCAACATTACGTATCTGAAGGTGTATGTCTGTATCTAAACGTAACAGATGGTATCGAAAGGTATGTAGTCAAGTATCTTAACCGTATGTATTCGAATTTATCCGTAACTGTCTTCGAACGTATCCGTATCTGTCCTGAACTACCCGTATTTATTCGTATTTAAAAGTAACAATTCATCAAGAACCGTTAGCCCCGCCCACAAAGTTCTGCGGATCGCTACATATAGTACTCGCAACTATCCGCGGCATCCGTAAGCGCTAGTGTGACCTAGGCATTAGCTACTTAAAGACCTTGAGAGCTACAATTTGCATCAACTTATTGTTAGGGCAATGTTCTGTAACCATATAATCAGCTATTTTTGTTGTATTGATATTACAGAAATCTTCATATATAGGAGAAAATTCTACGAAAAATGAATGGGAACACCAAGCAAAATGCTTAGAATGCTGAAAATGGTACCAGTAGAATGTTAGGAGAATGCACTACTGCCACCTAGTCCGATAGATTAACCACATGTTATTAAATTTTTCGGAACGTTACATAAAGTTTCGAAAAATTGTGAAAATAACAGAAAATTGAAGGCTGTGCTTCTCCAAAATTTATTAAATCTCACTTGCCAAAAAGTATTATTTATATATCTGAGCTCATGACAATGAAACATTGTCCGAGCAATAAATTGATGACATTTTTAGTTCTCTACAGCTATTGGCAGCTGAGATGTAAGCGATGTTGTTGGTGTACCCCTTCATTTTTCATTGATTTATTAAGATCTCATTAAAATATCAATACAACAAAAGTAGCTAAAGCTTGAGTAGCCGAAACCGCGGTATGACTAATATACGTTTTCAATTAGATCTACATGTTTATGTTTAAAGGGTCTCAGATTTACTCTTTTTTTTTTTTTACTTTATACATCTGATTATATGGTTACAGAACATTGTCCTAGCAATCATTTATTACCAATTATACCTCCCTTGGTACGTCTTTCAGTAGCCAAGATGCGTGCGTTTTTCTACGTGTACCCCTTAACTGTTCCTTATTGTTTTCTCTAAATTTAAAATGTTTTGTTAATAATCTTAAAACTAACAAACCCAAATGACCCATATATTGTAGTAGAGGATGGTATAATAATGCCCTTGACACCAGTTGATGTCATTTTCAGCACCACATGACCTTTGATTGCGGAGATACAAGTCATTTTGTAGATTTGAAAAAGTGGGGCTATACTGGATTCACCCTGTCCTTCCGTGGTTCCGTGGTTCCGTCATTCCGTGATTCTGTGATTCCGTTAACATTTCGTTTCCGCTCAATGTCTTAAGAACCAATCGACAGAATGTGACCAAATTTTATATGCACATCAACATTGACAAGATCTATCTTGGGATTATTGCCCGTCACTTTTCCCAAAATTTTGACGGAGTTACGGCCCTTGAGTGACGTCAGAATTTTGTTTCCGCTCAATATCTTGAGAACGAATTAACAGAATCTGACCAAAATTTGTATGCACATCGACATTGACAAGAAGATCTAGCTTGGGATTGTTGCCCATCATTTTTCGCCAAATTTTGACAGAGTTACGGCCCTTGATTGACGTCCTAATTATGTTTCCGCTGAATATCTTGAGAATGAATGGACAGAATTTGATCAAATTTTGTATGCACATCAACATTGACAAAATCTAGCTTGGAATTGTTGCCCATCATTTTTCGCAAAATTTTGACTGAGTTACGGCCCTTGATTGACATCAGAATTTCGTTTCCGCTCAATATCTTGAGAATAAATTGACAGAATCTAACCAAATTTTGCATGCACATCAACATTGACAAGATCTAGCTCGGAATTGTTGCCCGTCATTTTTCCCCAAATTTTGACTGAGTTACGGCCCTTGATTGACATCAGAATTACATTTCCGCTCACTATCTTGAGAACAAATTGAATGAATCTGACCAAATTTTGTCTGCTCATCAACACTGACAAGATCTAGCTTGGGATTGTTGTCCATCATTTTTGCCAAATTTTGATGGAGTTACGGCCCTTGATTGATGTCAGAATTTCGTTTCCGCTCAATATCTTGAGAACAAATTAACAGAATCTGACCAAAATTTGTATGCACATCGACATTGACAAAATCTAGCTTGGGATTGTTGCCCATCATTTTTTGCCAAAATTTGACAGAGTTACGGCCCTTGATTGACGTCAGAATTTTGTTTCCGCTGAATATCTTGAGAATGAATGGACAGAATTTGACCAAATGTTGTATGTACATCAACATTGACAAGATCTAGCTTGAAATTGTTGCCCATCATTTTTTGCAAAATTTTGACTGAGTTACGGCCCTTGATTGACATCAGAATTTCGTTTCCGCTCAATATCTTGATAATAAATTGACAGAATCTAACCAAATTTTGCATCACATCAACATTGACAAGATCTAGCTTGGGATTGTTGCCCGTCATTATTTCGCCAAATTTTGACTGAGTTACGGCCCTTGATTGACATCAGAATTCCATTTCCACTCAATATCTTGAGAACAAATTGAATGAATCTGACCACATTTTGTGTGCTCATCAACACTGACAAGATCTAGCTTGGGATTTTTCCCCATCATTTTTGCCAAATGTTGATGGAGTCACGGCCCTTGATTGACGTCAGAATTTCGTTTCCGCTCAATATCTTGAGAACGAATCAATAGAATCTGACCAAAATTTGTATGCACATCGACATTGACAAGATCTAGCTTGGGATTGTTGCCCATCATTTTTCGCCAAATTTTGACAGAGTTACGGCCCTTGATTGACGTCAGAATTTTGTTTCCACTGAATATCATGAGAATGAATGGACCGAATTTGACCAAATTTTGTATGCACATCAATATTGACAAGATCTAGCTTGTAATTGATGCCCATTATTTTTTGCAAAATTTTGACTGAGTTACGGCCCTTGATTGACATCAGAATTTCGTTTCCACTCAATATCTTGAGAATAAATTGACAGAATCTAACCAAATTTTGTATACACATCAACATTGACAAGATCTAGCTTGGGATTGTTGCCCGTCATTTTTCGCCAAATTTTGACTGAGTTACGGCCCTTGATTGACATCAGAATTTCATTTCCGCTGAATATCTTGAGAATGAATTGTAAGAATCAGACCAAATTTTGTATGCATATCAACATTGTCAAGATCTAGCTTGGGATTGTTGCCCGTCATTTTTCGCAAAATTTTGACAGAGTTAAGGCCCTTGATTGTCGTCAGAATTTTGTTTCCACTCAATATCTTGAGAATAAATTTGACAGAATCAGACCAAATTTTGTATGCACATGGACATTGACGAGTTCTAGCTCGGGCTTGTTGCCCATCATTTTTCGCAAAAATTGGCCCTTGATTATAGCCTCGCTTTGGAAAAGTGGGGCTATACTGGATTCACCCTGTCCTTCCATTATTCCGTAATTCCATGATTCCTGGACAGTATACCAACGCCATGCAAAGAGACTTAACCATTTCCACTTAAGCTGTTTGAGAAAGTTGTTAAAAATCAAGTGGCAGGACAAGATTCCAGACACAGAGGTCCTGACGAAAGCAGGAATGCAAAGCATGCATACAGTCTTAAAGCTAGCACAGCTAAGATGGACTGACCATGTTATAAGAATGCCTGATGCGCGACTTCCAAAGAAAGTTTTCTATGGAGAACTACAGGAGGGAAAGCGCTCTCAAGGTGGCCAGAAGAAACGCTACAAAGACACCCTCAAAGCCTCTCTGAAGGATTTCGAAATACCAATGGGGTCCTGGGAACAGACTGCACAGGAGCGATCAAAGTGGCGAGGTCTCATCAACAAAGGAGCAGCTCTTTATGAAAAGAAGAGAATCTGTGAAGCTGAGAGAAAGCGAAGAGAGCGCAAAGCCAAAACAAATGTGCCACCATCAGACTCTATGACATTGACTTGCTCTACTTGCAACCGACAGTTTAGAGCCAGAATTGGCCTAGTCAGCCATCAAAGAACTCACCAACACACATCAGCACTATTCAAGAAATAATGATGGTCTTTCTCATTAGTTAGAGACGAACTATCAATTCCGTGATTCCGTCCTTCCATCTTTCCGTGAACACTTCGTTTCCGTTCAATATCTTGAGAATGGCTTGACTAATGTATACCAATCAAGATTGACAAGACCTAGCTTGGGATTGTTACCCGTTATTTTTTGCAAAATTTTGACTGAGTTATGGCCCTTCAGAATTTTGTTTCAACTCAATATCTTGAGAACGAATTGACAGAATCTGACCAAATTTTGAATGCACATCATCATTGACAAAATCTAGCTTGGGATTGATGCCCGTCATTTTTCGCAAAATTTTGACAGAGTTACGGCCCTTGATTGATGTGAGAATTTCTTTTCCGCTCAATATCTTGAGAACGAATTGACAGAATCAGACCAAATTTTGTATGCACATCAACATTGACAAGATCTAGCTTGGGTTTGTTGCCCAACATTTTTCGCCAAATTTTGACAGAGTAAGGGCCCTTGATTGAAGTCAGAATTTCATTTCCGCTCAGTATTTTGAGAACGAATTGACAAAAGCTGACCAAATTTAATGTGCACATCAACATTGACAAGATCTAAAATGTAGCTTGGGATTGTTGCCTGTCGTTTTTCGTAAAATTTTGTCGGAGTTACGGCCCTTGATTGACATCAGAATTTCGTTTCCGCTCAATATCTTGAGAACCAATTGACAGAATCTGGCCATTTTGTATGCACATCAGCATTGACAAGATCTAGCTTGGGATTGTTGCCTATCATTTTTTGCCAAATTTTGACAGAGTTACGGCCCTTGATTGAGGTCAGAATTTCGTTTCCGCTCAATATCTTGAGAATGAATTGACAGAATCTGACCAAAATTTGTATGCACATCAACATTGACAAGATCTAGCTTGGGATTGTTGCCCCTCATTTTTCGCAGAGTAACGGCTCTTGATTGACATCATAATTTTGTTTCCGCTCAATATCTTGAGAACGAATTGACAGAATCTGACCAAATTTTGTATGCACATCAACAGTGACAAGATCTAGCTTGGGATTGTTGCCCCTCATTTTTCGTAAATATTTTGACAGAGTAACGGCCCTTGATTGACATCATAATTTCGTTTCCGCTCATTATCTTGAGAACGAATTGACAGAATATTACCAAATATTGTATGCACATCAACATTGACAAGATCTAGCTTGAGATTGTTGCCCGTCATTTTTCGCAAAATTTTGAAGGAGTTACGGCCCTTGATTGACGTCAGAATTTTGTTTCCGCTGAATATCTTGAGAATGAATGGACAGAATTTAACCAAATGTTGTATGCACATCAACATTGACAAGATCTAGCTTGGGTTTGTTGCCCATCATTTTTTGCAAAATTTTGACTGAGTTACGGCCCTTGATTGACATCAGAATTTCGTTTCCGCTCAATATCTTGATAATAAATTGACAGAATCTAACCAAATTTTGCATCACATCAACATTGTCAAGATCTAGCTTGGGATTGTTGCCCGTCATTTTTCGCCAAATTTTGACTGAGTTACGGCCCTTGATTGACATCAGAATTCCATTTCCACTCAATATCTTGAGAACAAATTGAATGAATCTGACCACATTTTGTGTGCTCATCAACACTGACAAGATCTAGCTTGGGATTGTTCCCCATCATTTTTGCCAAATGTTGATGGAGTCATGGCCCTTGATTGACGTCAGAATTTCGTTTCCGCTCAATATCTTGAGAACGAATTAACAGAATCTGACCAAAATTTGTATGCACATCGACATTGACAAGATCTAGCTTGGGATTGTTGCCCATTATTTTTCGCCAAATTTTGACAGAGTTACGACCCTTGATTGACGTCAGAATTTTGTTTCCACTGAATATCATGAGAATGAATGGACCGAATTTGACCAAATTTTGTATGCACATCAATATTGACAAGATCTAGCTTGTAATTGTTGCCCATTATTTTTTTTGCAAAATTTTGACTGAGTTACGGCCCTTGATTGACATCAGAATTTCGTTTCCACTCAATATCTTGAGAATAAATTTACAGAATCTAACCAAATTTTGTATGCACATCAACATTGACAAGATCTAGCTTGGGATTGTTGCCCGTCATTTTTTGCCAAATTTTGACTGAGTTACGGCCCTTGATTGACATCAGAATTTCATATCCGCTGAATATCTTGAGAATGAATTGTAAGAATAAGACCAAATTTTGTATGCATATCAACATTGTCAAGATCTAGCTTGGGATTGTTGCCCGTCATTTTTCGCAAAATTTTGACAGAGTAAAGGCCCTTGATTGTCGTCAGAATTTTGTTTCCACTCAATATCTTGAGAATAAATTTGACAGAATCAGACCAAATTTTGTATGCACATGGACATTGACGAGTTCTAGCTTTGGCTTGTTGCCCATCATTTTTCGCAAAATTTTGACGGAGTTACGGCCTTTGATTATAGCCCCTCTTTGGAAAAGTGGGGCTATACTGGATTCACCCTGTCCTTCCATTATTCCGTAATTCCGTGATTCCGTCCTTCCATCTTTCCGTGAACACTTCGTTTCCGTTCAATATCTTGAGAATGGCTTGACTAATGTATGCCAATCAAGATTGACAAGACCTAGCTTGGGATTGTTACCCGTTATTTTTTGCAAAATTTTGACTGAGTTATGGCCCTTCAGAATTTTGTTTCAACTCAATATCTTGAGAACGAATTGACAGAATCTGACCAAATTTTGAATGCACATCATCATTGACAAAATCTAGCTTGGGATTGATGCCCGTCATTTTTCGCAAAATTTTGACAGAGTTACGGCCCTTGATTGATGTGAGAATTTCTTTTCCGCTCAATATCTTGAGAACGAATTGACAGAATCAGACCAAATTTTGTATGCACGTCAACATTGACAAGATCTAGCATGGGTTTGTTGCCCAACATTTTTCGCCAAATTTTGACAGAGTTAGGGCCCTTGATTGAAGTCAGAATTTCATTTCCGCTCAGTATTTTGAGAACGAATTGACAAAAGCTGACCAAATTTAATATGCACATCAACATTGACAAGATCTAGCTTGGGATTGTTGCCTGTCGTTTTTCGTAAAATTTTGTCGGAGTTACGGCCATCAGAATTTTGTTTCCGCTCAATATCTTGAGAACCAATTGACAGAATCTGACCAAATTTTGTATGCACATCAGCATTGACAATATCTAGCTTGGGATAGTTGCCTATCATTTTTTGCCAAATTTTGACAGAGTTGCGGCCCTTGATTGAGGTCAGAATTTCGTTTCCGCTCAATATCTTGAGAATGAATTGACAGAATCTGACCAAAATTTGTATGCACATCAACATTGACAAGATCTAGCTTCGGATTGTTGCCCCTCATTTTTCGCAGAGTAACGGCTCTTGATTGACATCATAATTTTGTTTCCGCTCAATATCTTGAGAACGAATTGACAGAATCTGACCAAATTTTGTATGCACATCAACAGTGACAAGATCTAGCTTGGGATTGTTGCCCCTCATTTTTCGTAAATATTTTGACAGAGTAACGGCCCTTGATTGACACCATAATTTTGTTTCCGCTCATTATCTTGAGAACGAATTGACAGAATATTACCAAATATTGTATGCACATCAACATTGACAAGATCTAGCTTGAGATTGTTGCCCGTCATTTTTTGCAAAATTTTGACGGAGTTACGGCCCTTGATTGACGTCAGAATTGTGTTTCTGCTCAATATTTTGAGAACGAATTGACAGAATCAGACCAAATTTTGTATGCACATCAATATTGACAAGATCTAGCTTGGGTTTGTTGCCCATCTGTTTTTGCAAAATATTGACAGATTATCGACCCTTGATTGATGTCTGAATTTTGTTTCCGCTCAATATCTTGAGAACAAATTGATAGAATCTGACCAAAATTTATGTGCACATCAACATTGACAAGATCTAGCTTGGGATAGTTGCCTGTCATTTTTTGCAAACTTTTGACAGAGTCTTTGCATTTGATTGACTTGTGAATTTCGTTTCTGCTCAATACCTTGAGAACAAATTGACAGAATCTTATCTATCTTTTTATGTGCATCAGCATTAACAAGATCTAGCTTGGGATTGTTGCCTGTCATTGTTTTTCTTAGATCAGCTGGCTAACCTGCACTCCGATACACTTTGTGACCTCGCTCCTCTCCCGTGACAGCTTAGCCTTAGGTTGCCTTTAAACTATGGTCGAACAGATTATGGATTTCGTAAGAAGCTTATAGCTGCTTTATTTGGTGATAATTGTTAGAATTTTTGTTATGTTTTGTTAGAAAATGCATAAATCTTTTAGTAAACATCTGGATAGCCTGCAGAATTTCAATAAATTTGCAAAAAGCAATCGATTTTCTACTTTTTATCTCATATTTTACAGTAGTCTCCCATTATCTATTTATAGACGTATGTGATATTTTCAACAAAAAACATGAAGTATTTTATGAACCTGCGTCATTTTACATCTAGAATATATACAAATTAAGCCCTATCAGTCAGAAAAGATATAACAACATAATTTTCAATTTCTTTGGAGTCTTCGATGATTTTTCATTTTCGACTAAGGGCTCAATAGAAGTCATTTCCGTCGGTATGGAGAGTTCTAACGGAATACCGATGGAAATATTCCGTCTATGTTTTTCTTACCTTGACAAAAAGCTCAGAAGCGGGGCTATAGTCAGATTCTCTGACAATTCTAGTTTATTTATTTTATTTATTTCATGTTTTCACTCTCTAAAATTTCTTAAGTTTTCATTAAATTCATGAAATTGAAAATCAGATTATTCTTATAACCATACTTAAGGGTCATGATACATTGTCATACTAGCATTTATTTGATACCACTATTAGACGAATTATAGTCATGATTCTAGAGCATTATAATGTTGGGATATAAGTATTTTTGTAAGTACCGTCATCCTATTCTTTAGAATCGCATGAGGAGTGATGTGGAAACTATGTAATTTTACATCATGCAAATGTTGTTTTTTGTTTCATTGCTGAGGACAATATTTGATGAAATTAAGGTGGTCCCTCTGAAAACACTGACAGTCTTGAGATTTAGTCCCAGGGATGCAAGATAGATTGGATCTTATAACCTATCCAATACCTTGCAATGGATATAGTTTTTCTCTCGTTTTCCTCTTTTTTGACAGTTTTATTAATATTCATGAATATGCAAATGAGATAATTTTCATATAGGACAAGGTCATCAAGAAATTCGTCATATGATATTACTCGTTCAAGAAAAAAAAAAGTGTCACAACGACAGTTTAGGCCTGAAATTAGTTCATTTATGGATTTTAAAAGCTTTTTATGTCATTTTTCAGGTTTTCATGAAAATAAATGAATATGCTAATTAGATAATGAAATTTATATTCGTTTTAATGTTGCCTATATGTAGAGGCAACTGGTTGTACAGCGTGGATTTTAGAAATCAAAAGTTTTCTGATTGTGCACCGTGACTGAGTGAACGATTCAAGATTCTCGTGATGCACGAGGAAAGTTTATGAGCGACTGATAGAACGTGCAAATAGATATTTGTCATTCGAGGCAGAATTTCTGATGCGTTCAGATGTGAAAACAGTATCCCCCCACCGACCCAAAATGAATTCTGTTTTTGGATTTGCCTTTTGCAGATATAAGTACAGAAATGCTCGGAATAAGTTGTCTGTTCGTGAACTGAAGTGCGTTGTCACATGTTCGTGAACTGAAGTGCGTTGTCACATGTTATACGTGTATTAATGAAGTTTGGATCAAGATGTAAAACTATTTTCAGTTCATTCCAGGCTGGTTTTGTTCATCGGTACCCTAGCAGGACGGGCTCGTGTTATGCGGCGACGGAGACGATCACAGTGGGCGTCAAGTTCGATTTGTTGATTTGCATCTGTACGCACATGAAATACCCAGGGAGCCAAGCCCCGTTTTGGGGAGAGGAGGTGACATCACCTGCTATAGTTGGTTTAAATACAATTTTGGTTAGGCTTTGCCATCCTATTGAAGGCCCGGGTGAACTGCTCACGAATTTTTTTTTGGCGCGATGGTTAAATTACACATTGTTTTCAAGCTATTTGAGCTGCCTACGTATTACAAACGTTTTCTAGATATATGAACATATCCTTTGTGTTTCAGATCATAAACTGCTGAATTTTCTAGTCTACAGCAATGCTAGGAATCACAGATAAAGCAGTAATCTTATTATATTCTTTAATTCATACTTTTGCTGCTATTGTTTTAGTATTTATGATGTTGAATTACCCCACCCACTTACATAATAATATGAATCAAGAAATTTAAATAAATGCATAGTGATTCGTGAGACATTGAAGAACAAATGAATATATGATGTGCTCATAAACATTATACATGTATTTATATTTATTTTTGTCATTCAGTTTCTTTATAAATTTACATCTGTTCATCATTATTATGACCAAGTGCATGGTCAAATTACCGTTTCCTATAAAATGTTAAATGTAAGTTCTCATTATTCCATAGGCTGGATCATGCACACCTTTAAGCAAGCGGCTATGAAATACTACAATTGTATCTAGTTAGTTGTTCATTATTGTCATATCAATCATTTGATACCAATTTCAGCTCTCTAGGATTTTTGGTCGCTGAGATATAAACGTTTCTGTTGGTATACCCCCCTCTA
The DNA here is from genome assembly GCA_964017185.1 of Rugalucina vietnamica. Taxonomy (NCBI): domain Eukaryota; kingdom Metazoa; phylum Mollusca; class Bivalvia; order Lucinida; family Lucinidae; genus Rugalucina; species Rugalucina vietnamica. The sequence continues at coordinate 38,088,695 of OZ024877.1, forward strand.
TGTTTGTGTGATTTGTATCTAATATTTTAAGTTATCATCAATATTTAAACAACAAGATAGTTGAAATATTCATTTATCTTATCATTTGGTTATAGAACATTATCATGGCAATCATTCGATGCCAATTTTAGCTCTCTAGGACATTTGGTTGCCGAGTTATAAATTTTTGTTGGTATACCCCCTCCATGTTTCTGTGATTTTTCTCTAATATTTAAAGATTTATCAATATTGGAAAAACAAGTAAGTCAGATTGTTTGTGTGTCTTAGCACATGGTTATAGAACATTATCCTAGCAATCATTTGATACTAATTTCAGCCCTCTGGAGCATTTGGTCACTGAGAAATTAGCAGTTTTATTGGTATACCCCCTTCGTTTGCCAGTGATTTTTCTCTCATATCTTAAGTTTTCTTAAATATTTGAGCGACAAGAAAGTCAGCTTGTTAATATATCTTATTACATGGTTATAGAATATTGTCATAGCAATTATCTGATACCAATTTCAGCTCTCTATGGCTTTTGGTTGCTGAGATATACACGTTTTCATTGGTATACCCCTTCTATTTTTCTGAGATTTTTATCTAATATTTAAAGTTCTCATCAATATTCCAACAACAAGAAAGTAGTATTATTTATGGTTCTTATCATAAGATTATAAACATTATTATAGCAATGATTTGAAACCAATTTCAGCTCTTTAGAGCTTTTGGTCACTGAGATATTTTCAATTTTATTGGTATACCCCCTTCGTTTGCCAATGATTTTTTCTCTTATATCTTAAGTATTCTTAAATATTTGAGCAGCAAGAAAGTCAGTTTGTTATAATTCATTTTACATGGTTATAGAACATTGTCATAGCAATTATTTGATACCAATTTTAGCTCTCTAAGGCTTTTGGTTGCTGAGATATACACATTTCCATTGGTAAACCCTCTCTATTTTTCTGAGATTTTTATCTAATATTTAAAGTTCTCATCAATATGATAACAACAAGAAAGAAGTATTATTTATGATTTTTATCACAAGATTATAGAACATTATTATAGCGATTATTTGAAACCAATTTCAGCTCTTTAGAGCTTTTGGTCACTGAGATATTTTCAGTTTTATTGGTATACCCCCTTCGTTTGCCAATCATTTTTTCTCTTATATCTAAAGTTTTCTTAAATATTTGAGCAACACGAAAGTCAGATTGTTTATATATCTTTTTACATGGTAATAGAATAATGTCATAGCAATTATTTGATACCAATTTCAGTTCTCTATGGCTTTTGGTTGCTGACATATACACGTTTCCATTGGTATACCCCCTCTATTTTTCTGAGATTTTTATCTAATATTCAAAGTTCTCATCAATATTCCAACAACAAGAAAGTAGTATTTTTATGGTTCTTATCACATGATTATAGAACATTGTTATAGCAATGATTTGAAACCAATTTCAGCTCTCTAGAGCTTCTGGTCACTGAGATATTTTCAATCTTATTGGTATACTCCCTTCATTTGCCAATGATTTTTCTCTTATACTTAAGTTTTCTTAAATATTGGAGCAGCAGGAAAGTCAGCTTATTTATATATCTTCATACATGATTATAGAATATAGTCATAGCAATCATTTGATACAAATTTCTGCTCTCTATGGCTTTTGGTTGCTGAGATATAAACATTTCCGTAGGTATACCCCCTCCATTTTCTGCATTTTTTCTCTAATATTTTAAGTTGTCATCAATATTCGAACAGCACGAAAGTCTGATTATTTATGTATCATATTTTGTGGTTGTCATAGCAATTATTTGTTACCAATTTCAGCTCTCTATGGCTTTTGGTTGCTGAGCTATAAACATTTCTGTAGGTATACCCCCTCCATTGTTCTGTGATTTTTTTCTAATTTTAAAGTTCTCATCAATATTTGAACACCAAGAAAGTCAAATTATGTCTGCATTTTATCACATTATTATAGAACTTTATCATAACAATCATTTGATATAAATTTCAGCTCTATAAAATTTTTGGTTGCTGAGATATCAGCAATGCTGTTGGTATACCCCCTTCATTTACTGTTATTTTTCTCTAATATCTGAAGTTCTCTTTAATAATTGAGATTAAGATAGCCAGCTTGTTTATATATCTTATTACATGGTTATAGAACATTGTCATAGCAATCATTTGATACCAATTTTGAGCTCTCTAGATCTTTTGATTGCTGAGGTATAAGCAATTGTGCTGGTATACTCCATTTTTATGTGATTTTTTTCTAATATATAAAGTTCTCATTGATATTCAAACACCAGGAAGTCAGTTTGATTACATGGTTATAGAGCATTGTCAAAACAATTATTTGATACCTATTTCTGCTCTCTAGGTCTATCAGTAGCCAAGATACATGTGGTAATATAGGGGTAACACAATACTTCCTCTGCTTATTAGGGGTGGGGTTGAGCATTCTGTGATTTTATGTGACACGAATGGGCATTGAAGTGATCCTCTGACCAAACTGGCACCCATTAGCATTTGTTCTAAGGGTGCAAGGTAAGTCCTATAGATAACCCGCCCCAAACACTTCAAATGGCAATATGAGAAGCCAAGTTTTGCTTAAATTAATTTTGGCAGACTTTTTCCGCATTTACCAATCATTGTGTTGTCTCTACATGAGTAAATAAACTTTGAAAAGGATGTAAACAGAGTAAAAAGCAATAAAATGTTATAAAATAATGATGACATCAACATTTGTTGATAAAAATGTACTGATAAAAATATATTGATTCTCATAATTGCACATAAAGTTTAACATATACATTAAGTGGGTGGGGTAATTCAATGCCTTAAGATGACACATAGTTTACTCAAATGACACATTTACAGCTTTATACATGGGTAAGACATACTCAGCCGCAATCAGACAAGATAAAATGGCATCAGGATAGTATACGATAATGAAGAAACATACTACAAATATGACTGTTCGTAATACAGTTGTGTACTGCATTTCAGCTGTATAACAAATAGTACGTCTAAATACCGTCTGATTAAAGCATCGCGCCAAAAAAATTTCCAGAGCAGTCCACTTAGACCTTCTTTTGGAAGGTCAGAGCTATCCAAAAATGCATTCAAAACAACTATAGCAGGAGATGTCACCTCCAACCTTTTTTTTTGCAAGATAGAGACTTTTGGCTCCCTGGGTAAAATCAGTAAATTGCTGCCATCATATCTATAACAAAAAATAGTTGTGTTGTTGTATTTGAGACTGTTAAGTGTGTCGCTTTGCCTGGTTTGAGTCTGCCGTATGAGGAAAGTAAATGTTGTTTAGCGGATGGAGTGCGTAGGGGCGTGGGTGCGCAATATTTAAATAGAATATAAATGTTTTATGTTCGATTCCAGAACATAATTTGCATTACTTACCACAGAGAAAAGGGTTATGGCTAACCTTTAATATGAGACCTAATAATAATATAATAATCTAGGATAAGTAACAGTGGAGATATTGATCAATTTTGTATTTTGTATTTGTAAATTTTTTGATATTGACCCATCCTCAAGAATCACGTCAATTGTTGCCATAGAAACCATGCATTTTTTCATAGTGCAATTCTGTTAATCTTTGGGGACAAAAGTTTTTTGTTTTTGTTTTTGCATTTCTGGCGTCCCAATTAATGATTTGGCACCAATGAAAAATTGTCTTGGGGATGCAAAGCTCCCATTGTACTATGCATAGTTTGGCAATTTGTATGCAGATTTTGACGTGGCGTGGCTCATATTTTCAGTGCCATGCTCCTTGTGAGAGATACTTTTGTGCTAGAATAACTTATATTAATACAATTGGTAAAATCCTCCCATTTAAAAACAGCGAGAAGCTGGAAATCAAATTTTATCGGATGATACGAGCTTGTATACCGTTGTCGAAAACCCTGCTAATGCAGCTCTCCACTTAAATGCAGATTTTTAAAAATATTCAATTGGGCTCTTGTTTGGTTGGTTGATTTTCATCCTGATAAAACAGTATCATTCATTGCTTCTCGAAAGCGACTCATACCTGATCATCCACTGCTATTTATGGGAAATACACAAATCAAAGAGGTTAAAAAGCATAAACACCTAGGACTTATAATAAGTAGTGATGGTAATTGGACTCCGCATATTTCTTATATTTGTGAGAAAGCATGGAAAAATAATTTCTTACTTGATAAACTTTCCCTTCTGAAATTATATACAACATATATTAGACCCCTCTTAGAGTATGCTAATATAATATGGGATAGCTGTTCAGATAAAAATAGAAAACAATTGGAGAATATCAATAAAGAAGCAGCAAGAATAATTACAGGTGGAACAAAGTTGTGCAGCATTCAAAAAACTATATGACGACACAGATCTTCAAACACTTCAGACGCGACGAAACCAAGCTACAATAACACACCTATACAAGATAATTAACGGCCTAGCTCCTCAATACTTACGTAACCTTATTCCCCAGACAGTCCAAACAACTTCAAGGTATCCATTAAGAAATATGAACAACTTGATATTACCTGCTGCGAGTACCGAGTATTATACAAAATCATATTTTCCATCAACAATTAGGGAATGGAACACCATGGATCTAACAGTTAGGAATTCCCCTTCATTAAATGCTTTCAAATTACAAATCAACATTAACTCTCCTGGTTACCCTAAATATTATGATGTTATTCATACGTCACGAATGGGTCAGGTGTACCATAAACGATTAAGGTTAGAATGCAGCAGTCTCAGACATCATTTTTTCAAGACATCATCTTTTCAAGAAAAAAATAGTTGCTGATTCTTTATGCTCCTGTGGAGCAGTTGAAACGACATCACACTACTTGTTAAATTGTGAACACTATCGAAACCTGCGAATACGCTACTTATATATGATTCCTCTTCCCTTGAGCATTCAAAAACTTCTCTATGGAATTCAAGAAGCTACATTTGAAGAAAACAGTTTTATATTTAAACAAGTACAACTATACATATTAGGAACAAAACACATAGTTTGTGTTTGTAAGTAAGTTTTTATAACGCTAGGACAGTTCGTACTTGAAAAGGTTCGGGAACGCGAGTCTCATGGTCGACTGAGCACGTTCACTTTCATTTTTTCTCTCTATTCACTCATTGTCATTAAACGATTATCACTTCTGATCAATATTCTTTATCTCGACATATCCTGTTTTCATCTTATGTCTTTGCTTGGATACTCACGCAACTTATACATATACATGTATGTTATTTTCAGATGTAAATATGATTTTACCATGTTTTGTTGTCATACAGCACTTTGTAAAAATACATATTTTTTTTCGGAAATGAACATTATAAGCAATATGCTTCCGTTCAGATCCTTTCATTATGAATTTGTATTTGTTCTTGTATTTGTATTTTGAAAATTTGAAAAAATATGTTTCCACTAAATTGTATCTGACAAGCATAGTATGAAAATGGTTTATGAGTGCGCTGGTCGCCATTTTTCTGACGTCATACCTCAGCCCAGACGCGGTCTCAGGGCGACGAACTGGTTTAGATTGTTGCATATGCCCCAAAGTTTGATTTAAGATAGATCGTCACAAATCGTCATGAAATTCCCACGGGACGATATTTTTTGGCCCATTCGACATTGACTATACGAGGGTGGGTCAGGAAGTTCTGTCATAGGTGTTATATTACGATAGATAGACATGATAGGTTGCTGAATCATACGTTGTTAGAAAGGACAATAGTTCTATATAATGATACCAAACCCATGCTCAAAAAGAAAGAAATAATTTAAATTATCCGTCTTGAAAGACAGGTGGGGTAAAACCACTGGCGTGTTTTCTTGAAATTGTGAACCTTGTTTATACCTTCTGGTCATATTTTCTTCAAATTTTAAGTGATAAATTCTGTTATATTTAGAAAAGCAATCCGACAGAAATGAATGTCACAAGTGCGCTACTGACTGTAAAATGAAGCGATAAAGATGACGTCATTGGAATATGCACCCCTGTAACTGTTCATTACCACTGTGTCATTATGACTGCTGGCATTATTATGATTTCACTTCATAGGAGACTAAGGTAGCAATCCACAGTTTTTAGAGCATTTTTCAGTTAATTTAGCTAGATCCACCAAAATTGATAATAGCTCTGTCCAATCTGGTGAACAATCCAATTTCTCCCATAAACTCATTAAATCAAATGTCTAACAACAAAATAGCATCATTTAAATCGCCTAGCACAGACTATCACCCTACCTGTATTGGGGATATTTTCCCCTACCCCCTCTTTCAGACCAGTGAATTTTCGTAAAATATGCCTAAAGTCTGGGCCCCCATGCATATTCTGTGCAAAAGGACGCCCCATAAATCTCATGCAAATTCTTAGAGAATCAACCCAGGATCATAATGAGCAGTGCACAAATATGTGCCATCCATCTACTTTTTTCGCTATTTGTGAACAAAGATAACCCCTGCAAAGTCGACAGTGAAGAGCGTCACCGGCTACTGACGATCGATCCGGGATCCTTATATAATCCCGGTTTTTACCAGTCTAAAAATAGAAAATAAGTATGTTTCACATGTTTGAGGCATAATTGATCCGATTTGGGGAAAGATGTGGGCAAGTTATTGAAAGAGGATAATTTACAGCCCAATTTCATGCCCTACCCCTTAATATTGAAATTTTTGGCCCACCTTTTCCCACCTCAAAAGTACGAAACTGTGAATGGAACCTAAGATGATACAGATGAATGGTGAAATGCATTTAAAGTTTCAAAGTTTATGTCTAGATGTCATTTTTTTCTTTGAATTTAAGCTGCAATTTTTAAATAAAGATAATTGTTAGATCCTTTGGAAATGCCTGGACAGGCCGTTTTCAACATTTCGTTGTGCTATAAAGCAATTAAATTAAGTTGAAGAAGTTTGAGATTTGCAGGATATGATCACTCGTATTCGAAGAATATCTAGCACTTATTACCTTCTTCGAAATCATTTTACTTTATATTTTTGCATTGTTTTCCTAAAACCATGCCAGTGTCGGAGTCACCGCTTTAAAAGTGATTTATTACATTTCATTCATGAAGAGCAACAAACAATTTCTATCATGGCACAGGTAATTATTTAAAGAAATAGATCTAATATAAATATTATCAAGGAGATAGGATAAGGCGTCGCACACATTCTGACATGACCAAAGTGTATACCGACTTTGGTCAGAGGAAGTGAAAAAAGCCTTTCTGTCATTACATGCCAAATAAAGTGAACCATAGTTTTTAATGCCCCTTTGAAGGTCCACAAACAACTCTTCAAAAATATTCTTCTCCAGAACCAGTAGGCCGCTTCACACAAAACTTGGTATGTAGCACCGGGGACTCCAGCCCATGATAGTTTGCTAAAATGAGGTCAATTTTGGAAACATAGGCTTTCACTTGGAAAAAGGCGAGAATAATGGATATTTTGGATACTATTGCAGCCTGAGACCTGAAACTTGGCAGATGCAGAAAACAAATGAAGTCAATAAAGGTGTGTGAGTATTCAATGTCGAGGTCATTTCATGATGACTGAATGCTCCAAGATCAGGTTTCAGGTGAGCGTTTCAGGACCAATGGTCCTCTGGTTCTCGAAACTTACAAAAATGGACTTAGATACGTTCTTGTACTAACCCCTTCAATTCAACATGTAAGAATAACTATTCTATTGTCTTGCTAAACGTAATACTCAGTTGAGGGTGTATGCCGTTTTACGAGATATATAAATAAACTGATGTCTGTTTGATTGTAACATATATGTGCCAGTAAGTATGGTTTGGAGTATGAAGAGAGACAAGCTACCCTTAAATAAATTACATTTCACCTTTGGAAATACATAATTTTTATTCGCGACCGATCCTAAATTTTGAAGTGTGCTATCCAATCTGAACACTTGGATTCTTGAGGAGAAACTTATTAATAACTGATTTGCCTCTTGTTTTTGAGGGTATCTCAGCTCATTTGCTATAACATTGGAAGTGATACTTGAAAAGTTATCCTCAATTATCACTGACTACAGTCTATGTTATTAAGCTTTTTCTAAAAGTTAATACTTGTTAAATCTTTTTTAAGCAACAAGAAAAAAAGAAGAAAAAAAATCCACATTTCAAATGACACAAAATATTTTGGAAGCTGCCTCCTGTTGTAAAAACAGTGTTTTGCTTAATGAGATGATATCTGAAATTGATATATTTTTGATATAAACTCCTATTGCAACTAGATGCAGAGCCATCACGCTGTCTATAATACAAGCATAGTGGGTGGGGTACGGTTAACAAAGATCGTAAGTTGCGTAAGATTTTAGGATGCTCTTTAGCTTTTAATTGCAGAATCAATGAATTGTTTGTGTGGAAATAATGAAAAATAAAATTTTAACAAGTGTTCTTAACTTTACATACAATAAATTAAATCTGATGGGTCATTATTGAAAGAAATAAGCTAAAGAATTGGGCTTCCTTTTCTCCCAGTCAAACTGAAAGTACAATTCATACTGCGCAAGCGTATTCTTTAGCGCAACCTGGCGGAGAAAATCGATTGGATTAAATTCTTGGTCATCAAGACGCTCTATACGATATGAACGGAAAAACGGGAACCAAGTTCCAAAAATAGACACATGTGCTCGATTGTAACTACACGCATATGCAAGCACAGTTTGGTAAACATCCTGTATTTTGACATGAAATTGAAATAGGGCTGTACACAAAGAAAATAATCTGATTTGCCCATCAAAGATTTCTTTTGCTTTTCTGTACGCAGACCTGTAAATCTTAATTGGGTTTTAAGACATTTTAATTGGGTAAATACGCAGATACGCTGCTTATCTGTAGCTCTGGCCGCAGTGATACTTATATACTGTTTTATTTCCAGACTGGGGTTTTGGTCCTGCCAGATGATGATTATGTCATCGAGCCTATGCCAAGTCATATGAAATCATTGCACCTCAGTAATCATAACAGCCATAACCATAGCGACGACCACAACAACCCTCATATTATGTATAGAAAATCATCTTTACCCCATAATACATTCGACAAATACAAATTCGGTACACGCATTTCCCTGCTATACCCATCTGCACTTAAGCTAGTAAGCAATGGCCAGGAAATGGCTAAATCAGAACGAAAGCCACACTTCAAAAACCGAAGTGACCAAAATTAAAATAAAATATATAACAAATAGTCAGTCTGAGAACATATCGTAGGCAGAGTGAGCAGCTATTTCCCAAGTCGGTGTACACTCAATTTATACACTGAAATTAAGCCAGCATGTACACATTTAATTCGAAGCAAGATCGCAACATGAAACTTTGGATGGCCTATCTATAGAATTATCTGCCCCTCAGATAAGACTAGTAAGGTAGATCCGTTGACAGCAGTGACAATATTAAAATCAGAGGTTCTGTAAACGCTCACCTGAGATCTGCTGTATATACCAATAAAGATGTTTGAATATTATTGAAAATAGCCACAGTAAAAGGTCAGATGAAGCCATGGGGCCATTTTTTTTCAGAATAACCAATATACTGTCCATTTGCAAATTTCCTGCAAGTTTTTCCCTTCAAATGACATTTTAAATGGCATTTTAACAGTTTTACCCACTCCAATGCATAGGCGACCCATGTTGACCTTGCCCTAAAATAGATCAAGGTCATCACAGGGCCATGATTTATATATACATTGTAGTACTTGAGGCATCGATGTTTCACGCCATGTTTCGTTGGAATCGGTAAACCGGTTCCCAAGAAGAAGAATTTTGAACGTTTTTTACCATATGCCATGGCTGCCATCTTGGTCATGTGACCTGGATTATTGATATTGGTTTCCCCTTCCTATAGATGCTTTGATTGATCAAGTGGTTTCAGAGAAGAAGATGTTTGAATATTATGGTAATATACATGTATGTAGCCCCGGGGTGGGGGCAGATGTGCCCTTGTTGTCCATTTCTCCTCAGAATCTTCAATTCTACTGCTCATTTTCTGCAAGTTTTCCCCCTTTGAATGACATTTAAACAGTTTTTCCCAGTCAAATGCATAGGGGAATTATGTTGACCTTGCTGAAAAATAGGTCAAGGACATGTCAGGGTCATGATTGATATATACACTGTATGTACTTGAGTCATCGATGTTTCATGTCAAGTTTCATTCAAATCGGTCAACTAGTTCCGGAGAAGAAGATTTTTGAAAGGTTATTACCATGTATGGGCATGGCGGCCAACTTGATCATGTGACCTGGATTATTTATGTACACATTTGTTCCCTCTTTCTATAGATGCTTTGATTGGTCAAATGGTTTGAAAGAAGATGTTTGGTGGCAATATACATGTATGTTGCCCCGGGATGGGTGTAGATGTGCCCCTGGTATCCATTTCTTTTCAGTATCATTGATATTCAATCCTACTGCCCATTTTCTGCAAGATTTTCCGGTTCCGGAGGAGAAAAAAATAGATGGGTTTTAACCATATATGGGCATGGCAGCCATCTTGGTCATGTGACCTGGATCATTTGTATACACATTAACTCCCCCTTCCTATAGATGCTTCTAATAGACTGGTTTTGATTGACCAAGCGGTTTCATGTGAGAGGATCTTTGTACTTGTGGACGGACGACGGACAGACGGACGCCGGAGCATGGGTTTGAGTCCGATTCGTCTTGCGTACGAAAAGTACCAAGGGTCCGAGTCGTCTTGGGTCCGAGTTGTCCGGCAACCATACTATAAGCTCACCTTGTGAGCATTACGACTCAGGCGAGCAAAGTCGGAAAATGAACACTTATAAGTGACCATTTACAAATTGGCAACGAAAGCCACACCATATTGCAGTAGTCTAAATTTCTAATTCCAGGGCCGAACAAAATCAAAATGCTGTTAATAATCTGATGTTGCATTCTCAGAATATTCAAATTGACCGCAAAGTTTGTTTGTTAATTCGCACTTAAGTCTGGTAACTTTTGATATGGGTGAATAATTGCTGTCAATAGTATTGCCCTGGGTAAACATCTAATCAGTTTGTTTCTTTTCGACAGATAAATATCAAGCTACAAAACTACATCAAAATTTTCATCGCGCCAGACGGAAACGGTCGTCAAGAAGACGTCATGAGAGGGCAGTGGAAACACTTGTAGTTGTCGATAAACACATGAACTATAACCATGGCAGGGAGAATCTCACTACATATGTTCTTAGTATATTTAATGTCGTAAGTAGCCGATCGAGCTGATGACGGTTTGATTTGATCTCTATATAATAACCAAGCTTGCTAGAAGAAAGTGCGTTTGTCAAATTGCTTTCCATTTTCAGTTTCTTTTAATTTAAAATCGTTCCAAAAACAACGATAGCAATTATGCTGATTTATGTATAATATAGTTTAACCCCACGCGTACGCAAGACTTTAAACATATTTTAATATTTACATAAATGATAGATGGTACATGAGTGATAATTAAGCAAGCTCTGATTCAATTCAAGATATAACAGCCAGGCATATGTACATGCAGGCTCACCCCTAAAATTGTCTGGGTGTAAGGGTGATGTATAACTGTTTGACTGTATAATTGCTCTTTGATTGCATATTGTACAAAAAAAATGTAATCATCCTGCTATCGAGGGTGTAATATTGTGTTTCAGGTATCCAAGTTGTATCAGGACACCAGTCTCGGCTACTCTGTCAAAATCCTGCTCGTCGGTCTAGTCATTTTGGATGGGGACGAGGTAGGAACTCGACGCAAACTCCATTTAAACACATGGAAAAGTTAGGGAACACCTAAAATAATTACACGTAATTTTCTGTTGGAGAAAGATCACTTTTCAATTGTGATAGTCGGTAAGTGGTCGTTCGTGTCTCACTGATGAGAAAGACCATCATTATTAGCTCATCTGAGCCGAAGGCTCACAAGGTGAGCTTATAGTATAGTAGTCGAGCCGGCGTCCGTGCGTAGTCGTCGTCCGTCGTCAACATTTTCAAACGACTTCTTCTCTGAAGCTGCCAGGCCGAATCTTTTCATATTTCACATATAGCATTTACAGGTGGGGGGTACGATTATTTGTATTTTTTATTTCGATCGGATAAGAACTCTGGTTGCTATGGCAACTTGAAGTTTCCATTGACTTGTATGGAGAAAAATTGGAAATTGGCATTTTCCGTTGTCAGGCTGGGGATATTTGAATTTCGTTTTTACATAAATGTTTATTGAGTAGTCCTTCACGTTTAAGGCAACTTTTGTAAAAATCGCTTTATTCGTTTTGTTGCTATAGCAACATAAAGGGTAAATTTTCGAAAAAAATATTAAAAAATCTTCTTCTCAGAAGCCGTATGGGGGATGAAGCTGAAATTTAGCATACATGCTTATGACATTAGCCTGTACAAAGTTTGTGTTTTTTATTGTCTTTGTCCAACTGCTTTGGTTGCTATGGTAACTTGAAGTTTCCATTGACTTATAAGGGAAAAAGTGGAAGTTTGCAATTTCTGCCGTTTCATTGAGGATATTGAAATTTTGATTTTACATAAATGTTTATTGAGTAGTTCTCCCCGTTTTAGGCAACTTTTGTCAAAATCGCTTAATTTGTTTTGTTGCTATAGCAACGTAAAGGGTAAATTTTCGAAAAAATATTCTACTCAGAAGCTGTAAGGAGGATGAAGCTGAAATACACACTTTTCAAAGATCTTCTCTGAAACCGCTTGGCTAATCAAAGTAAAATTTTATGCGGAGCATCCCTGGGTAGTGTGGACGAAAATTTGATAGCGAAATATGGGTCACATGACCAAGATGGCCGCCACGAACATATATGGTAAAAACCACTCAAAAATCTTCTTCTCCAGAACGGGCAGGCCGATTTTCACAAAACTTGGTATGTAGCATTTGGGACTCCAGCCCATCGTAGTTTGATCAAATAATGACCCTAGGATGACCTTGACCTTTTTACGTCAAGGTCAATTTTGGAAACATAGGCTTTTACATGGGAAAAAGTGAAAATTATGGATTTTTGAAAACTATTGCAACCAGAGACCTGAAAGGTGGTAGATGCAAAACAACTAATGGAAGTGTGTGATTAATTTAGGTCAAGGTCATCTCTTGACTTTGGCCGATCTGTCGTCTATACACACTTTTCAAAGATCTTCTTCTCTGAAACCGCATGGTATACTGAAATTTTATGTGGAGCATCCCTGGGTAGGGGTAACGAAAGTTTGATCCCGAAATCTAGGTCTTATGACCAAGATGGCCGCCGCGCCCATATATGATAAAAAACACTCAAAAATCTTCTTCTCCAGATGACCCTGGGATGACCTTGACCTATTTTACGGCAAGGTCAATTTTAGAAACATAGGATTTTACAAAAAGTGAAAACAATGGATATTTTGTAAACTAAATGCAGCCTGACACCTGAAAAGTGGTAGATGCAAACTAATAGAGTAGATGAAGGTATGTGATTAATTTAGGTCAAGGTCAATTTTGGAAACATAGGCAAACATGAAAACATGGGGAAAAGTGACAACTAGGTCTCAGGTAAGCGTTTTACAGGATTAATGATCCTATGGTAACTATTGCAGCCATAGACCTGAAACATTACCAAGATGGCCGTCATACCCATTTAGGGTAAAAAAAAGAAAAAAAATCACTTTGTCCAGTGACTGTACTTGTTGACTCTCAGGTGAGCGATCGTTGCCCTTGGGCTACTTGTTTCTTGAATAGCTTCGTGTGTCTTGGTGAGTTCTTTGATAGCTGACTAGGCCAATTCTAGCTCTAAACTGTTGGTGGTAAGTATAGCAAGTCAATGTCATAGAATCAGCTGGTGGCCCATTGGCATTGGCTTTGCGTTCCTGCGCTTTGTTTCAGCTTCACAGATTTTCTTTTTTCATAGAGAGCTGCTCCTTTGTTGATGAGACCTCGTCACTTTGATCTCTTCTGTGCAGTCTGTCCCCAAGACCAAATTGGTATGTCGAAATCCTTCAGAGAGGCTTTGAGGGTGTCTTCGTAGCGTTTGTTCTGGCAACCTTGAGAGCGCTTTCCCTCCTGTAGTTCTCCATAGAAGACTTTCTTTGGAAGTTGCTCATCAGGCATTCATATGCCATTGTCAGTCCACCTTAGCTGTGCTAGCTTTAAGACAATATGCATGCTTTGCATCCCTGCTTTCTTCAGGACCTCCGTGTCAGGATTCTTGTCTTGCCACTTGATTTTTAACAGCTATCAGAAACAGCAAAGTGGAAATGGTTAGGCTTCTTTGCATGACGCTGGTATACTGTCCAGGTCTCACATGCATACAAGAGGGTTGGCAGTACCACAGCCATTTAGACTTTCAGCTTGGTGTCAAGCTTGATTCCATTTCGCTCCCAGATATTTGCACGGAGTCTTCCGAAAGCCACACTTCCGAATGGTTGATTAATTGTACGGTTTTCCAGGTGCTGGTTGGTGTACAACCTCTGTCATTTTTGTGCTAATTGTGAAATCATAGTTATCAAGTCGGTAAGTAGTATCCTGTATAAAGCCACGATAAGGTAATAAGATAGTACTTGATAGGCTTCGTACATGTACCTAAAGCAACAGACCCACAACCTAGTTTGCTTCGTTATGGCTGTTGTCAACGTTCACTGATGATGGTTGTTGTCAGTGTTCACTGATGATGGTTGTTGTCAATGTTCACTGACGATGGTTGTTGTCAACGTTCACTGATGATGGTTGTTGTCAACGTTCATTGATGATGGTTGAGGTCAACGTTCACTGATGATGGTTGTTGTAAATGCTCACTGATGATGGTTGTTGTCAGTGTTCACTGATAATGGTTGTTGTCAACGTTCACTGATGATGGTTGTTGTTGTAACGTGTAGCCGAGTTCACAAATTTTACAACTTCAGAACAATCAATCCATTGCGTGTAAAAACGATAATATGAAATAAAGGCACACTGCCTTAGCCGCAAACACACACGCTAAACCTTTTGCTAGAAATTTTTGTTGATTAACTTAATTTAATCGTTACCGTCATCTTCAAGTGAAGTATTGTCAATTTGGTGTGACACCAGTAAACCATTCAGATTCAGTGTCTATCCAGCCGTCCAGTGGGAGAATACCAGACTATTTTGATTTGATTTGAAGGAGTGAGTTCTCAGCTCCCTGCTCCCTGATTCACCATTTAGGTGGGTGGAGGTTGGAGACAGGTAGGTAGGTAGGTAGGTAGGTGGGTGGATGTAGGTGGGTTGGTTGATAGATGTAGGCAGGTTGGTAGGTGGTAGGTCGGAGGGTGGAGGAAGGCAGTTAGGTGGTTGGATGGGGGAGGTAGGTGGGTGGATGAGTGGACGTAGGTAAGTAGGTGGTAGGTAGCTAGGTAGTTAGGGGTGGAAGTAGGTAGGTAGATGGGTGGGTGGAGGTAGGTAGATTAGTAGGTATGTAGGTACGTGAGTGGGTTGAGATAGGTAGGTAGGTGGGCGGGGGTAGGTAGGTAGTTATATAAGTAGGTGGATGGGTGGAGGTAGGTAGGTAGGTGGGTGTGTGGGTGGAGGTAGGTAGGTAGGTCGGAAGATAGGTAGCTGGATGTGATGAATGGATGGTGGGTGGAAGTAGGTAGGTAGGTAGGTAGGCAGGTGATGGTAGGTAGGCAAGTAGGTGTGTGGGTGGATGTAGGTAGGTAGGTAGGAAGGTGGTTAGGTTGGTAGGTTGATTGGTATGTAGGTTGGTGAGTAGGTAGAAATGAAGATGGGTTGGTATTTAGGTAGGTGGTAGGTGGTATGTAGGCAGGTAGGTGGATATGTGGTTTGAGAATGGCGGGTTGGGTTTGTTGATAGGTAGGTATGTAAGTGAGTGAGTGGCTGGAGTTGGGTGGATGGAAGTAGGTAGGTGGATGGGTATTTGGACTGGAGGTAGGAAGGTAGGTAGATAGTAGTTGGGTGGATGTAGGTGCGTGGAGGTAGGTTGTCCGGTGGGTGTGTGGGTGGATGTAAATAGGTAGGTAGATAGATAGTGGGTGGGTGGATGGGTGGGTGGAGGTAGGTCGGTGGGTGGGTGGAAGTAGGTGGGTGGCAATGTGTATGTAGGGTAGGTTAACAAAAAAGGTTGAAAAAGGTATAAATAATTTGGCTAAAAACCCAAACAAGAGGGTTTGGTGTGTACTAGTGAAGGGTCTCCGACTAAAAGCCAAAACGACTGTTGGGACCGAAACGACACGTTGGGTATCTGACAGGTCGATACGACTAACGGGGCCGAAACGACCTGTTACAGATGTTTTGGGGTGTTCGAATCGAGACAGAAACTATTCGCGCCCGAAACGACCTTTTTGTGGATCGGTTTGCTCGGCTCGAACCGGAACTGGAAAAAAAGTCCGGTAAACCGTGCTACCCAGAGATTGTCGTCTGAATTTGTAAATTTTGCTTTTAATATTTTTTTCACAGTTTTGTAAACAAATTTGATCTGAAATAGGACTTTTGGAAGTACGTTTCACATAGAAAAACGGTTTAGTCCAGAAAAGAAATGTACATATTTCCCAGAATTAACGAAAAAAATGGCCGCCCACAGAATTCCCCTTCCGGTTTGTGCTTCTCGCTTTGTAACAACAACAACAACTATATACACGTGTATACCCTTAAGCAAACACACATGTGTGTTTGCTATAAAATTTTCCTCTTGGCTTCTTTGCCATATGATTAGTCCCAAATGATTTTAAATGATTGGTGCAAGTTATTAAATCAAGACAAAATAAGTAGTATTTAAAACATGTATACAAAAACCTAGAGCGACCTGGCTCTTAATAATAATCAGAACAGTCACTTAATTTCAAGCACGTAACCCTAAGCCAGTATTTCAGCTCTATTACTCCAATAGAGCTACAATCCTAGTCCACAGTTGTGACTTTATAACCAAGTCACAACTCACCAGAATTCATAAATTTCAACTCCGAGAGTTACAACTTTAGTTCCCGAGCCTTGACCTGGGAGAACTAGCAGTGCTTGAGCCCCAAATCGCAGCTCACCAAAGCTAATCAGAGTTGCAACACAAACTGCAACTCAATGTTCAGTCTACAAGTAGCTACTGCTTTAGTCTCCTCCACAAAAGCTGGGCTTCGACAAGAGAAGAAAGAAGCTTGAGCCACTTAAGACTTATCCAATACTAGTGAACTAATATTATCCGCCTAGATGTGCTCTCTTTGGTGACAAAAATGATTGTGTCCACTTCGTTGAATTTTCGCCTTTTATACCCATGCGAAAGAGTGCTGGTTACCTGCATTAAGTCAGTGATATTATTGGGCGCTTGTAATTTCCGGTACCAGGGTTTATTGTCATTGGTAACCATATATCTTTAATAAGCGTCTACGATTCAGTCACATTTATACATCGTATTGCAACGAAACAATTGAATTAGATTTGTACTGGACAGGATCGACATTCTAGGACTTTATTGCATCTGCCAACAAAAATCAAGGTTATTTACCTCATATTTAGGCTATTAATTTGCTTATAATCAGCAGTCGATGATTGACTATTTCCTATCAACAGACGCTTGCAAGAAACGAATCCTCTGACGGTCGTACCCAAAAGGCAAATCAAGGCGTTTTCGTTACACTACCCACGCCTCCGGGTTCATGCGTCCCGCATGACAAAATTTCAGGGTAACACAATAAAACAACATCATATATCATAACACAATATTTGCATCCATAAGACTTCCTGTCTGAACAAAATAAACAAAACTATCAATTTTTTCAATGACTAGGTCAATCAATATGCAGTTAAAGCACCTTTAAACTTATTATGAACACAAAATGGTTAAAGTCACAAACTATCATTACAAAGCATCGTCATTAAAATGATTGTACTTCTTTGTACAAAGACATGTATCAACTCTTTCTGTGAGTCATTTTTCAATATTTGATATTCAGGGAGAACTGTCCCTTGACAACACTTATTTGAATATTCTCTGGTTTGATTGTGGACCTGGTGAAATCACCCAGGTTTACTTCTGTGTCACCCATTCCGCTTCCTGCTGCTCTCAATACTTTAGAATCCACCAGAACCTCTCCATTCTGTTGCAGCATAAATGACTGAGTCACCTTATCTCCAGCTTTCCCAGTAACACCAAACTTCAGCTTCAGATTACCACTATTTCCTTCCTGATTCACGATATCCCCCATTATACCATCGACCTCAGGAATTACAGCACCAGTCTTTGACTTTCTCCCTGTCGCAACTTCTAGATGATTATCATCTTTCTTCACAAAGCTCCCACCTTCGAGCTCTGTTTTTAACATCCCAGAAGTAACTGTTTCCTTTGGTTTCCTACGCTTTATTGGGGCCATTACAGGTGTTGGCTCAAAGGGTTTTCTGAAAACCCTTCCGACTTTGAGTTCCTGAACCTTTCTCCTATCCTCTTCCTCCGAATCACTATCCTCTTTTGCAGGGTCCCCATTGAGCTCTATTTTGGGATCATCATTCCAGTCACTTTCCTCAGATGAGCTCACTCTTAAATCATCAGATAAAGCCCATGATCTCTTGTGAATTGCAGGCTCACCACTATGCTCCTCCTTGGGTGGCTGCCTTATTTCCTGTACTAACTCATCTTTCTTGTCACCACTGCTAGTTTTAAGCGCAATTTTAGGAAAGCTCCTGTTCAGATTCTTAGAGTAACTTTTCAGTTTGTATTCCCGATCAGTTGAGCCAGAATGCTTCCTCCTAATATGCTGTTTCAGAGCCTGAGGTTTGGCACAGAGAATTCCACAAATCCCACATTGGTGTCGATTCTTAACACACCTATCCACATGGTCCCCAAATATCTCGCCCTCAATGGTCAATTTGCAGATAGGACAATTTCCCTCTTTCTGGGAGTGATTTTCGGGTTTGGACCGTTTTTGCTGAAAATAGAAGAAACAAAATCTTGTAACCAAATTGGTTTACGTCTCTTTCTTCCAAACCTACTATAGTCCTCATGCTCTATATTATCTTCTTCTTCTTTGTCAGAAGAATCGACGGATTCAGTTTGCACGTCAGATACACCAGGCATTGCATCTAGTACATCATTGTCATCAGGCTCATTAGCCAAGGTCTGAGGTTTAACCTTTTTAAGTCTATCTATGTGTATGACCTGATGCGGACCTTTTCTACCACAATCAACAATGTACAACACATTACAAAGTTTTTCCATAATTTTGAATGGCCCCCTCCAAAATGAACAAAACTTAACAGTTTGCCCTGCACGTTTTACGGGGAACAACACATACACCTTATCACTGACATTAAGGTTTTCAAAGTTCGACTTTCGATCATGATAAAGCTTTTGCTTTTGTATTGAAAGACCAGTGTTCTGCCTTACGAATGTATGAGCCCTTTCCAACCTTTCTCTGATTTCCCAAACCCATTCATTTGTATTTTCACTCTTAACACTAGGTGGCATTTCAAAGCAAAGATCGAGAGGAGTTGAAGTCTCCCGACCCAGCATTAGAACATTAGGGATCATTCCTGTTGTTTCATGTTCGGTACTTCTATATGCAATCATGACATATGGCAATATAGTGTCCCAATTATCATGATTCTCATCAACAAGGGTACTTAACATTGCGCATAGAGTCCTATTGAATCTTTCTACCATACCATCCGATTGCGGATGATACGGAGTCGTCCTTTTTTTTCAATCTGAAGTAATTCACACATTTCGGCAAACAAATTACTTTCAAATTGTCTTCCCTGGTCACTGTAAATTTTATTTGGCATTCCAAAGCGTGAAACCACTTCATTCACTAGAATTTTTGCACACGTCCTAGCTTCCATGTTAGGCATCGCGAAACTCTCTGTCCACTTAGTGAAATAGTCCGATATTACCAAAATATACTTATTACCATTTTTTGTCGCAGGCAATTCTCCAAGTATATCTAAGGCAATCCTTTCCATCGGATATCCACTCCGGACGACTTGCATTGGTGCCATTCTAGTTGGAATAGGGTTTTTCCTTTTTGCACATTTCTCTCAACCTCCTATGTACGAACGAACATCATTTTGGAGTCCTGGCCAATAATAACTCTGTCTGATTTTACTGAGCGTTTTTCTTATTCCCAAGTGACCTGACGCTTTTATGTCATGAGAATAGTTCAGAACTTTTCTCCTTAAACACAATGGTACAATAGCTTGCCAGATTATTTGATCTGTATTAAGCACTTTCCAGCGTCTCACAAGCAAACCATCCTTAATTTCGAGAAGTTCCCACTGATTCAGTAAGCACTTCACAAACCAACTTTCACTAACCACTGATTGAAACTTTGGTTTTTCACCCTTTTCCAACAATTCCTTCACAATCCGAATGCCCCTATTATCTGTCTGTGCTTCCTGAAGATTCAAAGTTTCATTTTCATTTGACTTTTGTTCTAACTGATTTACAGTTAAACGTAACTTTGTTTCATCATTATCATCCATGTCTATCTGGCCACACTGTCGGCATGGTATTCGGCTTACTCCATCTGCATTCTTATGACTTCCTCCAGGCATGTGCTCAATTTTTATATCAAAAGAACTGAGAAATTCCAACCATCTAATAACTTGGCCTTCTGGCTCCTTGAAGTTCATAAGCCACCTCAATGATCCATGATCTGTCCGTATGGTAAACTGTTTACCATACAAATAATGCCTAAATATTTCACGAAATACACTAACGCAAGCATCTCTTTCCGTGTGACACAATATCTTCTTTCTGACTTGCTTAATGTCCGACTTGCGTAGGCGATCACACATTCTCCATTATCTGTGTCCTGTGACAGAACTGCTCCAATACTATGGTCACTAGCATCCAATTTGAAGCTTATGGTGAAGTCGGGATGTATCAACACTGGTGCTTCCACCAACTTCTTTTTCAGAGTTTGAAAGGACTTGGAACATTCTTCTGTCCAGATGAACGGTGTGTTCTTCTCAGTTAATTTGTGAAGAGGTTTCGCTATTTCAGCAAATCCATACACAAAACGTCTGTAATAACTGCAAAGTCCAATAAATGCCCTAACATCCCTTACATTTCTGGGCTCTGGCCACATTTCTATACACCTAGTTTTGCTGGGATCTGTTTCTACTCCCGTTTCTGACATTATGTGGCCTAAGAACTCTACTTCTCTGGCGAACAGTGTGCATTTTCTTTCTTTAAGCTTAAGCCCTGCCTGTTGCAATCTTTCAAATATCACACCCAAATTCTATATCATATCTTCAAATGTTTTTCCTACCACTATCACGTCATCCAGGTATATCAAACATATCTGCCAATGCAAACCAGCCAGAACAGTCTCCACAAGTCTTTCGAACGTCGTTGGGGCGTTACAAAGTCCAAAAGGCATTAACGAATTCGTACAGGCCTTTTCGACTCGTAAACGCGGTCTTTTCTGCGTCAGCTGGGTCCATTTCCACCTGCCAATAACCAGAGTTCAAATCCAGACAGGAAAGCCATTTAGAACCAGAAAGCTGGTCAAGAGATTCATCCACATACACATCCTTGATCGTCACATCATTCAATTTTCTGTAATCTACACAGAATCTGCTAGACCCATCTTTCTTCTTCACCATAACAATACTGCTCGCCCATGGACTACTTGAAGGCTTTATAACATTTTCTTTCAACATGTTATCTCATTTTACATCGACTTCCTTATCCATGTACACTGGAACTCTTCTAGGTCGCTCCTTGATTGGCAAAGCATTTCCAGTTGGAATTTTATGTTTGATAATTCCTGTCCTTTCTATGTCCGCATCCGACTTTGAGAATACATCACTGTACTTTGTCAACAATTTAGCAACTTCTTTTCTTTGTGATTTGTCCATATCAATAACTGTTCTATTGAACAAGCCAGTCAAATGTTCAGGCACTTGATCATTTTCAGCATGTGACGCAGTTTGTATATCCTCAACGGAACTCACAGCACTTATTGTTGCAACATTTGTGCCAGGATATAAAACTTTGTCTTCGTTTGCTATATTCATGACTCGAACAGGGTTTGACTTGTTATAGTAACATAAACTTCGTGCCACCAACAATTCACTATTTCCAAATGACTGTTCCTTGGGTTCTATGATGCAGAGTCCCTTAGGGTGTACCTGGCCATCTTCCACTTTACCATCTACGATTATCTCCGACCTGGCTGGAATTTGTACTTTCTCAGCTACCGATAACCGATAACACCCAATTGCACCACTACATGTCATTTCACATGGTTTTCCATGAATTGTCAGAATATTTCGCACCACATCTATTTGACACTCATGATTTTTGAAAAAATCAAGCCCCATTATCATGTCAAGATCAATGTCTGCAACAACAACTTTGCATGTGTAATGCATATCACAAATTTCAATGAACGCTGTTGTTTGACCTTTAATCGCTACAACCTCACCCGAAGCTGTGAATACTTGGGGAGAAAACTTTTCTAACAAAGGCGAACTGCACTGTTGTATGATGTCCCATAAACGTGTAGAAATAATTGTCAGTGTTGCTCCAGTATCAACTAAACTTTCGACTGGCACCCCATTTACTTTGCACTTCACGTATAAACCTGTCCCACAGCTAGCAACTTGTGTCATCTGTTGACATTTTGCTTCTGTCTCAGCGTTCTGCTTTAATTGTGGACAGTTACGTTTGAAGTGTGTTTCAGAACCACACTTCCAACATTCACGCTTATGTGTGCCCTGATTTTGTGTAGACTCATTCCTTTGACTAGTCCCTCTAGGACCTGACGGAGGATAAGTTCTATTTGGCCTGTTATTTGCATTATCACGCCGCCTCATACCCTCCAACGTCTTCTGCATTTGAAGCATGCTATCTTGCAACGTTTTTAACTCATCAAATGTGTTATTTTCTTTTGTAACTTCCTGATTTGTTGCCCTCATAAACCCCTGGCCTTCCAAGTGTTTTCTCTTCGCTTTATTGAATGCCTCCAATTCAACTGCATGGCACACAACCATGTTTAAACTTGTTGGCCTTGCCTGTTTGCCGCATGTCTGAACTAACAAGGGCATATATGAACTGCTCTTTTGCTAGAGTTTCTCGTGTTAGACGCCAGACATCCTGTCCCAGCTCTGTTAACGACTCTGTAGCTTTCTGTCCTCTTTCTTTAAGCTGCACCCTATATAATTCTGTTTGGTTGGGAGGTGCAAAACGTTCCTGCAAAGCAGTTGAGAGCTCCTTGTAATCATTTGATTTCGATGACAAATTGCCAAAGACACCTTGGGCTTGGCCCCTCAAAGATACGACCAGATAGAGTCCTTTCTCCTTTTCTGTCCATCCATTTAATTCTGCGCATGCATCAAAATGGGCCTTATAGTCGGTCCAATGCACAGTTCCATCAAATGTCACAGGCTTTATTTTAGCACCACTTTTGTCATGAGGTTTTATAGCCGTAGTGCCCGTTGGTTCTGGTGCTCTTGGTGTAGGAGCACTAGGAGTCGATGTAACAGGCCCAAATGCCAGTTCTGCAGATCCACCTTGCATGGCCGTATTGCTGGATTCGTCGCCTGTCCCAACAATACTACTTTCATCGTATAGATGCAACAAAGGTGGTTCACGTATTGTCACAGTTTCCCATCTGCCTGATGGTATGTCTGGCAAGTGTCTCCTTGGCCTTTCCTCGGTCCTTTCTGGCATTTCTCCAGTCCCGTCATCTATGTGTAATTCCTCAGCTTGCATTTCTAACTGACGGAGCTCACTTTCGAGCATCGAAACTTCATTCTGCAATATGTTCAAATCGTTCCTCTTTCTTTAAACTTCCAGCCTTTTCCCAAGGCATTGCATTGAAACATCAACTCGTGATGTATCCATCTTTATAGTGCGTTATGGTTCGTGATAGAACAAGACTATCAATATCTCACCAGTAGCTGCCACCAAACTTTGTAACGTGTAGCCGAGTTCACAAATTTTACAACTTCAGAACAATCAATTCATTGCATGTAAAAACGATATAAAATTTTCCTCTAGGCTTCTTTGCCATATGATTAGTCCCAAATGATTTTTAAATGATTGGTGCAAGTTATTAAATCAAGACAAAATAAGTAGTATTTAAAACATGTATACAAAAACCTAGAGCGACCTGGCTCTTAATAATAATCAGAACAGTCACTAAATTTCAAGCACGTAACCCTAAGCCAGTATTTCAGCTCTTTTACTCCAATAGAGCTACAATCCTAGTCCAGAGTTGTGACTTTATAACCAAGTCACAGCTCACCAGAATTCATAAATTTCAACTCCGAGAGTTACAACTTTAGTTCCCGAGCCTTGACCTTGGAGAACTAGCAGTGCTTGAGCCCCAAATCGCAGCTCACCAAAGCTAATCAGAGTTGCAACACAATCTGCAACTCATTGTTCAGTCTACAAGTAGCTACTGCTTTAGTCTCCTCCACAAAAGCTGGGCTTCGGTAAGAGAAGAAAGAAGCTTTAGCCACTTAAGACTTATCCAATACTAGTGAACTAATATTATCCGCTTAGATGTGCTCTCTTTGGTGACAAAAATGATTGTGTCCACTTCGTTGAATTTTCGCCTTTTATACCCATGCGAAAGAGTGCTGGTTACCTGCATTAAGTCAGTGATATTATTTGGCGCTTGTAATTTCCGGTACCAGGGTTTATTGTCATTGGTAATCTTATATCTTTAAGCGTCTACGATTCAGTCACATTTATACATCGTATTGCAACGAAACAATTGAATTAGATTTGTACTGGACAGGATCGACATTCTAGGACTTTATTGCATCTCCGCCAACAAAAATCAAGGTTATTTACCTCATATCTAGGCTATTAATTTGCTTATAATCAGCAGTCGATGATTGACTATTTCCTATCAACACACGCTTGCAAGAAACGAATCCTCTGATGATGGTTGTTGTCAACGTTCAAAGTTGATGGTGGTTGTCAATGTTCACTGATGATGGGTGTTGTCAATGTTCACTGATGATGGTTGTTGTCAGTTTTGACTGATGATGGTTGTTGTCAACGCTCAATGATGATGGTTAATGTCAATGTTCACTGATGATGGTTGTTGTCAACGTTCACTGATGATGGTTGTTGTCAACGTTCGACGTTGATGGTAGTTGTCAATGTTCACTGATGATGGGTGTTGTCAATGTTCACTGATGATGGTTGTTGTCAATGTTCACTGATGATGGTTGTTGTCAATGTTCACTGATGATGGTTGTTGTCAATGTTCACTGATGATGGTTGTTGTCAATGCTCACTGATGATGGTTGTTGTCAGTGTTCACTGACGATGGTTGTTGTCAACGTTCACTGATGATGGTTGTTGTGAATGTTCACTGATGATGGTTGTTGTCAGTGTTCACTGATGATGGTTGTTATCAATGTTCACTGAGGATGGTTGTTGTCAACGTTCACTGAGGATGGTTGTTGTCAACGTTCACTGACGATGGTTGTTGTCAATGTTCACTGATGATGGTTGTTGTCAATGTTCAATGATGATGGTTGTTGTCAACGTTCACTGATGGTAGTTGTTGTCAATGTTCACTTATGATGGTTGTTGTCAATGTTCACTGATGATGGTTGTTGTCAGTGTTCACTGATGATGGTTGTTATCAATGTTCACTGATGATGGTTGTTGTCAATGTTGACTGATGATGGTTGTTGTCAATGTTGACTAATGATGGTTGTTGTCAATGTTGACTGATGATGGTTGTTGTCATTCACTGATGATGGTTGTTGTCAATGTTCACTGATAATGGTTGTTGTCAATGTTCACTGATGATGGTTGTTGTCAATGTTCACTGATAATGGTTGTTGTCAGTGTTCACTGATGATGGTTGTTGTCAACGTTCGACGTTGATGGTGGTTGTCAAAGTTCAGTGATGATGGGTGTTGTCAATGTTCACTGATGAAGGTTGTTGTCAATGTTCACTGATAATGGTTGTTGTCAATGTTCACTGATGATAGCTGTTGTCAATGTTCACTGATGATGATTGTTGTCAACGTTCACTGATGATGGTTGTTGTCAACGTTCACTGATGATGGTTGTTGTCAGTGTTCACTGATGATGGTTGTTATCAATGTTCACTGATGATGGTTGTTGTCAATGTTGACTGATGATGGTTGTTGTCAATGTTGACTGATGATGGTTGTTGTCAATGTTGAATGATGATGGTTGTTGTCAATGTTCACTGATGATGGTATTTGTCAATGTTCACTGTTAATGGTTGTTGTCAAAGTTCACTGATGATGGTTGTTGTCAATGTTCACTGATAATGGTTGTTGTCTGTGTTCACTGACGATGGTTGTTGTCAATGGTTACTGATGATGGTTGTTGTCAGTGTTCACTGATGATGGTTGTTGGTAATGTTCACTGATGATGGTTGTTGTCAGTGTTCACTGATGATGGTTGTTGTCAATGTTCACTGATAATGGTTGTTGTCAGTGTTCACTGATGATGGTTGTTGTCAACGTTCGACGTTGATGGTGGTTGTCAATGTTCACTGATGATGGGTGTTATCAATGTTCACTAATGAAGGTTCTTGTCAATGTTCACTGATGATGGTTGTTGTCAATGTTCACTGATGATAGCTGTTGTCAATGTTCACTGATGATGGTTGTTGTCAATGTTCACTGATGATGGTTGTTGTCAATGTTCACTGATGATGGTTGTTGTCAACGTTCACTGATGATGGTTGTTGTCAATGTTCAATGATGATGGTTGTTGTCAATGTTCACTGATGATGATTGTTGTCAACGTTCACTGATGATGGTTGTTGTCAACGTTCACTGATGATGGTTGTTGTCAATGTTCACTTACGATGGTTGTTGTCAATGTTCACTGATGATGGTTGTTGTCAGTGTTCACTTATGATGGTTGTTATCAATGTTCACTGATGATGGTTGTTGTCAATGTTGACTGATGATGGTTGTTGTCAATGTTGACTGATGATGGTTGTTGTCAATGTTGACTGATGATAGATGTTGTCAATGTTCACTGATGATGGTTGTTGTCATTCCCTGATGATGGTTGTTGTCAATGTTCACTGATAATGGTTGTTGTCAATGTTCACTGATGATGGTTGTTGTCAATGTGCACTGATGATGGTTGTTGTCAGTGTTCACTGATGATGGTTGTTGGTAATGTTCACTGATGATGGTTGTTGTCAGTGTTCACTGATGATTGTTGTTGTCAATGTTCACTGATTATGGTTGTTGTCAATGTTCACTGATAATGGTTGTTGGCAATGTTCACTGATGATGGTTATTGTCAATGTTCACTGATGATGGTTGTTGTCAACGTTCAGTGATGATGGTTGTTGTCAATGTTCACTGATAATGGTTGTTGTCAGTGTTCACTGACGATGGTTGTTGTCAACGTTCACTGATGATGGTTGTTATCTATGTTCACTGATGATGGTTGTTGTCAATGTTCACTGATGATGGTATTTGTCAATGTTCACTGATAATGGTTGTTGTCAACGTTCACTGATGATGGT
The DNA here is from genome assembly GCA_964017185.1 of Rugalucina vietnamica. Lineage (NCBI taxonomy): Eukaryota > Metazoa > Mollusca > Bivalvia > Lucinida > Lucinidae > Rugalucina > Rugalucina vietnamica. Next base: position 38,116,108 of record OZ024877.1, read on the forward strand.
TGTTATCTATATTCACTGATGATGGTTGTTCTCAATGTTCACTGATGATGGTATTTGTCAATTTTCACTGATAATGGTTGTTGTCAACGTTCACGGATGATGGTTTTTTCAATATTCACCGATGATGGTTGTTCTCAATGTTCACTGATGATGGTATTTGTCAATGTTCACTGATAATGGTTGTTGTCAACGTTCACTGATGATGGTTGTTGTCAACGTTCACTGATGATGGCTGTTGTCAATTTTGACTGATGATAGCTGTTGTCAACGTTCACTGATGATGGTTGTTGTCAACGTTCACTGATGATGGTTGTTATCAATGTTGGCTGATGATGGCTGTTGTTAATGTTCACTGATGATGGCTGTTGTCAATTTTGACTGATGATGGCTGTTGTCAACGTTCACTGATGATGGTTGTTGTCAACGTTCATTGATGATGGTTGTTATCAATGTGAACTGATGATGGTTGTTTTCAATGTTCACTGATGATGGTTGTTGTCAATGCTCACTAATGAAAATTGTAGTCAACGTTCACTGATGATGGTTATTGTCAACGTTCGACGTTGATGGTTGTTGTCAATGCTCACTGATGATGGGTGTTGTCAATGTTCACTGATGATGGTTGTTGTAAGTTTTCACTGATGATGGTTGTTATCAATGCTCATTGATGATTGATGTTGTCAACGTTCACAAGTTGTTGTCAGTGTTCACTGATGATGGCTGTTGTCAATGTTCACTGATGATGGTTGTTGTCAGTGTTCACTGATGATGGTTGTTATCAAAGTTCACTGATGATGGTATTTGTCAATGTTCACTGATAATGGTTGTTGTCAACGTTCACTGATGATGGTTGTTATCTATATTCACTGATGATGGTTGTTCTCAATGTTCACTGATGATGGTATTTGTCAATGTTCACTGATAATGGTTGTTGTCAACGTTCACTGATGGACAGTTACGTTTGAAGTGTGTTTCAGAACCACACTTCCAACATTCACGCTTATGTGTGCCCTGATTTTGTGTAGACTCATTCCTTTGACTAGTCCCTCTAGGACCTGACGGAGGATAAGTTCTATTTGGCCTGTTATTTGCATTATCACGCCGCCTCATACCCTCCAACGTCTTCTGCATTTGAAGCATGCTATCTTGCAACGTTTTTAACTCATCAAATGTGTTATTTTCTTTTGTAACTTCCTGATTTGTTGCCCTCATAAACCCCTGGCCTTCCAAGTGTTTTCTCTTCGCTTTATTGAATGCCTCCAATTCAACTGCATGGCACACAACCATGTTTAAACTTGTTGGCCTTGCCTGTTTGCCGCATGTCTGAACTAACAAGGGCATATATGAACTGCTCTTTTGCTAGAGTTTCTCGTGTTAGACGCCAGACATCCTGTCCCAGCTCTGTTAACGACTCTGTAGCTTTCTGTCCTCTTTCTTTAAGCTGCACCCTATATAATTCTGTTTGGTTGGGAGGTGAGAAAACGTTCCTGCAAAGCAATTGAGAGCTCCTTGTAATCATTTGATTTCGATGACAGATTGCCAAAGACACCTTGGGCTTGACCCCTCAAAGATACGGCCAGATAGAGTCCTTTCTCCTTTTCTGTCCATCCATTTAATTCTGCGCATGCATCAAAATGGGCCTTATAGTCGGTCCAATGCACAGTTCCATCAAATGTCGCAGGCTTTATTTTAGCACCACTTTTGTCATGAGGTTTTATAGCCGTAGTGCCCGTTGGTTCTGGTGCTCTTGGTGTAGGAGCACTAGGAGTCGATGTAACAGGCCCAAATGCCAGTTCTGCAGGTCCACCTTGCATGGCCGTATTGCTGGATTCGTTGCCTGTCCCAACAATACTACTTTCATCGTATAGGTGCAACAAAGGTGGTTCACGTATTGTCACAGTTTCCCATCTGCCTGATGGTATGTCTGGCAAGTGTCTCCTTGGCCTTTCCTCGGTCCTTTCTGGCATTTCTCCAGTCCCGTCATCTATGTGTAATTCCTCAACTTGCATTTCTAACTGACGGAGCTCACTTTCGAGCATCGAAACTTCATTCTGCAATATGTTCAAATCGTTCCTCTTTCTTTAAACTTCCAGCCTTTTCCCAAGGCATTGCATTGAAACATCAACTCGTGATGTATCCATCTTTATAGTGCGTTATGGTTCGTGATAGAACAAGACTATCAATATCTCACCAGTAGCTGCCACCAAACTTTGTAACGTGTAGCCGAGTTCACAAATTTTACAACTTCAGAACAATCAATTCATTGCATGTAAAAACGATATAAAATTTTCCTCTAGGCTTCTTTGCCATATGATTAGTCCCAAATGATTTTTAAATGATTGGTGCAAGTTATTAAATCAAGACAAAATAAGTAGTATTTAAAACATGTATACAAAAACCTAGAGCGACCTGGCTCTTAATAATAATCAGAACAGTCACTAAATTTCAAGCACGTAACCCTAAGCCAGTATTTCAGCTCTTTTACTCCAATAGAGCTACAATCCTAGTCCAGAGTTGTGACTTTATAACCAAGTCACAGCTCACCAGAATTCATAAATTTCAACTCCGAGAGTTACAACTTTAGTTCCCGAGCCTTGACCTTGGAGAACTAGCAGTGCTTGAGCCCCAAATCGCAGCTCACCAAAGCTAATCAGAGTTGCAACACAATCTGCAACTCATTGTTCAGTCTACAAGTAGCTACTGCTTTAGTCTCCTCCACAAAAGCTGGGCTTCGGCAAGAGAAGAAAGAAGCTTTAGCCACTTAAGACTTATCCAATACTAGTGAACTAATATTATCCGCTTAGATGTGCTCTCTTTGGTGACAAAAATGATTGTGTCCACTTCGTTGAATTTTCGCCTTTTATACCCATGCTAAAGAGTGCTGGTTACCTGCATTAAGTCAGTGATATTATTGGGCGCTTGTAATTTCCGGTACCAGGGTTTATTGTCATTGGTAATCTTATATCTTTAAGCGTCTACGATTCAGTCACATTTATACATCGTATTGCAACGAAACAATTGAATTAGATTTGTACTGGACAGGATCGACATTCTAGGACTTTATTGCATCTCCGCCAACAAAAATCAAGGTTATTTACCTCATATTTAGGCTATTAATTTGCTTATAATTGACTATTTCCTATCAACAGACGCTTGCAAGAAACGAATCCTCTGATGATGGTTGTTGTCAACGTTCAAAGTTGATGGTGGTTGTCAATGTTCACTGATGATGGGTGTTGTCAATGTTCACTGATGATGGTTGTTGTCAGTTTTGACTGATGATGGTTGTTGTCAACGCTCACTGATGATGGTTAATGTCAATGTTCACTGATGATGGTTGTTGTCAACGTTCACTGATGATGGTTGTTGTCAACGTTCGACGTTGATGGTAGTTGTCAATGTTCACTGATGATGGGTGTTGTCAATGTTCACTGATGATGGTTGTTGTCAATGTTCACTGATGATGGTTGTTGTCAATGCTCACTGATGATGGTTGTTGTCAGTGTTCACTGACGATGGTTGTTGTCAACGTTCACTAATGATGGTTGTTGTCAATGTTCACTGATGATGGTTGTTGTCAGTGTTCACTGATGATGGTTGTTATCAATGTTCACTGAGGATGGTTGTTGTCAACGTTCACTGAGGATGGTTGTTGTAAACGTTCACTGACGATGGTTGTTGTCAATGTTCACTGATGATGGTTGTTGTCAATGTTCAATGATGATGGTTGTTGTCAACGTTCACTGATGGTAGTTGTTGTCAATGTTTACTTATGATGGTTGTTGTCAATGTTCACTGATGATGGTTGTTGTCAGTGTTCACTGATGATGGTTGTTATCAATGTTGACTGATGATGTTGTTGTCAATGTTGACTGATGATGGTTGTTGTCAATGTTGACTGATGATGGTTGTTGTCAATGTTGACTGATGATGGTTGTTGTCATTCACTGATGATGGTTGTTGTCAATGTTCACTGATAATGGTTGATGTCAATGTTCACTGATGATGGTTGTTGTCAATGTTCACTGATAATGGTTGTTGTCAGAGTTCACTGATGATGGTTGTTGTCAACGTTCGACGTTGATGGTGGTTGTCAAAGTTCAGTGATGATGGGTGTTGTCAATGTTCACTGATGAAGTTTGTTGTCAATGTTCACTGATGATGGTTGTTGTCAATGTTCACTAATGATAGCTGTTGTCAATGTTGACTGATGATGGTTGTTGTCAATGTTCACTGATGATGGTTTTTGTTAATGTTCACTGATGATGGTTGTTGTCAACGTTCACTGTTGATGGTTGTTGTCAATGTTAAATGATGATGGTTGTTGTCAATGTTCACTGATGATGATTGTTGTCAACGTTCACTGATGATGGTTGTTGTCAACGTTCACTGATGATGGTTGTTGTCAGTGTTCACTGATGATGGTTGTTATCAATGTTCACTGATGATGGTTGTTGTCAATGTTCACTGATGATGATTGTTGTCAACGTTCACTGATGATGGTTGTTGTCAACGTTCACTGATGATGGTTGTTGTCAGTGTTCACTGATGATGGTTGTTATCAATGTTCACTGATGATGGTTGTTGTCAATGTTCACTGATGATGGCTGTTGTCAGTGTTCACTGATGATGGTTGTTGGTAATGTTCACTGATGATGGTTGTTGTCAGTGTTCACTGATGATTGTTGTTGTCAATGTTCACTGATAATGGTTGTTGGCAATGTTCACAGATGATGGTTGTTGTCAATGTTCACTGTTGATGGTTGTTGTCAACGTTCACTGATGATGATTGTTGTCAATGTTCACTGATAATGGTTGTTGTCAGTGTTCACTGACGATGGTTTTTGTCAACGTTCACTGATGATGGTTGTTATCTATGTTTACTGATGATGGTTGTTGTCAATGATTACTGATGATGGTATTTGTCAATGTTCACTGATAATGGTTGTTGTCAACGTTCACTGATGATGGTTGTTATCTATATTCACTGATGATGGTTGTTCTCAATGTTCACTGATGATGGTATTTGTCAATGTATACTGATAATGGTTGTTGTCAACGTTCACTGATGATGGTTTTATCAATGTTCACTGATGATGGTTGTTCTCAATGTTCACTGATGATGGTATTTGTCAATGTTCACTGATAATGGTTGTTGTCAACGTTCACTGATGATGGTTGTTGTCAACGTTCACTGATGATGGCTGTTGTCAATTTTGACTGATGATAGCTGTTGTCAACGTTCACTGATGATGGTTGTTGTCAACGTTCACTGATGATGGTTGTTATCAATAATGACTGATGATGGCTGTTGTAAATGTTCACTGATGATGGCTGTTGTCAATTTTGACTGATGATGGCTGTTGTCAACGTTCACTGATGATGGTTGTTGTCAACGTTCATTGATGATGGTTGTTATCAATGTTGATTGATGATTTCTGTTGTTAATGTTCACTGATGATGGTTGTTGTCAACGTTCACTGATGATGGTTGTTGTCAACGTTCACTGATGATGGTTGTTGTCAGTGTTCACTGATGATGGTTGTTGGCAATGTTCACTGATGATGGTTGATGTCAATGTTCACTGATAATGGTTGTTGGCAATGTTCACTGATCATGGTTGTTGTCTGTGTTCACTGATGATGGTTGTTGTCAATGTTCACTGATAATGGTTGTTGTCAATGTTGACTGATGGTGGTTGTTGTCAATGTTGACTGATGATGGTTGTTGGCAATGTTCACTGATGATGGTTGTTGTCAATGTTCACTGATGATGGTTGTTGTCAATGATCACTGATGATGTTTGTTGTCAACGTACATTATTGATGGTTGTTGTCAACGTTCTCAAATGATTGTTGCTGTCAACGTTCACTGATGATGGTTGTTGTCATTATTCACTGATGATGGTTGTTGTCAATGTACACTTATGATGGTTGTTGTCAACGTTCACTGATGATGGTTGTTGTCAGTGTTCACTAATGATGGTTGTTGGCAATGTTCATTGATGATGGTTGATGTCAATGTTCACTGATAATGGTTGTTGGCAATGTTCACTGATCATGGTTGTTGTCTGTGTTCACTGATGATGGTTGTTGTCAATGTTCACTGATAATGGTTGTTGTCAATGTTGACTGATGATGGTTGTTGTCAATGTTGACTGATGATGGTTGTTGGCAATGTTCACTGATGATTGTTGTTGTCAATGTTCACTGATGATGGTTGTTGTCAAAGATCACTGATGATGTTTGTTGTCAACGTACATTATTGATGGTTGTTGTCAACGTTCAATGATGATTGTTGCTGTCAACGTTCACTGATGATGGTTGTTGTCATTATTCACTGATGATGGTTGTTGTCAACGTTCACTGATGATGGTTGTTGTCAACGTTCACTGATGATGGTTGTTGTCAGTGTTCACTTATGATGGTTGTTGGCAATGTTCACTGATGATGGTTGATGTCAATGTTCACTGATAATGGTTGTTGGCAATGTTCACTGATCATGGTTGTTGTCTGTGTTCACTGATGATGGTTGTTGTCAATGTTCACTGATAATGGTTGTTGTCAATGTTGACTGATGATGGTTGTTGTCAATGTTGACTGATGATGGTTGTTGGCAATGTTCACTGATGATGGTTGTTGTCAATGTTCACTGATGATGGTTGTTGGTAATGCTCAATGATAATGGTTGATGTCAACGTACATTATTGATGGTTGTTGTCAACGTTCACTGATGATTGTTGCTGTCAACGTTCACTGATGATGGTTGTTGTCATTATTCACTGATGATGGTTGTTGTCAATGCTCACTTATGATGGTTGTTGTCAATGTTAACTCATGATGGTTGTTGTCAACGTTCACTGATGATGGTTGTTCTCAATGTTCACTGATAATGGTTGTTCTCAATGTTCACTGATAATGGTTGTTGTCAACGTTCACTGATGATGGTTGTTGTCAACGTTCACTGATGATTGTTGTTGTCAATGTGAACTGATGATGGTTGTTTTCAATGTTCACTGATGATGGTTGTTGTCAATGCTCACTAATGAAAATTGTAGTCAACGTTCACTGATGATGGTTATTGTCAACGTTCGACGTTGATGGTTGTTGTCAATGCTCACTGATGATGGGTGTTGTCAATGTTCACTGATGATGGTTGTTGTAAATGTTCACTGATGATGGTTGTTATCAATGCTCATTGATGATGGATGTTGTCAACGTTCACAAGTTGTTGTCAGTGTTCACTGATGATGGTTGTTGTCAATGTTCACTGATGATGGTTGTTGTTAGTGTTCACTGATGATGGTTGTTATTAAAAGTCACTGATGATGGTATTTGTCAATGTTCACTGATAATGGTTGTTGTCAACGTTCACTGATGATGGTTATTATCTATATTCACTGATGATGGTTGTTCTCAATGTTCACTGATGATGGTATTTGCCAATGTTCACTGATAATGGTTGTTGTCAACGTTCACTGTTGATGGTTTTATCAATGTTCACTGATGATGGTTGTTCTCAATGTTCACTGATGATGGTAATTGTCAATGTTCACTGATAATGGTTGTTGTCAACGTTCACTGATGATGGTTGTTGTCAACGTTCACTGATGATGGCTGTTGTCAATTTTGACTGATGATGGCTGTTGTCAACGTTCACTGATGATGGTTGTTGTCAACGTTCACTGATGATGGTTGTTATCAATGTTGACTGATGATGGCTGTTGTAAATGTTCACTGATGATGGCTGTTGTCAATTTTGACTGATGATGGCTGTTGTCAACGTTCATTGATGATGGTTGTTGTCAATGTTCACTGATGATGGTTGTTGTCAACGTTCACTGATGATGGTTGTTGTCAACGTTCACTGATGATGGTTGTTGTCAGTGTTCACTGATGATGGTTGTTGGCAATGTTCACTGATGATGGTTGATGTCAATGTTCACTGATAATGGTTGTTGGCAATGTTCACTGATGATGGTTGTTGTCTGTGTTCACTGATGATGGTTGTTGTCAATGTTCACTGATAATGGTTGTTGTCAATGTTGACTGATGATGGTTGTTGTCAACGTTCGACGTTGATGGTTGTTGTCAATGTTCACTGATGATGGTTGTTGTCAATGTTCACTGATGATGGTTGTTGTCAATGATCACTGATGATGGTTGTTGTCAACGTTCACCGATGATGGTTGTTGGCAATGCTCAATGATAATGGTTGATGTCAACGTACATTATTGATGGTTGTTGTCAACGTTCACTGATGATTGTTGCTGTTAACGTTTACTGATGATGGTTGTTGTCATTATTCACTGATGATAGTTGTTGTCAATGCTCACTTATGATGGTTGTTGTCAATGATAACTCATGATGGTTGTTGTCAACGTTCACTGATGATTGTTGTTCTCAATGTTCACTGATAATGGTTGTTCTCAATGTTCACTGATAATGGTTGTTGTCAACGTTCACTGATGATGGTTGTTGTCAACGTTCACTGATGATGGTTGTTGTCAATGTGAACTGATGATGGTTGTTTTCAATGTTCACTGATGATGGTTGTTGTCAATGCACACTAATGAAAATTGTAGTCAACGTTCACTGATGATGGTTATTGTCAACGTCCGACGTTGATGGTTGTTGTCAATGCTCACTGATGATGGGTGTTGTCAATGTTCACTGATGATGGTTGTTGTAAGTTTTCCTTGATGATGGTTGTTATCAATGCTCATTGATGATGGATGTTGTCAACGTTCACAAGTTGTTGTCAGTATTCACTGATGATGGTTGTTGTCAATGTTCACTGATGATGGTTGTTGTCAGTGTTCACTGATGATGGTTGTTATCAAAGTTCACTGATGATGGTTGTTGTCAATGTTCACTGATGATGGTTGTTATCAACGTTCACTGATGATGGTTGTTTTCAATGTTCACTGATAATGGTTGTTGTCTGTGTTCACTGACGATGGTTGTTGTCAACGTTCACTGATGATGGTTGTTATCTATGTTCACTGATGATGGTTGTTGTGAATGTTCACTGATTATGGTAATTGTCAATGTTCACTGATCATGGTTGTTGTCAACGTTTACTGATGATGGTTGTTGTCAATGTTCCCTGATAATGGTTGTTGTCAGTGTTCACTGGCGATGGTTGTTGTCAACGTTCACTGATGATGGTTGTTATCAATGTTCACTGATAACGGTTGTTGTCAATTTTCACTGATAATGGTTGTTGTTAGTGTTCACTGACGATGGTTGTTGTCAACGTTCACTGATGATGGTTGTTATCAATGTTCACTGATAATGGCTGTTGTCAATGTTGACTAATGATGGTTGTTGTTAATGTTCACTGATAATGGTTGTTGTCAACATTCACTGATAACGGTTTTTGTCAACGTTTACTGATGAGGGTTGTTGTCAATGTTCACTGATGATGATATTTGTCAATGTTCACTGATAATGGTTGTAGTCAACGTTCACTGATGATGGTTTTTATCAATGTTCACTGATGATGGTTGTTCTCAATGTTCACTGATGATGATATTTGTCAATGTTCACTGATAATGGTTGTTGTCAACGTTCACTGATGATGGTTGTTGTCAACGTTCACTGATGATGGCTGTGGTCAATTTTGACTGATGATGGCTGTTGTCAACGTTCACTGATGATGGTTGTTGTCAACGTTCACTAATGATGGTTGTTATCAATGTTGACTTATGATGGTTGTTGTGAGTGTTCACTGATAATGGTTGTTGTCAACGTTCACAGATGACGGTTGTTGTCAACGTTCACTGATGATGGTTGTTGTCAATGTTCACTGATGATGGTTGTTGTCAATGTTCACTGATTATTTGTTGTCAATGCTCACTGACGATGTTTGTTGTCAACGTTCACTGATGATGGTTGTTGTCAATGTTCACTGATGATGGTTTTTGACAGTGTTCACTGATGATGGTTGTTATCAATGTTCACTGAGGATGGTTGTTGTCAACGTTCACTGAGGATGGTTGTTGTCAACGTTCACTGACGATGGTTGTTGTCAACGTTCACTGACGATGGTTGTTGTAAATGCTCACTGATTATGGTTGTTGTCAGTGTTCACTGACGATGGTTGTTGTCAACGTTCACTGATGATGGTTTATGTCAATGCTCACGTATGATGGTTGTTGTCAGTGTTCACTAATGATGGTTGTTGTCAACGTTCACTGATGATGGTTGTTGTCAATTATCACTGATGATGGTTGTGCTCAATGTTCACTAATAATGGTTGTTGTCAACGTTCACAGATAATGGTTGTTGTCAACGTTCACTGATGATGGTTGTTGTCAATGTTCACTGATGATGGTTAATGTCAATGTTCACTGATGATGGTTGTTGTCAATGCTAAATGATAATGGTTGTTGTCAACGTTCACTGATGATGGTTGTTGTCAACGTTCACCGTTGATGGTTGTTGTCAACGTTCACCGTTGATGGTTGTTGTCAATGTTTACTGATGATGGTTGTTGTGAACGTTCACCGTTGATGGTTGTTGTCAATGTTCATTGATGATGGTTGTTGTCAATGCTCACTAATGATGGTTGTTGTCAACGTTCACTGATGATGGTTGTTGTCAACGTTCGACGTTGATGGTGGTTGTCAACGTTCACTGATGATGGCTGTTGTCAATGTTCACTGATGATGTCTGTTGTCAATGTTCACTGGTGATGGTTGTTGTCAGTTTTCACTGATGATTGTTGTTGTCAATGTTCACTGATGATGGTTGTTGTCAACTTCACTGATAATGGTTGTTGTCAACGTTCACTGATGATGGTTGTTGTCAATGTTCACTGATGATGGTTGTTGTCAATGTTCATTGATTATGGTTGTTGTCAACGTTCACTGATGATGGTTGTTGTCAATGTTCACTGATGATGGTTGTTGTCAATGTTCACTGATGATGGATGTTGCCAACGTTCACTGGTTGTTGTCAGTGTTCACTGATAATGGTTGTTGTCAATGTTCACTGATGATGGTTGTTGTCAACGTTCACTGATAATGGTTGTTGTCAACGTTCACTGATGATGGTTGTTGTCAATGTTCACTGATGATGGTTGTTGTCAATGTTCACTGATGATGGTTGTTCTCAATGTTCACTGATGATGGTTGTTGTCAACGTTCACTTATGGTGGTTGTTGTCAATGTTCACTGATGATGGTTGTTGTCAATGTTCACTGATGATGGTTGTTGTCAATGTTCACTGATGATGGTTGTTGTCAATGTTCACTGATGATGGATGTTGCCAACGTTCACTGGTTGTTGTCAGTGTTCACACATAATGGTTGTTGTCAATGTTCACTGATGATGGTTGTTGTCAACGTTCACTGATAATGGTTGTTGTCAACGTTCACCGATGATGGTTGTTGTCAATGTTCACTGATGATGGTTGTTGTCAATGTTCACTGATGATGGTTGTTCTCAATGTTCACTGATGATGGTTGTTGTCAACGTTCACTGATGATGGTTGTTCTCAATGTTCACTGATGATGGTTGTTGTCAATGTTCACTGATGATGGTTGTTGTCAATGTTCACTGATGATGGTTGTTGTCAGTGTTCACTGATGATGGTTGTTGTCAATGTTCACTGATGATGGTTGTTGTCAATGTTCACTGATGATTTTTGTTGTCAGTGTTCACTGATGATGGTTGTTGTCAATGTTCACTGATGATGGTTGTTGTCAATCTTCACTGATGATGGTTGTTGTCAATGTTCAATGATGATGGTTGTTGTCAATGTTTACTGATGATGGTTGTTGTCAACGGTCACTGATGATGGTTGTTGTCAACGTTCACTGATGATGGTTGTTGTCAATGTTCACTTATGATGGTTGTTGTCAATGTTCACTGATGATGGTATTTGTCAATGTTCACTGATAATGGTTGTTGTCAACGTTCACTGATGATGGTTGTTGTCAACGTTCACTGATGATGGCTGTTGTCAATTTTGACTGATGATGGCTGTTGTCAACGTTCACTGGTGATGGTTGTTGTCAACGTTCACTGATGATGGTTGTTATCAATGTTGACTAATGATGGTTGTTGTCAATGTTCACTGATAATGGTTGTTGTCAACGTTCACTGATAACGGTTGTTGTTAACGTTCACTGATGATGGTTGTTGTCAATGTTCACTGATGATGGTTGTTGTCAATGTTCACTGATGATGTTTGTTGTCAATGCTCACTGATGATGGTTGTTATCAGTGTTTACTGACGATGGTTGTTGTCAATTATCACTGACGATGGTTGTTGTCAATGTTCACTGATGATGGTTGTTGTCAATGTTCACTGATGATGGTTGTTGTCAACGTTCACCGATGATGGTTGTTGTCAATGTTCACTGATGATGGTTGTTGTCAATGTTCACTGATGATGGTTGTTCTCAATGTTCACTGATGATGGTTGTTGTCAACGTTCACTGATGATGGTTGTTGTCAATGTTCACTGATGATGGTTGTTGTCAATGTTCACTGATGATGGTTGTTGTCAGTGTTCACTGATGATGGTTGTTGTCAATGTTCACTGATGATGGTTGTTGTCAATCTTCACTGATGATGGTTGTTGTCAATGTTCAATGATGATGGTTGTTGTCAATGTTTACTGATGATGGTTGTTGTCAACGGTCACTGATGATGGTTGTTGTCAACGTTCACTGATGATGGTTGTTGTCAATGTTCACTTATGATGGTTGTTGTCAATGTTCACTGATGATGTTATTTGTCAATGTTCACTGATAATGGTTGTTGTCAACGTTCACTGATGATGGTTGTTGTCAACGTTCACTGATGATGGCTGTCGTCAATTTTGACTGATGATGGCTGTTGTCAACGTTCACTGATGATGGTTGTTGTCAACGTTCACTGATGATGGTTGTTATCAATGTTGACTAATGATGGTTGTTGTCAATGTTCACTGATAATGGTTGTTGTCAACGTTCACTGATAACGGTTGTTGTCAACGTTCACTGATGATGGTTGTTGTCAATGTTCACTGATGATGGTTGTTGTCAATGTTCACTGATGATGTTTGTTGTCAATGCTCACTGATGATGGTTGTTATCAGTGTTTACTGACGATGGTTGTTGTCAATTATCACTGACGATGGTTGTTGTCAACGTTCACTTAGGATGGTTGTTGTCAACGTTCACTGATGATGGTTGTTGTCAATGCTCACTGATGATGGTTGTTATCAGTGTTTACTGATGATGGTTGTTATCAATGTTCACTGAGGATGGTTGTTGTCAACGTTCACTTAGGATGGTTGTTGGCAACGTTCACTGACGATGGTTGTTGTCAACGTTCGACGTTGATGGTTGTTGTCAGTGTTCACTGACGATGGTTGTTGTCAACGTTCACTGATGATGGTTGTTGTCAATGCTCACTAATGATGATTGTTGTCAGTGTTCACTAATGATGTTTGATGTCAACGTTCACTGATGATGGTTGTTGTCAATTATCACTGATGGTGGTTGTGCTCAATGTTCACTAAAAATGGTTGTTGTAAACGTTAACTGATAATGGTTGTTGTCAACGTTCACTGATGATGGTTGTTGTCAATGTTCACTGATGATGGTTAATGTCAATGTTCACTGATGATGGTTGTTGTCAATGCTAAATGATAATGGTTTTTGTCAACGTTCACTGATGATGGTTGTTGTCAACGTTCACCGTTGATGGTTGTTATCAACGTTCACCGTTGATGGTTGTTGTCAATGTTCACTGATGACGGTTGTTGTCAACGTTCACCGTTGATGGTTGTTGTCAATGTTCACTGATGATGGTTGTTGTCAATGTTCACTAATGATGGTTGTTGTCAACGTTCACTGATGATGGTTGTTGTCAACGTTCACTGATGATGGTTGTTGTCAACGTTCACCGTTGATGGTTGTTATCAACGTTCACTGTTGATGGTTGTTGTCAATGTTCACTGATGACGGTTGTTGTCAACGTTCACCGTTGATGGTTGTTGTCAATGTTCACTGATGATGGTTGTTGTCAATGTTCACTAATGATGGTTGTTGTCAACGTTCACTGATGATGGTTGTTGTTCACTGATGATGGTTGTTGTCAACGTTCGACGTTGATGGTGGTTGTCAAAGTTCACTGATGATGGGTGTTGTCAATGTTCACTGATGATGGTTGTTGTCAGTTGTCACTGATGATTGTTGTTGTCAATGCTCACTGATGATGGATGTTGCCAACGTTCACTGGTTGTTGTCAGTGTTCACTGATAATGATTGTTGTCAATGTTCACTGATGATGGTTGTTGTCAACGTTCACTGATAATGGTTGTTGTCATCGTTCACTGATGATGGTTGTTGTCAATGTTCACTGATGATGGTTGTTGTCAATGTTCACTGATGATGGTTGTTGTCAATGTTTACTGATGATGGTTGTTGTCAATGTTCACTGATGATGGTAGTTGTCAGTGTTCACTGATGATGGTTGTTGTAAATGTTCACTGATGATGGTTGTTTTCAATGTTCACTGATGATGGTTGTTGTCATCGTTCACTTATGATGGTTGTTGTCAATGTTCACTGATCATGGTTGTTGTCAATGTTCACTGATGATGGTTGTTGTCAATGTTTACTGATGATGGTTGTTGTCAACGTTCACTGGTGATGGTAGTTGTCAATGTTCACTGATGATGGTTGTTGTCAATGTTCACTGATGATGGTTGTTGTCAATGTTTACTGATGATGGATGTTGCCAACGTTCACTGGTTGTTGTCAGTGTTCACTGATAATGATTGTTGTCAATGTTCACTGATGATGGTTGGTGTCAACGTTCACTGATAATGGTTGTTGTCATCGTTCACTGATGATGGTTGTTGTCAATGTTCACTGATGATGGTTGTTGTCAATGTTCACTGATGATGGTTGTTGTCAATGTTTACTGATGATGGTTGTTGTCAACGTTCACTGATGATGGTAGTTGTCAATGTTCACTGATGATGGTTGTTGTCAATGTTCACTGATGATGGTTGTTTTCAGTGTTCACTGATGATGGTTGTTGGCAATGTTCTCTGATGATGGTTGTTGTCAATGATTTCTGATGATGGTTGTTGTCAGTGTTCACTGATGATGGTTGTTGTCAATGTTCACTGATGATGGTTGTTGTCAATGTTCACTGACAACAACCATCATCAGTGAGCATTTACAACAACCATCCTCAGTGAACATTGCCAACAACAACATCAGTGTACATTGACAACAACCATCATCAGTGATCATTGACAACAACCATCATCAGTGAACATTGACAACAACCATCATCAGTGAACATTGACAACAACAATCATCAGTGAACGTTGACAACAACCATCATCAGTGAACATGGACAACAACCATCATCAGTGAACACTGACAACAACCAGTGAACATTGACAACATCCATCATCAGTGAGCATTGACAACAACAATCATCAGTGACAACGGACAAGAACCATCATCAGTGATCATTGACAATACCCATCATCAGTGAACATTGACAACCACCATCAACGTCGAACGTTGGCAACAACCATCATCAGTGAACGTTGACAACAACCATCATAAGTGAACGCTGACAACAACCATCATCAGTGAACGTTGACAACAACCATCATCAGTGAACACTGACAACAACCATCATCAGTGAATATTGATAACAACCATCATCAGTGAACATTGACAACAACCATCATCAGTGAACGTTGACAACAACCATCATCAGTGAACACTGACAACAACCATCGTCAGTGAACATTGACAACAGCCATCATTAGTGAACACTGACAACAACCATCGTCAGTGAACGTTGACAACAACCATCATCAGTCAACGTTGACAACAACCATCATCAGTGAACGTTGACAACAACCATTAGAAGTGAACACTGACAACAACCATCATAAGTGAACGTTAACAACAAACGAACGTTGAAAACAACCACCATCAGTGAACATTGCGAACAAACATCATCAGTGAGCATTTACAACTACCAGCATCAGTGAACATTGACAACAACCATCGTCAGTGAACATTGACAACCATCATTAGTGAACACTGACAACAACCATCGTCAGTGAACGTTGACAACAACCATCATCAGTGAACGTTGACAACAACCATTAGAAGGGAACACTGACAACAACCATCATAAGTGAACGTTAACAACAAACGAACGTTGAAAACAACCACCATCAGTGAACATTGCGAACAAACATCATCAGTGAGCATTTACAACTACCAGCAACAGTGAACATTGACAACAACCATCGTCAGTGAACATTGACAACCATCATTAGTGAACACTGACAACAACCATCGTCAGTGAACGTTGACAACAACCATCATCAGTGAACGTTGACAACAACCATCATCAGTGAACGTTGACAACAACCATTATCAGTGAACACTGACAACAAGTATCATAAGTGAACGTTAACAACAACCATCATCAGTGAGGGTTGACAACAACCATCACCAGTGAACGTTGACAACAACTATCATCAGTGAACATTGTCAACAACCATCATCAGTGAACATTGACAACAACCATCATCAGTGAACATTGACAACAACCATCATCAATGAGCATTGGCAACAACCATCATCAGTGAACATTGACAACAACCATCATCAGTGAACGTTGACAACAACCATCATCAGTGAACATTGACAACAACCATCATCAGTGAACATTGAAAAAAAACATCAACAGTGAACATTGATAACAACCATCATCAGTGAACACTGACAACAACCATCATCAGTGAACGTTGACAACAACCATCATCAGTGAACGCTGACAACAACCATCATCAGTGAACATTGACAACAACCATCACCAGTGAACACTGACAATAACCAGTGAACGTTGACAACATCCATCATCAGTGAGCATTGACAACAACAATCATCAGTGAAAACGGACAAGAACCATCATCAGTGAACATTGACAACACCCATCATCAGTGAACATTGACAACCACCATCAACGTCGTACGTTGACAACAACCATCATCAGTGAACGTTGACAACAACCATCATTAGTGAACACTGACAACAACCATCATCAGTAAACATTGATAACAACCATCATCAGTGAACATTGACAACAACCATCATCAGTGTACACTGACAACAACCATCGTCAGTAAACATTGACAACAACCATCATTAGTGAACACTGACAACAACCATCGTCAGTGAACGTTGACAACAACCATCATCAGTGAACGTTGACAACAACCATCATAAGTGAACGTTGACAAATACCAGTATCAGTGAACACTGACAACAACCATCATCAGTGAACATTGATAACAACCATCATCAGTGAACACTGACAACAACCATCATCAGTGAACATTGACAACAACCATCAACAGTGAACATTGACAACAACCATCATCAGTGAACACTGACAACAACCATCGTCAGTGAACATTGACAACAACCATCATCAGTGAACACTGACAACAACCATCGTCAGTGAACATTGACAACAACCATCATCAGTGAACACTGACAACAAACATCGTCAGAGAACGTTGACAACAGCCATCATCAGTTAACGTGACAACAACCATCATCAGTGAACGTTGACAACAACCATTATCAGTGACCAATGACAACAACCATCATCAGTGAACGTTAACAACAACCATCATCAGTGAACGTTGACAACAACCATCATCAGTGAACGTTGACAACAACCATCATCAGTGAATATTGACAACAACCATCATCAGTGACCATTGATAACAACCATCATCAGTGAACACTGACAACAACCATTATCAGTGAACATTGACAACAACCATCATAAGTGAACATTGACAACAACCATCATCAGTGAACGTTGACAACAACCATCATCATTGAACACTGACAACAACCATCAACAGTGAGCATTGACAACAACCATCATCAGTGAACACTGACAACAACCATCATCAGTGAACATTGACAACAAAAATCATCAGTGAACGTCGACAACAACCATCATCAGTGAACATTGACAACAACCATCATCAGTGAACATTGACAACAACCATCATCAGTGAACATTGATAACAACCATCATCAGTGAACACTGACAACAACCATCATCAGTGAACGTTGACAACAACTATCATCAGTGGTTGTTTTCAACGTTCACTGATAATGGTTGTTGTCAACGTTCACTGATGATGGTTGTTGTCAATGCTCACTGTTGTTGGTTGTTGTCAGTGTTCACTGATGATGGTTGTTGTCAATGTTCACTGATGATGGTTGTTGTCAACGTTCACTGATGATGATTGTTGTCAATGATCACTGATGATGGTTGTTGTCAATGTACACTGATGTTGTTGTTGGCAATGTTCACTGAGGATGGTTGTTGTAAATTCTCACTGATGTTGTTGTTGGCAATGTTCACTGAGGATGGTTGTTGTAAATTCTCACTGATGATGGTGGTTGTCACTGTTCACTGACGATGGTTGTTGTCAACTTTTACTGACGATGGTTGTTGTAAATGCTATTGATGCTGGTTGTTGGAAATGCTCACTGATGATGTTGTCAATGTTCATCACTGACGATAGTTGTTGTCAATGTTGACTGAAAATGGTTTTTGTCAACGTTCACAGATGATAGTTGTTGTCAATGTTGACTGATAATGGTTGTTATCAATGTTCACTGATGATGGTTGTTGTCAACGTTCACTGATGATGGTTGTTGTCAACGTTTACTGATGATGGTTGTTGTCAATGTTCACTGATAATGGCTGTTGTCAATGTTCACTGATGATGGTTGTTGTCAACGTTCACTGATGATGGTTGCTGTCAACGTTCACTGACGACATTATATTTGTTATGTGATTAATGTATCATTCTACAATGTCTCTTAGCTCCAGTAATCACAATACTAATCTACCGCCATTTTTCTGGATCCTTTGGTATTTTACTAAATTTGATTTTTTTTTTTATTTTCATTGTCGTTTTCATTTCATTTCATTGTCAGTATTTGATCAAAAGCAATGTGAGATTTAAAGCAACGTACAAGACATTGCATACTCGAATCGGCATTGTCATTTTAGTATATATTTCTAATTAACATTGGTCGATATTTTACGTATGATCAATAGCATTTGGTTGAACTTTTTCCCATGTGTATATACATATACATGTATAAATAGTTGAAGACAAAACTAGGTTTCAACAAAGACACTTTAAAAAAATGAGCCATTAATTCGATCTATATTTCCAGCTTTGAGTTGTTTATGTCATGTACAGCTGTTCGTGTGATGGCCTTTTCCTACGGGTACAGATCGGAACTAGGGCTCTGTGTAAGCCGTTTAGTTTGCAACAATATTTTTTTCAGCCCGGTTTACACATCAGCCACCACGCAGACGACACTTTGAACAGTTTTTGTCAGTGGCAGACTACGATCAGCAGGCGAAAACAACACGACCATGCAGTTCTTCTCACGGGGGTTGACATCTGCTCTTATAGAAATGCGCCATGTGATACACTAGGTAAACATGTATACTTTTTGATTCTATTTCAATCAGCTGTAGTGAGGAACTTTAAATATTTTCACTTCCATCACGTGTTAATAGGGATTCTCTGAATATTTGAATCATTTGTCAAGAGGGTTATTGCATTTATATGAGAAAGGCGACATAATAGATTTAACAAGAAACCATCGTTGTCAGTATTGCCCATCATGTTCTTCCGAAACTCATCGACTAATGATATAAAAGCGTGTAGCTAAACTCTCTCTCTCTCTCTATGATATAGGTTTTGCCCCTATAGAAGGAATGTGCAATGAATTAAGAAGCTGCACTGTAAACGAAGACACCGGGTTATCAACTGCGTTCACAGTTGCACATGAAATTGGACACAAGTGAGTTGAAATTACCAAAACGTAAAGTTGCTCTATGACATGGCGGTACGATTAAGTAACCCATTGAATCCATATGAAAAATAACAAAAATAATTCGAGATATGTTTAGTTAGGCTTCATAGACATGTACCCTCACCACCAAAAAAGGAAAGTGTTATCAGGTGTCTGTGAATAGTAAGCATCAGCTGCCTACAGTGATGCACCCACAATACCTGTACATGTAATTGATAAAAATGCCAGTAAAATGAGTCAGGCGCGAAACTTGCAAAATAATATAGTCTGGGGTTTTATGAAGGAATGAGAAATGCTTGAGAGGACAAGAACACCTGTTAGGAATAGATATTTTATTCTAATTCCAGTTTCGGTATGCTTCACGACGGTGACGAGAACAACTGTTACGAGACGACTGGTAACATCATGTCGCCGACTTTGACCGCTCAGGGTGGGATATTTCACTGGTCAACATGTAGCCGACAGTACCTCAGAAACTTCCTCAAGTGAGCTTGCGAACAATTTGTTTCATTGGAAAATATTTGTATAAAGATGTACCTGTATGTCTATTCGGGATCCTCAATAAGTTCCGTTTGTTGCGGGGTGAGTGAATTGCGATACGAGTGGCTTCATGGGCCAATAAGAAAATGTTTGACAAGTTTGTACTATAGTATGTTCTTTGTAATGGATAAAGCTATGTTCTAACTGTCCCGGTTTAGCTCGTCGGTTCGCCACGGTTTGATAAACCGGGGTAAACCGGGATGAACCGTGACGAACCGGGATAGAACCGTGGCGCTACCGTGACAAACCGGGGAGCCTTTACGGTTGTATTAAAATGTATTAAAATGTTTAAAACAACCGGGGCAAACCGTTAGAGACTGTCACAAACCGGGTAAAACCGGGGCGACACCGTGACAAACCGTGATGGCACCGGTACTCACCCGTGATAAACCGGGATGATCCGGCGCAAATCGTGAGTAAGTTGAGTAACCGGGATGGCAGCAGGTTGAAACGGGACTCCACCGGGATGAACCGGGACGCCGCCGGGGAAAACCGGCTTTAACAATTTGGCCACGGTTAACTCCGGTTCGCCCCGGTGGTGTCCCGGTTGACCCCGGTGGCGTCCCGATTGACCCCGGTGCCGTCCCAAATTCACCCCGGTTGCTACCAATTTCACACCGGGACATAACCGTGGCGGCCACCGGGGTGAACCGGGACGCCACTGTGGCGCCATCGGGGTGAACCGGGACGCTACCGGTGTGAACCGTAGTACAACCGGGGCACGCCGGCCTGCACCGTGACGACACCGTGGTAGAACCGGGGCTAAGACCGGGGCTACATCGGGTAGCACCGTGACTGTGAGAACAAGATCAAGTTTGGTAGGACAGTTCCCCGATTAATCATGGTATACCGGCTTGTCTTCCCCGGGGCGAACTGGGACAGTGAGAACGGGGCTTAAATAGTTTCAAATCAATAATTCTTACTAATGTAATCTTGTTTAATGATGGTTTTCTATTTCATTTTTGTGGGGAACTGGTCGAAGCTTAGACCATAGTCTCAACCCGCTCAGTATTATCTCAACAGGACACTAATTAATAACACGTTGCTGTTTATCACACGGGGTTTTGTACGTACACGTAAAGATTGCCTAAAAAGTTTTGCATGTTAAAGGAATTCATGTATTATTAATTTTAATGAATGATCATAATAACTGCACATATTCCTTTACAATTACAGTGCTGTGCAGTCTGAGTGTTTAACCATCCAGGCCCGGCGTACTGCAGACTTGAAATTCCCTGACAAACTCCTGGGAGAAATCTTTGACGCCGACACACAGTGTAGGTGGCAATTCGGGGAAATACTCAAAACAGTGCAGCTTTACTGAGGAGATTGATATATGCGAGAATCTCTGGTGCTATAAAGATATTGCCATGTGTGAGACAAAGTTTTTACCAGCCGCGGAGGGAACGGCGTGCGGTAATGGTATGGTAGGTGGGCAGAATACAAACTGATGCCGTAGCGAATACATTTTGGCCTATGAAGGAAAATTTCAAAAATGCCAAATGGGTCACAACACGAGCAAATGTACCCTTGGACAATTTTTGGAGTATAAGAAAAACAATTTCAGTTTGAATCAGTTTGAATGTATAATGTTTCTAGAATCCAACGGTCTTTATTTGACCGGATTATTCTAATTATTTTGTAAATTATGACAAATTTACTATACGAATCATACATGCGTCATTGTTCTGAAAATTGACATCAAAGTTGCGTAATGCATTTCTGCATATACGAGGGATTATCAAAAATTACGATGACTTTTCTCATAACTTGATAACGGTTCAGGCAAACTTATTCAAGTTTCAGGTGACGATAAACTTGATTGCATCCAATAGATTCTGAGAGTTTGGTTAATTAAAAATGTTTTATTATCAGTGAGGGTTTTACTTAACCCACCCACCCTATCACGGAGCACGTCAGAAATGACGTTAATCGTGGCATTGCAGTATCGCATTTCTTTTGCGTTTTCTTCAAAACTATTTTGCAGATCACAGCCAAACTTGTCATGTGCCATAATGAGTCCATAACAAAACATTATATGCTTGCTCAAAACTTACAGTAGACCGGTTGTGCGCCTATGTTGTTTTGCTTAGGCATACATGTTTGCTAACTTCATGCAACACAGTTCAAGCGGTAATTTTATACATTTCCCCTTTGAAACAGAGCCTAATTTCTCTTATTCCTTTAAAACTTCAAGGTACTGTGGTAATACATTACAAATGGAAGTCCGTATCCGTCATTAAAATGATCTAACGTCTAAACCATAACTTTCAAATCAAAATCAACATGTCAAATCCAAACTTATTCTCAAATGAAGGTAATACATTAACTATTTTTATACAGATTGGTAAATTAAACCATGCTCTTATAGTGGACAAAATTTAACATTCTTTGGGCGGTAAAAATGTAAGATATTAGTAGCCCAGGAGAAAAGCACATTTTGTGGTAAAAAATCGTTGTTTTTGCGTCGACGTCACCGACGTCATTGGACTGCTCCATGGTGAAGAAAGTGGGTGTTTTTACTATAATTTTGTAACCAACGAAGGGATTGTGCTGAATATTTGCAGACTGCTGCATATTATATGGGAACGTGTGCATTGTAAATTTTAGAGGAATTAATATAATCAAACGTTAGAAGAAAAGTCCACGTAAGTTTTGATAATCCCTCGTAAGTAGAAAAAGGTACAAGTAGGCAAAGATCAGGAAAAGGCGCAATCAGAAAAAGACCCCCACTCCAAAAACCGAGGTGGGAAAAAACCAAACCAACAATCAGGCACTTATACCATGAAACAATCGTAAGCCGAATGGGCAGCTATTTTCCCAATAGGAGGCCACTCAGTTACCTTAACTTAACTAAAAATATGAAAACATACATAAGGCGCCAACAGCACAAAAAAGTTTTATACACCAAGACATAAAACAAAAAGAACCACCACAGAAGTATCGACTTGGAACGATCAGTAACACAAAGTTACTGGCGGGCTTAAACCGGTTTTACATGGCCATAACCTCACCCTCAGCTTCCGCAGTGGTTCATAACATTTAGTTAGTTATTCGGTCCTCGTGGTGAATCTCTAACTAGTCAATGAATCATCAAGAACAAACAAATAAATCATGATAAACATCCTGATGAATCAAAAACCAGGACTCACAGACTGAGTAAGCTGCCCGACGATGGAGATCCCTGGGCGCCGAATAACCTACTAACTCCGGAGCAAAAGAAAAACACCAGTTGGACCCCGGTGGGCCAAGCAACAGACAAGAAGCTCCGGCCCCAACCAACTAAAATGAATGGCTTTATGTCGGGGCCATCATAGAGTCTGACGCCCGACCCACCGGCGTGCAATTAAAGAAGGCAGCATAGTTATCAACCATGATTGGGTTAAAAACTAAGCATGCAGACTGTCGCATAACATTCAAGTTATAACCTATACGTTTGTAACGTGTTATGATTTAGAGCCTACAAAGCTCAGTGCATTTGCTTAATATTGTTTTAGCATTGGCCAGAACTTATTGTTTAGATAGGCGCATGTCATCCGTACGAGCAATATAATAAAATTATTGTGTCTATTTTTTGTGACTTCGTGGTTACTATGGTTACCGGTTTATATATAGGAAAATATTTTAGTATAAAACAAGGGCAGCTAACTCAAAACATTGAAGATAAATATGTTTTTAAACTCATTCAAAGATTACAAATGGAGTATTATTTCTAAATCACATATTACACAATTTTCCCGCTTTTTGAGCAGTTTTTTTTTAACTGTTGCACCCTATGGGCGGTTTGCCTTTATTACGTCAGGGTGAACATTTGTCACCAACATGACAGGCATATGTACCAGCCGGGTTTCGAACCCGCAACCTCTTGATTGCTAAGCGAATACGCTATCCATCACACCACCGCGGCTGTACTACTTCTACTAGTAACGTCAGTACGTCCGAAGGTACATTTTGTCGCGTTGAGGTTCAAATGTCTAAATATTTTACAGTACTTTTTTTCCAAACTTGAGTTCCTAAGAAACTGCATTGATATGTCACTCACGTTCATACCAAGATGGCCATTACAATTTACTTTACCCGGTAAATTAATGATAGGTTATCTCATCCTTGGCAGTAGAAAAGTAGGAAGTCTCTTATTTTTTATAGTTTACTCTTAAGATATTTTTTCTTTTTAAACAAAAGAAATAAATGCCCCATCATGCAACAACAACTCCTTTATGAAATTAAAACTTTGGTCCATTAGATGCCAATTATACTAGTAAGCATATTGTATTTCCTCCAGTGGTGTCAGATGGGTCGTTGTACTAGGTATGGTTCAGATGGTCCAACTCCAGTGAATGGCTGGTGGACGGAGTGGGCCGACTGGTCCAGGTGTTCAAGGTCCTGTGGGGGAGGGGTAATGACACATAAACGGGAGTGTAGTAATCCACGGTAAGGGAAATTATTACTTAGTCTTCTTTTTACCTTAAATTCATAAGTTTAAGAAAGTGATACTTTTATTATACCAAAGGGCTTTTGAAAACACCTCACTGAACATCGGTTATCATTTTGCTTAAAACTTCCTTAAAGTTGATCGGATGTATAAAGTAAACATAGTAACGTGTGCAACACGGGTGTACAAAATATACATAGTAACGTGTACAATAAAGAGTATTTATCCATAAAAATCCATAAATATTTGTTCGCTGGTTTGTTTGCCAGCTGTTTTAACAGACGTCATCGAGATGTAAGAAACCCTGAAAGCGGCTACAGTAAAGGAATTCAGTGAAACCAAAAGCTAACAACCTTAAGCACAAGTAAAAGCAAAATAAAAATTGGGACTTTCTTTCAATGGCGTTTAGAGCGCTAGCGTTCTTTGCTGAGGTTAAGCGTAAAAGTGCAAAATACATGTATTCATTAGATTACAGCCGTCAAAAGCAATGGCATTAAATAAAATACGTAAGTCTGTGCCTATTTATAGTGTAAAAAACTCGTTTCGTTTTACACGCAAAAATTAAAGTTAATTAAGAAATAATTTTACTTATCGTGAATTATCGTGATTAACGCGGGATGTTGAAGGGCAGACTGCGATGTATTAATTCACGACGGCGCAGCCGGAATGAATTCAATATCGCATCTGCCCGACAACATCACGCGTTAATCAAAGATAATTCACCGAAAAAGTAGAATTATTTCGATTCTAACACGACTTGTTAAAATGTTTTCCAGTGGACTCATTCTCGGCGGACACGCGCGTTACTTTTGTTTACGGTGAATTATTGTTAATTTGCACACGGTGACGTTTCCATTAGGTTCAATGGGAAAACAATAACGTCGTGTTAGAATAATCGTTAAACCCGTGATGTAATTACCGCGGTTTTAGTGCTAATGAAAGCTAACCAACAACATTTGCTTGGCTTTTGGAGTTTCTTTCCGGAAATCATATCTGATGAATATTTTCCGTCCCCATAATTTGGTTTTATTAAATTCTGGGTAATGCTTGATTTTTTTGCATGACGGTAATAACTGGCGTTGACGATTCCGCTTTGTTATTGAAGTTTAGCAGACTGACTGTACTTTTTTCAGTTCAAAAATATTTTGCCGATATGTCCTGTATTTTGATAGTAAAACACGTGAGGCGTTTTCAAAGTTTATTCCACGGTCATTGAAGAGTTTATTTTTCAATATTGATTTTTTAAGAAACAACTACCACAATCAAAGCACACTGAGTTTATATTGTATCAAAACAAACAAAAAAAATCAATGAAGTTCAATTGTAATCTATCTAAAACACGGGGTCTATTCTCTAAGCCTCTATAATCTGGTGTCGTCCAGGTATAAGCAGGTTCCGGTAGTGGTTTTGTAAAATTGAATGTAAACAAAGAAATGGAGTAGACAGGTGAACAGGTAAGTTGCATTATTTCTGTTTTATCTTTTGATTTTGAATAAAATCCTGATGTGCAGTCTCAAGAGAATTTACAAACGCTAGTAGAAATCAAAACTAGAGTGGCGAAGATGCAATAGGAAACTAGATTTTGATGTTCAAAGTTTCGATACGTGGCTGTTTTGATGTAACAGTTTCGGCCAGATTCACAAGTTTGCCCTACATTTTGAATATATATGCACCGGACATTGTCCGATTCGACCCACAAACAAATATAATCAGTACGTACATTCCTGGGAATCGAAATAGCTTCATGAAAGCGAGTCCAAAATAAAAAATCTTGGTATAAGCACATTTTTTCAGGTGGTCGTGAATGTTAAGACGCTTTAGTAAGGTAGACGTGCAATCTGACTGACACTGTACCAGGTACTCAAATTGCTTATGAAATCACAAGCACTTTCAAATTTGAAATAATTGAGATTGTTTATAGTGGCTGAGAGACATATTCGCTCAAAAGCTTAACAAGGATCTTATTCCATCCCAAAACATAAAATGGTTCCTCATAATTCTGGTGTGAGTTGCATAACGCAAACCCTTGAGCTATTGATGACGCCATTTGATCTTCCTTATTCCTTAGCAACGGCGGGTTGCTTTCAGAGAGGCAGCTCTTTGGAACGTTAGGGGCCTACGTAGCGCTGGCGAACACGTTTTTTTTTAACATACCGTTGCATAGGAAATAGTTGCTAAGTGCTTGCTAACACTGTTTATGTATAACACGTATCAGCTAACGCGGCTATTCATATCCTACATAATATTCCCCATGCACATTTGTGGCAAATAAAATGTCGTATGCAGGGTGCATAATTTTCTCAGATAAGAAATAGATTGTTCACATTGAATGGGCCAGTTGTGTAGTAGAAAATGATTTTAGTCTATTCAACTGGCGATTGTTTTAATGTGGTTTGAAATTAAGTTGAATTGTTTTTAGTGTTTTTATATGAAAATGAAAGGCGTATACTCTGTTCTAGATGATAAACATGCCTAAAAGAAAGAAGAAGACCAACTTGACAACAGGAAAAAAGCACATGCGCATGAGGAGAAGTCGGCCTGGTTTAGTCCCCCAAATGAACTGGAACACTGAAATTTTTGAACATGATGAATCAGTGGACGAGGAAGAAAGTGATGTGGAAGATGAAATTAATTTTGAAGATGGGCCGATAAGAAATTATCCAGAAGAGTAAAACATCTACTTAACGTTTAGACAATTTTTGGCACTATCAATAAGAGAAAACAGAAGCATATTAATCACAACTGCTTATATCAGGCTGCGACATAGTAGTTCAAATTTCCGTTCGTCCGTCTGTTTGTTCATTCGTCAATAATGTCGAGCTGCATATTTCTTTGCGGCAGTGACAGCTGTAAGCATGCAACCCTGTACAGTAATTGTGCTTGACATTAGCTTCAGCAATGCACCTAGACCCAGTGTCCTTGGTCTATACATAAGAGTTGGATGACGTCGAATTGCGTAGAGTCTATAACTATAGAATGTAATTCTTTGTAGCAGTGACAGCTGTTAAAAGATACATGTAGGCAACGATCAGGAAATGGCACAATCAGAAAAAGAGTCCCACTCCAAAAACCGAGGTGGGGAAAAAACTAAATTACTTATACCATGGAAACATATCGTAAACCGAATGAGCAGCTATTTTCCCAATTGGTGGTCAATCAGTCACCTAAACTTAACTAAAAATATGAAAACATACCCGATCAGTGAACGATCACTAATATAAAATTACTAAGCATCAGAATCATGCATAGCATAATAATTGCCTTTCACATACTTTTCAACCACAAAAAAGTTGACGACCATGTGACCTTTGAACCATATTTCAAAGGGTCATTATATTTTCTGCATAATTTCTTATCCCCATTTTCAATTATAGCCAAGAATATGGAGATGATTCGAGCTGCCTTAGACTTTTTGCAACAGCACTTTCAAAAATCCGGGATGCAGGAAAATATTTTGTGTTTGTTCAGTTCTTAACGCTTATTTGTGAAGATAAATTTCCGTTTAGAAGCATCATTTTTTCACTTTTCTGTGAATTTGTGCAGTGGTGTTCACTCACGACTACAACAAACATGAGATATTCTGACACTACAAAAGAGTTTTGGTGGACTGGAAAAATGCTGTTTGGATCTAAGTTCCTTCGTTTTATGCAGGGTTTCAAACACAAGGGTTCTGTTACAAGGGGCGAGTCAGAGAAAGGACTTTATGACCCACAGAAAACTAAAATAAACTTTGCAGTGCCCAACGAAGCTGCCTTAAATAGCTATTGTCCATTTGAAGGTGTGGACAAATTTGAAAATGGTGTTCCACCTGGTCCTATTGATCCAGTCATTAAGGTGTATGCAACAGCGGGTGAGGGAACGTCTCATATTATGGCGTTTGACGGCAAAAAGATAATTCCGAATTCGGCTAACATCGACTTACTGGGTTGTGAAGACGAAAATACCTTACAAATGCAAAACACGATTAATGAAGATGAAAAATGTATCAATCATATAAGTGAGATTATTGATATAATTCAAAATACAAACACTGAACAGTTAGGACAATTAGAAAGTGCAGATAAATTAACATTAGCTGGGAGAATAAAAAATACCTTTCAGCATATAGGACATCGAATGCAAACTATAAGAGATTTGAAAAATAAGAAAGCATACGCTTTGTCTAAGTTAGAGGAGAAGGGAACTGATGCTGTGAACAAGGACCATTTCCTCATGAATCATCTAAAAACATTCCTTCATATGTGTTCCAACACAATGGATGACGTGAAAGAAAACCTTAATGACTTGTGTGAAATAATAGCAGAGCTGAATGGTGCTAGCCATAACTTTGTGAAAGATAACAAAGTAAGTTTACATTCACAGACAAACTTTGCAGAGCTTATGGATCCTGAAGATGTAGCAAAGTCACTGAATGTTGAGAAATCAGATATTCCCACAATGTACCTGAAACAACGCTCACCAGAGTGGTTTGAAGAGAGGAAAACTGTTAAAGTGACAGGTAGCACAGCATTTACAGCTATTGGTCTAGACACCTTGAAACAGCAGAAGATATATTTTGACAAGGTTGCAAGCGGAGTTGAAACTTCAAACACAGCTGAACAGGTTTCTGCAATGAAACATGGAACTGAAAACGAGGCAAATGCAGTAGCAACATTAGTGACCAAGATAATGCCAGTTATGTACCCTAAATTGACGTTTTTCGAAGAGGGTGCGTATAAAATGACGGATGGTAACAGCCCAGATAAGCCATATCTTATCATATCACCCGATGGATCTCTTCGGGAAATGCATGAGGATATACGAATTATTGAAACATCCCCTAAAGTCGGCATCGAAATCAAGTGTCCAACAGATAATGTGCCATTTAAGTCCCCCGTCTTCTATTCTCCTCCGAGGCGTTATGTGCCACAGTGTCTGTTAGAACAGAGTGTTCTAAAATGTGATGAACAATTGCTTATATCGTGGTCACAAGAGACAACAACAGTTTTGAAAATTCCTTACGACGAGAACTTAGTAGCAGATATTCTATCTGAAGTTAAGACACTGTACTATACAGATGTGCCTCATAGACCAACAAAAAGTTCAGATAAAAGAAAGGGGCTATTAGAACAGATAGATAATCATATAAATTCTTGTGAATTTATCGGTGAATTTCCATCTGTAACTTGCATGGAAGAGTAAAGTACTGAATTTGTGACATTACCTGGCGAGCCATTTTGTATGAGTCGTCGTGTGACTAGTAAATCTATTAACTTAACATCAGACTCAGTGTGTAAGACTTTACTGAAATCTAAAAGTGCCATAGAAAAGATGAAACAAAATCTCTAGAGCCTAAAATGTCGCAGAAAAATGGCGTTAGCTAATGACGTCTAAAAATGCAGCTTTCGGGGCAAACTTCAACGTCATCATGACGTCACAATATAACGTTAAATCAGATGCACATTACGCGATATCAGATGCACATTACGCGATGATGTCAATTTTTGCGAGAGGCCATGAGACAGGCATAAGTAAAAGCCATGTATTAACAGTACGAGCTCACGAGAATTGCCATATTAATACATGGCTTTCTTTTCATTAATAGATCTATATGGCTGTTAATATCGTGTGTCACGGGTATTTATGCAATAATTTCTGCTAACATTACTTCTTCGTTCATTGCAGCAATACATTGTGATGGTTATATCTATTTACAATGCAGAAATAAGAATTTTACAAGGACTTTCTAATTAGCCAGAAAAATTTCTCTAACGTCTTACTCGTATGTCTTGGAAAATTTAGGTAGTGCATACTTTCTTATGATTATTTTCAGGAATCATGAATTTGATTTGCGAGAAACCATGGGTACTGGATGTGTTATCGGGACAGTGAAAGGTCCATTTGAGGTTCCTAGAGGAGTAAAACCAGTGAGACGCCATTATGCTGTAGATGAATCAAAACTGCTTTGGTCTTCACGCATCAACGAAGAATCCGATGCTTTGTGATAGTGTCAGTTTAATTATAAAATGAGCCGCGACGAGAGAAAACCGATCTTCGGGATTTCCGACCAGGTCCGATACAAACCGGTCTGTACAGTCACAGAAGAAAGCTAGACGCTTGAAATATTGGAGTTAAGTAGATGAGGATGTGTACTATTAGAGTAGCGAAAGCAAAGGCGGTGATCAGCCGGTCTGCGTCTTTGTGTTCGCATAGGTAAAAATCCGGTTTTCTCATGGCGCGTCTCAAATTGTAATGACTTCTTGCAAATCGTAGCCAAATTCATCATAACATTGACACAACGTTCACTGCACCTCATATAGCAAAAACTTGAACAAATCCGTTGTAACATGACTGAAGAATTGTTGCCTTGGACGTTTGAACCCCATAATTAACGTGTAAATATTTTCAACTGTGCAAAACATTTATTCAGATTACAAAATAAGCATCTAATTATATTAAAGTATAGGCAAAAACAATGCAATTGTTGACACATCTAAAGATTACATGTTTTTAAATGTTTTTTCAAAGACGCTGCCCACGTAAACTGACGGCCGCAAATATCACACTGTTTTTTTTGGTGCTGCATGGACCGCTAAATGTTGTTTCAAGTACTTGTTCAGCTTGAACATCTTCCCACAGACCAAGCACTGAGGAACAGACTTCGGGACACCCTGACAGCGATGATTTGCCGACGATTTCTTGTGTAGATATTTCTTGGAGCACGTATCACACTGGAATGGTTTCTCTCCGGCATGACCCTGGAGGTGGAGATTGAGCTTCTCCTTACGACAGAAGGTGGCATTACACTGCTCACACTTGTAATCTTTAACACTCTTATGGACCTGATTTTCATGCCTTGTCAATGAGAATTTTGTACTAAAGACGTCCCCGCATGTTGGACACACGCATGCCCCATCAGCGGTATGTGTAAGCGTGTGGCGCTTCCTTGCCCATTCCTCTCTGAAGACTTTGTCGCATACTATGCACGGTAGACTCGGGGGTTGGTGCGATAATCGGTGCCGCTCTAGGGTAAATTTTGTTGCCAGATTCTTCCCGCACTGGTCACACATGTAACTTTTCTTGGATGCCATTACTTCTGGAATTGAAATGTGATGCATTTAAATGCAACATATTAACAACATTTCTAAGCCAGTTATTAATTCTTAATATACGAGCCACCTCATGGGAAAACCAACAATGTGGTTTTTGAACAGGTCCTACACAAATCGGGCTGTACAGGCACAGAAGACAGCTAGAACTTTGAAACGTTTTATTTAAAAAGAAGAGGGATTGTACTTTCCGAGTAGAGAAAACAAAGGCGCTGATCAGCTTCGCGGTTACCACGAAGCTGATCTGTGTCTTTGTTTTCGCCTATGCAAATTGTTGGTTTTCTCATGAGGCGGCTCATATCATTATGTTTGTTTGCATTGGTCTTTAATGTCACAGTCAACATTTTTCAATCACGTCGGGGCGGAGCCACTGCTTCCTGTGTTTTGACCAGTACTCTAGGGAGTAGGACACAGCATGGTTACCCCAGTTGAAATTGAATCTAACACTTCTATTCGGAGTCTAACGCTCTACCATTCGGTCAACGCGCTCGGTTTGAGCCGCCTCATGAGAAAACAATCTGCATAAGCGAAAACAAAACGCAGATCAGCTTCGCGGTAACCGCAAAGCTGATCAGCGCATTTGTGTTCGCTACTCAGATAGTGCAATGCCTCTTCTACTAAAATCCGAAATTTCAAGCTTCTAGCTCTTTTCTGTGCTTGTGCAGGTCGGTTTGTGTCGGACGTGTTCGGAAACCACGTTTGATGTTTTCCCATGAGGCGGCTCATTTCTGTTTTCGTTATTGCCGAAACATTTTTACAATTTTTAATTGTTATGTGTACGTTTTCTATTCAAGAGACAATTAAAAAAAATAAATAAATGTACCAAAAACAAAGTATGTTGAAATTTTATAAAAAGGTACAAGTAGGCAAAGATCAGGAAAAGGCGCAATCAGAAAAAGATTCCCACTCCAAAAACCGAGGTGGGAAAAAACCAAACTAACAAGCAGGTACTTATACCATGAAACATATCGTAAGCCGAATGAGCAGCTATTTTCCCAACAGGTGGCCACTCAGTTACCTTAACTTAACTAAAAATATGAAAACATACATAAGGCGCCAACAGCACAAAAAATTTTAAACACCAAGACATAAAACAAAAAGAACCACTACAGAAGTATCGACTTGGAACGATCAGTAACACAAAGTTACTGGCGGGCTTAAACCGGTTTTACAGGTACCTAACCTCACCCTCAGCTTCTGCAGTGGTTCACAACATTTAGTTAGTTCTTCGGTCCTCGTGGTGGCACAATATCTCGAGCGATAGCGAGTCCGATTCTTATTGACATCGACTAACAGTTGCATGTTGCAAAAATGTTCATACGATCACAAGGTCAGTAAATCTGTGGATCAGAATGTCCAGGAATATACATAATTGAAAATAAAATGTACACACAGGCACAAGGCGTGTAAACTACATTACAGGACATCTCTAAGATGTACTGAATGAGTTGCATTTGGAGAAAACCAACATTTCGCATATGCCAAAACAAAGGAGCAGATCAGCTTCCCAGTAGTTGCGAAGCTGATCAGCGTCTTTGTTTTCGCTACTCAGCTAGTACAATTCAACTACTTTCTAAATCCAAAATGTTCATCCTCTAGTCGTCTTCTGTGTTTGTGTGTTTGTACAGCTCGGTTTCAACGACGGTTTGTGTCGCACCTGCTCGGAAACCACATTGTTTGTTTTCTCATGACGCGGCTCAAATGTTGTTTAGCAAATATACTATTGCATTTGTAGGCGGGCGTATACGCACCATATATCTGGTTCTACACGGGGAGCTTTGATTCCCTCCCGACATCACTCGAGCATTGTCGACTGGGATGTATGAGTGACATACATTGAACGTTAAAAGATCTAATTTGAAAAGTTTGTTGGTTTGAACTGATGCTTTACTAATTTTTAAAAATCGCAAAACCGTAGCCCGTAGACTCGTCGAGCGCGCGCCGTACGGAGACACTCCGATGATCGTACGATCGCCGCAAGATTTATTATAATAATTTACGGACAAAAAATAGTTCGGCGATCGTAGGGAGACCGCAAGAGCTCAGTCAGAAATAATAGCGACTCCTCGCGGACATCGCACGGGCTCCGTACGGTTTCCAATTAAAGACTGTGGATACCCTACGATTTCCATACGGTTGTGAGTCAAAACATCGACGACAGCCAGAGCAAGAAATCTTTGAATTGTTAACACATACGCCGTAGCTGAAGATCACTTCCGATATCTAAAATCGTAGGAAAAATCGCAGACCGAAAAATCGTACGATTATCGGTGCAAATGTAACCTAGGCATAATCGCTATACTTTCACTATAATCGTATAAGTTAGTTGTAATGCTTAAAACGCTTATTACTCTTCGATCTACGGTAACAATTTAACGAAAGTTTTTGTGTGCAACTGCACATATCAATTATGGTATTGCCTGTTAAAAGAATCCATATCACGAACGAATCTCAATAATAACGAAAACTTAACAGTTTCATGTTTTTGGAAATATCTCACCACCCAAGATTTTGTGCTTTGCATTCACACCACCCCTACATTTTATTCTTATACGTTACATGTTTACATGCTGTTCTTCCTCCAAAGCAAAATGACATATTATTTCTTGAATATATAAATCATTGAAGACCAACAATTGTACTCACCTTCAGCAATCTGCTCAAAATCACAAGTGTGTCGACAAATCAACCAAAATGTACCGCTAGTTTATCTTCTCGCGGATGAGGCACGTGCTTTTATGAGCTTTGAACATTTCCGCTGAACGCTTCTCAAACTTTTGCAAAGATTTGTTAATGTTAATTTGATGTTTTAACATGTATCTAGAGACTGCATTTCAAAAAAATTACATTGCTGACCCAAGTTCTTATATTTTTTTCATTTTTTGAAGGAACCAATGAAACACCAGACTAAACTGACCTTAACCAGCACAACTCCCGAGCATATTGGCTTGAAGAATAGACCCCGTGCTAAAAGTTGTCTGATTAAAATGCACGATCATTTATTTGCGTTAAATTGACAACCTTGCTAGGAAAGAGTAATCTTGCTCATTATGTGTTCTGTTTGATAAGGAAATTTAATGGTATCAATTTCTTGACTTTCTATGCTACTATATGCTACTATGTACTATAATTGCATTTGGAAACTACTTGTAAATAATGTACATTTCCTTTTGTTTATTTCAAGACCCCAATACGGCGGAAAATCTTGTGAAGGAAAGCGCGTGATGCACAAGCTTTGTAATATTCCAGTGAGTTCGGAAATATTTTAAATCATTGCTATCAGGTCAAGTCAACATTTTTTCAGTCATGTATTGTGGGGGTAATGTGCTTTGAACCCTCAGCCTCTCGACCGGAATTCGACGCACTAGCCTAAACCCGAATATATGTTCTGTATATGAACTCGTAATGGGATATGATGGTATTTTCATATATATTTATACTAACGCATCAACGAAAAGTTACCAGTAAAACCAGGTTCAGTTTCGTTTTATTTGCTATTACTGCCGCTGGTGTTGTGCCGTGTGGCGGCCCTAAAAGTATACCCGTACATCTTCCATAGTGCAGATTATATTTTCCTTTTGGTCTTTTGAGATCAGCGAAGATATTCTGAAAAATCAGAAAATTATTTTCGGTTTAGATTCATTTTCTAACCAACGGTTAATATATTCGGTCCAATTTGGATTATACTAGTTTTTGTATCATCTATTCTGTTGAAAGTTGCCAAATTACAGTGATTCTGTTTGGCTCCAAGTTGCTAAATCTGCAGGGTCACTGAAGAGGCTTAAGTAGCCGAAACCGTGGTACCACGTACACCATAGTTCCAGGGCTTGTGAAATAGTTCAATGTCTCGATTTGCCGTTGACCAGAATCTTAAGTAAAACTAAAATTTTTGAAAGAAAGTTTATATTTGTCACATTTTTAACACTTTTCGTTGACGCTGAGTATACATGTACATGTAGATCTGTCAAAATACAAATGCGAAATATAAAGAGAAATTGGGCATTCATCATGCTCAAAGATGATAACTACCCATTACAAGCAGACTTCACCAAATAGAAAACTATATAATGTACAAGCTGTCTGGTCAGAATACACATTGCTAATGTTGGCCTTTATTCTCATATTTTCATAATTATTTAGCACTAGAATAATAAAACTTCACTTCGTTATGCCCCTATCACACTACGATAAATTGCCTCACGAATCGTCACGAATTGACAATTTTTGACACTTTTTTCAATTCGTAGCTGAAACGTAATCGATTCGCGAAGTTCTTAACTAATTCTTACAGTTCGTAGTAAGTTCTTGCGAATCGTGGGTCAGTCAGAAATTCGTGGCCAAAATTTTGAACTGTTCAAAACTTTGGTCCCGAATTTTCGACCAAAATAAATCGCATTTAATTCGTAACAAAGTCGTAGTGCATTCCGTGACATCGTAACTGAATCTTATCTGATTCGGATGCATTCGTAACTCTTTCGGGAATTCCGGAGCCTGTCACCCAACTACGAATTGACAACGAATCCGTTACGAATGTCGCGAATACATGCCGAAGCAGATACGAAATAGATAAGAACTATCTACGAATTCACAGCAATATCCGAATCAGCCAAGAGTCTCACGAATGACTTAGGACTTAACTACGAGTTTGTTAGAAGCTGGAGATAAATGGAATTTAATATTGAAGTTTATATTACGAATGTAAGCCGATTGTACCGAAACGCGCCACGAAGTCCACGAATCTGACAACAGAAATATAACTAAAAAGGTACACCAAGGGACAGGAGAAAGATGCATATAAAAGCAATGTTATCATTTATGAAGCGGCGGAAGGCAGTTCCGTCGAAGAGAATTTACTTCTATACATGTACTTATAAGAGAATCAAGTCTCCTAGGTGAAAAACGTTGCAAGATTAGTACTCAAGAGATACCCGGTTATATTGTAATTTATGAACAAGTATTTTCCATTGTATTTATGAACAAGTGTTTCCCAAGTATCATCGAATAAGTGTTGGGGGCATAGCCAACAGAAAAATAGCATGGAAAAGTGGTGATCGTCCTTTGTTTATTTTGAAACTGATTCGCAAGCAAGTGTATTATAACTTTTATAACTATCTTATAAAACAATCTCAAGAATTGTCAAGAACAGCTACGAATGTTTTTATTCGTACATCTTATCGTCATACTCGCAACTGATTCGTAACTGATTCCCAAACTTTCGCGCAGCATATCCTCAATAGATTATTGTAAATCGTTAAGAATTCTTGCCAAGTTCGTATGGTTGCAGCCGAATTACACCGAGTCTGCCGAATATTCGTAACGCTACCGTGTCTATGTCCTAAAAGATTCGTAAGCAATTACGAATAAACAAAAAAGTTCACGAAATTCCACGAATTCTAACATTTATCGATTCGTGGCAATTCGCGGAGTTCGGTTTCGTAGTGGGATAGGGGCATAAGAAAGCCAAAATTCTTTTGCTAGGTTTACACTTACCACGATTCTCCCACGATCTCTACGATTTGCAAAAATCGGTTCGCAACTATTTTTTGACACTTCGCTTTCCCACGCTCTAGTACGCTCTCAATACATTTTGTTGCGTTCTGCTACGATGCCAATACGATTCGATTTAAGACTATGATTTTCGCTACGCTCTCTTCATTCAGTTCTCTTACGATTAGCACGATGTTTCATTACGCTTTGTTAGGTTATGTTGCGATTTGTTGCGACAAACAAGTTTTGTTAAGGTATCCTACGATTGGCAGCCATGATTTAACAAAAAATAGTCGCATTTTCTTTACGATTGGGTACAGTGAATATGAGGTTTGAGTCTTACTCTCTGATCTCTCCGAGATTCCAAATATCCTGAGACAAATTCTAGTAGAGATGAAGATGGCATCAAATTTGTGATTGTCACTTGAACTACATGTATGCATATATATACAGTAGCTTTCAGAAATGATTTACAAAGCGCGAAACGGGATCAGAGATAATAGAGAATAATAATGGACTAGAAGACATCGGGACCATTTGTATAAGATTAATGGTCTCACAACCAGAATACCATTGGTTCACCTGGCCTGTGGTAGCTTGGCCTTAGTGCAAAATAAGTCAAGAACATCTCCGGGTCATGATTTATATAGGAGAGACCGGGGCTGGTTGATGCATTTTTTAGACTTTTTCATGTATAACGTGACTGGACTGTCCAATCCTTAATATCTTGGTATATTCTAAAAGTTATATCTTTTGTGCATATAACACCATACAGAACTCATTAATTTCGGTATGCTTCTATTTCAATTAATAGACACATGTTTTCATGAGGTCGAATGCATCAACTTGCCCCAGCCACGGGGCATGTTGATGCAATACGTGGGACAAGTTGATACATTTGTTTCATGCCTTAAATGTCCTGACTACTGGCATTTAGTAGATGTCATTTAAAGGTAAGGTAATCTTATTTGTTAATTTATACGACAAAGGACTAGGGCTTTTAACGCCTGATTTTGGCCTCAGATTTTGCTAAAAAATAAAATTTGGAACTTAGGTGAGAAAACTATTCCTTAAAACAGCCATATGTCTCCTCTATTAAAAACAAGAACAAGTACTTCATTTATCCTACAAGCGTTGCCATGGCAACGCCCAGAAGAACTATAGATAGAGCACATTCTGCACTTTTTGGTCTATTTTGGACCATTTCTGAACACATTTTTTAATTTTTAAGTGCCAGCCCACACTCCGAACAAAATTATACTCAGCATACAACATCTCTAAATGATACTTCATAATTATTTCACAATAAGAAATTGTTCGTCGCATGGGCCGGTAGTTGAAAATGATGTTGAATGGTGAAAAATAGACCCAAAATTGCAAAAAGTGATATTTCTATGGTTTTCGGAGCGTTGCCATGGCAACATGTGTAGCTTGAATGTGATA
Organism: Rugalucina vietnamica; assembly: GCA_964017185.1. NCBI lineage: Eukaryota > Metazoa > Mollusca > Bivalvia > Lucinida > Lucinidae > Rugalucina > Rugalucina vietnamica. Next base: position 38,155,010 of record OZ024877.1, read on the forward strand.
GTTGTGCTAGAGTTTATAAGCAGGGACATACACCTGCTATTTGCAATACGTTTCTCCTCAAAATTCTAAAATTCAGTTTTTTATCAACACATGAGGCCGAAATCAGGCCTTAAATTCCCTAGGCCTTTAATAATAATGTTTCCAAAATAACATATCTTAAATATACTGAGTTCCACAGCTAACGCAAACGCAACTTTTCTTTTTCATTTCATCTTTTAAATTGGCCAATTATCTGAAAACATTTGTGTTCACTCAGCATCAAAATGACTCGAGAATCTTTGTGTGTTATCAAATCCAAAGTTTCAGTGCGAAGGTCGTCTTTGAAATATATGCCGTTTCGGATGAATAGACTGAAATCACAAAAAGTTATTCAAATTTTAATGACGAGTTGCGTTGGCTGTGGAAAGGTACAAGTAGGCATAGATCAGGAAAAGGCGCAATCAGAAAAAGATTCCCACTCCAAAAACCGAGGTGGGAAAAAACCAAACTAACAATCAGGTACTTATACCATGAAACATATCGTAAGCCGAATGAGCAGCTATTTTCCCAATAGGTGGCCACTCAGTTACCTTAACTTAACTAAAAATATGAAAACATACATAAGGCGCCAACAGCACAAAAAATTTTTATGCACCAAAACATAAAACAAAAAGAACCACCACAGAAGTATCGACTTGGAACGATCAGTAACACAAAGTTACTGGCGGGCTTAAACCGGTTTTACATGGCCATAACCTCACCCTCAGCTTTTGCAGTGGTTCATAACATTTAGTTAGTTATCCGGTCCTCATGGTGAATCTCTAACTAGTCAATGAATCATCAAGAACAAACAAATAAATCACGATAAACATCCTGATGAATCAAAAACCAGGACTCACAGACTGAGTAAGCTGCCCGACGATGGAGATCCCTGGGCGCCGAATAACCTACTAACTCCGGAGCAAAAGAAAAACACCAGTTGGACCCCGGTGGGCCAAGCAACAGACAAGAAGCTCCGGCCCCAACCAACTAAAATGAATAGCTTTATGTCGGGGCCATCATAGAGTCTGACGCCCGACCCACCGGCGTGCAATTAAAGAAGGCAGCATAGTTATCAACCATGATTGGGTTAAAAACTAAGCATGCAGACTGTCGCATAACATTCAAGTTATAACCTATACGTCTGTAACGTGTTATGATTTTTCTGAACTGAAAAGAAAAATCATTAATTCCTTTAAGTTTCTGAAATTTGTAAACCAAGTCACCATAAAATTCAGGTTCCGAAAGGCCCTCTCTTAAAATCGTCTTTAACCCAACATTATATTTGGAAATCAATTCATAGTGTCTACGATAAAATTTAGAAAATGTTTTTCGAAGTTTATGATACCGATAGCCCTGTTGGAGAAGTTTTGCCGTTAAACATTTATTTCGAGCGTTGAAGTCTGTAACATGATTGCAGACTCTAGCAAACCTAATACACGCCGGGTAAACGGTCAATTTGTACACCGAAGGCGTACAATTATGAAATAATTTGACCAGTTCCGGAGTACAAGTTGACCGGTATAAACAGGACGGAAACATCAGGACTATCGCAATCAAAGTAAGATAATTTCTTCTATTTTAGTTTTATACAAAATCCGAAAATGTCATATGATGGGCTATAAATTTGCGGCTTCTAAGACACCGAGACTTCATAAAAAAGTCATAAGATTATGTAATTATCATTTTTGGCGTATACAATATTTTAATTTTAAAATCTAGACCGAGCTAAAATTGTCTGAGGAAAGCTTTTTTAACAGCCCCAAAAACATCTTAGCAACGAAATACCAAGATTTATGAATACTCTTTCAATTCAAGGCATTAAATTTGAAAGGGTTGCCCTCAGTTTTGAGAATGGGTCCAAATTTTTGCGAGCGTACCAATTGACTAGTGGTGTACAATTTAACTTATGACATTTGCAATGCTATTTGAATTCGGGTCAGCAGTATTTTCGCTACGTTGTATTTCGTGTACGTTTATAATAAGCTACTATTCCTACATACTATCAGTTTCATACGTCTAGATATCATAAGATTTTCTTGCGTTTTTCTGTTGCAAACTCATGGAAGTGACTGAATGGTGGTCAGTACAACCAGATATCTAATATTAAGTGGTTAGTTTAAACATATTTTATTGCCAATTTTAAGCAATGGGGTTGGGCCACAAGTTCTTACAACATTAATTACAGCCCGCCCCCTACAATATATATACAACAGCAAACATGGCATTAGAAAACATATTATAAAGTATATACATGTGTATAACAGTGGTTGTCAGTATATTTACAATTTAGTATAGATGTGTATGCACGATAAATATGGGTATCAAACGAGAGAAATTAGAATTCTTTAACTTTACGCTTAGATTTTATAGGTGTGCTATTTGACAGTGGAGCGTCCAATTTGACTCATATAAATCCAGCCACAATAACTGACGTGTCTCACTCTTCGACATTCTTTCTCATTTACACTGCCTTAAAGTGGGGTTTTGATTTTATTGGCTCCTAACTGACTGCTTTACACTATAGTAACGAGAACAAACTACGACTACATCATTTACGAGGGATAATCGGAAAGTACGTATAAAAATGCTGTAAAATAAGTTTGCGTCAACCGATTGATATGAAATTTTGTATTAATAAACATTGATCCTTTTGTAATTAAAGGGCATTGTCATTTTAAAACAACGACGTCAGACGTTCATGCACGAAACAGCGTAATGACGTCTGGGCTGAATTTGTTAGTGTATTTGGGGTGGGGTGGGGGGGGGGGGGTTGGGACAGCTGGTCGACATTTTTAAAGGAAAATAATTTTCTAACATTAATTGACCATTTATCGAAAACATATGGCATTCTGATGCTTTATCTGCTAATACGGTGAAATTATATTCAACTGGTTAGCGTAAAATATGCAAGAACGTCGATTTCATTTTGTAAACTTAAATTCAATACCTTGTTTTCTGGCCGATGTTTAACGAAATGATAAAAGACTGGCATAAACTATAACTACTAGAGGCAATGTCAAGAATAGATATGTTTCGAGCTTGCAGTAAATATATACTTTTAATAGATGACTTCCCGAAAATGCAACATTTTCGAAAATCTTAACAGTTTTGTCTATTTGACAGGGTCGGTATTTGCAAGACTCTACATACAAATCCATTCGATAAACAACCTCGTAACTTTACAAACATAAGCCGTGTGCGTTGCAGTTAATAAGTATTAAATAGAATGTAGGCATACGCAATCAAAACGGGTGTTACAAGACTTTGAACTAAGAAGTATTTTGAAATAAGAATAAAACTTCGACGTTACGATGCGCCGCATAACGTAAGGCGGTGTTTCCATAACGACAGCTGCAACGCACGTGTGCGTATTGTGCATGTGTTATTGCAATGGAATAACTGCATTTATTTTATACTTAGCAGTGAAATTAATGTATATCAAAAATGGATAAAAGTGATATTTTCACTGCAGAATTGATATTGATATTTTCACTAGTGATTGATATCAGCCGATATTTTCACTGTAGAGTTTAGATTACTTCTGACGTTTCCATTCCCTTGACGTCATTAAATGTGCCTCACTTCAGAAATTCAAATGCCTATAACTCCGTTATTTATGAACGAAAACATAAAGTGTGGGTATTCATTTTCTTAGTTAGAACGTTAGGAACAATGTGGTACCAAAATTATCTGTGTTTTCAAAAAATTTTGGTTTTTGCATTTTCACCGCCTGCTTTGTCAATAGGAAAATGCCCGTGTATTGTATAAAATAAAAAGAAAATTTACTTTTTATCGGTAAATACCAAATATATTTCATCCCGTGACTTGAAAACATCTAAATTTTCACTCGTGCTATGCACTCGTGAAAATTTTGATGTTTTCAACTCACTCGATGAAATATATTTGGTATTCACCTCAAAAAAGTAAATATCCTCTATATATATTGCTGCCTTATTTGATGAAATTTCATCTCAAAATAACAAAAGATAAAGAAATGACAACATTTTTATACGTACTTTCCGATCACCCCACGTAGTATGTAGTACTTCGAAATTAACAATTTTTATTTAAGTGTTTTCACGATTAGATATTCTTTATTCAGTTCGTACCTTTCAAGATTATTTCTGCTATATAGAGATGAAACAATCGGTATAGGTTTGGCAAAACCTAAAGACCCACCCACAAGCAGAACTTGGTTTTGCCACGTTTGAACGAGCGACAATGGTTAGATGATCGATGATCAAGACCGCTGTCGTCAGCCACCAAGGAAATTCGCCTGTCAACGTGTCAATATCTTATTCGGGCAAAAAGAACGTTGAAAAGATCAATTTTTTTCCATATTTTTCCATATTTTTCCATAGAGTAACAAGTATAAGCTTTTAAAAAAGCAAAATGATGCATTCAAAAAGCTACAAATCACCTGTTTTTTAGATTAAAAATATCCCATCAAAGAATCTGATTTATTATTCCTGCATAAATTCGAATGGCATCGGGACTTAACAAATCGTTAAAAATAAAGGAGTAAAGTATTTAAGAGCCGTTTTCCCCTCAGATTGTGGTAAAATGTTTTTTTTTTAGAATTTTGAATACAATAAAATATATTCCCAGATGCATCTATCTACATAATATCTTGTTTTAAAATCAAGTACAATTGTTATACGTTCAACCAGTAGCGCAAAGAAGAACCATAGAAATAGCATTCTTTGCATTTGTGGGGGTCTATTTTTATCTTAATATCTATTTTCACATACCGGCCGACACGACAGCCAATTATTTCATACTGTGAGCAAAGGATTAAATATAATCCAGACATTGCATGCAAAGCGAAAAAAAAAAAAAAAACAACAACAACAAAACAGTCCAATATAGTAAAAGCAAAGACCGAAATTTGTAAACTATTTTTATTTATGTTATTTCTCTGTAAAAGCAAAGACCGAAATTTGTAAACTATTTTTATTTATGTTATTTCTCTGTTTTCCTGTGGATTGCCATTGAAATCAGTGTACTGGAAATTTGAAAGAAGCCGCAGGCTAACCTACACTCTGGTTACTCAGTATCTCGTTCACTCACAGTTTGCAGAGTTCTGACGTCTAATTAAAATATCTCAAGGTGCCGAGAGTTACTCATCAAATAAGCAAAGATGCGGTTTGGGCATTTTGACCAGATCAGGTTGTACACTCACAGAAGATGGCTATATATTGAGTACTTCTAATATAGAAAGAAAACTAATTGGGCTACATGTCTGGCACTATAGAAAGTGAAGTAATTGGACTTTCTTGTATCGAAAAAAGATATGCTGATCAGCTACGCTGAAAAAGGTTTTCTAACGAGATGGCTCATATTCCTTATCGCAATTGTATTTATTGGGCTCTTGCCCCCCACCAATAGTGTGATACCAGCTTGCACTTGCCAATCCGAACCTGGTAGGTACATATCAGCTATAATATTTTTCCATATGTCAAATTTTACACCAAGCTGTCAAATGGTACACAAATAAGTAAAAGATAAATTCTTGCAAGGTAAGCATCTTTTCCCTCGTTTTTTCTCACCAAATTTCTTGCCTGATAAAATATGACACCTCCAGATATAAACATACAGAGACATGCAGAGTCTCAAAGGGAAGTACAAATGAACATTTCTCTTAAACGGTCGTGTCATTTTTCTTTTTTTTTTTATTTGAATTGTAACATATATTTAATAATCAAGAAAATTCAACTGTATTTCAGTTCTGGAGTTTGATATGTTTCATGAAAAACGCTTAAACATTTCAAACACATTTTTCTATTAGTTAAATTGGGCTCCGCTGGTCAATTAGTACGCTTTGGAAATACGGCCCCTCCGCAGATTACACAAACGCATGATTTCCAAAACTGCATGATTAATAATTATTTCCCAATATTATTGGCATCCCTGGCATATAAAAACCAAGTCAGACTGTTTAGATTGGAATGCCAGGTTGCATTTAATCTCAATGCAACATTTTTCACGTAGGTATTTTCCACGCCGAAAAAGATTTTGGCAAAATGCATAAGCTTTTGGATGTGCTTTTGTGCGTGTATGATCTTTATTCAAATACCCATCATATGACATTCTCGGATTTTTAAACAAAAGTAAAATAACAAAAAAAAACTTACGTTAGTTTAACTCTCCCTCCTTTTTTGCGGTTTGTTTACCAGGTCAACTTTCACTCCGGAAATGGTCAAATTATATATACGATTCACTCCGACGGTGTACAAATTGACCGTTTAGTGGATGTGTAATAAGTTGCGAAATGTATACACCATAAGAAGCACGACGAGGAACGTCACCATCCAAAAAAGGAAAATTTACTATATCAAAATCAAAGTCATCGCGCTTATCATAAATTTTAGAAGAACAAATCCATTTGCAACAGAAAGATGTAGATCTAAAAAGGGGGCTTCAGTATCTGAGATATTGGCTTTGTTCAACTTAAGTTCAGGTGGATAAATTTGATTGATCATACCTTCAAAATAAGGGTTGTCAATGTTCAAAAGGTCATCGAGGTACCTAGATGTGGAATTAGAAGCCTCGATAACATCAGCTTGATTATCATGGTTAAGAGAATCCATGAAATCTCTTTCGTAGCAGTATAAAAATAAATCAGCTACGAGAGGTGCGCAATTTGTACCCATCGGAATTCCAACAATTTGTCTGTATAACTTGGTCCCAAATCTAATATAAATATTATCAAGGAGATAGGATAAGGCGTCGCATACATTCTGACATGACCAAAGTGTATACCGACTTTGGTCAGAGGAAGTGAAAAAAGCCTTTCTGTCATTACATGCCAAATAAAGTGAACCATAGTTTTTTAAAGCCCTTTTGAAGGTCCACTCTATCAAATCCAGAAGTTTTTCTTTAATTAGATTATGTGGTAATGTTGTATACAGAGTAGAAAAATCATATGTGGACAAGCTTGTCGCACGGAACCCTCTACACTTCAATTTACTGAGCACCTCACCAGAATTTTTAATTGACCAAAACCAATTTTTATTTGAAGTTTCATACACTGTCTCACAGTATCTTGTAACATGAGATTTGATAGCAGTAAGACAGGAAGTTAATAATTCAGTATTGTATGTAATCTCTCTCTCTCTCTCTCTCTCTCTCTCTCTCTCTTTCTCTCTCTCTCTCTCTCTCTATATATATATATATATATTCTCTCTCTCTCTCTCTCTCTCTCTCTATATATATATATATTCTCTCTCTCTCTCTCTCTCTCTCTCTCTCTCTCTCTCTATATATATATATATATATATATATATATATATATATATATATATATATATATATATATATATATATATATATATATATATATATATATATGTCCAAAAACGAAAACACATACAGTGCAAAGATATAAAACAAAATAAAGTCCGATTCCACAATGTATTCACTATTTAATTAATTCTCTACCGGTTTCACTGCTATTTTACAGATCATCAGGAGTTAAATATGGCGTTGTTGCGTAGATACTAACTTAACGACGTTACGGCCGTAACGTCATTAACAGTACAATACAATACAATATAGGATTTACCGCCTTGTACTAAAGTGCGCACCATGGTTGATATAATTAACATGTATATAATATATGTTTTAAAATTTTGAGTGAAGTGAAATATTCTGACGGCGTGTGACAATACACAGGTTAATTTTTTAGGGCGTGGCCGAGGCCGGGGTCGAGGCCGGGGCCGGGGCCAAGGCAACAGTCGGGGTCGGAGTCGAGGTCGGACCCAAGGCCAGGGAAGCAGACCCCAGCAGACATAAGTCATACATCTAAAGACATTAAAATAATAAATTTGTCAAACAGAAAATTATCTGATGCAGAAGTTTCTTTACTAAACAAAGGACTTAAATTCACACCAACACCCAAAATAGGAAATCCACAAGAATTATCAAAAGATATTAACGAATTTAATAGAAAATTAAGACTTGCTGAATATTTTGACGGCGCGGAAGATAGTGACATCTCGATAGTAAGAAACAAATCAAATTTTACACCGCCAAGCAAACGAAATGACGCACTTGACGAATTTATCAACAATGTAGAAAAATTTCCCAAAACTCAGATTCAAAATAATATCAAATATAATTTGACAAAATCAGAATGGGATGCCTTACAAATGTTGAAGGAAGATAATGACATTATTATTAAAGAGGCGGACAAGGGAGGGGCGACAATCATTATGAATAAAGAGGATTATAAAGAACTGGTTGAAAGCATTCTGAATGATGAAACATATTATACTAAACTATCCACATCTCCGGAAAAAGATTTACAATTAAAATACAAGAAATACTTGCAAAAATTCAAATGTCAACTAACAGACAAAGAATATGATTACCTACTTAATTTTGAAGTCAAAACTAGTAATTTTTACGGGCTACCTAAAGTACACAAAAGTAAACAAATAAACGAAAAGTGTAAATCAACAAACTCCGGTTATGTGGAAATTTCAGACCATATATCAGATCTTAAATTAAGACCCATTGTCGCCGGTCCCTCATGCCAAACACACAGACTTAGCAATCTAATAGATATATTATTAAGACCCTACACAGAACTTATCACTAGTTACTTAAGGGATACAACAGATTTCTTAAATAATCTCCCAGATAACATTCCCGAAAATACAATTTTAACATCATTTGACATTGAAGCATTATACTCCAATATCCCACACGAACTTGGGTTGGAAGCAGTAAAATATTGGATAGAAAAATACCCAGAAACTCTTAACTCTAGATTTTCGAAAGAATTCATTCTAGAGGGAATTAAATTCATTCTTGAAAATAATACTTTCTGCTTCAATGATACATTTTTCAGACAGGCAAAAGGCACAGCTATGGGTACGAAATTCGCACCTGTGTATGCGGCCCTAGCTATTGGTTTCCTAGAGGAGAAACTATACACTGCCATGGAAACCGTCTATGACATAGAATACCAACAGTATCTGAAAAAGTACTGGAAAAGATTTCTAGATGACTGCTTTGTTCCATGGACCAAATCGGAAGATGAAAACTTTCCATTCAGTTTTGAATAATTTACACAAAGATATAAATTTCACATTGGAATACGGCTTTATAGAACAACCCTTTCTGGATGTAATGGTCCGGAACAAGGCAGGCAAAATAGAGACAGATATTTACTACAAGGAAACCGACAGCAAACAGTATCTTTTGTTTTCTTCGTGCCATCCTAGACATACGAAAATAAATATACCTTATAACCTTGCACGTCGACTAAGAACAATTATTTCTGAACAAAATGTCCTTATCGAAAGAATGAGAGAACTAAAAATGTTTTTACTTAAACAAAATTACCCCGAAAGCTTGGTCGACAAAGGTATAGAGAATGCCATGACTCTAGACAAAAATACATTAAGAACTGTTAAAAAGAAAACAGAAGACCCGGTTATTCCTTATGTATCAACATACAACCCAAAAAATCCTGAAATGTACAAAGTTATACAATTTAATCTCCCCATATTACATGAAGACCCCAAAATGAACAGTATATTGTCCAATTTTAAGATGATCAAAAGCAAACGTCAACCAGACAATCTAAAACGGCTATTAACAAAAGCAAAATTTAATGACAAAAAATACCATGAAGTAAAAAGGTGCCGAAGACCAAATTGCGGTCTTTGTATACACCTTATAGAAGGAGACGCGTTTGAATTCAAATGTGGACGAAAATTTTACGTCCATGAATCAATGACATGCGAAGTGAAAAATGTCTTATATGTCATGAAGTGTAGCGGATGCGGCGAAGAATACATTGGGCAAACTGGAAATTACCTACGAAAACGTGTAACGATCCACAATCAACAAATTAGGGACCCAAAGACTAGAATGCTCTATGTAAGTGGGCACATTGATACATGTGCACAACAGCTAAATCCGAAATATACTATATTCCCCTTCTATAAAATGTACTCGGACAGTGTGTCATTTCGTTGTGCTAAAGAAAACTACTTCATTAATCTTTTAAAACCCAAATTGAACAAGTCTACTTAGTCCGCGCCGTCAGAATATTTCACTTCACTCAAAATTTTAAAACATATATTATATACATGTTAATTATATCAACCATGGTGCGCACTTTAGTACAAGGCGGTAAATCCTATATTGTATTGTATTGTACTGTTAATGACGTTACGGCCGTAACGTCGTTAAGTTAGTATCTACGCAACAACGCCATATTTAACTCCTGATGATCTGTAAAATAGCAGTGAAACCGGTAGAGAATTAATTAAATAGTGAATACATTGTGGAATCGGACTTTATTTTGTTTTATATATATATATATATATATATATATATATATATATATATATATATATATATATATATATATATATATATATATTGTTACGACCTAGCGTAACTAGACAGGTACAGCGAAAAACAACCAAGTAATTTAAACTTAACAATATTTAATCAAACAAATAAATGCTGCAAATACATAAAAACAAACAAACAGATAAGTAAATAAATAAATAAATAACTTACAAAGTTAATGTCAAATAAGTCCTTGTCCCTCAAATGTAAGTCCACAATCCAGTAACCAGAATATGAGCACATGTATATTTTAATCCACACAAAACACTAGTGAAACAACCAAAATTATATACTTTAAATCACTTCAAATTTCTGAATCCCTACGACTGAATTGGGACCTATATTTATACATCTAAGGAAATTCTCCAGGTTTCTAGAGAATGATATAATAAACTTTTCTCTAGAAAAGAAACGAACTAAACGAAAGTTCTTTTAAATTCTCAAAAGAGAATTTAGAATTCTCCAGAGAGAATTCAAGGCCGCAACGACCATCAATACTAAACGAGAGTCCACTAGACCCTTCGAGATCTCAGTATACATAGTCCAAATATATTTTTAACTTATGGTAAAAAAAAAAACACTCGCTCCATTTTCATCTGGAATTATCCACAAAGTGCTCATAGAATTTTCTATACTTCTAAATTATATAACAGTGATAAAAATAATCAATGACATTCTTCTACAAAGTTCTAGATAATAAATTGTAGAAACATAAAAAGAAATATATATTAATTAATTGGGTTACTCCCCTTTGATTATATATATATAAATTATAAGTAATAGCTTTTAAAAGAATCAATATTATTGAATCAATTATATATAACACTTCCCCTCTTCAACGAAAAGAAAGTTTTATTAAATAAAAACTTTCTTTTGCAATACTCATATGCAAACAAACAAGGCAAAACTGTCAAGCTCTTGAAAGGGTGTCTGGAATTATATTATCTCTACCTTTTATGTGTCTAATGTCAAGATTGTGCTCTTGCAACATGAGACTAATGCTCTAGCTAATACTCAGATGGAGTCTCATTTTATTTTTTTATTTGCAGTGCTAATAGAGCTGACACACTTTTAAGTATGGCCCAAATCGAACAAAACTCTGACAAGCCTTATTCCAAACATACCTGACCTTCTTATCATAAAGTAAGTTTGTCAAAGGCTCAGCTATAACTGAAAAATTATTACAGAACTTTCTGTAATATCCAGCCATACCCAAAAAGCGCATCAGTTGCCGTTTTCCTGTAGGTACAGGAAAATCTGATATAGCCTCAACTTTGGCTTCTACAGGTCTGACCTGACCTTGTCCAACAATATGTCCTAGAAATGTCAAACTAGCATGGCAAAATTCACTTTTCGGTAAGTTTATTGTCAGTTTAGCATCACTGAGTCTTTTGAAGAATTCTCTGATGATCTCCAGGTGTTGTTTCCACTCTTCACTGTAGATGATGGCATCGTCGATGTAAGCTTTACACCCATCCAGACCGAAAATCAAACTATTAACCAAGCGAACCAAGCAACATTTCAGCGCTTTCAGTTTATTTCGAAATTGTCTTTCTGTAGTAACACATTCTAAAATCTCCTTTGGACTGTCTGTATATGGAATCTGCCAAAACCTTTTCAAAAGATCGAATTTCGTCACATATTTGGCGTGACCAATGTTGTCGATGCAGTCATCAATTCTTGGTATGGGAAATGTGTCAGTTTTTGTGACAGAATTTACTTTTCTATAGTCTGTGCACATTCGAAATGTCCCATCAGATTTTGGCACAAGTATACAAGGAGAACTCCATTCACTTTGACTAGGTTCTATAAAGTTATTGTCCAGCAAATACTTAACTTCTTTCCTGAGATATTGTTGTCTTTCAGGATGAAGTCTATACGGATGTTGTTTCACCGGTTTTGCTCCTTCAATAATGTCTACATCATGGTAGATTTTATCGGTTCTGGATGGAATGTCCGGATATAAGTGCTCATATTCAAGAATTAATTGTTTTAGTTCATGTTTCTTGTCCGGATCTAGATGTGACAGTTTCTGATCGAGGTCATGCAGAATGTCAGAATTCTGGAGTTTTGAGGATAATGGTTCACAGTTCACAGAGTTCATTTCTTCAAAGTCTGTCTGATTTTGTTCATGAGGGACAGAATTAACTATGCTTACTGAGGAAATAACTGAACTATCATTATCACTATCCCTATCAATGTACTTTTTAAGCATGTTAATATGACATAATTGTTTTTGCTTGCGCCTCCCAGGAGTGTTAACAATGTAATTTACATCACTTAACCTTTTCTCAACAGTATATGGACCATAATATCTAGCTTGTAATGGCCTGCCAGGAATGGGCAAAAGAGCAATCACCTTGTCTCCAGGGTCAAAATTTCTGTTCTGAGCATTTTCATCAAAATGCAACTTCATTTTGCTCTGAGCTGACTTAAGATTGGACCGAGCAACTTCCCAAGCTTTTGTCAATCTAGTTTTGAAGTCAGACACATACTGAAGTAAGTTCAAAGGACTGTCATTACTTGAAAGAAACTTCTCTTTCATAAGTTTTAAAGGTCCACGAACAGTGTGTCCGAAAACAAGTTCAAACGGACTGAACCCAAGAGACTCTTGTACTGACTCTCTGACAGCAAATAATAGCAAATGTATGCCTTCATCCCAATCTTTTTCGGTGTCAAAACAGTAAGATCTGATCATGTTCTTCAAAGTTTGATGGAATCTTTCCAAAGCACCTTGACTTTCAGGATGATAAGCTGATGACTTGTATTGTTTAATGCCAAGTTCATGCATTACTTGCTGAAATGTTCCTGACATAAAATTGGAACCCTGATCTGATTGGACTGATTTTGGAAGACCTACAAGTGTAAAAAACTTTATAAGGGCCTTAACTATTGTTTTCGTCTTGATATTCCTGAGTGGAATTGCTTCAGGAAAACGTGTTGAAGCACACATTATAGTCAAGATATATTGGCAACCTGATTTAGTCTTGGGTAATGGACCTACACAGTCAATGATAATCCTACTAAATGGTTCATCAAATGCAGGAATAGGCTGTAAATTAGCTTTTGGAATAGTCTGATTAGGTTTTCCTACCATTTGACAAGTGTGACAGGATTTGCAATGTTGGGAAACATCAGATTTTAATCCTGGCCAGTAGAAATGCTTGAGGATTTTGTGGTAAGTCTTATTTATCCCTAAATGACCTGACATGGGAGTTTCATGGGCCAAGTTTAAGATTTCAGGACGATAAGCCTTAGGAACCACAATTTGGTGATTTATGGTCCATTCGTCTTCCGCTGAAACATCAGGAGGACGCCATTTTCTCATTAAGATGTCATTTTTGACATAAAAACAAACAGGAACCTGAGAAATTTCATTTTCATCTAAAGCCCTTTCAAATAAAGGCGAGATTTCAGGATCACTGTGCTGTTCTTGACAAAGTTGTGACCTTGACATTTGGTCGTGACCTTGGTCAAAAATTGAAGGTGAAAGGTCATTGTCTGACCTTTGATTGTTGAAGTCAGTTTGACTTGAAGAAAGAGATTTTGAAATCTCATCATGAAAAGACTGACCTATAAAAGTGTCAGTTAAGTCAATATCCTGTATCCCATCATTCAATTTGACTTTTTTTGCCATAGCCCTTGTAACGGCACATGAAGGGTAAAGATCAGGAATTTCCTGCTCAATGGGATCAGGCAATTGATCCTCACAAGGTGTATTAGTCAAAAGTGGGTTTACCACAACCTTATCTCCGGCTAAGTCATTGCCTAATAGCAAGTGAACACCTTTAAAAGGTAAAGAAGGCCTAATACCTACAGCCACAGGACCAGAAACTAAGTCTGAAGACAAATAAATGTTATGGAGCGGTACATTAACAAATCCACACTCTACTCCCTGAATAAGGACACTTGTCCCAGTTGAAGTCTTGTCGGAAAAAGGCAGGGTATCTGCTAAAATAAGAGACTGAGAAGCTCCGGTATCTCGTAAGATTTTAATAGGGGTAGACTGGGCAGAATCACTAGTAAGTGACACAAAACCTTCTGATAAGAATGGTTCATAAATCTCCATAATACAATCAGTCGCAGACGTTTTGGCCAAAATAGGATTTTCATCCTGAATAATCGACTGTGGTTTTGACCTTAAAGAAGTAAGACCTGTTGGTCTAGAATTATTTTGATTTTGTCTCTCTTTTCTTCTTTTCAAAGTTTCACATTCAGAAATGACGTGACCGTCACCTTTACAATAATTGCAAAACAGCTGGGGTGAGTATGAGGATCTTTGACCTTTGTTTTCACTAGTATCTTTATTTTTAGGATTATGTGAAGGACTGGAACTATCAGCTGTTAGTCCAGCTTGCGGTTGTGGATTAGGTTGAGGAGAATTATTTCTCTGTTGAGGGTTAAATGGTTTTGACTGAGGTGTATTAGGTTTAAATTGAGGGTTAAAAGGTTTCTTGTAAGGCTTATTTACAAAAGACACCTTATGAGTCAAAGCATAATCATCAGCTAATCGTGCTGCTACATCTAAAGTTTCTACTTCCCTTTCGTCAAGAAAAGATTTGACATCAGAGTGTTTGCATCGTTTGAACTCTTCAACAAGCATGAGCTGTCTTAATTTTGCATGATCAGACTTTACATCCTTTGAAGAACACCACCTATCAAATAATTGCTCCTTAGTTCTAGCAAATTCTACATGGGTTTGGTCATGTTCTTTCCTACAATTTCTGAATTTCTGCCTATAAGCTTCAGGTACTAACTCATAAGCCTTAAGAATCAGATTTTTGACTGTGTCATAATCTGAACTTTGATCAAGTGGAAGCTGAGTGTAAATTTCTCGAGCTTTACCAATAACAACACTCTGTAGAAGCAAGGTCCAATGCTCTTTTGGCCATTTCAAATTTTCTGCTACCTTCTCAAAATGTAAAAAGTACTTATCTACTTCTTTTTCTTGAAATGGAGGAACGAGCCTGATATGCTTTGTAACATCAAATACTTTACTAGGATCAAAAGACACAGGAGGCATTGATTTACTGCTTAATTCAAGCTCTTTCATTTTAATATCATAATGCATTCTTTCTTTTTCAAGTTCTATTTCTTTTAACATTTCTCTGTGTTTTTCCTTCTCTCGTTCTTCCATTTCCCTTTGTTTTGTTTTTTCTCGTTCCTCCATATCTAATTTTTCCTTTAAAAGCCTTTCTTCTAACTCTCTTTGTTTTTCTAATTTTTCTCTTTCAAACTGCATTTGTTTTTCTTTTTCTCGCTCTTCCTTTGCTAACTTTTCTTTTTCTAACTCTAACTTTTCTCTATGCATTCTTTCTTCCCTTTCTTCCTTATCTGCCCTTCTTTTTTCTTCAAATTCTAATCTTAATTTTTCCAGTTCAAGATGCCTTTTTAATTCTAACTGTTTCAACTGTATGTCGGTTTGTGAGACCATAATAAGAGATGTAGCTGAGGGTTCAAAAAATTCCTCATCAACAAGAAACTGAATGATAACATTCTTAATTTCACGTTTTAACATAGATGTTTTGACATCAGGTATGCTATAATGACTAGCAATGTCTAAAAGATCACTCTTTTTGGCCAAGTTTAACAGCTCTTGAGAAGGCGCAGCAATGAAATCTTCAAGTTTGAATAACATGGTTGCTTTTTGCTGGTATGACAAACAATAAATATCTTTTCAAATTCAGAATAAAATAGGTGCACAAAATGTTCAATCCCGGCTCAGAGCCCCCAAAATCTGTTACGACCTAGCGTAACTAGACAGGTACAGCGAAAAACAACCAAGTAATTTAAACTTAACAATATTTAATCAAACAAATAAATGCTGCAAATACATAAAAACAAACAAACAGATAAGTAAATAAATAAATAAATAACTTACAAAGTTAATGTCAAATAAGTCCTTGTCCCTCAAATGTAAGTCCACAATCCAGTAACCAGAATATGAGCACATGTATATTTTAATCCACACAAAACACTAGTGAAACAACCAAAATTATATACTTTAAATCACTTCAAATTTCTGAATCCCTACGACTGAATTGGGACCTATATTTATACATCTAAGGAAATTCTCCAGGTTTCTAGAGAATGATATAATAAACTTTTCTCTAGAAAAGAAACGAACTAAACGAAAGTTCTTTTAAATTCTCAAAAGAGAATTTAGAATTCTCCAGAGAGAATTCAAGGCCGCAACGACCATCAATACTAAACGAGAGTCCACTAGACCCTTCGAGATCTCAGTATACATAGTCCAAATATATTTTTAACTTATGGTAAAAAAAAAACTCGCTCCATTTTCATCTGGAATTATCCACAAAGTGCTCATAGAATTTTCTATACTTCTAAATTATATAACAGTGATAAAAATAATCAATGACATTCTTCTACAAAGTTCTAGATAATAAATTGTAGAAACATAAAAAGAAATATATATTAATTAATTGGGTTACTCCCCTTTGATTATATATATATAAATTATAAGTAATAGCTTTTAAAAGAATCAATATTATTGAATCAATTATATATAACAATATATATATATATATATATATATATATATATATATGGAGATTTTATCATTAACGGTGCAAAATTTTATTTGTGCCTGAGCTAGCTTTCGCCTTTCGGCTTCATCAGAGGCATACTGATTAGTGCAAGTTTACAGAAAAATAGAAGGTGAGACGGCGAAAATGGCCGTCCTCGATTTTTGAGATAAGCAAATACAGGTAAAAAATCACATTGTACTCAATTGGAGAACACATGAGCAACAGAAATTTGATGCAATTTGATTAAAATCCCGAAAATAAAACTCAAACAAGAAGAGGGGGGGGGGGGGGAATAAAAAAAAGAAGACGAAACTAGAAGTAAACAAACACGACCGTTCACTTCGAAGGTTGCAAAACTACTGAAGGTGGGCTATGCAAAGCCTGCCTTTAAACACACCGCTACAAACGCTGGTCATTTTTATGGTTATGTAAACAGCTGCGGGCGAGGTTTTCCTAAATAATTGGCTAAGTTGAAGACTACTTGATACAATATGGAGAATGACCAGGTTTGACTGGATCAAAAGATACAAGATGTATATAAATTAATAGTATAGTATGAGATCAAACAGACAAACCTGTCGGTAGCACCGGATCCATAAATGGATGCTTGAATGATATGCTTTAAGTATATGTGGAGATTTTATCATATATATATAAATGAATGAATGAATGAATGAATGAATGAATGAATTGAACGAACGAAATAAATAAATAAATAGATAAATAAATAGAAGCACTGAGATATCTACATGACATTAAAAATAAAATCAACGACTAAAATAAAATCCAGTGTGCAAAGACACAGACAAGCATGTTCCTGTATGGTTGATTATTTAGTCTAAATGAGCATCGGTATTCGGTACAGTGGACGGACCAAGCCCGGCAATCTGACTGGCTGCCCTTAACAACGACGAGGTACTCAGATCCCGGTCATCGTATTTATCCCAAAGCTCATGTAATTTTCCGTGAATCTTCTTGTATTTCTCCCTGTGCACTCTAGTTAGAATGTTTTCAGATACGAGGCGCATCTGAAGCGTGTCGTGACTTCATCCGCCCCACGCAAAAACAGCGGGACGATGGTGTAGAATCCCAGTCGGCTGTCCCTATCGTCCCGCCTTTCCATCAATCCATCTGTGCCACCCTGAAATATTAAATAAGACGTTTGCTCTAAACATATCTACCGCACGATGTATGATGTATGTGTGGCGAACATAGAGAATAAACACAATGTTAAAGTAAATTGCCATATATATTTCATCGCCACATAGAAACTATGTATAAAAGTTATAATGCATAAAAGTGCTTTAATATTCAATGTTCTGTCTCTGTTTCCACTTTGTAATATTTCCTTATTTCCACTTTCTTATATTCCTCTTTAATGCTGCTTCTTTATTTATCCGTTGTGCCCATTGACTGATTAATTGCTTGCTACTCTGTCCAACTGTTTCTTCTCCCAAATTGCCCTGATTGCCTGTTGGCTGTTCTGCCCTGTTCTGATTACGGCTATTCCCTGTCCTGCACTGTTCACTGTTCTATTCCTTAGCAACGACGTCAACGTAACCGACGTCGCGACGTTAAGTCATTAAGTATTAATGAACCACAATGTGAGTTTAATTAACCAAATGTTCTAACAAATTAAGAAAATCAAATATTAACATTACTATCGTGGAGAATCTACGACAATCCCCAGATCAACAAATCTAAATTGCACCAATACTGAATCAATTGAATGTACAATTATTTTATCGTGGATCACCACGACAGTATGTTTACTGAAATCAAATGTGTCGTTTTCTGATTCGCTGCTTCGATGTATGGCTACGGGGCGCCCTTCTTACTGTGGCATGTACATGTATTAGACAGATAGATAGATAGATAGATAGATAGATAGATAGATAGATAGATAGATAGATAGATAGATAGATAGATAGATAGATCTTCGTTATTGTGCGGACAGTTTCCATGTAGACTCTCCAACAGCGTGGGGTCCAGATGACATGTCTTGAACATACGCCGTGAGATGTACCAACGGTTCCAGTTGTGCTCTCGTAGCTTGGTGCTTTAACTCAGTAAAGGCCCAGAAACGATTGTAGCCCAGAAAGAAATCATGCGACAATAAATTTCAATATAAATTGGGAAAACCCCTGGTTCTCCATACACCATAAAATTTGGTGTGCTTGTTTTCATATTCAAAATAGTTTTCAGAAATTTTAAAACAACTCGCTCTAATACATCAAGATTTGCGAAACCCCATACATCGCTTCCGTATAAAAGAATAGGCTGAACCATTTTATTAAAAAGATCTATTTGTAAATCAATAGGAAGCATTAACGTTCTTGATTTTCTTACTAAATTAAACATTGCCTTTTCAGCTTGCCCTGCCAATAATTTCGTCGCAGAAAAGAAAGACCCACTCCTACTAAATAACACACCTAGATACTTATAGTCCTTTTCAACATCCAGTGTTTTGGTCATTTAAAGAAAAAGAATATTGTGCTTGCCTACCTTTAGCAAAAACAACAACTTTTGACTTTTTTTATATTAACAGTTAATTTCCATTGTATACAATAATCATTATATATATTTAATGCACGCTGGAGTCCATTCGAAGAATCACTCATTATCACCGTATCATCTGCTTAAAGAAGTATGAATAGCTTAAAATATATGTCTATATCATTATCTAGATTGGGTGACATACACTCAACCCCAACATCAATATCATTATCGAGGAAAAACTTTTCTAAATCATTTAGATAAACTGAAAAAAGAAAGGGCGATAAATTTTCTCCCTGTCGCAAACCGATATTACATGTGAAAAATTCAGTTTTTTCACCATTTACAACGAGGCAAGACTTTATGTTACTATACATGTTTTCTATTAGAGTAAGGCATTTACAATTTATATTACAGTTTGCCATTTTCCACCAAAGCTTGTCATTTCTTTATCTTTTCTTATTTCGAGATGAAATTTCATCAAATAATGCAGCAATATATATGCAATTAATCCATTGCAATAAAGCATGAATAGTACGCACACGTGCGTTGCAGCTGTCGTTATGGAAACACCGCCTAACGTTATGCGGCGCAACGTAACGTCGAAGTTTTATTCTTATTTCAAAATACTAAGTTCAAAGTATTGTAACACCCGTTTTGATTGCGTTTGTCCACATTTTATTTAATACTCATTAACTGCAACGTACACGGCTTATGTTTGTAAAGTTATGAGCTTGTTTATCGAATGGATTTGTCTGTAGAGTTTTGCAAATACCGTCTGTGTCAAATAGACAAAACTGTTAAGATTTTCAAAAATGTTGCATTTTCGGGGAGTCAGTTTTTAAAAAGTATTATTATTTACTGCAAGCTCGAAACATATCTATTCTTGACATTGTCTCTACTAGTTATAGTTTATGCCAGTTTTTTGTCATTTCGTTAAACATCGGCCAGGAAACAAGGTATTGAATTTAAGTTTACAAAATGAATTCGACGTTCTTGCATATTTTACGCTAACCTGATGAATTCGAATGCCGTATGTTTTCGAAAAATGGTCAATTAATGTTACAAAAATTATTCTCCATTAAAAATGTCGACCAACTTTCCCAAACCCCCCAAATACACTAACAAAATCAACCCAGGGGTACAGGTGCGCCGGGTCACGTGAAGTGACGTCATTACGCTGCCTCGTGCATGAACGTCTGACGTTATTGTTTTAAAATGAGAATGGCATTTAATTACAAAAGGATCAATGTTTATTCGTACAAAATTTCATTTCAATCGGTTGACGCAAACTTATATTACAGCATTTTTATACGTACTTTCCGATCACCCCTCGTATTAAATAACTTCTCGAATATCGGTCCCAATATTTGAAATGCCGATTTAATATGCTCATTCATGATAAAATCTATACCTGAAGATTTGTTTATTTTCAACAATTTTAGTTGTTTTTCAATTTCTGCGAAAGTTATTCGTACATTTATTTGTTCATTGATATGATTATTATCAGGACTGTGCGACAAACGCGGGATCATTGTTGTCAGAAATATTTCTGTTATTATTGTTCTTAAAAAAATTCAACAGGTTTTCTACCGATGCCTGCACTGCGTCTTGCTTGCCCCCATTAATTATTCTCCAATATATTTTAGGGTTTAAAGATTTCATATTTCTAAGCTTTTTGATATTATAACGTTTAAATTTAACATAGCTTTGCCTCATCGTGTTCTTGTATTCCTTACTTGCCATATTCAATGCAGCCTTGTTAGCATCACATTTATTAAATCTATATACATTTTAAGCAGAATGCCACTTCCGCCTCATCTTCTTACAGTTATAGCCATACCAAGTCGGTTTATACGTCTTACCTGGACTATGTTTTGGTTTATAAGTAGACCAAAATGTTTCTTCCGCAGCAACAATAAATAAACTATTCAAGCTTTCAACAATAGTATCCATATCACATTGCTGAACATGGTCTCGATTTTCTAATTCTAATACCCTTTGCATCAACTCATCCACATTTTTCTGATCAAAACTGGCCTTATATTCATCAGCCTTACTAGCGTCCCATAGGCGCTTATGGCCTTCCATACTTTGATTATTTGCATTTTCCTTAATAACATTCAAGTTAAGCTTCAAATCAACAGGGCTATGTGCGTCAAACAATAATGGACAAAAACTATGTACATATAATGAATTAACCTCTGGCAAAACATTACGAGAACAAATAAAATGAGTTGAATAAAATAATCAATACTACTGGTATTCTTACATGTACGTACTCCTGATTTATCCCCTTCTGTCCTACCATTTTAAATGTAAAAAGAATTCAGCCTGCAGAAATCTATAAGTTTATACCCATAATTATTCGAAGATTTATCAATATTATTTCTATGTAAGCTCACCCTGCTGCTTTCATTTCCAAAAATTTCTATCTCTTCCTGGAATTCATCAAAGACTTCATCAAGTCCATTTTCATGTAAAATCGTCATATCGGGCTCAGCATAGTCCTTAAGTAATTTTGTTCCCAAACAGTAAAACATGGTCGTACTGGCCTGTGAATTGATTTAACTCTTCGTTTATTTAAAAATAAGGGTCATTATGGGAAAAGATAGAATTTTCTGGGGGAATATAAAGCACACCACATAAAATATCATAATACTTAGTAAGCCGTTAAGAGATCAAGAACCATTGAACAAGTCTAGACTCAGAGTCCAAAAACTTGATGTACTGCTCATACTTCACCTTATAAGCTAATGCAACCCCACCGGATTTTACTCTAGCAATACGCACGTATTACGTCTATGGTTAAAATGAATATTATAACCAGGGATTTGTATATTATCTAGACTGTCAGTTTTTGTCTCCTGGAGCCCAATAAAGTCATATTTTGACAAGAATTCATAAAATTCAGGATAAATCGTCCTCGTTCTTAGTAACCCACAGACATTCAGTGTTAAAAATGTAAAAGTTCATCTGCACTTGCTGCTCTGTCAGTCCGTGAGTCTCGCTGGTCACGTGTTAATGTGATCTCTTGATCGTCGTGCGGTAATCGTAACGGTACCTCCCCCGCACTGTCCTATTTATCACCATTCAACGCCGATGTATTTATCCCGCTAAAAGACGGACTAGCCGCCCCTTGGTCACCGGAATTCCCGACACTGTCCTCAGCTATTATCACTGGGTCAATCGTATTTACACGCATAGAAGACACAATCAAATTAGACGTCGTTGTCAATGTGGTTTCGTTCTGATTATCATGATGCGCAAAGCATGGCTCGCCTTGCGAAGTCTCCCCTGTCGAAAGCGTTTCGCCGCTCGTTGTGACGTTTTCATCCCGCCCGTTATTATTCGAATCCGTGGCATCCATTTCGTTTGATGCCGAGTGATGCACGTCGACCGAAACTGTAATTTGCCCGGCCTCCATATCCACAATACTGTCATCGTCACTGTAAGCACGCGATTTCCCATTCTGTAACGTTTTCTTCGCCAGCGTTTCGTTAAACGCCGGTGACGATGGCTTCCGTTTTGTACCAGCCGCTTCGTTGACAAATGATATGTCCGCCTCCTGTTCACTCATTTCGCTCAGAATACCAAAAGTGTTTTTATGTTCAAAAGATACACTGGGCCTATTTGCCTTAAGAACTCGTCTCGGTGTCCCAGTTGGCCTATTATCAGCAAAGTCCCGGTCATTATGCTCTTTGGTTTCAGGTTGAAAGTTTCTATTATTTATACTATTTGATCGTGCTGGCCCAATCAAGTCACCAGTATCCTCATCATAAAGTAGTCCGTTAACATAGAGCTTATCACGCACAAGCACCACTTTATTGTTTTTATTTTGCTGGTATTTACGCATCACTGAGTAAAGACGTTTGCGCTTCGCTTCCATTTCAACCGGAAACTGTTCCCTAATCGAGAATTGCCCTCGCTTTTTATTAAGTTCTAGCCCCGCTAATCGTATCAATACCCGATCTCTGTACCTTTCGAACTTAGCCACTATCGGGCGTGGGTTTCGAATCCCGTCGCCACGCCTACGCCCAAGTCGATGTACACGGTCGAAAACGATGTTCTCAACCCGCCGTTCCGAGTCACTTTCACTGTCAATTCTAGTTCGTTTGTAAGAAACTGTCGAAGTTTAAATTCCGTATCCTCATTTTGGCCCTCACAAAGTCCGAAGAAGAGCAGATTCTCCTGCATTGATCTAGCTTTGAGCTCTTGTATCTCGTCCTGTGCTTTTTGATAATTTGATTTTGACTTGTCAATTTCTCGCCATAGTAATGAATTCTCACAGCGTAAATTCTGTATAGTCTCACTTTGTTTCTTTTCAGAGTCGGTATATTTGTCATATTTATCACTAATAAATTGACAAGATTTTTCTAAGTCAACACATTTTGCATTTAATGCTATGTTGTCCAACTTCAGTAACGAAATTTCACCCCTGACTGGAGATACATCTTGTTCAATTTTGCCTAGCCTCGAGACATTTGCTTCTATTGATAACAATACAGTATTTGTTTGCTGTATCTGCTGAACCATACACATCAAAGCATTGTGTCCGTTATAATCTGCCGACACTGTGTCCTGGTACCCGGCATGTGCAGAAATGAAGATCAGGGGAATTAATCTGCTATAAGAAGCTTGACCATCGGATTTCCAATACCAGCGGGAGTTAGCGAGCCTAATACCTGTTATGACATTCAAGGTAGAAACTATCGCCTAGGTAATATGCCCTTAGGCATCGAATGCGCCGAGTTTGTCTATTTTTAAGGTTTAGATCTACCTGTAGATCGGTACAAGTAGGAGATCTGTTCCGTTTTGAAATATGACTATTGGATATCTTCATTGACAAATATTTTATTTTGAAATGAATCAACTTTACGTTCAGCATCATGGTTCTATTGATCTCGTAAACTTTTAAAAGTGAAAAAAAAAGTAAAAACAAAATAAAAGTCATAATAATAATGATAATAATTTTAACCAAAAAGCGCTTCTGCACATACTGATCATCGGTATCTTAAACTTTTCTATTTGAACATACATGTAATAGTCATGAACATGCAACTCATGTAGCAAAAAGATTCATTAAACTAACCACAGACGGAATAATAAGCAGGGTTCTTGGTTGACGGTTGATTGGGGTTTAACGTCCCACAGACACATGGAGACGGGACCTCGGTTTATAGTCCCATCCGACGGACTGGAGAAGCCCGGGATCGAACCTGCGAACCCTGGTTTACAAGGCGAGTGACATAACCGCTGCACCACGGAGGCTTCTAATAAGAGGGTTCATTACCCGAAATTGCACAACATGGCTCACACTTCCTCCCCTTGAATGTTACTTTGTACTCACTACTTCCAAAAGATGTTAATATTATAATTCTATCGAAACCATTTTATCTTATATATGTTTCATCTCTTTCGCGCATTCTGATCAATATCACATATTCGCTGCGTAGTCAGCAGTCTTGAAGAAATCTGCGGTGTTTCCGAAATAAAAATGCCATAATCAGATAAACTGTTTGTGTTTAGCTAATTGATTTCATGCATTCTGATCAATATCATGTGCTAATACCGGAATTGTTCCAAGACCCGAAAATAGACTTTCTTGCGCTGCGACCCATTTTATGGGGTCAAATATGCAAGTGTCAAAATCATGAAATAGCCACTGCATCAGAAAACTAGCCTTTTGCGTATTCGAAAACAAAGACGCAGATCAGCTGTGCAGTACTGCACAACTGACCTGCGCCTTTGTTTTCGCTACACGGTTAGCACGATTCATCTTCTTTCTAAATCCGAAATTACAAGCTTCTAGTCATCTTCCGTGTTTATACTGCCCAGTTTGTGTCGTACCTGTTCGGAAACCACATTGTAAGTTTTCTCATGATGAGACTCAAATACTGTTTTTACCGTCAAACTTCGCACCCCAAGGCTACGAAGAGAAGCACGCGTGACCGTAACAGATGTGACACAAAAAAAGGAAAAATGAAAAACAGACATATTCGGCAAAATGTTATGTCAAGTCAAGATAATTGATATACATGGTCTGCCGAAAGGAGAGAAAAATATATACATACAAAGTGATTTGTCGCCCGGAATGATTCTCCATTTTTATTTCCCGGAAAACGAGATACCTAGGCTGATCCGATTGACAGTTCCCCATATGGGGGGCAAAGGGCAATTTTGCCAGACAGTGGCTGTTTCATAGCGAAAATTTCAATGCTGTAAAAACAATCATATAGAAAACATGAATGATGGAATTAAGCTAACAGTGGCAATTTTAATTGATTGACACCTTAATCACTGCGAGTTATAGTGTGTGCACTGCTTTCGTTAAATGTCAAAACAGAGGGACATGGTATAGGAGAAAGACGACACATTGACCAAGTATACAAAAAATCAAAAAAAATTTAAATCATTTATTGAGGGTCGCATTTTTGTGCATCTTTCCTTGGGTCATACTTATATTAATTCATTGCCTTTAATTTCGGGTACACATACTAAAATATATATATATATATATATAATTAAATAAAACAAATAAATAAATGAAAAATAATAAATAAATTATCACTATCAACTAGCGTAAGTAATTTACAATATTATGAAACATACATGTAGTAGCCATTTTCAGTAAAATCAATAGGAGTTACCTGTGAATTTCTACTATAATGCCACCATGCTCCTCGTTTTTGGTGGATTCTCATCAATTCAATGTTTCCCATTCTAAGGGCATGTTTTGATTCTGATTATGACATTTCCTCATCATTGCTTTCTTTTAACATGAAAATCATATCCTACTACATTTATGTACTGATATATGTATTTTCTCTTAGTCTTTTATAATTGTGACTTTTTTTCCTGTGACTTTATTTCCTGTGACTTTTTTTCCGTGACTTTTTTTCCTGTGACTTTTTTTCCGTCCACCGAATTTCAGGCCCGATTTTAAAGCGGAAAAATAAAATTTCGTTGGTCTGACATTAGGATTTTCTGAAGTTTGACCCTATTTATTTTTATAGTAGGTTTTTGCAATTTATATCTTTAGAAAGATAATTTTATCCCCTAATAGGAACCATTAAGGAAAATGCATTTTGATTTAAGAAATGATGTTTATGTAGGCATTCGTCTAGATGAGGGGGTGCTTCTTTTTGTATTTTACTATCATTTTAATAGAACATGGGTCTAACATTTGTAACTGAGTTTGACTCAACTTTTTCTGAAGCAATTTTTTAAAAAAATACATCTTCATAAAGAGGATATTTTGTAGATATATGAACTATTAAGGAAAATTAATTCATTTTAATATTTAATAGCGTTAAATGGGTTTTAAATGGCAGGTCCTATTTCGCCCCATTATATTTTGAGCACTCTACCTATCGGTATAATAATCCGATATCCAGGTAAATTTGTGCTCCATTTCTGGGCATGGCTGATACATTAACTGTTGATACTGCGTATTATGCCGAATATTTTGTTGAGCACTTGTAACGACTGATTGGGCTCTGGGGTACCCAGTGGGGGGAACCGAGACACCCCCTTGCATCCTAGGTAACATACTAGGTCGTGTATTTTGTCCGTTCAGCGCCATAGTATGTACATTTAATTAGAATCGCTTTTGCTACTATGGCTCATGTTACTAAGGTTAGGATGATATATATCACCGAACAGTTAGTATCAGATCCTATCAAGCTTGTCATGCTATTGTTGTCATAGGCTAACTCCTATATGGCTATTCCCATATCCAATAAAACGTCCCATCTATGCCCAGTGAATGTCCCTTGTGAAAGACCCAGTAGGTAGACGTAGCTTTAGGTACGGATAGGTACTGGTTTTTATACAAGTTTCCCATCATTCATTCACACTCTGTTTACATCGCCATTGTATTGCACATCGGCATTCATTTCGTAAACATTTTCAATTGGCATTTATCATCAATAAATATATTGTTCCAATATATTGTTACAGGTATGTTGTTGTTTAATATTCCTTTGTCATTTTGAGACAGAAATTGTAACCATTTGCTGAAAAGAAATGTGTATTTTTGCAAGTTATGTATTTTCACCGGTAAAGGCTGCAAGGTATACACATATATCAATACACAGTTTTAATGGTTAACACGATCATTCATTCAAACTCTGTTTACATCGCCATTGTATTGCACATCGGCATTCATTTCGTAAACATTTTCAATTGGCATTTATCATCAATAAATATATTGTTCCAATATATTGTTACAGGCTCTCTATCCCATCCCTGTTAAAGAACTCACGTTTTCGCCAAGAGCCCAGCTGGAGGTTAGTAGCCACTGGGCCTAGCGACCACACTCCGTGACAATGGTGGCCAGTTTGTGTGTTTGATGCTTCGAGAAGCCGGTTTGATGAGCCAACTAGCTAGTGGTCCAGTGATCCGATCCCCGGGGACCTAGATGTCATCATAATGGAATTCCACTCTTCAGTTTAAGGATTTGACAATATTGACATGAGTGGGTGGGGTACCTGTTTTTGTTTTTCGTAGTTTTTTTTGTAAATTTAACCAAAATTACTGAAATTTTTGTGCATGTTCAAAACCAATTTGTATTTCCATATTGCAGGGAAGAGGTGTATTTTTAAAAAAATGCCTACTTGGAGAAAAAACTTAGAAAAAAACAGCGTTTTTGTTAGACCCCAAATTTGACATATCACCAATGTGTTAGAAATTTCTCAACGAGTGAACGACACGGGCGACCATTTGAACTACCTAGATGCAAGAGTGGTTTATCCCAGAACGCTGTAATTCTATATGAAAAGTTGTGACAAAGAATTTTTTTCCTTCAAAACCTCGTGTTCAGAAATGGCCGATTTCCCCATTCATAAAAAAATGTAAACATTGCGTTAGAGTCATTTTAGGCAGGTTTTATCAACTTTTGTCTCGATACAAGAAAATCGAAATGTACCTGGCGAAAGTGCAAGATTCTCTGTATGAATTTTAGTCTGAATCTGGGTTTGAGAAGCTGTCAGCTATGCGAAATGGGCAAATTCCGATAATTCTGTTTACATGTTGTTTTTCAATATTAATACGCCATTTTTGGGGGCTATTCGTTCGACCGTCGTTTCTGTTCCGCCGTTGTCTTAGCGAGGCACCAACACACGGTGTAAAATATACTTTTGAGCTCAAATTACATAAAAATTAAAACTAAGATGTTTTAAGAGCATTGAACATTTTAATGAATTATTTTCCACCACGGTGCATTTCTGTACTTATCCAAATTAGACCGCCATTATCGGCGAACCTTCTTTTCACACCAAGTAAGGATATTACCTCACCAGACCCCTTAAACATATTTGCTGTATTATTATTATTTAATTTTCATTTATTTATTTATTTATTTATTTATTTATTATTATTATATTTTTTTTGCAACACGATAAAATCACCTAACCCACTACCGGAATTACCAAAAACACCACTGAAATCGCCGGAATCACCAACAAAATAAACAATGTCAGCCCATTGCGATATACATGTATATAAATTTTTTGGGGGGGATGTAACAAGTTAAACTGATATCTAAATTTACTATTTACAATTGTTCATCCTATCGATATCACAACAACAAAAAAATCAACTTCAATATTAAACAAATTGACTTGATTTGCTGATTTTCGATCTTTATATACTATTTCAAATGTTTTCTATATTATTCAAGACTGACAGACGGAAACACCACTTATATCACTGAAATCACCGCAAAAATCATGGATTAGGCTCATTAATAAATTACTAAAGATCTAAAGCATTTGAATTGCTAAACTTTTCCTGATCTTTGCCTACTTGTAACATTTTATATTTTGTAATGGCGCAAAATAATTCATAGATATACTTGATTGAGTGATTGATGTTTTTTCGTAAAATCAACACACACAAACACATAAATACACATTAAAGTAATAAAACACATAATTTATTTTAATAGTTAATTTAGATAAACGTACTTAAAATATATGCCTTTTGATATATAAAAAGAAAAGAATCATTTGCCATTTAAAACGCACAGTTCTACAATAAATCTGGGTGTAAAAACAATAATGTAGAATTACACCACATAAAAGGCATGTATTAAAATATTTAATTTTATAGTAACTACTATAATTTAAATTAAGATAAATCGTTATAAAATATAACAGAGACATCGGGTGCAGTTAATTATAAACTTTAATAAAAATGTCAATGATACATCGGAAGCATTTTTCTATACTTACTTTATATTATTTACTTATAACTTAATCTATTGAAGGGTATAGAATGGTAATATTCAAGATTGAGTGAGCTTGTGGGAATTTATTTCTTTTTCCCACCTCGGTTTTTGGAGTGGGAATTTGTTTATGATTGCTTTTTTCCTAATCATTGCCTACATGACCTTTTGTACATTTTTGTGTGCGTTGAATTACGCTTAGCAAACAAAAGAGTGAAAATACTAAGGAAGAGAAAGAACAAAAATGATATTTATTCAATCTTTTTTTAATTTTATGATACTACTGCAATTATTGATAATGCACAGTAAATACATAGGCGTACACGTGCTAAGTTGTAATATAGCTAATCTAATTAACAGCATATAGACGTACACTACTGACTGGATAATCAACAAGCAACAAAATGTCAATCAAAGGGCGTTTAAAACAACATTTTATAACAGATAATATTTTTGATAGATATGCCTATCATTTTAAGACGCGTTGAAATATATATGAAAAACTACAAAAAGCACAAATAAGATATGAGGTATCATTCCTTTTATCAGAAATTTATTACGAAAAATGAGAAAATCACACTGTATGAAATACTTTAAATGCTAATGTTGTTGTATGCCAACGGAATGTGTTTAAAACGGTACAAGTACTTACAATGTACTTGCCAATTAACAACATCCAAAGTTATAGATGAATATAAAATTACAAGTTTTTGCAGAAAATAACTTTTCATATTTATGAACATATTTGTCTAGTACATATCCGAAAATATACTTAGAATGACAAAAGAATTATTAATGAACAAAAAAAAAAAAAAAAAAAAAAAAAAATCAAACACTGTACATATGAAAAAATATAATGTATAAGGTATTTCCACATTTGCAGCTATTATTAGCATTTTCCTGCACCCAATTCTTACAAAGATGCATATCCTGGCGGATAATGTAGGATACATTTAAATATTTTTTCTTTCTTTTTTTATGAAACAATTTGTTTAAATTTGAATGATCAATGACTGAAATCAGGCACTCGCGAAGTTACAATTAAATTCTATATACCTGTATGCCCAGGAAAGATAAGCCATTCAATTCCACAAAATCGTAAAATCTTATTGATTTTCGTGTTTTCACGGCGATGACTTCCGTTGGCATTGACTGATGGGTCTGGCCGTCGTGACGATTGCATAAATTGAGAGCAGAAATTATATAAACATTAAAAATTGCAAACATCAAAGACCTCAATAATATTGTTTCGGGTGTTTTCAGTGGTGACTCCGGTGTTTTCGGGATTTCGGTAAGTTTTTTTTTTTTTTTTTTTTAATTACTCCCTCTCGGCTCTTCTTAGGCATCTAATTACAGACTCCCACCACCAGCAGTCTGTCACGACACATGTCATATGACTGTGTTATGCTTTGAATATAAATTATAGCCCAAAATACTTTTGGTGTGATCTCTACCTCTTTTTTTGCCTTAACACGACAATGGTGAGTATGGTGTACAGTCTGTCCTTCAACGTACATGTCCGTGGGTGTAGTTTGTTGCGGTAAGTTATCGTCTTCAGATACTGAGTCGATCAATTTCTGATCATCACCTCAGGTGACCGAGTTGTCCGCAATACAGTACCGGCATTTAGTCAAAATTGACTTATTTTGGTTAAAATATTGTTTATTTTTATATTTTCAAAAAATAATCTATTCTGGATTGAAAGTCTACATAAATTTAAATAATATATGCGTTATTCGCATCATAAAATTAACATTATCAAATAAAATAATCAGAATAGCACTACTTTCTCAGGCGTAGGTGCACAACCTCTCTCGATGATGTTAGGTCCAAAAACGGGAGGCCATGTTTTGACAGTAATTTGAACAGGATTTTAGCACTTTCACAGGACTAGCAAAGAGCGATCGAGGTAATTATTATTGCAAACTTGTGCCTTTTACTTCTTTTTTGCATATTTGGTAGATACTTAGATCGAATGACTAAACCTTCAACTCGAATTTCGAAGATATATCCAAAGCCATTGTTTTACGATCAATTGACAGTGTTGTAAAATTTGTAAATGTAAAGAATGTATGGTGGTCAATACGGCAATCCTTTTTTTTTTTTTTTTTTTATTCAGTCCAATTAAAAAATAACTGGCACAGTGGTAGAGTGTTGGACTCTTATCAGGTTCGATCCTTGCGAAGTGCATGGTAAAGAGCAAATTTTATACCTCCAGTTTGCCACCTGGCAGTGGGGCTTCTAGCAAGGACCTGATAACTGTGAAGTCTTAATCCCCACTCTTCCCTTTAGGTGGGGAAGCAGCGGTTACAAATGACTGGTGCATAATTAGATGTTTTGATCATGTTTGGTCAAAATTTATACTACTTTGAAAGAAATTGGAGTTTTCCCCTTCATTTTTACCCAAATCTGTTGATTTTTATATAAAAAAAGGTGAAAACCATTAAATTTGTCACAAACATTGTAGAAGATTTGCGCTGATCATGTTCTTTTCTCCAGAAATAAGATTTGACACTGTCTTACAATTGGTATATTGAGCTACTGCTTTGTGAAAAAAAAAATCAAATGTCAGCTTTTAAACTTTATTAATTACAGCCGTGACAATCTAGCCGAAACCACATTTTTCCAATAAATACCATTCATACACCTATGCGGGATTTATTGGATCTCAGGTGGAAGCACCCTTTGTTGTGGCCTTCAGCAAGTCACCTTTTCACAACTCCTGAGGTAATGGTCATAAATTGATGGACTCCATTTACATTAAAATCTAATCTTTTTGTATATATTTTCTTCTTTCTAATTTACAGGCGACTCAAAAGTTGGTTTAATTGGCGTTCATCGTCAACTAAAAACGAATGTCACATGGACTGATAGAGGCTATAATTTGGTTAAAAGTGTGAAACTAGGTAAGAATTTAGGACCAGGGCTGTTTTTGAGGCATCTCTCTTAAAATTCAAGAATTTTTATACATATTTTAAAGCTTTTAATGGTTTATTTTCATAAATCAGAATCATATATTGTAAGGACACAGCATGAAGCATGGATATTTCTGAACTGAAATCAGTATGGGCCTTTTCCAAAGCAATTTGTACTTTTGCCCAAACTTTGATCTCTACTTCATACATACTGTACTTAAAAAGGCCCATTTATGGTAGGCCATTTATAGAAATGGTATGTCATTTTAACACAGGGCCCCTCCCAGAGAAATCCCTGTGAATTAATGCATATCATTTACAAAATGATTTGAAGGATTATGCATAATTTTTTAACTTAATTATTTGCATTTTTCTCCAAAATTAAACTATTTTTAAAGTAAATTAGGTAGTGTAATTTGAAGGAATTTTCAGTTCCCATTTTCATAATCAGAAGGATGGGGGTTTTGAGGGAATAAACATTTTTGGATGTTATTCTGATGTTTTCAGGCTCTTGATATTGTTATATGTTTTTTGTTTGTTTGTTTTTCAGATCATGTTGGCTGCAAGGTCAATCCTTGGAAAATTTTATAATCGATTGGCGGCAAAGCTGAAGTGCATCCTGAATTGTTATTAGTTATTACAGTGCTTTTTTAAAAATTGACCAGTGTGCTACAATGAGTGGACAGTAAACATATATTGAAATGGAAACAGAAGTACTTGTATCAAGTGTCATGTTCTTCATATTGAAGAATGAGATGGTTTGTTATATAAATTTCCGACAATGTTCACTGTTCACTTGGAATTGGATATTTAACACAATTCTTTCTAAATCCATGTACAGCATGCAGCAGATTTATTGTCCTTAAGATGATCTTCAACAACCTGTGTACCAATGGATTATGTGTCGATTTATCCAGGACAATGTCTTGAATGTTATACTGGAACAGAATAGTCCTGTTTGATAGTTGATGGATTCGAATTTGGAGGATTAGGAAGGCTTTTTTGATGACCTAAGACTTAAAGACAGGAAGTGATATAGTGTATAGTATGAAAACAAGAATAGGACCACTAAGAATTATACTTTTCCTTATTTTTGAAGGGAGGCAACTATTTTGGTCCATAACAAAGGCATGACATTTATAGGCCACCATACAATTACAATGCACTTCTTTTTTGAAAGTCAAATGAAAGATATTTTAACAATTTTGGAAATTGAATCTGTGTTTAAATTGAATTTCACAATAAAATGTAGAATCTAAGTAGTATATCTCTATGTTCTAGGTTGTCAGACATTATAAGAGGATTTTTATATAAATATTCTGCTCAAAGGTTCGACCACCATGCAAGAATTGGGGTCTAACATAAAGGGGCTCTAAATCTATCGCATTTCTTTTCTGTTCTAGCTTTCCAAACAAAAAATGGTTTTAACATACCCTCCAAATGTCTAGTTATTACCTGGATAGTAGATATTTTCAAGAAACTTTGAAATTGACTTCAACTCAAACTTGAAAATTTTCATTACCCCACCGCAAATTTCTCATGTCGGCGAATTCTTAATTCGTGCACGTGTGTTTTGGGCCCAAACATTTTCCATGGAACTGTTCTTCTGCCTCAGCTGACGATGGAGCGACTTACAGTTTCGGATTCAACGCGTGACGATTGACGTTGTGGAACTTTTGTCC
This sequence comes from Rugalucina vietnamica, assembly GCA_964017185.1. NCBI lineage: Eukaryota > Metazoa > Mollusca > Bivalvia > Lucinida > Lucinidae > Rugalucina > Rugalucina vietnamica. The sequence continues at coordinate 38,189,271 of OZ024877.1, forward strand.
ATATTTCGTGGGCATAGATTGTTTTGATTGTGTGTTAACTGTGTGTAAATATGTTACTATTTCATTCATTAGGATGGATTGTTTGGATATGCAATTAGAGGTAGGATTTTATACCTTGCAGCCATCATATTTTGTAAATTGTTTCAAAGTTTTTTGATTGTGAAATCTTCTGTTGTAGAGATAGGAGTTCCAATTGCCGTCTGTGATTTCAAGTTTTCAATGGATGAACTGATTATTTTCAGCCGTATGTGATCACTATGTCCATTTCGTGTCAATAAACAATCCTGTGTCAAATGAATACACATCCTCGCCTTGTTGTCCGCACCGGTCACGTGTCCGAATCATGAATGACACCGCTTTGTTTGTTTACACTTATGGATACTCCATTTCATCTCATTTTATCATCTTTTCTTCATGAATATCATCTGTAGCTAGGTAGTGCTAGGAACCGCTAGGATTTAGTTGAGATTCTATTAGTTTTCCCCAAAATGTCCCGGCCTTTCTCTTCGCCCAAGCCCAGCCCTTCTCAAAACGTTTAGTCACGTGCAACCCTTAGCAACTGTCAACCTACGTAATTAATTTCCGTGGAAACTAATTACGTGGTTTGTTCAAGTTCTTTTTGCCGGCAAATCCCAATAAATATACCCTGATTAAGTCGAAATAGAATTTGGAAAATTCGTTAAAATCTGAATTTGTCAATTTTTGCCGAAATGTCGACTTAGTAATTTTTCCGGGATTTTACGATCAGTAACGGAAACCTGCACGTGCTTTGTCGCGGGGAAGTGACATATTGATAAATTTACTGCTTACAGGTGTGAAGTCGCAGTAGTCGAGGGGTTTCTTACAAGGCTCAACTTCTCGAGGTCCAAGGATCGAATCAGGGTGAAGAAGATTATTTTTTTTTCTTTTCTTTTCTAACTTAGTTATGCTTTCTTTTCAGACCGTTCACAGATATTTTTTTGTGTCTTGCAGATTACTATTTTTTTTCTGCAGTTCATTACATAGGGAACTACATAGCAATGAGTTTACCTTCTAGTTATTAAAATCACTTGGTACGGAAAATTAGCATTTGTGATTCTATTTACCTGGATACTTGTATAGTCTTTCATTTGAAAAGAGCATGAAACAGCGGTTCCTGTGATTTTCTTTTTTTCTCTTAGGAACCTTATATGTGTAAGTATCTTGCTAATTGCTAGATTGTAAGTTCTGGTACACTGTGACTCTGCAAACTGGAATATCGCTACGGGAGATCTTTGTTTGACTATTGCAAAGAATCACTTGCTTCGTGTCAGGTATTTATGCATATCTTTGCAGCTAGTATATAACGGGTTGGTGAGAGTATTTTTTTTTATTTCCCTGAAATTGTTATTTGCCGTCTTATAACAATTTCTGTGATTTTTGTTTTCTTGTGCGAATTTGAAGAAAATATTTTGAGCATTTTTTTTTCTTCTCTTAATTGCTGTAAATACAATAAAACAGCAATTGATACTCAGGTAGTTGATGATTTGTTCAATTTAGTGCGCTGCTACGATTTTGCGATTTTTTTTTTCGCCGAGGTGAAGAATACATACAGTGAGGTAAACGCTAAACCGCAACTTTTCGCATTTCACCGCGATTTTTGATTTGATTTCGCCGCGATTTTTGCACGTCACCGCGAATTTTGATTTCGCCGATTTCTTTATCCGATTTTCGTCGCGATTTTTGCGTTTTACCGAAAAATTTTCAACGTACCGCAAAACCGTTTGCTGCGAATTTTCAGTTATCTCTGTGTTGTGCGAAATTGCACGTTCCTTTTGCTGACGAGCAAAATACTTGCATAAACACAACAAGTACACGATAACGTGCCGATTCAAGCGTCTTAACCGCTAAACATGGAAGGCTTATCTGAAAGAGATAGAAGGGCGTTAGCGAGAGATAGGGTGAGAGAAGCAGATGAATGGGTTCGTCAGGTGGATGAGCTTAGGCAGTTGAGAGAAAGGGATAGATTGATAAATCTAGAGCAAGAAAGGGCACTGAACCCTGATGCAGGGCAATTTACTGGAGCACAGGGAGGTGCTATTTACATGGAAGAGCATGTGACTGGGGAAGGGCAATGCGTTGCCGGAAGTGTCAGAACACAATGGCAGGACTTGAGTGAACTCAGTCAGTGTTCTTTGAGCAGTGAGCATGGGCATGACCCAAAATACCCACCTAGTATTGAAAGTTCTCTGAGGAGAGCTAAAGCTGACCAGTTATCAGCAGAGAGTAGAAAGAAAGGTATACCAGAACCTTCTTTCATTAAAGAACAAAGCTCACAACATGATTCTAAGCAGTTAGAAATAGTCTCTAGTCATGCAAGAGGAAAAGATGTTGATCAGGTCTCAACGGGTAGTAGGAAGAAAAGTCTGACAAGGCATTCACTTATGCGTGAACAGACATCACAGCATAATTCTAGACAGTCTGTAACTAGGCAGAAGATAGTCTCTAGTCACCAGAGTGTAGCTGCCTTAAAGGAAGGCGATGCTAACTCAAGGTCTGAGCATATGACAGTTACAGAATCACTGTCAAAACAGCCAAGTCTTATAAATGTAACTGGTCATAACTTGCCACAAGAGTACAGCAAACAGACTAGGAGTCTGAGCAAAGAACAAGATAGTAAGGGTCCTGACATGATGACAGACTATAACTATGAAGAAGAAAGAGCATTGAAATACAGAATCAATCGTATTCTGTCAGAAGATAGAATATTAGAAGAAGAGAGGAAGAATAGAATAAAAGCAGAGGAAGAACTGCAAAATAGACTTGAGAACTTGCGAATTACGCAACAAAAGATGATAGTAGAATCTGATAGGCACATGCGAATTGAGGCATTAAAAGATGAGGAACAACAGCTCAATAGAGATCTGTTGAACAAAGTAAAGATGGATAGGGAAAGAGAACATAAAATCTTAGCTATGCATAGAGAAAGTCAGCTCATAGAGGAAGATATTAAGATGAATAGAAGGAAACCATCAATCAGATATGACCCACACGTGAAACGTGAAATAGCACAGAATGATCAAGTAGAAAATGAAAGGCAAGCTCAAATGCGCCCGAATATGAATAGTGAAGAGGCAGAGCGGATTAATAGATTAGAAATAGGACAGCAGCAATTGCTTATGAAAGTTCAAAGTCAGGAGGAAGAATTAATGAGAAAGAATGAAGCAATACATATGCTTGAACAGGAAATTAAGAAAAGGGCAGATATAAATCTCAGACAGAGTAATGAGAATGAAGAAAATGAAATAGAGATAGCTAGATTGGAACAAGAAAAGAAACAGCTGTTACTACAACAGAAAGAATTTCAAGACAGTGAAAAGCAGAAAGAAACTGAACGACAGATAATGTCAGAAAGTACTCAGAAAGAAAAAGAGCTCCAAAGAAAAGAGGAGTATCTGAAGAAGCTGGAGAATGATCTTCTTAAGAAAGAAGAAGAACTGTCTGAAAGAATCCGTAAGGATCATCTGTGTCACATGTAATGGAAAGAGAAAGGCAACAAGATGTAATACATCCAGTCAAGCCGAACATAACGCCATTTTCTGGTGCTGATCCAATCCCAAAGAACGAAAGTTGCTTTGAAGATTGGAAAGTAGAGATTCAATCCATTATTGAATCTGGTAGATATCCAGACTATGTGGTGACACAATTAATTAGGAACGCACTGAAGCAACCTGCAAAGAAAGCAGTGCTTACTTTCGGTGCATCTGCCACTAGTGTAGACCTGTTAGCCAAGCTTGAAAATGTATTTGGCAATGTTTCAAGTGGTGACAGTGTGCTAACAGAGTTCTATACATCTGCTCAGAAGCAAGATGAAAGTGTCACCATGTGGGGTTTACGGCCTGAGCAGTTAGTACAGAGAGGCATAGAAAAGGGAGAAATTGTAGAAGAAAAGAGAGATCACATGTTAAGACATAGATTCTGGCGCTATTTGTATGACACTGACCTGCAGAATGCTACTGTCATTCATTTTGATCAGATTAAGAACTTTGATGAGCTGAGAGCAAAGGTCAAGACTGAAGAGCTCTGGAGAATCAGTAGAAAATCTGAAACTACTGCTAAGGATACTAAGGATACCAGTAAAAAGGTACAAGTAGCGGAAGCAAGTGCTCAAGTTCAGCATCAGCCGCTAAATCTGGATCCTAATGCCAAAACTAATAGAGACATTCTGAAACGTTTAGAGACATTAGAAGAAGATCTTCAATATAGAAAAAGTAGACGCCAGAAAAACTGGGATAAAATGAAGAATAAGAACGAAAATGATAAAGATCAGACAGAGCATAAAACTGACAATAAATCTAAAACGGAACAGAAACATCAGCCTCCGTTAAACAAATAGATGCCTCTGTCGCAGGGCAGACGAATGGCACTAAGAAAGTAGTGAATGGCCCTAATGAGAATATTTTAAAGAAAATGATAGGAAAAGATAATGTGGGTGAAATACTGATTGATGGTGTTAAGACCAATGCATTGGTAGATACTAGCTCACAAATAAGTACGATCAGTATGGCTTTCTTAAAACATCTGAAGCCAGAGCCAGAGATCTGTGATTTAGATGAGCTAGACTTGGAAGTCAAATGTGCAGATGGACATCCCTTACAGTACATTGGCTATGTAGCTTTGCATGTCAGCAGTCCGTTCATTGAGGAATGCCAAGACGAGGATGCTTATCCTCTCTTAGTTGTGCCAGATACAGAGTATAATAAGTCTGTACCTATTATTGCTGGTACCAACATTATCAGGCGTCTGAAATGTCTCACTTCAGACACCACAAGTGTGCCTGATTCATGGGACTTGGCATTCTCGTCATTGACAAACAACAGTGTTGGAGTTGTTAAATCAACTGTAAAACTGACACTTCAGCCAATGGAAGTCCAAACAGTTACAGGCTTTGTACGTAAGGGACAGATTGTAGAGTCAGCCATCACTGAACAGATAGAGGGTGGATCACTGCCGAAGGTTGCAGTTTGTCCCAGAGTTGTCAAGTTGGACAACCCAGGAAAAACATCCAGAGTACCAGTCCGACTCTGCAACCTATCCGCCCGAGTTATTACCATCCCACCAAAGGCGAACTTGTGTGATCTTCACGAGGTCAAGGTTCTTCGGTCACCTTCAGTGGCAAAGACTGACAATAAACAGAAAACGTCTGCTAATGTCAACCAACAGTGTGCTGCCGACACTAAATCCAATACATCTCCTGGGTTAGATTTAGAAAACTCAGTATTGACAATTGAGCAGAAACAACAAGTTCGCCAGTTTCTCAGCAGGTGGGATGGAATATTCTCGAAAAGTCCCACCGATCTCGGTTGTGCAAAGTTAGTTGAGCACGAGATACATTTGGAGAACGATCGTCCATTCAAGGAGCCATACCGCCGCATCCCACCGGCACTGATACAAGAGGTGAGAGAGCACCTCAACGAAATGCTGGAGGTAGGAGCTATACGCCCCTCCAAGAGTCCCTTCAGTTCGAATGTGGTAATTGTCCGCAAAAAGGATGGAACGATTCGGTTTTGCATCGATTACAGGAAACTGAATCAGCGCACTATTAAAGATACCCAAGCCATCCCGAGAGTCGATGACACTCTTCACTTGTTAGCCGGATCAAAGTACTTCAGTACTCTTGATTTAAAAAGCGGCTATTGGCAAGTGGAACTGAAGGAGTCCGACAAGGCCAAGACAGCTTTTCAGGCCGGTACACTCGGATTCTACGAGTGTAACCGGATGCCCTTCGGGCTTTGTAACTCTCCGGCAACGTTCCAAAGGTTGATGGAAAGATGCATGGGAGAGCTTAACCTTAGAGATTGCCTCATATATCTTGACGATATAATCATCTTTTCATCAACATTTGAGGAACATGTGGAGCGCCTGCAAGCCGTGTTTGAGCGGCTGAAGGAAAACAACCTGAAGCTGAAGCCTTCGAAATGTAAGCTTTTTCGAAGCAAAGTGTCTTACCTTGGCCATGTTGTGTCGGAAGAAGGGATACACACAGATCCCAGTAAGATAGAGGCAATAAAAGATTGGCCAGTGCCGAACTCAACAAAGGATGTGCGACGCTTTCTAGGATTTGCCGGCTACTATCGCCGATTTATCAATGGATTTGCTGCGATAGCTAGACCACTGAATGACCTTCTGGTTGGTCATGTGACAAATCCAAAAGCCAAAAGCAGGAAAGCGTTGAAGCGGTCTCCTTTTGAATGGACAGAGAAGCTATAGAGAAGCTTCGATACAATTATTGACAGGCTGTCAAACCCACCAGTGCTGGCATATGCAGATTATAGCTTACCGTTCAAAGTCCATACGGATGCCTCCTTTGACGGTTTGGGTGCAGTGTTGTACCAAACACAAGATGGAAAAGAGAGGGTAATCGCATATGCTAGCCGGAGTTTAAAACCATCTGAGAAGAACTACCCAGCCCATAAACTGGAGTTCCTTGCGTTGAAATGGGCGATATGTGAGAAGTTTCATGACTACCTCTATGGTAGTCTATTCGAGGCAATCACTGACAACAACCCTCTCACATACGTTCTCACTACCGCCAAACTGGACGCTACAGGACAAAGATGGGTAGCTTCTCTCAGTGGTTATAACTTCACCATCAAATACAGAAGTGGGTCAAAGAATGCCGATGCAGATGGCTTATCATGCAGCAAAAGGCATTCTGAAGAAAAGGTTATCTTCCCTGAAGCGCTGAAGGCCATATCGCATTCCCTGTCAATAACAGATACCTGTCCATTAGTGGAAAGCGTGGCTGTTTCTGATCACTCGTCAACGCATGTTGATGATATTCCAGAGCAGCTGCTGCAGACACATGGTCTCACTTCCAGGGATTGGAGAAAAGCCCAACTTAATGATCCCTGCATAGGTTATATCCTCCAGAAGGTAGAGACAGGATCTAATGTTCCAGCTAAGCGGAACTTAGACCAGGCCGTTGACGTCAGATACCTGAAGGAGTGGAATAAACTCTATGTAGTGCAAGGCGTTCTCCATAGGAAGGCTAACCTAAATGGACAGGATTTCCAGCAGATCGTTCTCCCACCAGTTTTCCGTGATGAAGTGTTCCAGGCACTTCATGATGACCTCGGCCATCAAGGAAGAGATAGAACAACGTCTCTTGTAAAACAGAGATTCTATTGGCCTGGAATGGATGGCTTCATCAGAGAAAAAGTAACGACCTGCGGGCGTTGCATTCGACGGAAGACTGGCAGTGGTAGGAGTGCCACTCTGGTGAACATCACTTCGAGTTCACCTATGGAATTGGTGTGCCTGGATTACCTTTCACTGGAAAGGTCGAAAGGTGGTGTTGAAAACATCCTAGTCATCACCGATCACTTTTCTCGGTACGCTTAGGCCATTCCCACGAGGAATCAGACCGCCAAGACGACGGCGAGGGTGTTGTTCGACAACTTCATCGTCCACTATGGCTTTCCGGCACGCATTCACAGTGACCAAGGACAGAACTTTGAGTCAAAGCTAATCAAGGAGCTGTGCCAGATTGCCAGAGTGGAGAAGTCAAGGACAACGCCTTATCATCCCATGGGAAATGGCCAGGTTGAACGGTTCAACCAGACCTTGCTGCAAATGCTTGGGACCTTAGAAGACTACCAGAAAAGTGACTGGAAGGCACACGTTCCAACTCTCGTGCATGCTTATAATGCTACGTTTCATGCCAGCACCGGATTCTCTCCATATTTTCTTATGTTCGGGCGCCACCCTAGGTTACCTATTGGCGCTTTCCTGGGTTTGACTCCAGATGCGCTCTCGTCCACATCTAGGACAGAATATGTCAGGAAATTGAAAGAACGTCTGGATTTTGCATACAGCAAGGCAACAGTGGAAGCCAAGAAGAGTGCAGACGTCCATAAACAGCAGTATGACGCTAAAGTCAGAAACTCTGTACTCAAGCCTGGAGATCTGGTGCTGGTCAAGAATGTTAGCATAAGAGGCAAACACAAGATTGGAGATCGGTGGGAACACGACCCATATGTCGTCATTGACCAACCGAACGACGACATACCAGTATATGAGGTTCGGCGTCAGAATACGAGGTCAAGGAAGTCCAAATTGCTGCATCGCAATTTGCTTCTTCCCTTCATGAGCCTTCCTCGTATAGAAGAAGAAGAAGAAGAAGAAGAAGAAGAAGAAGAAAAAGAAGAAGAACAAGAAGCAGAAGACCAGACAAATACGGACCAGATTCGACATGACGACCTGACTGCGGACGAATCAGATGCTTCTGATCATCAGACAGGCCATCCTGAGCCTGACCCGGATGAACCTGACGACACGTCACTTCACCTTCAACTGTCACAAAGCTCTGATAGCCTTTCTGATGAGAGTGAAAGTGAGGTCGCCAGTGTTTATTCGGGCGACGAAAGCTCCGTCGAGTCTGACCACATTGGCAGATATAAACCGCCGATGCGTCGTAGACCAGGCGAAACTGGTATCTTACCGCGAAACGCGAATTTACCGCCAACCAGAGCGCAACAGTTTCGTTCTTTTACAGAATCTTCAGAGAGTGAGGAGGTCAAACGGAGACCTCAAAGACGACGCCAGAAACCCAACTGGATGAGGTCGAATGACTGGGTTGTAGGACAGTTGCACACATTTACAGTGGATCCAGGAGATGTGGTGTACATATAAATGTATATAATTTCATAGTTTCATATATTCTCATTCATAATTTTATTTGAATCTCATTTTAGGTAGAAGAACGTTTTCAGAAGCAAACAGATGACCTCTTTCTAGAGATGTACAGCTGCGGCATTACCGAGTTCAGTGTGATATTAACCAGTAGTGTTGTTTCTGTGTTTCTTTAGGCAAGAATTTTGTTTATATCTGCATATTGAAGTGTGCTAGTACATACTTATTTTACTTTAATTTGCAGGTAGTTGTCAAGAATATTTACGTTCTATTTATCTTGTATTGTTGCAGAATGAGATTCACATTTCATTACAGCATATTTTAACATATTACTGTGTTGTAATATTGAACTCGTATTTGTTTTAAACAATTTCAGACACACGAAGGAGAATCATATTATGTGTTTTCAGCGTTCATTTCAGTGATACATGATAATGACTTTCAAATCATGACTCGCCTTTGTATTGTTTCTTCTACAGATGGTATATATAAAGGCGTTCAAGGTGATCTGTGTTGAAACTTAGTAGCTGATTTGATAGTTATGGTAGCATACTCTACTTATATGAACTGTTTTGTTTCAATTTCAGCTACAGTGAAATAAACAGATGCGATAGCTTGTGTTGTATTTGTATCATTGAGATCATTTTTGTCTGAATCTAGGACGACATTAGCATATAGTTGAACAGAATGATATGCTTATTCTTACCTATCATTCACCTAGATCATTTCATTTTGTAGGTCAGGTGATAAAACATTGAATACAGGTCGTCCCGTAATAAGTCTCATACAACAATCTTTTGTGTGTCTATTTCATTGATCAACATTTATTGTTTGTTTTAGATATACGGACAATAAGATTTTGCAGCCACTTTGTTTCGGTGTCCGTGTGCTGCAGTTTTGTTTTATCGTCGTTGCAGGTGATATATCCTCCATAGGTACTGGTTTTTATACAAGTTTCCCATCATTCATTCACACTCTGTTTACATCGCCATTGTATTGTACATCGGCATTCATTTCGTAAACATTTTCAATTGGCATTTATCATCAATAAATATATTGTTCCAATATATTGTTACAGGTATGTTGTTGTTTAATATTCCTTTCTCATTTTGAGACAGAAATTGTAACCATTTGCTGTAAAGAAATGTGTATTTTTGCAAGTTATGTATTTTCACCGGTAAAGGCTGCAAGGTATACACATATGTCAATACACAGTTTTAATGGTAAACACGATCATTCATTCACACTCTGTTTACATCGCCATTGTATTGCACATCGGCATTCATTTCGTAAACATTTTCAATTGGCATTTATCATCAATAAATATATTGTTCCAATATATTGTTACAGGCTCTCTATCCCATCCCTGTTAAAGAACTCACGTTTTCGCCAAGAGCCCAGCTGGAGGTTAGTAGCCACTGGGCCTAGCGACCACACACCGTGACATTGTCATAATATCGTAATCGTAATCACCAACCTGTTGAGCGCCCCACTTTGTCCAACCTGATTTCCAATTGTTTTCTTTAAACACTAAAGTTCTCTTTAATTTCCACTAAAATTAGGCAAATTAGGCACACACACATTAATAGTCTATATTGAACACTGACCCTGTTCCAAATGTGAATGAAAAATGAACGGTCATAATTGGCGGGAAGCTGTGAGGTTCAGTAGTGAGTGAATAATTAACGGGAAGCCGCGAAAAACATCGTGGTAGCGAAGCGACTAGGGTCGATAAGGTGCGAAAAGGTGCGAAAATACCGAGTAGCAAACGGACCAATGGGAGGTCGCGAACGGACTAAGTGCGAACGAACCAGGTCGCGAAACATCCAGACACCCCCTGATGTATGCTGCATGCCATGTTTCAAGAATGTATTTATTATGACGTCAGGTTCTGGAGAAGGAAATGTAAGGAAATGTAAATATTTTATTATGTGTATATGGGCATGGTGGTCATCTTGATCACGTGACTTTGATCATTAATATAAATTTTCGTTCCCACTTCAGTCACAAGGAAGTTTCGCATGGAATCTGGCTTTGATTTATCAAGTGGTTCAGAGTAGATGACTGAGTTGAATTTTATAGACATATACATGTATACACATATTTAGCCTCGCTATAGGGGCACATTTCAGAAAAAAATATGATTTTGTCCATTTTCATATTTCCTGTAATTCTCCCATTTAAATGCATACATGTATGCGCGATCAAAATTGCCATTGGTGGTGATAAGTAGTTCAAAGTCCCAAAGACATTATTTAAAAACAAAAATGTAGAGTTTGAGTCCCTGGTAATACATGCAAACGGCCCCCGCCCATTGGGACCTTAAGAAATATATGGTCTGCTTATGCCTGCAGGCAAAGCTTATACGATGCTGACTGGCTTTCTGATTACTGGTTAACCGCTCAGGTCTGGGCCTGCCCAGGAAAAGTGGTTCCAAGCCGAACCACCTGCAAAGCCCTTTTGGCTTTGTTGGATGGTTATATTCAAAGCACTTGTTGGATGTCATGACATCCCCATTTTGGGTAAGAGTCCCATAAAGTGGAGGCAGGAACGTCCCGACATGACCTTAGCTGTTGAATGGGACGTAAAGCATCAATTCAAACAAACAAATAAACAAACAATACATGCCAAGATTCAGTCATAAGAGTTTGAGTTCTATGTTTGTTTGTTTGATTGTATTGAGGCATAACGTCCCAGACAACAATTTTTCAGTCATATCGGGACGGAGCCAACGCTTCTTGAGTTTAACCAGTACTGTAGGGGGTTAATGTGTCTTGCATCAAGAACACAACACAGTGTCGCCTGTGGGGATGGAACCCATGACCTCTAGATTCGGAGTCCGATGCTCTACCACAACGCGACCGCGCTAAAGAGTTTGAGGCAGTTGCTACTATCCATGAAGCTTAGGTTCCAGCCAAAATGTTAAGTGGGATATTAATCAATCGTTGAACACGAACAAACGAAAATGACTGCGGCTTCTGGGGTCATAACTTAGTCATCAAACTACAGCTTTAGCGTTATCTTTAAAACCATGCGGTTTGTCAACGACTCTGATCAGACTGCATTGGTAGATGAACATACATTCTATATGATAAATGTTTGGCATGATTCTTTATTATTATTTACACATGTATCTAGTTTAAGTATACTCTATAACATCGACAAATCAATTGCCAGCATTTCATACTATATGCAACCAAAAACGGGACCATTAATTAAGAGACCAAATCGGGAAATATCATTATAGAGGCAGAATGAGTATAGAACTTTAAACTTAGCAAAGCAGTCAGAGAGATCACCATTATGATGATGATTTTGTTGCTCCTCGTGTTGTTACATGTATGTAATCTGAGTGATAAAGAAATTGAAAAAGAGCAAGATTATGTGGTTACATGTATGTCAGTAAATGAAAACATATAAACAAACATTTTACAATAATCACCCATTACATGACTGAAAGGGGGCAACACATTTGCTACATTATATATATAGCAAAGATGCTGATAACAAGACTACTATTTTGATTTAAGCCGCGAGCGTTAAAATATGTATTCGTGGTATCCGGTCAGGTAAGACACACAACAGGATGCAAAGCCACAGAAGTCGACTGAGCACTCTTTACAGAAGTATTGTAGACCTACTTTTATATTGTAACACAAGCACTGATCAGCTGATCTATGCTAACAGACCCCCTTGGCCGAGCGGTTAAGAGCGCTGTTTCTTAATCAATCGATCATCTCACCGCTGTGTCTGGGGTGGGTTCGGGCCCCGCTCTGGCCACATGTGAGACAAGCTCTGCTTGCAGGTGTGTCAGCTGATTTTTCTCGGGGTTCTCCCGTTTTCGCCCCACCTACTGATTGGCCCGTCAGGCTCATATATGAGCTGAAAAAATCTTGAAAGGGACGTAAAACTGAAATAAAAAAAATATTGTCGCAGATATAAAAGACGGTTTTCTCATGACGCGGCTCATATGAAACATCATATGGGAGAAGTTGCCTTAAGTTTTCTAACGTTTCCTACTTAAGCACAGTGAACGAATTTCCTAGATAAGCGCAATTTTCTTTCTTCACCTGGGCGGGTTTTCCCTATTTAAGCGCATTTCCTACTTAGTCGCCTCACATACGTCGTAGCCCACGATCACGCTACGTTGTCTAAAAATGCTAGGGAAAATCGCAGGCCGAAAAATCGTCCGATCATCGGGGCAAATGTAACCTAGGCATTGCTGTATGATTTTGTACCGTCTTGTTAAAAACTTTAGACATGGTAGGTATTTATGTATGTATGTATTTATTTATCTATTTACTTTTGCTAAATCAACTACTTACAGCGGCGGTTCACCGAGAGGCATCGATCCCTATTTTCGCGATATCTATCAGTCCCGTACCATCGTCAAGTTCACACGAACATTGGTCGATCTTAACACACTCCTTGGCCATGGTCGGTACCATGAATAGCAGAAGGCATACCAGTGACTTCATGTTCGATTTTGTTCAATTAAAATCATTGTAATCATAAACAGGAAACGTTCTGTTTTTTGTCAGAAATATTATCTAATATATTAACGTTTTGCATGCTATCTTGCAATTTATCGCTGTAGTATCGTACAGTTTATCTCTCAAATCGTTGAAAGATACCGTTCAATGATAGTGGTGCGCATGCGCTGTATAACCATAAACTAGTCTGCAATATAGTCCGGTACAGAAACCTAAAATATCAGCCAAAGCGTGCAATACCGTCTATAGAAAATGTTTTTGCATTTTTTGAAAGAGGATACATAGTGCATTACAAAACCAAGTGATGCCACTCTGGCATCCTTGGGCAACTCGCTGAAATCAAGATGGCGTCCAAGATGGCGGCCAAACGTGTTATTTATATGAAATGGACCCATCTAACACTCGTATTATTTCTAAATTGCTCTTTTTTGGTCAATAAATTGTGAAATTTAATTATTTGAATCATTTCATCATTGGACAGTTTGTTATATACAAGGTGGCGTCCAAGATGGCGGCCAAAAGTGTAATTTACATAAAATGGACCCATATAACACTCATGTTATTTCTTAACTGCTCTTTTGTGGTCAATAAATTGTGAAAATAAGATCATATGCATCATCTTATCATTGGACAGTTTGTTAGATACAAGATGGCGTCCAAGATGACGGCCAAAATAGTGCATTTAAATGAATAGTGCATTTAAATGAAAGTAACCCAAAATACTCCCCTGCTGTTATTTATCGCACTGAAGGTCACAAAAATGGGAAATTAAATCATATATAGCCTTGCACATAACATTACTACGAATCAATTTGATGTATCCCTAAATAACAAATAAAGGGAGATAACCATACTGTAAAAGAACATTTGTGTTATTTTTTATAGTAACTGATTTTTTGCATATATTGTGAAACATGCCACTGCCATTTTAGCAAAACACGTGGTAGACATGCATAAGAGATACATTTGTTGCTTAACATTTGATTGTTGGATGCCGAGATTAATCAGGGGTATGGTTCACGATTCATGAGTTACCTACAAATATACTATTGCAGATACATGTTCAATTATGCTGTCACATCCTAGTTGTAGTGGTTTCACATGCATACCCCTAAAAAAACCAAGAGGTCTTTCCTCTACCCCAGATAGTCATCAACATATTGTATCTGTGAAGAAGATGCCTTAATATAGCATATATAAACTATATCAAGTGAACATTGACCAGTAGTACAAACAATGCAAGGATTGACCAGGAGTCGGCCATATCCAGACAAAGAAAATCAGTAAGCGATATTATCACCAAGTACGCTTATCCATCAACTGGGTTTTCGTTCCATTCTTTTCATTTATTTTGTCGGTCGTGAATGCACTTTCGGACAAAGCTGGAGAGAATGGTATCTGGCATGGTGGCGGATAACGATTTCTAGATATGCAGTTGCAAGAACACCAATACATAATAGGTTCAATGTATCATTGTGAACAGTTACCAATTCATGTAAGTCTTATGTTATCTTCATGTATGCCTTTCTGCAATGGTGTATGTGAAAGATCATCACTTTAAATGAATAAGATTCATAACAGACGCTGTGTAAGGCTGTGTAACTGGAACTTCACACGACCAACCACATCAATAACTGATAAACTGTCCTAACTAACAGTGCTACTGCAGTGATAGACCGTCCTGCAACGTTCCAACAGAGAAAACAGGAACAGAAGACGGAATGCTAGATCTAGATATATAGTTGCAAAAGGTCAGTCTCTCCGAACCTCCGGCTTCTGAGTGATTCTGTGGAATGAAGTACTGATGCTTGCCAAATCACTAGGATTCTTCATTGCATTGGTATAACCTATAAAACATTTACAGCCCTAAATTCACAAGATGTTTTATTTTCGCTTTATTTTATCTTAATAACAGTGCTGGTTTCGGTGTTTCTGTTCTCACTTAAAGGGGAAGTTGAATATCGCGATCTTGTGATTGCTAAGGGTTTGGGATCCACACACCAGTAATAGAATTTCTCCATAGGCATTCAGTGTGGTTTCATAGTCATTTGGCATTTCATGGCTATTACAACTTTTTGTTTAAAATCGCCACAAAGGCACATTTTATTTTTTATGTTCGAACAATCAAAAGTCACTTCTCTACTGAGACAGTGACCAGCCGAACACAACCTATTAAATTCAGCATACTGTCCCAAAATTGCATTCCACAAAGCTTGAAAGATTTTATAATTGTGAACAGTTACCAGCTAGATCATATAAGTCTTATTCTACCCTCCCTCCCCATCCTATTCCTGCTGTACCGGACAGTTAGCAGTTTTCAAACTCTTGCATTTGGTTTCAAAGATAAACAACTCATCTGATGGATTTGTGGACATCTGCGTCGAATATAAAGATTTACGGATGGATGAAATAGAGAATCGCGGATAAATCTAAAATGTAGACGGGATAAACTGTGCAGTCGTGTTAGCTATACTGCACATTTCTACTGCTTTGAGATACAAACCGGCTTCTACAGCGAGTGTTAGCTTCATACGCAGCTGTTACATCAGAACAAAAACATTTCCTCTTATGACTCTATTTAGATCAGTACCAAAAGAGAGTAGTTGCTCCATCACAATATGACTAAAGATTTGTTGACTAGGGAGTGGATCCATAGCCAAACCAGATTAAACCTACTTAAATCCCCACATTATCGATTGTAACCCCTATCCAACCCCACTGCATGCCACATCAATCCATATTTTAATCTCTACACATATCCTACACAGCCAACCGCCTTTTAACATGTCGTCATACTACATGAAACCCAATCCTAATCATTTCATCCTATTCTACCATATCTGAATGCCACTATTTTCTATCTTTACCTTTGAAACAGTCAGGCTGTTAAAATGATCCTAGCGTTGTAATTATTTGCAATGCTTTAATAAATAGCATTGCTTGACCGTAGATTACTTATGTATAATCTTCTATTTGTACCAGCTTATTCTAAAATTAAACAAAGTTTCCTAAAATAAAATTATGGCGGTTATATTAGCGTTTTGGCAGTTTTTGTTGAAATTTTGTTTAATAAAACACAGAAATGGAATTTTCATCTCATTTCTATATACCCAAACACATTTTATCTACTTTCCGGTGGCCATGTTGAATTTTAGCAGCCATTTTTATTTTAGCTTTTGTTACATATTCAAGAACAATCTTAGCTTTATGACTCCTGCATATTCAACGTTATTGTTTTGATATTTTATCACATATATTGATGAAATTCTATAGAATAACATTTTGTCGACCATCTTGGATTTTAGTCGCCATCTTTATTAATTTTCCTTTTGTTGCATACCTGTGGTAATGGCAAAATATCTTAACTTGAAGTTTTCTCCACTTTAAATGCCATCTTTTAACATTTCATAACATACATGTAACAATTTCTCTCAAAAACCCTTATTTCGTCGGCCATCTTGGATTTTGATGGCCATCTTGATTTTTTTTTATTTTGTTGTATTTTGATGAAGAAGGCTAAATTTTATTATTTCTCAAATTTTAAGGCAAACATTTAGCGTTTCATCAAGTATCTGTACGAAATTCTATCAAAAACCTTTCTTTTGTCGGCCATATTGGATTTTGGTGGCCATCTTGAATTGCCCAAGGATGCCAATCTGGCATCATCCGGATTTCAAATCAGGATACACATACCAACTTATTTCTGCAAAAACATTTTCTATAGACGCTATTGCATGGTCATCTTGGGTCCATGCCGGACTAATATGCCATACATACCAAAACTACTGGCCAACGGCTATCATCAACCAAAACAAAGTGGTCACCACTACCGAGAAACAGGTATATAGAGAGAGAGAAAAAAGGAAGAATCACATAAGAAAACCAACAATATTAATGGGCTAAAAAGTAACTGCACAGCTGAACAGCGCCTTTGTGTTCTCTACACGAATAGAACAATTACTCTTCTTCTTAAGAAATTCCAAGGTTTTATTTCCTGTGGCTGAACAACCTGGTTCCTGTCATACGTGGTCGGAAAAGCAGGTTGACGTTTTTCATGCGACGGCTCAAATATCGTTCACAGATACTAAAACATGGAACCGGCCACAGGGTCTATTACAAAAGAGGAACCCCAGTATGATGATATAACTCTGAGCAGCTGGTGACCGTTGTGACAAAATATAAATAAAACAGTATGAATAGCAATGAAAGCTTACAAAAAAAAAAAAATAAATGAATAAATAAATAAAAATAAATAAATAAATATATAAAAAATAGCCGATATTCAGCTTCGAAATAATAGGGTAATTTGGGGGAATATGGACTGCTTAAGCGAATCAGTTTAACCACAGGCTAAAACGTCATTATTTTATACTGTGTCTATTTTGAGGCGGGCATCTGTGAACCATTTTAATATAAAAATTACTTCATTCCGTAAGCTAGTTTTTTACGAGAAATACATCCACTGGTTGGTCCATATTTGCCCAAACGTTTGGGGTACAATATGGACCACAACTTAAAAATGCTGATGATGTCAACATATAAATGAATTAGGAAAACAAAATGTAAACTTCTATTTAAAAGTATATTCAGCATAAAGTATATTTAGATCATTCACGAAACAAATTCACTGGAAAATTATTTCGCATCAAAATCATATAGTCTTCTAGCTACCCATACCCCCCTCCCCCCAAGGGGAATTTTCTACACTATGATTTTCTAAAAGTACATTGAAAATGTGCACGATTTTCACAGGTTGTTTTATGGGGGTCCATTAATTTAACCTGTCCGAAAACACCAGCTTGGGTATGAGTGTAAAAAATGATTTCGAAAATTTAGGACGTATAGCTAGGGGAATAACAAAATGGTATTACTTTTTGTCAAACAGGAGTTTTGATGAAAATATTTGAAGAAAACATCAGTGTGGTCCATATTACCCAACGGTCCATATTACCCCAAGTTACCCTAATCAGAAATAAAAATAAACTGAGACCCTTTAAGAGCAGTGAACATATTAATGAGAAAGGGGATGGGCCATACGCGGTTTCGGCTACTCTTTTTAGTGACCCTATAGATTTGGCAACATGGAGCCAAAGAGAATTACTGTAATTTTGCATATTTCAACAGCGTAGTCGATACAAAGACTAGTAAAATTCAAATGGGGCCAAATAATTAAAACGTTGGTTAGTAGGGTAGTTGATACAAAGACTAGTATAATCCAAACGGGGCCAGATATGTTAAAGGTTGGTTAGAAAATGAATCTTAACCGATAATAATTTTCTGATTTCTCAGAATACCCTCGCTGACCTCAAAGGACCAAAAGGAAATATAATCTGCACTATGGATGATGTACGGGGAGACCTACAATTTGCTCACTCACAGCTGATCACCGCCTTTGTTTTCGCTACACAGATATTATCATTCCTCTGCTACTTATATCTGGAGTTTCAAGCTTCTAGCGTTGACAGTACAGACTGGTCTGTTTTGCACCTGGTTGGAAACCCAAATTGTTGGGTTTTTTTCACGCGATGGCTCAATTATATGGTCAAATTTAGTTCAATACGACCTTAATGGAGACGTTTGACGTCATCCATTCACGTGACGGGGCGTTAGTGTGACGTCAGAAAGCAGTTTCTGAACCTAACGTAACAATTCTCTCCCAATGAATCATGGGAATGCTGATGTACGATTTATACGAAAAAAGCAAAGTATTCCGCATATATTTCCAATGTTCCGCGACAGGAGTCCACCCAATATAGGAGGCCGCCATTTTGTAAATATGACAGACCTGTGGTCAATTACTTTTTTAGCTCACCTGAGCCGAAGGCTCAAAGGTGAGCTTATAGTATACCCATGCTCCGGCGTCCGTCCGTCCGTCGTCCGTCGTTCACAATTTCAAAGATCTTCTCCTCTGAAACCGCTTGGCCAATCAAAGCCAAACTTCATGTGGAGCATCCTTAGGAAGGGGGAACGAAAGTTTATATAAATGGTCCAGGTCACATGACCAAGATGGCCGCCATGGCTATAAATAGCAAAAACCTTTAAAAATCTTCTTCTCCAGAACCAGTGGGCCAATTTCCACGAAACTTGGTATGTAACATCGGGGATGTGGGCCCATCATAGTTTATATAAATCAAGACCCTAGGATGACCTTGACCTATTTAACGGCAAGGTCAACTTAGGTCGCCAATGCATTTGAATGGGAAAAAATGGTAAAATGCTATTTAATGGGTAAAACTTACTGGGAATAGGCAAATGGACAGAAGATTAATGTTAATAGAAAATTTTACCCCCTGGGGGGTTGTCTGCCCCTGCCCCGGGGCTATATACATGTATATTTCCATAATAATGAAACATCTTCTCCCCTGAAACCGCTTGGCCAATCAAAGCCAAACTTCATATGGAGCATCCTTGGGAAGGTGGAAAGAAAGTTTATATGAATGGTCATGGTCACATGACCAAGATGGCCGCCATGGCTATAAATAGCAAAAACCTTTAAAAATCTTCTTCTCCAGAACCAGTGGGCCGATTTCCACGAAACTTGGTATGTAGCATCGGGGACGTGGGCCAATCATAGTTTATATAAATCATGACCCTAGGATGACCTTGACCTATTTAACGGCAAGGTCAACTTAGGTCGCCAATGCATTTGAATGGGAAAAAAAAAGGTAAAATGCTATTTAATGGGTAAAACTTACAGCAAATGGACAGAAGATTAATGTTAATGGAAAATTTTAGCCCCTGGGGGGTTGTCTGCCCCTACCCCGGGGCTATATACATGTATATTTCCATAATAATGAAACATCTTCTCCCCTGAAACCGCTTGGCCAATCGAAGCCAAATGTCATATGGAGCATTCTTGGGAAGGTGGAAAGAAAGTTTATATAAATGGTCAAGGTCACATGACCAAGATGGCCGCCATGGCTATAAATAGCAAAAACCTTTAAAAATCTTTTTCTCCAGAACCAGTGGGCCGATTTCCACGAAACTTGGTATGTTGCATCGGGGACGTAGGCCCATCATAGTTTATATAAATCAAGACCCTAGGATGACCTTGAACTATTTAACGGCAAGGTCAACTAAGGTCGCCAATGCATTTCAATGGGAAAAAATGGTAAAATGCTATTTAATTGGTAAAACTTACAGCAAATGGACAGAAGATTAATTTTAATGGAAAATTTAAGCCCCTGGGGGTTTGTCTGCCCCTGCCCCGGGGCTATATACATGTATATTTCCATAATAATGAAACATCTTCTCCCCTGAAACCGCTTGGCCAATCAAAGCCAAACTTCATTTGGAGCATCCTTGGGAAGGGGGAAAGAAAGTTTATATAAATGGTCAAGGTCACATGACCAAGATGGCGGCCATGGCTATAAATAGAAAATGATTTTGAAACTTGGTGTTAAGCATCAGTGACTGGAGCTCTACAAAGTTTATATAAATCATGACCCTGGGATGACCTTGACCTATTTTACGGCAAGGTCAACATAGGCTGCTCATGCATTTGAATGGGGAAAAGTGTTAAAATGTCATTTGTAGGGAAAAACTTGCAGGAAATGGGCAAATGGACTTAAGATTGATGATTCTGAAAAAATTTGGACCCCAGGGGTCTGTCTGCCCCCACCCCGGGGCAATATACATGTATATTACAGTGATATTCAAAGATCTTCTTCTCTGAAACTGCTTGGCCAATCAAAGCCAAATTTTATATGAAGCACATATAGGAAGGGGGAACCAATGTATATAAATAATCCAGATCACATGGTCAACTTAGGTTTGCCCACACATTTGAATGGGGAAAAGTGTTACAATGTCATTTGAAGGGCAAAACTTGCCGTAATTGGCAAATCTACTGAATCTTTATGATTTAAAAAAAGAAATTGACTCCAGAGTTTGCACTGACCCAGCCCTGGGGTTATATACATGTATATTACCATTCTAGTCAAACAAGTTTATTGGTATATATCTCAGGTCTCAGGCGAGCGTTTACAGGACCATTGGTCCTCTGGTTTTATTAAGTTATTGCATTAAATTATCATACAATGCAGCAGATACGCAGAGGCCGCTCGCAAGGATATTTTCATGTGCACAGCAACGAAAAAACGTTCGATTTCTTTGGAGTTCAAAACGAATCGACAATCAGTGTCTTCATTTGCAGCAATCGACTGTAACATATAGGCTTTCAAACTTTCTGAGACTTTCAGTGAAATTCCTGCACATATTCCTACAAATAAACACACGAACTATTCTCAGTATTTTTTGGCCTTTCTGTCTTTTTTTCGTCAACCGAAAGTACGGTTCAGTCGCACAAATAAACAGATGAAAATAATGATTTCAGGCTTAAATAAACGTTTTACTCCTATTTGGACACCTACATCATGATTAAGATAAATTTTTCGACCATTTGCACCCAAAAATTCCTAAAAATAAGCGTTGGAGTCATTTTTGTTTGCAAATGTTTGTGACGGTGCCCTCAATCCAAAAGTCAATAACATTTTGGCGGACAAAACAAGTTTCCAGCCCGAGTCACGCCACCAAGATGCTGACATTATCGACTCAAAATGTGTCACAAAATGCTCAGAAACAAAACTTACTTCGAAGATTTAATCTTGTAATGAAATCACATAAATGATGTCTGTTCCTGCATGCCAAATATCGATATTTGACCAACGCTAACTCCGAGGCAATAGCCAACGGCTGAGGAATATGGTGAGTGTGTTTCTTGAAAACTTGCAAAAATTAAGTAGAAATGCGCCTTTACTCGAGTTTCGCTTATTTTTATATCTTTATTTCATGTTTAACAAGTGTTCCTCATTAGTTTCATGTGAAACCATATCCGTGTACTTGATTAATCAAGTAAGCACAATGTGCTTTACACAACTATCAACATAAATCAGTCAATATGAGTGTTTCTGTGAGCAGATCATGGTATGATCGACCGTGCACATATAAAAGCAACAACCACTGACAGTCCAAACTAAAACAATAACATGCCCCTATATAGTATTCTCTGGTCATTTTAGATAATTTAAACGGGACACTGTTTTAAGTGAGAAAATGAGGGTAACGTCTACGCCGGATTATGATACGATCGCCGCCGGAGGAACGGATTGAATGGGTACGACCAACGATGGGGCATATTTGTGTTTAAAAGTTTTGGCGTCCAGTGTACGAAGAAATTAAAGTTTAATTTAAATTTACCGCTAATACGGCATGTAATTCATAATCTTTATAGGAAAAGAAAGAAAAGAATATAAGACTGTGCATACAGTCAGCTGCTGGCCTGTTTTCTGTTTTCCGTTGATTTGCATTTCACGAGGTATATGTAGACAGGCTAATAAATGATTGACATATGAAATTGTGTATATGGAAGAAACAATGTTTATCTGATATTAACAGAACCGAAGCACGTTTGCATTTGGCATATTTTGAACATTGTCAACGGAGTTATTCAGGGTTCGAACGAAAAACTCGAGAAACTTGAACAAAATAATACAGAACTGCAGAATGAAAATATTAAAATAAAGAAAGAAAACTCAGAGCTTAAGAAACGTGTTAAAACTCTGGAACTTGCTATTGACGCGGGCGAACAGTACAGTCGGCGCAACTGCTTGCGTATCTCAGGCAAGAAGGAGGTAACCGGAGAGAACACAGACGACATTGTTCTCGACATAGCGGAAGGTCTCGGCGTCAATATTGACGTCAGTGACATAGACAGGAGTCATCGTCTTGGCAAACCGGGAACAACAGCTGAGCCACGGACCAAACCTCGAGACATTATTGTTAAATTCGTCTCTTATAGACAACGTAATATGTTCTATAGAGCCAGTACATCAATGAAAGACAGAGGCTATAATAGTTGGGACGATGAAACTCGTACGACGCTTAGTTTTGACGAAAAATACACCCATGATTCTAAAGACTAAATTGGATATCAAACTAAAGGTTATTATGTCTCCTTTCTTTTCCCGGTTGTTGTTGGGTCAAAATAGTGTAGCGTCATATTAGAAAATGGGGAGATAACTCTGTGCTGCATTACACTTCATATGTGCTAGTCAGTCCCGGTAAAAAATCAGAGGACCCTACGCTATTTTTCTCGGAGAAAGAACGCTAAATTTCTCTTTTCATTAAGATATTTCGCGTTTCGTTCAGTTCGATTTCTCGGAGAAACACCGAGAAATTTCACCGCGACCGCAGGTATTAACCGGTGAAAACAGGTAAGTCCAGATTTACCTGTTCGCGGTGTTTCTCGGAGAAATATTGTGCACGATTGTGAAAATCGATTTTACCATATTATTAATAATTAAAGAAGTTTTAGACCTTTAACTGATCAGTATTTATAAGTGTTTTTGTATATGGCACCTCAAACAGTTTGACACGTTTTAAAAGGCACATTAATTACTGAGCAAACATTCCACAATCTTCTTCACTGGTTTCCGTTACGGTTGGTCAGGCATGACTTGACTCGCATTTGACATACAAATTAAGAAGTACTTTGTTTCATCTCAATTATGTCTTTATTCAAGTAGTTTCATTTGTTTGAGCTAGGAAACATAAAAGCAATAGGCCATAAACATGTACGAGTATAATAAGTAACCATTTTGCGCATTCTTGAATTCATATTGTAATGAAATAAATGTTTTCTGGTTCTGGTTGTATGTCAAGCTATGGAAACGTGCATGTAGAATGAAATGGCATAATTTCATCACATTGTCAGCTTATGGAGCAAGCTATTTTTGTAAAATTTTATTGACCCGATTACCCTGCAGCGATCTTCTAACTCCTATATGAATATGCATTACAACATTCTCGATGATAAGGATACACAGTATTTAACTAGCACAAAGTTTTGTCAATACCTCTAAATCACTCGTTTATCAGGGGCACTGTTCGCATAAACACTTTTTTCATACCAAATTTATGACCAAATCTTCACATAAGAATAAGGCGGATAACGAGAAAACAATTTATAAACTTTTCTTTTTTAAGCATCTGTTTTTCTTGCTAAATGCATAAACGCAAAACCTATTGCGATGCATAACGACAACTCCGCCATGAACATTTTGTGTTGGCGGCATGTTGTTTTTACAAGGTGCGGTCCGAAATGTCAAGTGCATAGGAAAGTGCATGATACATGGTGAAAAATGACAAGTAAAGACAATTTATCAATTACTGATAATTGATAAATTAATTGATAATTAATCGAGTAAATTAACAAACGCATTTACATGTTCATGTGCTTTAAACCCATATACATTGTATGAGGTATTCCTCAACATATTTACACACATCATGATAACATGTCCATGTAATGTTTACCCCACTTTTATGTGAGCCGCGTCATGAGAACGCTGGACTTATACTCATGCGATAATAAAGGCGCAGATCAACTGTACAGTATCTGCACAGCTGATCAGCGCCTTTGTTTTCACTACTCGGCTAGTACAATCCCTCTACTTCTTTAATCTGATATTTCTGTACGCTGTGGCTTGGCTCGGCTGTACGTTACATGTAACGTGGCTGTTACATGTAACGTACAGCCGAGCCAAGCCACAGCAAACCCCGTCGATGGAAAAGCATACTCATCCACCAAGGGTGGTTAACTGCGCTATATACCTAACACATACTCGATTCACAAAGTCTCGAGTTTGAAATTTGCATATTTTCAAGGGAAGCTATCCCGTTACATGATCAAGATGATCTTGATATGAATTTTTCACCGTATTCGATCTAATAAGTGCACTTGTTCCAAAAATCGCACATCCTGATCGTTTCCGAAAAACATGTGCAGCTCGACTAGCACACAGCTCAACTGGCGTATGGATATCTTACATCAAATTTACACGTTAAATCGCATTAAAACTTAACCTTTATTAATGTTTGCGTAGAAGGCAGGAACGGATACACTTATTTTACACGAAAACAAATACATGGCCTTATATTTTGGTGTCAGATTTAAGAATTACCGGGACCGTCTACGTATACAAACTTTAATATGCATGTGCATGAATAGAAAAATCACTGCGCAATATTGCTGTTACTAACCGTCGTCCTTGTCCTCAGCCACGGTTATGTCGGTACGTTTTCGTCGCTTTATGGTACTGTACAAGTTTGGGATGTCCTGACGTTCGAAATGGGCTACACAACATTCGTATTTGTAAACCCTTCACTTACAAAAACTACCGAAACAGCATCCGACACGCTATGAACTGCAGATACTTGAGTATGTATGTTTGATGCATCCACATTTATATCTCGATGTCGTAACACAAATGACGACAAAATAATGGTGCATACGTAAAAGAAAAATAAAAGACATTGTCCCAAATTCATGTACATGTAAAGAAAAGTTTGTATATTTCAGCCACTTACTTTGATGCACTGTGTGACATATCCTACACTCCCGCCCGCGTAATTGTACTCCATTTACGCGTATTACGCGCGTATTACGCGAGTATTACGTGCGTAAGGCCAATTACGCGCAATTAGGCGTATCATGCGCGCATTTACGCGTAACATATCTCATTAATATTCATAAGCAGAGATAAATGCGTCGATGCGCGTAAGGTTGAGTCATTACGCGTATGAAGTATCGGCCAATCAGACTGGCAATACGTTTACGCGTATTTACGCGTATCATACGCGTAATGACAAGGAGTATAAAATCTATAGTACCTAGGTTGATTTTATTAATTCCATCGAAAATAAAGAATGTGCAAGTTTTATGGGTTTTGTTGATAAATCGGAAATTCGTTGTACCCAAGATGGCGAAAAAATCAACATGAATATCGAAGTGAGAAACATTATTTTAGACTTGAAGCGTCTCGGGAAGACAACCGGACAGATAAGTAAGACACTTAGTAAGAGCAGTGCGATCTAGGACATGTTATTTCGTATTCATGAAGTGATCGAGACCGTTAATACTGCAGGTCTTAGTTTGAAAAAGATTAGATATTGTTTTGGTCCGAAGCAAAATCCGAAAAATTCGTTTAACCATACAGGCTCATTCATTACGCGTATATTACGCTTATTTTTTACGTGAAACGTTTTAACTCTCGATTGGTTAGAACAATACCTATACATACGCCTATATACTCCAAATACGCGTAATGACTTGCTTGACTATTTCACCGCTCATTGGTTAAAGTCATAACGCGTAATGTACGCTTATTACGCGTATCATACGCGTAAGAATAATTGAATTTTTGACTGGCTATTGACACATACGCATATGAAATAGATGCGTATTACGTGAGTATTACTCGCGTATGTTACGCGCATTCAATGAGTACAATTACGCGGGCGGGAGTGTAGTATACAAAAGTATTTGCTGCACATAATGCATTTTTCATCTAACAATATCAATCAGATTTAAAGAGGGAGCGAAATAAAAATTTAAGACCATTAAAATTTCTCGACTGTATATACATGTACATTTACAATGTTCCATACAAACCGCAATTCTGCACAAGGTATAACAAACATGTAAATGTATTTATGAGGTTTTCCGATCTCTCCTTCCGAAAGTGTTGCTGCCTTTTGTGTCGATGATGTTTTAAAAAATAATTTCATATACCGTAACTTTAAAATTACGAAAACATGCCCATGCAATATACAGAGATGTTTAAAGATGAAAAAAAAATGAAAATTTTCAGTAGAAAATGTTTGCTTTTTTCTTATTCATGCTCAAAACATAGATTGTGGGTACACGTTATAACCGCCTCACCGAGGCGGTTCAAACTAGTACCCACAATCTTATGTTTTGGAGCAAAAGATAAAAAAAAAAAAATAGATATACCCCTGCATACCCCAGTTTTGCTTTTGATGGGATACACATTTTCCATGAAATGTTTTCCTGATGTAAAATGTTTGAACAAGAATGATTTTAATGATGCAAATGCATGTGCGTGAAAAGTAATGTATGGACATGTACATTCATATCTACGTGATGTATTTAGCCGTCAATTGGGAGTAAGTCATATGACAGTGTTGGCTGCACGGTCGGCATTTTTATTTGCTTGACTTTTTATTTCACTTTACGGCAGACAGCTTCCTTATCATGTGAAGGAGCAGTGTCAGCTTCGTGTTCATTAGAGAATGTGACACAAGAACATGACTGTGTATGCCGAAACACACTTCCTGGTGATGCTGCAAATTCTACCACTTGGCCAAATAAGTCAACAGTGATTTCTGTAAATTTTGTTGACCATTTATGTATGTTAATACCATGCAATATTACGAGTGAAAGGGCATCAATTTAGGCGATCCCATAAGTTCATGATTTAAACGGCTTTGTGGTTGTTCATGGAGAATAACTTTTGATGCAAATTCTTTCCTACTACATGTAGTCTCGATCTAAAACATACAAGTATATATACATGTACATGTACATGTACGAATGCTCAAATTATTTGCGATTTATATGGAACCATAATCTGAATATTTGATAACGGTTACGTTAACAGCTTACCAAGAAATGCTGGCGGACAAGTAAGGTCGGAACATTTAATAAGACAGGCCGCGATGGTTTTACATGTTCGCTTCGAAAAAAAAAGTTGCGATTTCGATCTCCGGCCGGTATATTCATGTTATTTTGATGACTTGTGTTTATCCTGACATAATTAAAGTAAACCGCCTGTTAAATCATTGCTATTGTACTTAATTAAATACCTTTGATCAAATGTCATTAAACTTATTTATTCATTCAGTGAAAATGATTCTGATTATCCACATAGTCACTGGAAGTGTGGTAATTTTATTCTTTGTCGGAAAGGACAATGCTCAAGGCGCGAATTTTTAATGACGCCCTTGATTTTTAAATGATTTTTTCGCTTCCATTCTTCTGTTCAAAGATCGAATAATCATGGATGATGTGAAAAGCAACACAAGTGACAAAGGTCATCATAAATTTTAATGTAATCAAGAATATATTTATGTGGATTATAAGCCATCTAAACAAATACGTAACATCTGCAAGTTTCATACTTGCAAATACTTATTATTTTTTAATTTATTGTTTTATATTTATTCAAAAATTATAAACATGCATTTGTCTTTTAAATTCCTCCGAGAAACTCCGAGAAAAAGAGTTTTATCGATAAATCCAGGTAATTACCTATCTCGGAGAAACACCGAGAAATTTCACCGAGAAACACCGCGAAATTTCGCGCTGACGATTTCGTCTACCTGGCTTATTTCGCGGTGTTTCTCCGAGAAATAAAAATTTCGCGTTTGCCATGGTTGCGGAGAAACGCGGAATATGTTGTTATTTTTGTACCGGGAGTGTATGAGTAGTAAAATGGATGTATCTCAGCCAATCTTCAAGACAGATCAGCAAATGTGGTACCAAATTAAAGTGAAGACAATTATCCTTCATCTGAAAATAAATATGCAAATAATTCATAATCCTGAATCTATGAATATTCATGAATACTAATAAATACTGACGATTTTATCAAATTACTGATCAAAATGTCCAAATTAAGCACAGTTTGATGCCAAGGCAATATATATATTCAACAAATACAACAAGAATTTCTTCCAGTATGTCTATAGTTTAACTAATATGTGTACTTTTGCTAACGTAACTCCCAAATAATTTGCATACTAATTAGCTTAATACAATATACTATTTTACCCCGGGAGCTAATTTGACCTAGCTTGCACCCCCAGGACAATTTTTCATGGGTGCCAAATCGTTCATTGGTACCAAGGAAATGCAAATAATTTTTGTCCTCAAAGATTAACTTATTTGCACTATGAAAAAGAAAACCGCATGGTTTCCGGCAACCGTTAGCGTGATTCTTGAGCATGGGGGTGTACATACAAAATTGCTCATGTTTCCACTATTACCTATCCTAGACCACTGCATCTGGTCTCATTTTAAAGCTTATACATGACCCTTTTATCCTATTGTAGTAATCCAAATTACCTATTTTTTTTAATTCAGTTTTATGTCCCTTTCAAGATTATTTCAGCTCATATGAGACGGGCCAATCAGTAGGTGGGCGAAAACGGGAGGACCTCGAGAAAAACCACCTGGCACTCCCGCAAGCAGAACTTGGCTTGTCTCACATGTGGCTAGAGCGGGGCTCGAACCCACACCAGACACAGCGGTGAGTTGATCGAGTGATTAAAAAACAGCGCTCTTAACCGCTCGGCCACGGGGGCCGCGTTACCTAATTTACATATTCATGAAATATAATGAAAACACTAAAATGACAGAAAAATCGTTAAAATCCATAAACTGATCTCAGGTCCAAACTATCACTGTGGCACTTTGTTATTGAACCAGTAATATCATATTACAAATTCATTGATGTCATGGGCCTAAATGAAAATTATCTCATTTGCATATTCATGAACAAAAATGTCGAAAACAGAGGAAAAACGAGGGAAAAGCTATAGCCATTGCAAAGTTTTGGATGGGTTATAAGATGGTTTACCTTGCATCACTGACACCAATTTTCATTACTAATAGTGTGGTCAGAGGGACCACCTTAATGCCATAAATATTGTCCTCAATGAACGATGTAAACTTACATAATTTCCACACCCACCCTCAGTGTGATTCTAAAGAATAGGATGTACTCCCAAAAATATTCATATACCAACAATAGCATGCTCTGGAATACTATTATTGGTCTGATAGTGATGCAACGACCTAGCGATTTAACCTTTATACCTATTATTCAAATCGTTGAATTTGCTTTTTAATGAAAATGAAATAAAACCCACAAGCAACCGAGGAATTACCTTGGAAAAAATAGGGGTATACGTACAAAACCACTTGTACCAGAGTTGTTAACAAACCTAGGATGCTAAAAGAAGTATCAAATGAATGCTATGGCAATGTACTATGACCCTAAGGTATCATATAAGAATGATCTGAAATTCAATTTCATGAATTTTATGGAAAATGTCATAAATAGGAATGAAAAAGTGGAAAAATTAAACGACATAGTGACTTGTATCTTGGCAACCAAAAGCCCTAACACGCTTATTCCTATATGAGACTTTAGGGTCATATACGAATATTGCCATAGCATTCATTTGATACTTCTCCCAGCATCCTGTGTTTGTTAACAGCTCTGGTACAAGTGGTTTTGTACGTATACCCCCTATTTTTCCAATATTTTTCTCCGGTATCTTGGGTGTTTTGTTAATTTTCATAAGCAAATTCAACGATTTGAAAAAATGGGTATGAAGGTTAAGGTCGTTGCATCTTTATCAAACAAATTATAGTATTCAAGAGCATGCTATTGTTGGTTTATGAATATTTTTGCCATATTCTTTAGAATTACATTAGGGGTGTTGGGGAAATATGTAATTTTACATCGTGCAAATGTGTTTATTGTTGAGGACAATATTTTATGGCATTATGACCACACTGGCAGCCATGAAAATTGGTTTCAGGGATGCAAGATAGATCTTAAAACCCATCGAAAACCTTGCAATGGCTATACATTTTCCCTCGTTTTTCCTCTATTTTCGACATTTTTATAAAAATTCATGAATATGCAAATGAGATTATATTCATTTAGGCCCATGACATCAATAAATTAGTTATACGATATAACCTGGTTCAATAACAAAATGGCACAATAATAGTTTGGACCTTAAATCAGTCTATTGATGGATTTTTAACGATTTTCTTGTCATTTATAATGTTTTCATTGAAATTTTCTTGTCATTTATAATGTTTTCATTGAAATTCATGAATATGCAAATTAGGTAACTTGCATAAATACTTACAATAGGATGAAAGGACAATGTCTAAGCTTCAAAATTAGACAAGGTTTGGTGCTCTAGGATAAGTTATAGCGGAGATATGCGCAATTTCGTATGTACAATCCCATACTCAAGAATCACGTTAACGATTGTCATGGAAACCATGATTTTTTCATAGTGCGAATAAGTTTATCTTTGAGGACAAATATTCTTTGCATTTCTGGGGTCCCAATGAACGATTTGGCACCAATGAAAAATTGTCCTGGGGTGCAAGGTAGGTCAAATTAGCTCCCGGGGTATAGGCTGAGATATACTTGATTGCGCTGATAGACAGCCCATGTGTATAAAAATGTACTATTGGGTTATCTCCCCATTTTGCAATATGACGCTACACTTCTTGGAACCAAGAACAAACGTAAATCGATAGGAGATGTACTATGGTTTAAATTGAGATAATTTTGTTCTTTAAATCGATATATTAGCTGATTTAATGGGTAAAACATAGGAGTCATCCATCGTAAAATAAGTGATAGATGAGTGAAATTTGTATATTCATTAATATGCAAAATAGGTTATTTGCATATTGAAACATCATTCTGAAGCAAAATGCCTACCCTTTACTTTGATACTAAATTTATTAATTTAAGAAGAACGTAGGCTGAGATAGGCTTGATTTTGTTCGTAAATTGCATGTACGCATACACTGTACTACTGGATTATCTCTCCATTTTTCAATATGACGCTATTCTTCTTGGAGGAAGGAAAAATGTAAAAAAAGACGGAAGAGATATAGATATCAAGGTTTTATTTAAGACACGTCTTGTTCTTTAAAGCAATATTTTACCTGATTTTAAAACATAATTCTAAAGCACAATCGACTAGCCTTTACTTTGAAACTCAATTTATCAATTTAAGGCGAAGGTAGGCTGAGATATGCTTGAATGAGTTGGTAGACCGCCTGTATGTATAAAAATGTACTATTGGGTTATCTCCCCATTTGCAGTATCACGCTACACTTCTTGGAACCAAGAATAAAATGCAAATCGATAGAAGATGTACAAAGGTTCAATTCAAGACAATTTTTGTTCTTAAAATCGATATATTAGCTGATTCAATGGGTAAAACAAAGGAGTCATCTATTGTTAAATAAGTGATAGATGAGCAAAATTTGCATAGTCATTAATATGCAAATCAGGTACATTTGCATATTTAAAAATCATTCTGAAACACAATGCCTACCCTTTACACTGATACTAAATTTATTAATTTAAGACGGACGTAGGCTGAGATAGGCTTAATTTTGTTGGTCAATTTCATGTATGCATAAACTGTTCTACTGGGTTATCTCCCCATTAAGCAATATGACGCTACACTTCTTGGAAGCAAGGGTAAATTTAAAAAAATGGAAGAGGTACCAAGGTTAAATTTAAGACTCTTTCTGTTCTTTAAAACGATATTTTACCTGATTAAATGGGGTAAGACATCGGAGTCATCTATCAAACAATATGTGATAAATAAGTAAAAATTGCATATTCGTGAATATGCAAATCAGATAATTTGCATATTAAAACATTATTTTGAAGAACAATCGCACACCCTTTACTTTGAAACTAAATCTATAAATTTAAGGCGAACGTAGGCTGAGATATGCTAGATTGTGTTGGTAGACCGCCTGTATGTATAAAAATGTACTATTGGGCTATCTCCCCATTTTGCAATATGACGCTACACTTCTTGGAACCTAGAACAAATGTAAATCAATAGAATATGTAATTATGTTTAATATAATACAACTTTTGTTCTTTAAATCGACATATCAGCTGATTTAGTGGGTAAAACATAAGAGTCATTTATCGTTAAATAAGTGATAGATGAGTAACATTTGCATATTCATTAATATGCAAATCAGATAATTTGCATATTAAAACAGCATTCTGAAGCACAATGTCTATCCTTTACTTTGATACTTAATTTATTATTTTAAGACGAACGTAGGCTGAGAGATATGCTTGATTTTGTTGGTTTACTGTCTGTATTCAAAATACGCGTTCTATAGAGTTATCTCCCCATTTTACAATATGACGCTACACTTTTTGGAACCAACAACAACCGGAAATCGACAGAAGAGGTAATACGCTTTAATTTGAGACCAAGTTTGTCCTTTAGAATGATGGGTGTATTTTATCGCTCAGAAATCGGGGTCATCGTCCCAACTATAAGGGCGTATTCATCAATGAGGACCTGACCAAAAGCCGTAGTAAACTTCTCTATGAGGCGCGTCACTCCGGGTGAAGTCTGGACAGTTGAAAAGTGCATGGTCTTTAGACGGAACGATATTAATAAAATCTACAGATGACGACGAGGTCGACGTTGTTGAACGGGTCAATATATCATCTGACTTGCCGAAGTATAAGCCACCCTCTACCACCGCTGAACCTGTTGCTGGTGGTAGCGCTTCCGGTACTGACTAACTCGTTTGACTCTGATTCACAGTGCGATGCATTTGTAATGATATTCAGTATATATAAAGGTCTGAAGTAACGGGATTATATTAGGCATTTTCACTTAGGCGTGAACTCCGATATGGACACCTACGCTGACTAAATTTAACAAGGGGGTATTTCATGTGTATCCGATGTAAATACTGTCTACGAAAATGCTGTTGAGCCGCGTCATACGATCAATAAATCTGTGCCATACGAGGAATAAAGTAGCATAAAATGAATGAGATTACCTTAAATAATCGCTTGAGTACTAACTAAGGAAGTCATCGAGAAACCTTAATATGTGTGAGGCAAACTGAGACCATACGTCGATAGTAAAATGGCTGAAAGTTTTTTTTTTTTTTTTTTTTTTTTTTTTTTTTTTTTTTTTTTTTTTGTTTTTGTGCAATGGTCAAGTAAGACTTACTTCGCTTTAAGATGGGTAACCAGAAACAGGTTGGGGACGTCTAGGGTGCATTCACAGAAAGACCACGTACACCTTTCGATTCTGTAGTGCCCTCACTACGATACACATTTATGAACAAGAAATAAGAAACATTAGGTCTGAAAACTAATAGTTAGAGCTCCAGCCATCAAAAAAATGGTAATAGGTGGTCGGAAAGAAGCAGAAATTTCATTCATACCCTCTTATAGAGGAACCCATTGGAAGCTTGAAAACCAATGTTTGGTCAATTTTAAGTCTTGCAAAAGTGTTGAAATTATGGGATGTATACTGCTACACATGACATTCTATAATGTGATTCTCGAAAATGAGGGTGTACATACAAACTTGGTCATATCTCCGCTGTTCCCTATCCTACTTCACCGAACCTGGTATCATTTTAAAGTTGAGACATAGCCCTTCCATTCTATGATAAGAAATGCAAGTCATCTAATTTGCATATTCATGAAT
Source organism: Rugalucina vietnamica (assembly GCA_964017185.1). Taxonomy (NCBI): domain Eukaryota; kingdom Metazoa; phylum Mollusca; class Bivalvia; order Lucinida; family Lucinidae; genus Rugalucina; species Rugalucina vietnamica. Next base: position 38,223,539 of record OZ024877.1, read on the forward strand.
TTTAATGAAAACATTAAAATGACATAAAACATTAAAATTCCATAAATAAACGAGGAAATACTAGGAAAAACTTTAGCCATTGTAAGGGTTTGGATGCGTTTTAAGATCTATCTTGCATCCCTGGGACCTTACTATAATTGGTCTGATAGTCATGCATGGACCTAGCAATAAAACCTTGACACCTAATATTCAAACCGTTGAATTTGCTTATTCATGAAAATTAACAAAAATATCCCATAAGAAATCGGAGACAAACCTGGGAAAAACAGGGTGTGTATGTACAAAATCATTTGTTCCAGAGCTGTTAATAAATCCAGGATACTGAAAGAAGTATCAAATGACTGCTATGGCATTGTACTATGACGCTACAGCAGAATATAAGACTAATCTGATTTTCAATTTCATGGATTTTAATGAAAATTGAAAAAAAAATGGAGAGAAAAAAGTGAAAAAACTAAACGGGCCAACCTACAAAATGACTTCTATCTCGGCAATCAAAAGCCATAAAGTGCTGAAAATGACATCAAATTGTTGCTAGAGCAATATTATACCATTCTGTACTACAATATATAAGTCATTTGATTTTTAGTTTTAAGAATATTAGCAAAACCTTCAGAATTAAGAGAAAAATACGGGAAAACTAAGGAGGTATACATCAAAAACGCATTTATCTTGGTTACTGATAGACCTAGAGAGCTATAATTGGTATCAAATAATTGCTAAAACTATGTTCTGTGACCATGTTATCTCATGTATAAATCATAAGCTGTTTTTGTTGTATGGATGTTTATGAGATTTTTATAAATAAGACAAAAAGCAACGAAAAATGAAGGGTACACAAACAAAGAGAACTTAAAATGACATCAATTTATTGGTAGGATACTGTTTTATTGCCATGTATTTAGATAAAGAAAGCATACTAGCTGGCAATTAATATTTAATAAATTGGCAATTAATATTTAATAAATTATGTTGGAGCACAATCTTCAATTTTCTGTTATTTCCACAATTTTTCAAAATCTTGTAACATTCAGAAGATTCAATAGTATATGCTTAGTGCATTGTCATAGCATTCTAATGGTACCATTTTCAGTTCTTAAAGGATATTGGCAGCTGAGATATAAGCGATTTTGTTGGGGTACCCTTCATTTTTCATTGATTTTTCTCTTATTCATAAAAAACCTATTAATATCCGTACAACAAAAATAGCTGATTATTTATATATCAGATTACATGGTTATGACACAATGTCCAAGCAATCATTTGATACCAGTTATAGCTCTCTAGGTCTATCATTAGCCAAGATACGTGTGATTTGCTATGTATACCGCTTTAACTTTTCCTTAATTTTCCTCTAAATTCGAAAGGTTTTGTTAATATTCATAAAGCAAAAAAACTCAAATAACTCATATATTAAAGTACAGGACGGGTTATGCCTTAGCAACCATTTGATACCATTTTCAGCATGTAAGGGATTTTGATTGCCGAGATACAAGCCATTTTGTAAGTTTACCAGTTTCATTTTTCCTTTTTTCATTCCTGTTTCTAGAGTTTTCATTATAATTCATGAAATTGAAAATCAGATCATTATTATATCAGACTTAAGGGACATAGTACATTGCCATAGCATTCATTTGATACCTTTTTCAGCATCCTGAGTTTGTTACCAGCTCTGGTACAAGTGATTTTTTATGTCTACCACTATTTATCCAAAAATTCTTCACCAATTTCTTATGTATTTTATTAATTTTCATGAATAAGCAAATTCAACCATTTGAATAATAGGTATTAAGGATTAATTGTTTTGGTCCATGCATCACTATCAGACTGATTATAGTATTCTACAGCATGCTATTGTCGGTATATTTATATTTTTGTGAGTACCCTATTCATTAGAATCACACTATAGCTAGGTGTGGAATTTATGTCACATCATGTCAATGCATTCATTGTTGAGTAATATATTTTATGGCATGAAGATGATACCTCTGACTACACTGGCAGCCATGAAAATTGGACCCAGTGATGCAAGGTAGACCTTATAACCAACCCACCCAAAACTTTACAATGGATATAATTTATCCCTTGTTTTTCCTCCATTTTGACAATTTCATTAATATTCATGAATATATTTATGCAAATGAGATGGTTTTTATATAGGTCCATGACATAATTACATTTGTCATATCTATCTCTATATACTACCATACGCCCTCGCGGACATTCTAGGCTCATGATGTTACTTTTTCAATAACAATGTGTCACATTGATAGCGTGGTCCTGAAATAGTTTATTAATGTTTTTAACAAATTTTTCTGTCATTTTAATGTTTTCATGAATATGGAAATTAGATAACTTGCATTCCTTACCATAGGTTGAAAGGGTTATGTCTTAAACTTTAAAATGAGACCAGGTTCAGTGGTCTAGGATAAGTAACAGCGGGGATATGACCAATTTTGTATGTACACCCCATACTCAAGAATCATGTTAATGGTTGCCATGGAAACCATGCATTTTTTTCATAGAGCAAAAGAGTTTATCTTTGACGACAAAAGTTGTTTGCATTTCTGGAGTCCCATTGAATGATTTGGCGCCCTTAACAGATTGTCCTGGGAGGGGATATACAAGGTAGATCAAATTAGCCCCTGGGGTACCCGGAGATAAATGTCTTTAAATAATATCGCGGTTCAATTAGCTAGGGTACTTCATTTTCACCCAGAATAAAAGTACTTTTGCAAGACCGAAAAAAATTAAAACATTGGTTTTCATACTTCCCAAAGACAGTACTAAACAACTATACCAAGGAAATTTCTGCTAAACAGGTGGCCACCAAAAGTGATTTTTTGATGGCTTTTCTCAGTCTGGGGCTTTAGCTATAATACTTATGCTTATATACCAATTCTTAACAAGACTGAGTCGTCGCGTGACAAAACCAACAATTTGGTTTCTGACCAGGTCTTAGACAAATCGGGCTGTATAGCCACAGGGGAAAGCTAGAGGCGTGAAAATTTGGAGTTAGAATGGAGAGGGATTGTACCATCTGTGTAGAGAAAACAAACGGCTGATCGGCTACCGCGAAGCTGATCTGCGCCTTTGTTTTCGTATATGCAGATTGTTGGTTTTCTCGTTCGACGGCTCAAATATATGTTGAAGCTTTTGAAAATCTTATAAAATTAGCCCCAGTTCTTAATTCCGGCACATATACATGTTACCGAAGATAAATATGGGCGCGGGTGTCGCCACAGAGATGCAACAGATTTATATGTTTTAGCTCACCTGAGCCGAAGGCTCACAAGGTGACCTTATAGTATACCAATCAATCCGGCGTCCGTCCGTCCGTCGTCCACAATTTCAAACAGCTTCTTCTCCGAAACCGCATGGCCAATTAAAGTGAAATTTTATGTGGAGCATCCATGGGTAGGGGGAACGAAAGTTTGATCGCGAAATCCGGGTCACATGACCAAGATGGCCGCCACGCCCATATATGGTAAAAAACACTCAAAAATCTTCTCCAGAACCGGCAGGCCGATTTTCACGAAACTTGGTATGTAGCATTTGGGACTCCAGCCGATAATAGTTTGATCAAATGATGTCCCTTGGATTACCTTGACCTATTTAACGGCAAGGTCAATTTTGGAAACATAGGCTTTTACATGGGAAAAAGTGAAAACTATGGGTTTTTCGAAAACTTTTACAGCCTGAGACCTGAAAAGTGGTAGATGCAAACAGCTAATGGAGTAGATGAAGGCATGTGATTAATTTAGGTCAAGGTCATCTCTTGACCTTGACCGGTCTGTCATCCATATACACTTTTCAAAGATCTTCTTCTATGAAACCGCATGGCCAATCAAAGTGAAATTTTATGTGGAGCATCCATGGATAGGGAGAACGAAAAGTGAAAACTAAGGATTTTTTTTGAAAACTATTGCAGCCTGAGACCTGAAAAGTGGCAGATGCAAACAACTAATGGAGTAGATGAAGGTATATGATTAATTTAGGTCAAGGTCATATCGACCTTGGCCTGTTGGTCATCCATACACACTTTTCAAAGATCTTCTTCTCTGAAGCCGCTTGGCCAATCAAACTGAAATTTTATGTGGAGCATCCATGGGTAGGGGTAACGAAAGTTTGATCACGAAATCCGGGTCACATGACCAAGCTGGCGGCCACGCCCATATCTGGTAAAAACAACTCAAAAATCTTCTTTTCAATAACCGGCAGGCCGATTTTCACGAAACTTGGTACGTAGCATTTGGGACTCCAGTCAATCATAGACTGGTCAAATGATGATCCCAGGATGACCTTGACCTATTTTACGGCAAGGTCAATTTTGGAAACATAGGCTTTTACATGGGAAAAAGTGAAAACTATGGATTTTTTGAAAACTATTGCAGCCTGAGACTTGCAAAGTGGTAGATGCAAACAAATAATGGAGTAGATGAAGGTATGTGATTAATTCAGGTCAAGGTCATGCCCATATATGGTAAAAAAAACTAACCACTTTGTCCAGTGACTGTACTTGTTGACTCTCAGGTGAGCGATCATTGTCCTTGGGCTAATTGTTAATTATGCAATGGCATGCTCTACCCCTATCCTGTATCGATGAACGAACCGATTGAATTTTAAGCATTTCCTTCTTGGATTCCCAGGCTTTCGAGCAATTTGCTGTGCCGTAAATTGTGTAACGATGTTTCCTCGATCTGGGTAAATCTTATCTGATTTTGAAGATAGCTGCCCTTGATTGTTAGAAAAGGGCACAGTTTGTACTCAAACTCAGTATATTCTATTTTGAATCTTTTTTTTTCTCGGGTGAGCAATCGTTGTCTTTGGGCTACTTGTTGGGTTTCTACCTAACATTGCGATGTCATGACAGCCGAAATAAGCTGCACTCTAAGACCACACAAGAAAACATTTAAGGCTAATATGTATATAGTCCGACTTTGAACTCTGGATAATCAAAAGTAGGACGAGTCTACTCAATAGCACGTGACATGTGATCATGTTGGAAGAGTTATTTTGACCAATACTACGTATAGGAGAAAGTCCGAGTAAGTATCCATTCCTGAAAAATAATGGATCCGAGGCCCCGAAGGGGCCGAGGATTCATTATTTTTCGGGAATGGATACTTACGAGGACTTTCTCCGACTTAAAATACACCATACACTGGCGCCTTTGTTTCGTTATAACAAGCGCTTTTAATCTTTAGACGCCCAGTAAACAGCAAGCCGGTTGACTAGACCTTGCACAACATATTTCCGTTTAATTTTCTTTTCTCGCGACATGATATGTTGGTCAAACTACCCCACGGGCATAACGAAGAAACTAACTGTGAACGATGTTAACACTTTCTCGTGCAAATAGAGCATTCACAGTAGTTTCCCTTTTTACACGTCGTTAAACGTAGTGTCTATGTTCAATACCATTTAATTATGATTTTGTATAAATACATAATGTGTGTTAATCGATGAGACAGCGTACATGGATCTGTTAAGGGCTAATCTCCATGCTCGAAAGACAGAGGACCATTATAATGCCCGGCTGTTTTGGGGGGAAACAGCTGGTCATAAATAACTGTGTGAAGTCTGTTCCTACTGCCAGGTTTCTCATTCACCTCACACTAACCCTAACCTTCTAACAATGAAACCAGGGAGCAAGAACCTTTTTCATACAGAAATATGCGATGATTCGTTGGATATAACGTTTTGGCGGAATTTATGATACCGACTATTTCATCGCAAAGAATTTCAAATACTAGGAACAAATTGTATTTAATATTAGGTAGATTCTAAACCATTTGCTAGAAAAGCTTCCAATCAGCCTCACAAAATTTAATGTCTTTGAACATAGCGAACACATTATTTTGGGGTGCAGCAAAGGGAAAATGAACACTTCGTTGGTAACCATGACTTTTGTGCTCATGCGAAAAATAATGGACACTAAACTGTCCATTCCCGAAAAATAATGGACAGTTTTTGTAAAAGGATGACGTCATGGGTGTATTTTAAATAGCGTTAAGCCTATCTAAGTGTTAGCAATAACTGATGGGCTATTAGACATTTTTCACTTTTGAAAGTAACTGCTGCTGGCGCTTGCGGTTATGACTTTCCGTGTGATGGGGAACGACTCGTGAGGGCATATTTGAGACGAAGACGAGGGACGATATGAAGAATTACTTAGTCAAAACTACCAATAGCCCGACGAAGACGAATTAAATAAGACATGCAATAAATGCTATAGGGTAGGACGTCTATCTCTGTAGCTCAGTAGCTAGCGTGCTTGGAATTGAAAGCGAAAGGTGCTGGGTTCGACTCCCGGACGCATCACTTTTTTCTTTTCTTTATTTATCACTTTTTTCTTTTCTTTATTTGTCTCTCTTGTGACAAAAAAGCTTTGGAAATAAAACATATATTATCAGCTGATTGTATTTTTGGCAAATGCAAGAATCATGAAATGCCCTACTACATTAAATTCTTAAATCGTAAAGGAATTGAAGTTTGAGACGGCAGCCCACATGTATGTTTTCTCTTGTATTGGGAGCTCGATCGTATTTTTGGTATAAGAGCTGATCTATCCTCGCGTCAATATTTCTTTCTGGGAGACATGAGAATATGAATATACTGAAGGCTTGTACAGGCATAATGTGGCTAGGATAAGGATAGCCACCCTGAACGACTTAAAAATGTTTTCCGCGGACGTAGGCACTAACTCAAACAGTACACTGTATAGTGTACATGTAAAGATATATGTATATTTATTAGGTGTAAGACCTACAGTTCCACGTGCTGTCTCGTGAGAGAACATAATTTATTTTGGCATGTTTATACATGTACTTCAAACAGATACTCGAAATCTTGATGTTATTTATACGGTTGATGTTTCGTTTTGAGTCCATTAGACAATCATCTGCAAGTCATAAGTGCGATATCCTAGCTACATTTTGCATAGACATAGAAATAAGTTGAGGTTTTGTAGACCTTCCACAGTATTTCAGCATTTTGAATGCGATAATTACGATTTTGGGATGTTTTTTCCAAGTCAAAGGCTTTCTTTCTGATCCTCCTTTATTCTCTTCAACTATGCGTGATGTTTATCTGGGTGAATTCAAATAAATACGAGTATAATTAAACTTCAAACTAAAACAGTATCATTTTCAAGAAAATGAATGTTTATAGACTGAGAAACATACAGTTCGTTTTTTCATAACGTATCTTGCTTACCCTAAAACAGGACGACAATATTCTTTATGCGAGCACACACACACACACACACACACACACACACACACACACACACACAAGTTCCGTAGATGACTTCATGTCGCAGTGGTTCAGTCAGTCGCTTCGTAAAATCACATGTCGAGAATAAATACGTACATGTAGTTGATATAAGACTGGTACAAAATTATTAGGGAGCGCGGTGGCGTAGTGGTAGGGCGTCTGACTCCTGAGAGGTCCTGGGTTCGATCCCCACAGGCGCCAGCCGTGTTGTGTCCTTGAGCAAGACACATTAACTCCTTACTAACTGGTTAAACACAGGAAGCGTTGGCTCCGTCCCGACATGACTGAAAAAAATGTTGACTGGGACAAAACAAAAAAAAATAAAATAAATAAAAACTTAAAACCTATATGCATTGGTAAAATGCAAAAATAAAGAAATCCAGACAGCAATTAAACATATAAATCGAAAACAATGTTATCATATGCAATGGTAACAATGATTATTGTTGTCTTCCCGTTTAACTGTCTGATTCGAATTGAACAATGAACCAGAAGTGGCCTTTGACACGACATGTTTACAAAATCGCATCATCAACTGTCATGATTGCCATTAAAGATACATTACGCGTTCAACGCGAGTCGGCCTTACAAATGCTTGGCGCGAATAAAACAGCTTCCAGTGCAGAATATTATTTTTTGACACTCGTGTGTATAACTAGGAATCGCTTGTTCAATTCTGAGCTGCCCATGGCTTTATGGTGACACTATAAACCGAGATCCCGTCTGCATATGACGATAACTGTTGGTGGGAAAACAACTATCAACTATTTGTTATCGCCATGTGACTTTCAACATACTGGTGCATGTATATACGTACATTGGTACTGTTTAGCTACATTTCACATGTTTTTCGTGAACACACAGAATTCCTTTTACATGTAAACATGGCAAGATTTACGATTTGAAACATTTAGTTGATCTTTAATTTTATGTGCAGTTTTTTTTTATTCTAAGCCTTACAACGTTTTGACACATTTTAAGTAATATCGAGCATGGTCTGTTATCCTCATCAGGATAACATGTCCGTGACATGTTTACCCCATTGAACAACGCTTTTATAAAGCAAAACTTGAGTGTGCAGGGAAATATCTAGTTTTAGCTCACATGAGCCCGGTGAGCTTATAGGATGGCCATGCCCCGTCGTCCGTCCGTCGTCGTCTGTCAACAATAACCATGATCTTGTTCTCTGAAACAGCTTGGCCAATCAAAGTTAAAACTGTTTGCGGAGCATTCTTAGGAAGGGGGAACGAAATTTGCATAAATGGACCAGGTCACATGACCAAGATGGCCGCCTTGGCTATAAATAGCAAAAACCGTTCTCCAGAACCAGAAGGCCTATGATTTTGTAACTTGGCATGAAGCATCAAACAATATTAAAAGCACTACAAAGTTTGTATAAATCATTTCGCTGACCTTGACCTATTTTACGGTAAGATCAACTTACATGTAGGTCGCCCATGCATTTAAATGGGGAAATTAGTTAAATGTAATTAAATGGGTGGATTTATTTTTATGAAAACATTAAGACCCGGATGGTTGTCAGCTCCTGCCTGGGGGTATATATACATGTATATGACTATAATATTTATAAACATCTTCTCTGCAACCGCATGGCCGATCAAAGCCAAACTTCGTGGAAGGGGAACGAAAGTTTGTATTAATGGTCAAGGTAACTTGACCAAAATGGCCGCCATGGCTATAAATTGAAAAACCTTTAAAATTGTTCTTCTTCAGAACCAAAAGGCCTATGATTTTGAAACTTGGCATGAAGCATCTACAAAGTCTATATATGACCCAGGGATTACATTAACCTATTATAAGACAAGGTCAACTTAGGTTGTCTATGCTTCTGAAAACATAGATTGTGAGTATTCGTTCTATCTTGTGTCCACAATCTATGTTTTGAACAAATAAGAAAATATCAAAACTGTTGAATTGAAAATTTTCATTTTTTTTTTTTCAACTTAAAAAAAACACACACTGTATTTTGCTTGATAAGTCGTCATAATTTAGGGTACCGTTTTAGTGCACATGTATTACACATGCTGACGGCAGATCTACAACATTTGATCATTCTCAACCTTACTCATTCGGACCCATCTTTGCGTCCGGAATCGGGCAAGCATATAAGCACATAAGCTTCTTACTCAATCTGAATTTAAATAAATAATAAATTGAATAGGTTTGTTGATTTGAGCGTTAATCCAACAGCAAAGGTCATATGGAAACGAGACCTCAGTTTATAGTCTCATCCGACAGACTCAAGAAGACCCGGATCAAACCTGCCATCTCTGGTTTATAAGGCACGTGAAATAACCACTGCACCATAGAGGCTTGCTTAATAGGTTCAGTATAAACTTTATCATGATAGAAATCGTACTTTTAAATGTTAAATGTTAAAAAAGGACAAAAGAACGCATAACCTTAACACCAACTGCGTTCGGCTTTCCAAGCTGCAATGTGGTTTGATAACTGATCTGGCTTGATATGATCTTTGTTTTGTCGATGGGCCCTAGGACAAAATTTCAATAGCCAAACACAACACAATTAAATTTCCCCTGTTACATGTATATATATTAGAATCATGAATGGCGGTACGTTTGTATAAAAGGTCGGTAAATGGACACGTGAAATGTCTGCGTGGTATACTGTACATGAATATGTGTATTCGGGTATTGTCTATCAGTGTCAGCACCATCGTATATGCTTGCGATACAATCAAAGTCCTTACAACAAAGATTGATGCAACATCACACAACATGTGATAAAATGGATTAAAACAACCTTCAGCGCAGCAATATCGCTTTGGCAACTACCAACACCAAGACAATGAACTCTTCGCCTTAGGTTGCTGCCCAATTGATCAGTGTTACAATCAAGGGTGACACAAAAGGGTGACACTGCTTGTGGGTGTGCAAGTTCGTTTTCTCAGGGTTCTCCTCTTTTACTCCTGTTACTGATTTACCCGTCTCATATGAACTAAAATAATCTTGAACGGGCCGAAAATTATATAAAAACGCATCATTATGATCAGAAATGAGCACAATGAGACCCTTATCTGTAATCAAGTAACAATAGAATGACCAAGAATCTATACAATTAAATTTCCCATTCTAACATAGACACCAGGCGGGAGAGACATGGCGGTGCAACACATCACAAGCAATTTAACAACAGGCATAAAAAACAAAATTACTAGCTCTTTCCAAACAAGACCAGCGTCCATTCTGTTAAAAGGGACAATACACGAGGCAATAATCTTAAGAAAACACGTGTCAATGTGAAGACTGTATACACCATTATTTGTGAAACAAATGAATAATTTGTGCACTTTGACAGAATGTGTAGTGTCCAAAATTGCTTCTACGTGTATGTGAAAATGGCGAACATCAAAAGTAAACTATGGGGCGACTGAAACACTATGCGTCCTCTACGGAAACACTTTAGAAACTCATGAAAATAATATAATTGTGTTAGTTTGATTTTAATTTATTTATTTGAATTCAACCAGGTGAAACAACACGCATACTATCACACAGAATAAATGAGGATCAGAACGAAAGCTTATGTCTTGCCAAATTAATTTTCTACATCGTAACCATCGCACTCGATATGGCAGAAATACTGTTGAAAGTCTACAATTAACAAAAACAGTTGTGTGGCTAGGCATATTGTAGCTACATGTAGGGTATTGCCCCCATCGCTCTTCCTACTGTCGAATGGACTCAAAACGAGACATCGACAAAATAAACATCGTTCGCTCACGAGATAGCACGTGAAACTGTAGTTTTACATCTAATACGTAATACACATATATCTGAACATGTACCGTGACTATACTTTTTGATTTGGTGTCTTGTGTATTTGTTAAAATTCAGTTTTACGTCCCTTTTAAGATTATTTCAGCTCATATGAAAAGCGCCAAACAGTAGGTGGGGCGAAAACGGGAGTACCCCGAGAAAAACCGCCCGGCACACCCGCAACAGACACACCAGACACAACGGTGAGATGATTAAGTGATTATGAAACAGCGCTCTGAACTGCTCGGCCACGGGGGGGGGGGGGGGGGGGGGCGCTTGCGTATTTTTTTAGTCATTAGAGGCGGTCAGCTTATCCTATCCACATTATCTGTACCAGCCAGTCAGGAAATAAATGTTGACGTTAGGATCGGTCGCTGATCCGTTCTTCCAATGACGATCAATATCTCGGCTTCCAACAAGACCTTTAAAAAACCTATACATGCGGTCTGCCTTCTCACTAGACAGTTTAATCCAGAAACTTACGAATTTAGTATTAAATGCAGCATTGCATTTTGTGATTGTTGCATTTGCCAATAGATAAAATTTTATTTTCTTTTTTCCTTTTTTTTATTTCTTTTTAATTTTTTAAGCTTTAATGTTACAGGTGCGAAAAAAGGAAGAAACAAAGAAAAGGAAAAATAATTTTTGTCCTACCCGGACTCGAACCCAGGACCTTTCGATTCTATGTCTTACTCTCTACCTACTGAACTATTCAGCTAGGCGTCTTGGACAATTTCGTTTTTTGCGTGTCTCATTTAATACACCTCCGGTGGGCTGTTGGTAGTTTTGACTAAGTAATTCTTCATATCGCCCCTCGCCTTCGTCTCAAATATGCCCTCACGAGTCGTCGCCCATCACACACAAAGTCGTAACCGCAAGCGCCAGCAGCATTTACGTTCAAAAGTGAAAAATGTCTATTAACGAGATCTTATTCTGATTTCCCTGTCACGTGCTATGTCATGGAATTTGCTAACCTTTGATCATCCAGAGGTAAAAATCTGACTAGAGATGCTTTGATTTATACACCGGTGGTAAGTCATTTTGAAAGCTGTTTTGTCGGTTAAACACACACAGGCACTTTGCGGATGCCAGATAGAGAGGAGAAGCTTGATTGATCTTTCTGGAGGCTTGATTTATTCTATTATGTCTGTCTGTCTGTCTGTCTGTCTGTCTGTCTTTCTGTCTGTCTGTCTGTCGGCCTGCCTGCCTGCCCGCCAGCCTGTCTGTCTGTCTGTCCGCTTTGATGAAACTGCGCCCCGGTCAAATAAGTGGAAAGCGTCGTGCCCGTCACAAATTGACTTACGTCTAAACATAACATTACCTCCTGGAAAAATCAAAGAAGAAATATCGACCTGGTAATTCCAGGGCGCCGCCCCCGGGCCGAGAACTTAACAGGTCTCCGATGCAAATTTCGCCGCTCTTAATCATTCGATCATCTCATTGCCTTTTCCACTTCGTTTTCGAACCCCGCGCAGGACACATGTTAGACAAGCTAATTTCTGATTACGGGTGGGCCAGGTGATTTTTTCGGGGCATTCATGTTCTAACCCAACCTACTGATTGACCGATCTCATATGACTGCATAAATAGTGAAAGGGGCATAAAAAATTAACAAAAGAGAATTTTTCCCGAAAAAAAAAAAAAACGCCGTACCGCCTTAAACACAGTGTGATCCAGATACCTAAGATAATTTGGACATGATCCCGCTACAATAAGTACGCAAAGCAGTCAGCATTGGTGTCCGCGTCGGAGTCCACGCTTAAGTGAAAATGTCTAATACTACGCATGAATTTATTGTGTCTTATAATCATTATTGCAGTGGTTGACTCTTATCTTTGGCCAGTGTGTAAACAAGAAAAGATATGACACAAGTGTCATATCAATAACCTCAATTTTCTATCGCAGTCAATAACGTATAAGACAAACCGCGCACCGAGCGTGTGGAAAAATATGCCGCAAATTCAACCAATGTATTTCCATAGACATAGAGATACCTTGATTCAACAAACATCAGAAGCACGTCGGAGACACGTAACAAATGCGTTTAATACATACGTGGTTTGTCAGAAAAGTTCGTGTACACCATTCATATTTTCAACAGAAAAAGGAATATATCTGCTTTTGCAAAAGTATTTTTATAGTACAAAGTACAAGTACAAATGCTTTATTGTGATTTAGGCCACCAGCCCATAACACATAAATACAACAAATATATAATAACATAACATGTACACAGGTGTGATGTTTTAGTATATACATAACAAATTTGAATTCTATCAAGCATTTCTTTACGTAATTTAAATGCATAGAAAAGATACACGTATGATGCAACAGCATGTAAGACTGACTCAGACTTACTCGACATCAATATATAAAACTTATTTATATTTGGTTCAAGATAGTATTTACGTGGCAGATACTTTTGCCTTAAACTTAAATAGACTGGGCAGTATAACAAAAAAATGAGCCTCGTCTTCAACACTGCTGTTACATAAACGACATATCCGTTCATTTCTCTCACGTTTATCATGTCTTCCAATTTCTATTTCTAAGTTATGGCAGCCTGACCTAAACTTAGACATGACATGTCTAAACTTTCTTATATTAAGACAATTTAAGTAAGATTCGTGTTCAAAGTTCAGCTTAAAATTTCTATAAAGGTCAAGCTTAGATGATTGTTCTATGTCACTAGACCATGTCTGAACACTGTGATCACGTAGTCTCTGTACTAATGTATTAAGAAAAGCATTAACGTTCTGTACATCTTGGTTTATCCAGATATAACCAAATCCATGTCTATACAGTAATTGCTTCACGTTTGTAACCCAGTTTACATGACCAAAATCGTCATGAAGCCTTTGCATGATATAACACTTTTTTAACAAATCGTGAATCAGGCATGGCAAGTATTTTAATCCAGTACTTAACTCATCGCCTAGCCGATTCAATCCATAGTGGGTATCGACCACAATCCCCTAGTACCGCTGCATTGCAGGCTCTTAAACCGACACACATATAACGTTTGCAAGCGTATCTATGCACAAGTTCAATCGACTCTTTTCTTTTAAACCCCCAAATTTCCGATCCATAAAGCAAGACAGGACTTATCTTTCTGTCAAAGAGTGTAAAAAAACACGTTTGTGGGTAACTGGCCTAGATCATATAAAGAATTCAACAGAGAAATAAGGACCCGTTTTGCTTTAACCGCCTGATCAGAAGCCATTCTGTTAAAAGATAATTGCATTGACAATGACACGCCTAAATATGTGAAACAATTAACTACTTCTAGAGGCTGCCCGTCATATGTCCAATTTTTGTTTCGGGCAAGCATTGAATCATTCTTAAAGACTACAATTTTCGTTTTAGGTACATGTATGTTCACCTTCAGTTTTTTTTTTTCCTTACAGAAATCAGAGAGTAAGTAGAATTGTCTCTGCAAGCCGATAACTGTATCCGATAACAACGCAATGTCGTCGGCAAACAATAAAATGAATAGTTCAACTAAATCTGGTAATAACTGAATACGCTTAAGACCACTGTGTTCTATCAGTTTTGTAAGTTCATTTATAAACAGAGAAAATAAAATTGGGGAGATCATACACCCTTGATTTAAGCCAACATGGCAATCAAAAATTTCAGTAAAACTACCTGAATCTTGGCACACGATTTTACGGATTTATAAACCGCCTTTATAGACATTAGTAGTTTTCCTTTTATGCCGTAACGGTTTAAGGCAGACCATAACTTGTCTCGATGTACCGAGTCAAAAGCAGCTTTAAAATCCACGAATCTAATATACAGTTTTCCGCCACGTTTTGATAAGTATTTACTTATGATACTTTGCAAAATAAATATATTGTCAATAGTCGAATAGCCCTCACGGAATCCAGCTTGCGACTCTGAAATCATACTGTAAAGGTTTGTGGCGAAGATAAGTCGTCTATTGATTATACTAGTGTAAATTTTACCAAAGATATCAAGTAAGGAAATCCCTCTATAATTTTCTTTATAATGCAACAACCCTAGATATCGGCATAATAAAGGTGGGTTCATAAATAGAAGCTTTATCTAGCTACTGACTGAATAAATGCCATCTCTACTGACCAAATAAAGACCGCGTTGCAATTTTGTTTAACGTAACAAAAAGGAGCGCGTCAGTGACGTCAAATTTAGTCACGTTTTGTGACGTCAATCTCCGCCATTGTTATGCAACGTTACGTAGATGAAACAATGGACAAGAAAAAATAATTTATCAACAAAATGTACTGCTATGGTGGCGAATGTTGAGGAGTCGTTCTGCGGAGTGATTGCTGAGCTGTTGACTAAATAAACAAAATGGCGGAAAGCAAATCTTCTCACATCGGGTGAGTTTTTTCGCGAAATTTGTCGGTTTTCTTTGCATAATAAAGTGAATAACTACCCCCTAACCAAAATAAACCGATTTATCACGCTCGGACCGTAAGCAGATGAAAGGGCTCGCTGAAAGCTCGCCCTTTCATCTGCTTACTAATCCTCACGTGATAAATCGGTTTACTTTTGGTCACGGGGAAGTTATTTACTATATATGTATAGGAACAATGTACGAGAATCCCCAATCCTCAGGAAATTCGCCTAAGTCAAAGAGCCTATTAAAAAGACGCTTTACCAGAGGCAGAATAATGTCAATACCATGTTTGAAGATTCCTGATGGTAAATTATCAAAACCAGCTGCCTTTGACGTTTTAAGGGCCCTGACAGATTTCAGTATCTCTTCTTCAGTAATAGGGGCATTGAAGACTATTTCTTCTATTTCGTCCATATCGATATCAATGTTATTATTTTCATTATCATTGTCAATATCACCCAGCTTGCGACTCCGAAATCATACTGTAAAGGTTTGTGGCGAAGATAAGTCGTCTATTGATTATACTAGTGTAAATTTTACCAAAGATATCAAGTAAGGAAATCCCTCTATAATTTTCTTTATAATGCAACAACCCTAGATATCGGCATAATAAAGGTGGGTTCATAAATAGAAGCTTTATTTAGCTACTGACTGAATAAATGCCATCTCTACTGACCAAATAAAGACCGCGTTGCAATTTTGTTTAACGCAACAAAAAGGAGCGCGTCAGTGACGTCAAATTTAGTCACGTTTTGTGACGTCAATCTCCGCCATTGTTATGCAACGTTACGTAGATTAAACAATGGACAAGAAAAAAATAATTTATCAACAAAATGTACTGCTATGGTGGCGAATGTTGAGGAGTCGTTCTGCGGAGTGATTGCTGAGCTGTTGACTAAATAAACAAAATGGCGGAAAGCAAATCTTCTCACATCGGGTGAGTTTTTTTCGCGAAATTTGTCGGTTTTCTTTGCATAATAAAGTGAATAACTACCCCGTAACCAAAATAAACCGATTTATCACGCTCGGACCGTAAGCAGATGAAAGGGCTCGCTGAAAGCTCGCCCTTTCATCTGCTTACTAATCCTCACGTGATAAATCGGTTTATTTTTGGTCACGGGGAAGTTATTTACTATATATGTATAGGAACAATGTACGAGAATCCCCAATCCTCAGGAAATTCGCCTAAGTCAAAGAGCCTATTAAAAAGACGCTTTACCAGAGGCAGAATAATGTCAATACCATGTTTGAAGATTCCTGATGGTAAATTATCAAAACCAGCTGCCTTTGACGTTTTAAGGGCCCTGACAGATTTCAGTATCTCTTCTTCAGTAATAGGGGCATTGAAGACTATTTCTTCTATTTCGTCCATATCGATATCAATGTTATTATTTTCATTATCATTCTCAATATCATCCATATCATTTTCCTGGATGTCGTCATATTTAAAAAAAAAAATTCAAAATGCTCCTTCCACAGATCACTACTTATATTATCATCGTTTGTTGTTTTAGTTTTTACCAAGTCTTTCACCCTTTTCCAAAAAGATTTTGGGATCAATTATACTGTCTAATTGCCTCGCATTGAAGCATTGTTTCTTTATGTCACACAGTGATTTTAACGCCTTCCTAGCATTCAAGTATTGTTCTAAATTTTCATCATATTTATAAGTAAATATACATGAAATTTTATTGAAATCTGACAAAAAAAATCACGTCATCTGCAGCCTTTTCCCTGCCTTTTCCCTGCACTTCCGAACCGACTGCGGGGCAAAGGTCAACGTCTCTATATGACGTTACTTGACATTTTAAGCCACCAGCGCGTTATACATTTGTTTCAGGGTGTTTTTTAACAAAAAGATCCTTGGCTATCAATATTTTATGTCTGTGTATCTAGCTGTCAAATGCAGATACGCCGTACCAATTCTCGCAAAATTGTTCGACCACCTGTTGAACATGTGTAACAATTTCTTGCGGCGAGCATGCCAGACAGGTGATCTTCCGTTTATCATCATAGGTGGACTTCTGAGCATCTGAAAATCGACTGTGCCACAACTACTGTGAACTAAATAGTAACTGACAGACCGATGACTTTTCTGTTGATTGTAACATTTTCATCGTATCTGTGGGTGATTTCCTTAACGAAACATACAATCGGCGTCAGCTGTTCTCCGACGTCAAATTACGCCATTATTTCAAACAGATTTTTCGGTCTGCTTCTGATTTTTTTTCCACATAAATCAAACTACACTGCCACCAAGTCGGAATCTTTCTGAAACTGAAGTCAGTGTTATATGGTTTTAGGACGAAATATTTTAATGTTATAACATATTTAAGTGCCGTTTGACAGGGAAAAACACAATATGAAAATCGTCACATTTTATTGACATTTTGGCACCTGTCCCGTGTGGCCCTATGTACTATGTCATATTTAACGTGTTGATACTTCAAATGATAAGATATTGCTGCGTATATTTAAACAAAACAAAAAACTTAAACAACAGCACTTAACTTTTCCTGCTAGCCAAGGTGTCCACAAACCTCGTACATGTGCGTTCTGTACGCTTAGTGTACGTTAAAGTATTTTAAGCATGCAGCATGCTTAAAGCTCGACGTGTCTCGGGTATGTGTCTTATACGAATAAGTTCAACACGCGTTACATTAAACGTTTGATACGCGCCTATACTGTATTGTGTGCTTAACATAACTGTACAAAAGAAATCCAAAATTTTCAGCATGCTGAGATTATTATACGACCTGTACACACCTTAGACACACGCTAATCATTTGTGACTGCTAATTACACCATAGAGACTATGGGCCCCCGCCCATTGGTGCCTAAAGAAATAGATATAGGCTACTTGTGCCTCCAGTTAAAGCTAAATACACTGCTGACTGACCGTCTGATTACTGGTTAACCGCGCTTGTCTGAGCCTGCCGAGGAAACATTTCAAGTCAAACCATCCATACGTATAAGCCTTTTGGGTCTTAGTTGGATAGTTATATTTCAAGCACTTGTTGGATGTCATGACATCCTCATTTTGGGTAAAAGTCCTGTAAAATGGAGGCAACATCCCAACATGACCTTAGCTGTTGACTGGGGCGTAAAGCATCAAATCAAACAAACAAATCACGCCAAGTGGTTGCAAAAGTGGTCGGAGATTTCCCCATACTTCCATGTTGTGGTTTACTAGATTCTAGTAATTGATAAGCCGTAAGTCCTATACTATAGGTAATTAAAGTTTAAGAAGCAAATTTTCTTATTCACCGTGTTGAGATTTTTTCATACGCCAGGGTCGCGTTTGTCCTGTACGCTAATGTGCGACTGCACTTTTCAAGATTGACGTGTATGTATGGGTATGGGTATATACTTAGAGGATATTTTACTTTTTTGAGTTGAATACCAAATATATTTAATCGAGTGTGTTGATTTTCTACATTTTCCCACTGAAGAGGCAGGCGGTGAAAATGCAAAACAAAAAACAATATTGAAAACACAATTATTTTGGTACACTGTTCCTTACGTTCTAAATAAAAAATTTAAGAACATGAACACCAATACTTTATGTTATTTCTTAAATAACTGAGTTAAAGGCGTTAGAATGTCTGACGTGAAACACTTTTTAATGACGTCAAGTGAATGGAAACGTCAGAAGTTATCAGAATTAACAGTTAAAATAACGGCTGATATCAATCACTTGTGAAAATCATCAGATATCTCAACATACACTTTACATAATTTACACCTATGTAATACATTTATCTTTTTGCCATTGAAGATACAGTTTACTGCTTCCAAAGGATCAAACCTTTATATTTTATTTGCTATTACTGCAGCTGATGTTGTGCCGTGTGGCGGCCGTAAAAAGTCTCCCCGTACATCATCCATAGTGGAGATTATATTTTTATTTCGGTCCTTTGAGATCAGTAAAGATATTCAGAGTGTTCAAAACACTCACGTTTAGAAACATACGTTTAGAAAGCATTTTTTAATTATTTGACCCAATTTAGGAATATGTCTTTGATTTAGACTCCTCGTGTAAATTCTCGAAATTGCAGAACAATTATAGTCTGGCGTTCGTTGCCGGTTTAAAAAGGGCTACTGACGAGGGTTCATTACCCGAAATTGCGCAATATAGTCCATACTATCTCCCTTTGAATGTTTTTACTGCTTCCAAAGGATCAAACCTTTATATTTTATTTGCTATTACTGCAGCTGGTGTTGTGCCGTGTGGCGGCCGTTAAAAGTCTCCCCGTACATCATCCATAGTGCAGATTATATTTTTATTTCGGTCCTTTGAGATCAGTAAAGATATTCAGAGTGTTCAAAACACTCACGTTTAGAAACATACTTCTAAGCATTTTTTAATTATTTGACCCAATTTAGGAATATGTCTTTGATTTAGACTCCTCGTGTAAATTCTCGAAATTGCAGAACAATTATAGTCTGGCGTTCGTTGCCGGTTTAAAAAGGGCTACTGACGAGGGTTCATTACCCGAAATTGCGCAATATAGTCCATACTATCTCCCTTTGAATGTTTTTACTGCTTCCAAAGGATCAAACCTTTATATTTTATTTGCTATTACTGCAGCTGGTGTTGTGCCGTGTGGCGGCCGTAAAAAGTCTCCCCGTACATCATCCATAGTGCAGATTATATTTTTATTTCGGTCCTTTGAGATCAGTAAAGATATTCAGAGTGTTCAAAACACTCACGTTTAGAAACATACTTCTAAGCATTTTTTAATTATTTGACCCAATTTAGGAATATGTCTTTGATTTAGACTCCTCGTGTAAATTCTCGAAATTGCAGAACAATTATAGTCTGGCGTTCGTTGCCGGTTTAAAAAGGGCTACTGACGAGGGTTCATTACCCGAAATTGCGCAATATAGTCCATACTATCTCCCTTTGAATGTTTTTACTGCTTCCAAAGGATCAAACCTTTATATTTTATTTATTATCATATGACGCCGCTGTTTTCCAGTGGATAACGTCATGTCATAAAAATCGTATGACCACACGTGTAATAACACTTTTGCGGGAATATGTAACGTCATTAACGAGGTTCGTAACAACAATGTAAATTTTCATTGGAAATATGTCACTTTAAAAGCGATAAAAACCTATTTTAGAAGTCATATAATAAAACGAATCTTACACTTGTGGTCATTTCATATGAAATTTATTAAACTCGCCGAAGGCTCGTTTAATAAATTTCATATGAAATGACCACTCGTGTAAGATCCTCTATATACATCATTTCAAAATTCAAATTTGAGCCGCGACGCGAGAAAACCGGTCTTCGGGGTTTCCGACCAGGTCTGACACAAACCGATATGTACAGTCCCAGGAGCAGCATAGAAGCTTGAAATTTCGAATTTAATAAGAAGAGATCCGTGTAGCGAAAACAAAGGCGCTGATCAGCTTCGCAGTTACTGCGAAGCGTATCTGCGCCTTTGTTTTCGCATAGGCAAAAATTCGGTTTTCTTGTGACGCGGCTCAATAATGCAACATTCATCTGTCTTGGCCTACCAGTTATGGCCAGTACTGAACAACTTTTTTCAGCGTACTGCTAAAAAGACTCCATAAAAGGAGGAAAAAAAAACGAAGCAAGAAAAGAAACTTATTACAATAAAAAAAAAAAAAAGAAAAAAAAAAAAAGAAAAAAAAAAGAAAAATAAATAAATAAATAAATAAATAAATAAATAAATAAATAAATAAATAAAAAAAAAATAAAAAAAATGAATAGCGGATACGCGGCGAGATTCGTTCCTGTAACAGTTTGATTAGAAGACCGATGCTGAACACACTGAGCTAATGGGGCCGACAGACTTTTAACGGCATTACTCGTGTTATTATTGACATTTATGGTATATAAATAATAATCTAAAAATAGTTGCCATTTATCGGCTGATTTCCCGTTATCAGGTTTATGTTATATGTAAATATATTCGGAATAGGAACCAGTGCCATGCTTAATTGATACCGAATCATTTTCCCGCCCTTGATTACTAGAAAGAGAAAGAGAATCAGGCTATTTCGGCTTCATTCGTACCTTCGAAGTATCATAAAAATCTATTGAAGTGACCACGGCAGTGTAGCGCTAAATACAAACCGCGATGAACTATTATTATTATGAAGAACAGACAGGTACTTCAGGCATAATCAATGATCAAAATTATGTCTTAAGCATGTCATTTATAGATTAGAAACCGAAATAACAATTTGTATCGAAATAATTGGGGACGAATATGCCTAAGGCCTACAAAGACCGCAGACTGGTGACCGCCGACCGAATCACTACCCATGGCCTCTAAGCATTCTTTTTAATTTGAAACGTTAGTAACTTTCAAATTTTTAAGTGTCCCAGTTGACAAAACAATTGATTTACTTTTTGTTTGTCAACAGCTTTACATCGTAAAATAATCATATTGACGAATAAACAATCTTTTAAAACCGGACTTCTTTTTTTTCTCGGATGGATATCTATATGGGCCTTTTCCAATACATTATAGCTTAAGAATAGTACATTGAAGGGTTGAGGCTATAAAAACAATATACCGTGTCATTTTTTCTTTATTGCAACGATTATTGCATGAGACGTGACGCGCGATGTTCGTACAAATTTGTGTAACACGACGTGAACACGTTCAGTTTGATTTATTTTGCGCTGAGCGATACATGTAGGTGTCAGGTTATTTGATTGTGCGCTGCCATGTTTGTATTTTCGAGAGTTTTAATATTTCTTCTTTTTTCAAGTGATCCTCCTAAACTATTTTTTTTCTTTACCACTGCTCAGTTCTTTTTTAAGAAGCTGATATGTGTGTTCCAATAAAAGTACAGTATCATGGCGTTCTGTGACGTACATTAACATGCGTTTACGTCAAGTGTGACAAAAATTCAGCCTTGATAAATAATTTATAAAAATAGCATTATTTGTCGCACGTCAATGAAAATAATATGATTTTAAAGCTTAGAACATGAGCATTTTAGTAAAAGTATAGTATCACACTATGTCTTGTTTTCTTGCATTAAATTGTCTTTATCTTTAAATAAGGAAGATAACCCACTCAAAAACAACGCAAAAATCGCATGTGTGACATTTTTTCAGCCAAAAGTAAAGATTTATAAGAGTTAACTTTTCAAAGTTTTATAAATATTTCTGCATATATTTCAATCAGCTGTTTATGAGCATTTATTTGGTATAAAAATAGTCTTACTCGTTAAATTTGTGTAATAATCGTTTATTTTATTTTCAAGTGCACCCTTGATTTTCCCCAAAGCGAGACACTTTTGGTACCGACAGTATTTTAACTGCCAAAAATGGAAATGCGGTCCGAAGTTAACTAAAGTTATATCAGTGATATCTACATGTATTGTCATTATCCCGCCGTATTTTGATGGGAAATGGTTAAAAAACTTCGGAGATAAACGTTTTCAAACCTTTTTAGCAATGCGCTTTTGTTACGCGTGACACGCTGTTTTGGCGTAAAAATTGCATTTTATTTGTATCTTGTTATAATATGCGCGATAAAAAAACATGCATGATTGTTGTTATGCAATTGTCCATGCGAAGCGGATTATTTTGATATATAAAACATAGATATTGAGCCGTAACTGAGTTTGTTATTGCATTTTTTACTGATACAGCAAGCATTATTTTGAAATTTGTACGAACTTCGCGCGTCACGTCATTAATATTTTATAGATACTCGGGTTAAGTACTCGGCAGTTTACTGTCGTAGTCCATCGCTGTAACAGGTATATTCTAAAAAGAGCTACATGCGACCTCTGGGCTTCGATTGCTGGCTGTTTATACTGTATGTTCGTCAAGACCGCTCATCTGCTTCTTTCACACGTTTTTACGGTGATTATATAAATACATCTTATGTTACGTCTACACCGGGCCACGTTCTCACTAGGTCCTTACTACGTCCTAAAAAATTAAGGACGTAGTGGGGACGTGGTACGGTCTTGTAGGACGTGGTAGCAACGTAGTAGGGACGTAGCGAGGTCTTGATGGACGCGGAGGTCTTGGTCAAATTTTGAACATGCTCAAAAGAAACGTGGCGAGGACGGGGTGGAATTAGAACGCAGTAAGGACGTAGTAAGGACGTGGTAAGGACGTAGTAGGAACTTGTAGGACGTAGAAAGAACGTGGCACAAACGTAGTGTGGTCTTCGTGGACGCGATGCAAATCTGTTGCAGACCATCAAGACCTCGCTACGCTTCTACTTCGTCATCTCTACGTCCTCGCAACGTCCATCAAGTTCTCGACAAGACCATACCACGCTTCTTGTACGTCCTTACCGCGTCCTAGAAGACTGCACTGCGTTCTTATCACGTCCTAGCGGTTCCTAAAACGTCCTTAGTAGGTTCTTATCACGTTCACACCAGGTTCGAACTACGTCCTCCACGTTTTATTAATTTGTTTTAATTGTCCCGTACCCTCAAGCAATTGCGTTCGCTTTTATCTAAATCATATCGAAATCGAAACATGAACAGAGAAGTACTCTTGCAACTTGCTCTCCTTCAAGGACATCATGCCTTACTTGGTGCACAGGCTGCACTTGTGCTATTTCACAGAAGGAGAAATAGAAGGACATTTTTTGTGGGTATGCCCTTGGCTATCAGCTGAAAGAAGGCTTCAGTATGGGCATTACGACTGACTACTAGCGGAGTTGCGGATAACATATACGACTGATTAATATATTTACAGTTAGAACGTGCTGGAAACGTAGTTCGCGCGTGGTATGAACTGATTTGTCTTTGTGAGGACGTAGCAAGGACGTAGTGGAAACGGGATGAACTTGGTGAGCGCGTATTGAGGACGTAGTGGAAACGTAAAGGACGTAGTAAGGACGTGGTGTGGACGTAATAAGAACGTGGCGGGGACGTAGTAAGGACGTGGCGGGGACTTAGAAATCCGAAATTGTTTTATTTTGAACCCGTCCTCGCCACGTTCTGGAATTTTTAGAACGTGGTAAGGACGTGGTGAGAACGTGGTCCAGTGTAGACGTAACATTACGGGCAATGTGCTGGAATAACCTGTGCATAGCAAATGAGCAACAACAATGCATACCAGCGTGTACGTCTGTACACCCTGATAGGTCATTTAGTATTAAGTGCTCCGGGTATTTATAATTTTAGTAGAGCAGTTCAAACTATTATTCTTGTTAGTGTAACGGGATAGTCTCCCTTGTAGAATAATTAGCGGCATATTAGCGGGTAGTAATATGCAAATTAGAAACTCGAAACTTTGTGATTAGAGTAAGTGTTAGGTATATAGCGCAGTAAACCACCCTTGGTGGATGAGCATGCTTTTCCACCGACGGGGTTTCTGTGGCTTGCTTCGGCTGCACGTTACATTTGGTGGCAGCGGTGGGATGATGACAACTGCCATGACGGAGTTGCCTTACCCATGTAGTCCCCAGGCCAAGACTCGGGGCGAGTCTTCTCGGAGGGGGAAGTAATGTAACGGGATAGTCTCCCTTGTAGAATAATTAGCGGCATATTAGCGGGTAGTAATATGCAAATTAGAAACTCGAAACTTTGTGATTAGAGTAAGTGTTAGGTATATAGCGCAGTAAACCACCCTTGGTGGATGAGCATGCTTTTCCACCGACGGGGTTTCTGTGGCTTGGCTCGGCTGTTCGTTACATTAGAAAACAACCATTGTTGCTTTTTGCTTTTTTGTGACGCGATAAGTACACACTCGGTAGCTAATATTGTCACTTTGATGGATGTACAGTAAATAAGAAAAAGGTCACACAGATTTATTCATTCACATGTAATTTAATATAGAAATATAACAGTTTGAATAATCTTACTGAAAGCGTCCAATACTATTCAAGGGAAGTAAGTAAAATATCAACTTTATGTAGACTCGTGACGATTGCGCTTCTTTGCTGTATACATGTTTCTCTTGAATTAGTTATTGTTGCTTGGCAGCGCCAGCTGCCAAGCAGTTGAGACGGAATGGGAATTTCTCTTCAATCTGCGGGGTCTTTTCCTTCAATCTGTGGGGTTTCCCTTTGACAGCCAGGGGCCTGGTTTCAGTCGTAATTTTTTGCTACTCTTGTCGCATTATAAAGCAATTGAAAACGGAAACCAGACGTGCTCTCTCTAGGACTTGTGGGAAGAATGACGTGCTTGGCTCTAAACATATATCGGTGCGGAGGTAAACATATACCATGTAAAATTAGACTTATTAATACGTTCCTCATGGATAATGCTAAAACCCGGAACTAGTCCAAGGTCCGACCAAGTACGATTGTATCCACCGAGGAAGTCTTTTAGATGCTCCACTGCATTTTCCCCGGCGAAGCGTCTGCTAGAGGATCTAAAATTAACATATTGTTCTTACCTAAAGTAGCTTCTGAACTTTATAACACAATGTTAATAGCTGCACTTAGTAATAAATCTATTGAGCCAACGCACTGCAGTACCAACAAAAATAAATGTTTACATTGTTTATAATTTAACAGCCACATTTAAACAGTGCCTAAGTTGTCTGCATGAAGCATAGCAAAAGCAAATATTCTCATTAGTCATATTTTGGTCCACGCTTGCACATGGGATTAATGGTATTTTGTGGGCTTCTCTGTACATTTAATACTTGGGACGAAGTATTTGAATTTTCGTTATCAGAGTGAGTTTTCAGCAGCTCTATAAACAGAATAGGAAACTTGCAGACACTCAGATATGACGTTGTATTTACCACAAGAATGAGCCAGTAAAAACCCAGAGCTGGCAGGTTAAGCAAAGTTCAACATTGGTTTGTGATATGGAATGGTCTATAGGAAGTCTTCTGCTGGGGAAGGAGTAAAACCCGGGACCAAAATCCATGACCATTTTTTACGGTCATTAAAAGGCACTATCATATGCGTGTGTAGTTTATAAGGTCATTTCAATGAATTAAATCATCGTTTATCCAAAGAATTCGAATATTTGAAATTTTGATCAAAATATGGGACCCCATATGGGAACCCATCCAAGAATTTAGATCCAGGACCAGTTTTGCAGTATAGACGAAATAATGTTTTATACAGACTAGCCAAGCGTTCCTTTTAACAAGGAAAATTTATTGATTATTTGCATTGCATAATTGTGTGTATTTTGTATTTGCATTGTGCCTATTTTGTCCTTATTGACCAGATCTGAACAAAACCAAGTTAGAATATCCAACTACATGACCAAGACGCCTAGTTTGCGCCGATTTGATGTGGTAAAGTTAATTTCGACATAAGGCCCCAACATTGGAAATTGCTTGTACATGTCAACATTGCCATATATATTAACGTTTCTTAATTGTCTGGTCATGTCAACCTTGCTATAAATCAACAAATGAAACTGATTGTCATGAAAAACTTGACATACCTTAACATTTGAAATTGAACGTGTCCACTTTGCTATACATTAACATTTGAATATATTTGATGTTATATATTACTACCTAAACATTATGAGTATGTCAAGTTTACCATACATTGCATTTGAATAAATTGATCGTACATGTCAACCTTTACATACATTATTTGAAACTGATTGGTTATGCCGTTTTGCAATGCATTTAACATTTTTAACATTCGAAATTGTTTGTATAATCTATGTTAACATTGTACTTTTTACTCATTGACTTTATTTGTTCTTGTCAACTTCGTCATACATAAACAAGTGAATCTACATATCTATCCATATACATACTGTTACGCACTACTGCATTGAAATATAAATGGCACACGAATAACGATTTGCTTACTCTTTAGTCAACCAGACAGACGGCAGGCCAGTCGGGGTATACTCGTGGAATACAATACATGAAAAAGGAACTTGTTGGGATATGCTAATCAAGCAGGGGATTTCAACTTGCTTGGTTTGCGGGTGTTATTTAATTCAATTAATTAGTCTCTAATGTGCATTGGAAAGAACATAGAAACAAGACATTGGAAAATTTTGCAGAATTTATATGAGCTTCTGTTTCTTTGAGCTCAGCAAACTTTTAGACAAAATACAAGCAATGAAGAATTTAAGAAACAAGACATCAAATGAAGATTAATTCACAAACACTTACGAAAACCTGGTAGCGTGAAAGTTAAAATTTAATGCTCCGGTTAATGAACAAAATGCAACACCAGATTATCTATTCATTGCCAAAACACTTACGATAGCTGCTTATGCTAGAAATGACAAGTCAAATTTACCGTAAAAATGAAAATGTCTGAGCAGTTTAAATTCCGTTAAAATATTTATTTAAGCTTTAAAATTGCCAATAAATAAACAAAACCTACTTCTTGTGCTTAAAGCCAGATGTACGTAATTGACCTCACGGTAGAATTCTTTTTATTTTTTTTTTTTGCATGTGAGTGTATTTTGATGTCCTACATACGAAAATGAATAGAAATCGATACCATTCCGAGCTTGTTTTCGAGATATCGGCCTCCAAAATCGTCAAATTTGAGAGCGAAAATACATTGACGTCAACGTAAAATGCGATTTTTAGACCCCCTTTTGTTAATTTTCTTGATATATTTAAAAAAAAAATCCACGGTAGGATTTTTTAAAAAAACTGATATGTATTAGAGAAATTCCTGAACTACATATAGATAACGAGAAAGTCCATGGTTACCGGATTCGTTTTCCTTCTATAGGCGTGCGAAGAGAGGTAGTCTGTGCTGAATTCAGTACATTTTACGCGCGACGTCGATTTTGCGCCAAAATTTCCGACACTGTTTAGTATTCAATATTACTAACTGTCGCGGAAATGTTGTTTCCTCGGGATAACATGTTCACAATCTATATTTTGAGCAAAAATAATAAATAATATCAAACTTTTTACATTTCTGAAGTCCTCTGCAAAACTGTATGGATATAGTTTCGTATTCCGAACGTAAACTGAGGACCCACCAGGGAGGGTCTTTGCTCCCTGCTCCCTGAAAGAAAAATGACCTTTCTCCCCAGCTCCCTAAAATGTTTTTCCTCAGCCCCCTGCTCCCTACTCCCTAAAACCCCCAAAACTCCCCAAATCCCTGAAAATAAATGTCCCTTCTCCTCAAATCCCTGAAAATAAATAGCCCTTCTCCCTGAGTCCGCAAAACCCCTGGAAGGCCCTGGAACTGACGCTAGAAATGACGTTTCGAGCGAAAACTGACGTTACGAATGCGGCGTAAAAATGACGTTTTGACCCTTAGATACGCATGTTCCCTTGAGCGCCTTCAATTACGTACATCTGTCTTTAAGATGCCATTTTACTGTTTCTTCCAAAATTAATTACGGTTTAAATGGCTAAAATGGCTAACGAGAGTTTTAGAACAAGCTGAAATATTTTTTTGCGACTGTTCAGTTCAGAGTCAAAATAAGAAGTCCTCGTGCATTCTACGCTCCAGCCTTATATACCCTACGGTCCCACAACGTACACTGTCGGCAAAACAATGCGCGTGATGCAGACAGCAAACAATGAAGGATGGCAACGGACGTTCGAATGTACGCAAACATCGCCGCCATTACGAAAACAAAGAAAATCAACTATGCGGTCGCCTTAAAACACTGCATACAGCCACAGGCGCTTGAAGTCCTATATATAATTATAATCATAGTGTAAGTCAATATAGAATATATATATTGACCTTAGACACTACCGTAAATCTGATGCTTTTTGGGTCACTAATGTAACTTCAAGCGCCTGTGATACAGCGAACAAATAAACGAAAATACCGGACATTATACATGAAACGATAGAAGAATCAATCTAGAAAATGACTGTATAAATGTTCGGAAATTTAAATGAAATTTGACAGAGAAATGCTTCATTGAACATGAAATTTTGAGTCTGACAGTTGAGAAATGTCAGCTGACTGTTTACATTGTCCTTGACAACGCTCGCTCACGTCACAAAAAAGTACACAAAAAGTGACGTCACGAGACTGCTAACAAACATGGCGGACTAAAATGACAGCTGATTCGGTGAAAGAAAAAATAACTAAAAATGGACTTATGCATGCTTACTGAAACGTGGCATCGTTTTAGAAACTTCAGGTAACATTGTTAGTTTTCAAAACAACAACTGTCATTAATTTACAATTATGTACATTGCAGTATTGATTGTCAAATAAGGAATGTGCGGTAATGCGAGTCAATACGATAGACACATAAGCTCGGACAATGGGGCATTACAATACATTAACATTTGAAATTGTTTGTACATGTCAGCCTTGTAAAGCTTTAATATTCGTAATTTAACGTTGAAAACTTTGACTTGCTGTTTACAGTAGTCTAAATCTCAAATAAAACTGGTAAAATAGACTAGTAATTTCAAAAGATATATACATTTATTTCACAATTTCTTCCAGTATTAAATTTGGTTATTTCGTTCCTGGCAACACCGTTATTATAGTATTTCTTCCTCGTCTCATGCATTCTTAAATGACTATTTTCTTTTTTATTCCATTCTATTGTCTACTTGCTATTTTCTTTTTGTCTTCTTGCGAGACTAGATGCACACTCATGAGGGATGGGGGCACGGGGACTTATTACGAACTCACTGTAACAATGGCATGACATCTATGGAGCTGTTTTTGATCTTGATAACAACTGTAACATAATGTATGAAAGAAAACGGCAAATTGCTGTCATGCCAGTGTATCGTCGTGCGTACAGATTCTCTTGCGTGCTACACATCGTACTACTTTTGAACTTGCATACCCATATATGTCATACATACTCATTACTGAGGATTGTACGTGGCAGTGGATATCTTGCCAGCCAAGCTGTTAAACTTAACGCTCAGCGAAGAATAATAGGAAAAACATACTCCGAAAATGTTTGTCTATCCTACCGATTTTAATTGTTTGTTTTGTTACCTGGCTATATATACTACTTTTATGTAGTGGTGACGTACACCCTAATCCCGGACCAACCTCGTCAGCATCGACTGACAGTTTTTCGTCATCGTCATCTAACATGTCCGATCTTCACGCAGTCCAATCTATAGTTCGATAATGAGCGGGTGGGAAAAGAATACACCCATTTTAGAGACGGTACTTGCATTTTTACGACAAAAATGTCGTTTTTAAACCCATTCTCTACTATTTTTGATCCAAACGATATAGCGCATACAAACGGTTATATCACACTGCACGTTCTGGTATAAAAATTATGTCGCAGTCATGTCTCATGCAGCACGCAAATATGCGCCAGTATAAATCAGCCCGTGAAAATTGTGGGTTTGAAATCAGACTACGTCATTATTTTGGCCAGATTGTTTTCCGGTATTTTGCAATCACTTGTGAAGAGGTAAGTGCTATTTGGACTACGTATTATTGTATACTTTAAATTACTATTTTTGTTTAAAGCCCCACACTTTTGAAAATATGTTGATATAAATCAATTACGTCGTCTCCTACGATGGAGGGGTTGAGTATACATATACTTTTACGGAGGGGCATTCTTGTTTCATGAATGTTATTTTGATGTAGCTATGGGTTTTCGTCCAAGTCAACAGGTTTTTCAGTCATGTCGGGACGAAATCACTGATTCCTTGATGCTACACAGTTCCATGGAGGAGATTAAAGTGTCTTGTGTATGGGCACAGCACGGCGAAAGTAGGTATTTTCTCGATCCTGACCCCTGAGCTCTAAATATAAGGCACCCCACTCCCCAGATGCATGTTAAATTCAATGTGAAACGCATAAACACTAACTAAGGATTATCCTTTCTCATTGTAGTGAACTTAGATCAGGAAAGTAAATTTCACTCCGCTCCGCTTCGGTATCTCGTTCTACTACCGTGTGAGGTTCGGGTAATTACGAAACAGCGACGGGAAATAGTGAATGAGAAGATCTTGTAGCAATTTGTCATATTTCAGAAATGTGGCATCTTCGTTTAAATTTTGAGGAAAGTATTAAAAATATCAATTTTTCCTGGTGAAATTTTCAATTTTTACATGTCAAAAATGTCTGCGTATTGCATGGGCAAGTTTTCGCACAGGCGTTTGAAGTTATAACCATAAATCATTAAAATATGCCCTTATATTTTCGGCATGGGCCATCAAATATACACTGACTGTAGGTGAAATCGACAAAATGAAATAAAATTCAATTAAGCTAGAATCTCACTGGCATGCGAATTTCAAGCGACTGTTTGCCAATTTTGTCGCGGGCTTTCGCACGACATTTGTGCGAGTGTCGCACAAGTATCTTGAAAATTTTCATGTGTCGCGAACTAGTCGCGAACTGGTTGCGAAGTTTTTAAACAGGTTTAAAAGATTTATGCAAATGTTTTCGTCAAAATATTTCGCAAGACTGTCGCGCGACTATCGTAATAATGAAAATGAAAATAAGCCACATTCACGGGAAAGTCGTAAGACACTCTCCCGAATGTCTCGCGACTGTCGTGCGACAGTCGCGAGTTATGTTTTCAAAATTAGACCGAAATTCGCGAATTTGTCGCATAAATGTCCATTCAATGAGAATGCAACGTAAAAGCTGTGTTTGTCTTATCGTTAATCATTGTCGCGAAATAGTCGAGAACTATTCGCGAACTAGTCTCCAGTTGTCGCATACCAGTGAGGTAGGGGTCTTAAGCTAGTTTCTCACTGGCATGCGAATTTCTCGCGACTGTTTTGCGAATTTTGTCGCGGACATTCGCACGACATTCGTGCGAGTGTCGCACGAGTGTGGTGAGAATTTTCAAGTGTCGCAATCTAGTCTCGAACTGGTCGCGAACTGGTCACGAAGGTTTTAAACATGTTTAAATTTTCATTTTTCATTTTAGTCAGCAATGTATGTAACCTTCGTATAGGCATTGTGCATTACAATAGCACAAACGTTAAACGTATGTTGTATGCTTTAAACAGCTTTACTGAAGATTTCAATATCCATCCCCTCCGGGAGAAAGGTACCTATTACAAATGCCACCTACGAAGAAACTACGTATACCTGAAAAAATCAGCCATGTGGCATCCCATCTTAATTTAGGATAGTATAGATCATTATTCGGCTATTGTGAAGGTCAGACATAATCAAAATTTGCACAGATTAGATGGAATTGCTCGAAACTTGTCATTTCATGACAGAACAGGTAAGGCACAAAGCTTCGAATAAAATTTTGGCGCATCTATCACGCTGTTTCTACGAAGTGTTGCAAGGCCATTTTCATATCAGTTTAAAGCTTATGAGATGCACTTTATATTGCGCATACACATATTACAACAACTATCTACAGAGAAATGAGTAACAATGATCTTACCTGGCAGATTCATTTATCCATGGTTTGTTTACACAATTTATTCATCCCACCTATCCGGAAGTACGCTTTAAACCAACCCCTCCGTTCCGTCGCTCAGTTATTGATTGGACTGCGTGATCTTAAACCAAAACCACCATTTATCTTTTGTACACTATAATGTACAAAGCTTACTACCTAAAATTGATTTATTACAGGCAGAGCTACATAATTTCGACATTATCGCACTGACCGAAACATGGCTACACGCGGGTATTGACACTGAAGAACTCATGCTCCGACCATTTAATCCTCCAGAACGCAAAGACAGACAAACTGAAAGGCATGGGGGCGTGATTTTGTACATCAAAGAAGGTATTAATTATCGTCGCGGACATGGTTTAGAAACCGGACGTGTCGAATGCATATGGATCGAGACAACTAATAGACACAAGCACATTTTATCGACCACCTGAAGCAAATGCAGAATATTTCACATTTATTGAACATTCGGTTAAAGGGATGCCAATTGTTAAAATCTAATACTTGTATAATTTTACCTGTATAAAGAAAAATGACAATTTTTCCAAGGAGACTGGATATTCTTGAAACATTCTTGTATGAGTCATTCAAACATCAAATACAGATTATTTTATGCCCAAAAACTCAGCTCTAGAGGGCTCAGCAGCACGCTTATCAGCATTGGTCAAGTTACTTCCTGGTTTGATTCCGTTGTCATCTGTCTGGCATGCTGGATAAGTTTTACTAAAAGCTACCACCATAAACATGATCTCCAAAAGCCAGACTACACTCTGTGAAAGTTTGTCCACTCGGAGATGATTTCTTCTCGGGGAAATCATGGTATTTATCATATATGCTGAAAACCTTATACAGCAGATACAGTAAATAGTATTATTTCTCCCAAAATATTGACTTTTTGTTCAAAATACTTTCACAGATTGTAGTCAAGACATTGGAGATCATGTTTACGGTGAAAGCTTTTAGTAAAATTTATCCGGCATGCCAGACGGATGACAATGGAATCAAACCAGGAAGTGACTTGAACAATGCTGATAAGCGTGCTGCTGAGCCCTCTAGAGCTGAGGTTTGGGGCATAAAAGAATATGTATTCGATGTTTGAATGACTCATACAAGAATGTGTCAAGAATGCCCAGTCTCCTTAGAAAAATTGTCATTTTTCTTTATACAGGTAAAAATTATACAAGTATTAGTTTTTGACAATTGGCATCCCCTTACTAGACATTTTTCACTTTTGAACGTAAATGCTGCTGGTGCGTGCTGTTACGACTTTCTGTGTGATGGGGGACGACTCGTGAGGGCATATGTGAGACTAAGACGAGGGGCAATATGAAGAATTACACAGTCAAAACTACCAACAGCCCAACGGAGGCGAATTAAATAAGACATGCAATAAATGTTATAGTGTAGGTCGTCTAGCTCTGTAGCTCAGTAGCTAGCGTGCTAGGATTCACAACGAAAGGTTCTTGGTTCGAGTCCTGGTCGCACCGCTTTTTTTTCTTTTCTTTATTTGTCTCCCCTGTGACAATAAAGCTAAGGAAATAAAAAAAAAATGTATTATCAGCTGATTATATTTATTGGCGAATGCAAGAATCAGGAAATGCCCTTATGCATAAACTACTTAAATCGTAAAGGAATCGAAGTGCGAGACGGCACCTCACATTAATGTTTCTCTCTTGTTGACTTTTAACCTATTGAAATCGACAGCTCGATCGTATTTTTTTTTTTTTTTTTTTTTTTTTTGGTAGAAGAGCTGATCTTCGAGCGATCCTCAAGTCAATATTTCTTTCTTGGGGACATAAAAATGTTCATATTCTGAAGGCTTGTACAGGAATAATGTGGCTAGGATAAGTTAGCCACCCTGAATGACTTTAAATGTTTTCCGCGGACGTAAGGCACTAACTCAAATAGTATAGTGTACCTGTACAGATATATGTACATGTATATTTATAAAGTGTAAAAACTACAGTTTCACGTGCTGTCTCGTGAGCAAACATAATTCATTTGGCATGTTTATACATGTATTTCAAACAGATACTCGAAAGCTTGGTGGGGATTATTTGGTTGATGTTTTGTTTTGATCCCATTCGACCGCCACCTGCATGTCATAAGTGCAATATCCTAACTACATTATGCATAGCCATACTTATAATTTGAGGTTTTGTAGACATTCAACAGTATTTCAGCCATATCGAGTGTGATGATTACGAATTTTAGATGATTTTTGCAAGCCACAGGCTTTCTGTATGATCCTCATTTATTCTCTTGTAGTATGCGTGCTGTTTGTCTGGTTGACTTAAAATAAATATAATCAATCTTCAAACTAACACAATGTTATTTTCAAGTAAATAAATGATTATAAAACTGAAAAACATCTAGTCTTTTTTTTTAGCTCACCTGAGCCGAAGGCTCACAAGGAGAGCTTATAGGATGGCCATGATCCGTCGTCCGTCTTCGTCGTCATCCACAATTTCAAAGATCTTCTTCTCTAAAAACCACTTGGCCAATCAAGTTGAAATTTTATGTGGATCCTCCTTGTGTAGCGGCATTTCCAGTTTGATCGCAAAATCCATGTCACATGACCAAGATGGCCGCCACGCTCATATTTGGTAACAACCACTCAAAAATCTTCTTCTCCAGAACCGGCGGGCCGATTTCCACGAAACATGGTATTTACCATCAGTGACTCCAGTCCATCAAAGTTTGACAAAATGATGACCCTGGGATGACCTTGACCTATTTACGGCAAGGTCAATTTTGGAAACATAGGCTTTTACATGGGAAAAAGTGAAAACTATGGATTTTTTGAAAACGATTGCAGCCAGAGACCTGAAAAGATGTAGATGCAGACAACTAATGGAGTAGATGAAGGCGTGTGATCAAATTAGGTCAAGGTCATCTCTTGACCTTGGCCAGTCTGTTTTCCATACACACTTTTCAAACATCTTCATCTCTGAAACCGCTTGGCCAATCAAGTTGAAATTTTATGTGGAGCATCCATTGGTAGGGGGAAGGAAAGTTTGATCATGAAATCTGAGTCACATGACAAAGATAGCCGCCATGCCCATATATGGTATAACAACTCAAAAATTTTCTTCTCCATAACCACCGATTTCCACGAAACTTGGTATGTAAGCATCAGTGACTCCAGCCCATTACAGTTTGATAAAATGATGACCCTGGGATGACCTTGACCTGTTTTACGGCAAGGTCATTTTGGAAACAGGCTGTTACATGGGAAAAAGTGAAAACTATGGATTTTTCGAAAACGATTGCAGACTGAGACCTGAAAAAGGTAGATGCAGACAACTAATGGAGTAGATGTAAGTGTGTAATTAATTCAGGTCAAGGTCATATCTTGACCTTGGCCAGTCTGTTGTTCATACACACTTTTCAAAAATCTTCATGGCGGCCCCCGTGGTCGAGCGGTTGAGAGCGCTGTTTCTTAATCACTCGATCATCTCACCGATGTGTCTGGTGTAGGATCGCGCCCCGCACTGGCCACATGTGAGACAAGCCAAGTTCTGCTTGCGGGTGTGCCAGGTGGTTTTTCTCCCGTTTTCGTCCCACCTACTGATTGGTCCGTTTATGAGCTGAAGTAATCTTGAAAGGGACGTTAAACTGAATATAAAAAATATCTTCATCTCTGAAACCGCTTGGCCAATCAAAGTGAAATTTATGGGTAGGGGCAACGAAAGTTTGTTTGTGAAATCTGGGTTACATGACCAAGATGGCCGCCACGCCCATATATGGCTAAAACCACTCAAAAATCTTCTTCACCAGAGCCGGCAGGCCGTTTTCATCGAAAATCGGTATGTAGCATCGATGACTCCAGCCCATCATAATTCGATAAAATGATGAACCTTGGATGACCTTCGTGCGCGGGATCCAGACATTTTTACGAGAGGGGTCCTACCAAAATGGTAAAATACTGTCGCAGACGAGGGGGGTCCAAGCCCAAAAAAATCCCAAAATTACCTTTTTTAGTTAAAATTTTCAGATTCATTAAAAAATGATTGCAGCCTGAGACCTGAAAAGTGGTAGATGCAGATAACTAATGGAGTAGATGAAGGAATGTGATTTATTTAGGTCAAGGTCATGTTTTGACCTTGGCCAGTCTGTTGTCCATAGCATCTTCATCTCTGAAACCGCTGGACCAATCACAGAGAAATTTTCATGTGGAGCATCCATGGGTAGGGGGAACGAAAATTCTGTATATGGTAAAAACCACTCAAAACTCTTCTTCTCCAGAACCGGCAGGCTGATTTTCACGAAACTTGGTATGTAGCATCGATGACTTCAGCCCATCATACATGTAGTTTCATAAAATGATGACCCTGGGATGACCTTGACCTATTTAGCGGCAAGGTCAATTTTGGAAACTTTTACATGGGGAAAAGTGACAACTAGGTCTCCGGTCAGCGTTTACACGACCATTGGTCATCTGGTTTTCATTACGTGCTGCTAGACGGAATATTTCCAGACCTCTCCATACACAGAAAAGGAGCGAGGTCACGAAGTGTATCGGAGTGCAGGTTAGCCAGCTGATCAAACGTGCTGCGAACCTTGCTTAACCCTAAAACAGGACAACAATATTCTGAATTTTAAGCGCGCATACACACTCTAACTGACAAACACACTCTCACGCAAACACGTTCCGTAGAGGACTTTGTCTCGCAGTGGTTCAGTCAGTCGCCTCTTAAAATCACATGGCGAGAATAAATACGTAGTTGATATAAGACAGTTACAAAATGAGTTTAATAAGAACATTTGACTCGTTTCGCAGGTTGAGCACGAGAACGAAACGCCTAAAAATGAAAATTGTTGTATTTCCGTTACACTGTCAAATTCTGATGGAACAAGGAACCAGAAGTGACCTTTAACACGAAATATTTTCTAAAATAGCATCATATACTGAGCCAAACATATAACGCAACACGGTTATTGCATGTTTTTCGCATTTTATTGTAACGTATGACGTTCTATCCGACATATGATGGTCAGCAATTACCAATGAATAAATTGGTTACAAAAGTTTTAGATTTCTGGGCATGGGTCACTGAGCTCGAATCTGATTGGTCAAAACGGTTATTTTGCTGGCATGCGCCCCCGGAGAGATTCTGGAAATCAATTTGCACACATATTGCTTCTTTATGGATCGCCCAGTGAGGTTCGATGAGATAATTGTAATATGGACTCCATTTGTACCCAAAATTTCAAATCAAAGCTTGCATCATTGAAAATTGGACGTTTAATACTGCGCATTCCATTGAACGCAATAGAAAATGGAGTTAGTGAAAAATTCTAACAGCCAATGTTTTGAACGAAACTTTTGTGAAAACATGTTCATTCCTTCATTCAGCATTGTTAGAAAACACAACAGCGTCCAGTTGTTGGGACAGGAACGTCTGCAACAAATGTTAAAATGTGAGTAAACTTGAATGGTTGGTCTTCAACTCTGTTCAAAATTGAGCAAAATGGACCCTTTGACTGTAAAATTATTCATTGTCTAAAATAGGGCAGGGGAAACCCTAAAAACCGACAGTAATTTCTAGTGTGCGAATACACGTCACATGTCGCATTCTGAAAAATCACAATGCATTTGATTTTTTTGCCAAGACCCTACCTCTGAAAAATGATTAATTTCTTGAGACGCATAACACAGAATGTTAAAAACAAGATCTTATGAGATGGTTCGATCGTCTGGCAATCTTATTCAGTGGAGGAAAAGTTTATTTGATACTGTTCTTGTGTAAAACAATAAAAATAAACATATGTTGCGTTATAAATTTGGCTCAGTATATATACATCAAGATGCGTTACTCGTTCAATGCGAGTCGGTTTTACAAATGTTTGGCGCGAATAAAATGCCTCCATCTTAACAGCTTCCAATGCAGAATTCGATTATTTTAGACACTCGTGTGTATAACTAGGCGGCGCTCGTTCGATAAACCGAGGTCCCGTCTTCATTAGACCATAACTGTTGGTGGGAAAAACCAATATCAACTATTTGTTATCGCCATGTGACATTTTACATACTGGCTTATGCATATACGTACATTGGTTCTTCACGTGTTTTTCGTGAACGCACAGAAAACTTTATACATGTATACATGGCATGATTTACGATTTGAAACATAAGTTGATGTTTAATTGTATATGCAGTTTTTTTTTTATTCTACGCCTTACAACGTTTTGACATATTTCAAGTCATCTCGAGCATGGTCGGTTATCCATATCAGGATAACATGTCAGTGAATACCCCATGAACCACACTTTTATACAGCAAAACTTTGGTATGCATGGGTATACCTATTTTAAGCTCACGTGAGCCCTTTGGCTCAAAAAGCGAGCTTATAGGATGACCATGCCCCGTCATCCGTCCGACATCGTCAGTGAACAATTTCCATGATATTCTCCTCTGAAACCAAATGAGCCACGACGCGAGAAAACCGGTCTTCGGGGTTTCCGACCAGGTCCAACACAAACCGGTCTATGCAGGCACAGAAGCATGCTAGAAGCTTGAAATTTCGGCTTTCAGAAGAAGAGAAATTGTACGTACTATACGTATGGCGAAAATAAAGGCGCTGATCAGCTTCGCAGTTACTGCGAAGCTGACCTGCGCCTTTGTTTTTGCATGGGCAAAATCCGGTTTTCTCATGACGCGGCTCAAATGGCAAACCAAAGTTAAACTGCTTGCTGAGCATTCTTAGGAAGGTGGAATGAAAGTTTGCATAAATGACCCAGGTCACATGACTAAGATGGCCGCCATAGCTATAAATAGCAAAAACCTTTAAAACAATTTCTTCCCAGAACCAGAAGTCCTTTGATTTTGAAACTAAGTTTGAAGCATCAGGCAATAGAGTTCTTCAAAGTTGGTATACACCATAATGCTGGGATGACCTTGAAACTTAGGTCGCCCATGCATTTAAATGGGGAAAATAAGTTAAATGTAATTAAATGGGTGAAAACTCGCGATGAGCATGCAAAGGTACTGAAGATTTATGTTCATGAAAACATTTAGTCCCCATGGGTTTGTCTGCTCCTGCCCGGGGGCTATATACATGCATATGACCAACATATTCAAACATCTCTGCAACCGCATGGCCGATCAAAGCCACACTTCATCGAAAGGGAACGAAAGATTGTATAAATTGCCGCCATGGCTATAAACTGCAAAAACCTTTAAAATGTTCTTCAGAACCAGTAGGCCTATGATTTTGAAACTTGGCATTAAACATTTACAAAGTTTATACATGGCCTAAATCATGACCCAGGGATGATATTGACCTATTTTACGGCAAAGTCAACTTAGGATGCCCATGCATCTAAAAATAGAACCGCCTCTGCAAGGCAGTTTTAGCGCGTACCAACAATCTATGTTTTGATCAAAATAAAAAGATAAAAATGTTGAACTGAAAATTTTCATTTTTTACAACTTTAAAAACACTGTATATTGCTTTTTTAAGGTTTTGTTATACTAGCGTCAAGATACACGGCACCATTTTAGTGCACATGTATTACACATGGTGACGACAGAGCTACATGTACATTACCTTGATCATTCTTAACCTTACTCATATGGGCATTTTTGCGTCTGGAACCGGGCGAGCATAAATGCACATAAGCTTCTTACTCAGTCAGAATTTACGTAAATTATAAATTTAATTGGTTTGTTGATTTGAGGTTTAACGTTAATCCAACAGCAAAGGTCATATGGAAACGAGACGGATCCCGCGGTCCCTGGTTTAAAAGGACGAACACATGCCGTTAACACTGATTTCGGCTTGTCAAGCTGCAATGTGGTTTGATAACTGATCCTGCTTGATAAAATCTTTTTTTTTTTTCGAGGGGCCATGTGACAAAAATTGAACAGCCAAACACAGCACAATATTAGGTTCATGGATGTCGTTTCGTTTGTTTACATATAAAAAGCCGGTAAATTGAGCACGTAAAATGTCTGCGTGATATACTGTACATGAATATGTATATTCAGGAATTGTCTATCAGTGTCAGCACCATCGTAAATGCCTGCGATACAACAAAAGTCCTTACAGCAAAGATTGATGCAACAACACACAACATATGATAAAATGGAGTAATTGAAAAAAGCAATATCGCTTTGGCAACAACCATCACCAAGGCAATGAACACTTCGTCGTAGGTTGCTGCCCAATTGATCAGTCTTACAATCACAGGTTGCACAAACCAAATTCTGCTTAATTATGATCAGAAATGAGCACAATCAGACCCTTATCTGTAATCAAGTAACAATAGAAGGACCTGGAATCAATACAATTAAATTTCACATCCTCACTAAGGTGGGCGTAGTGTAATTCTGGGCCCTGATTAGGTTTTAACAGACAGCAAAACTTCTCCGATGTTACTCGCGCCGATAAGAAAAAAAATGCATTTATATTCCATCTTGCATGCATGCTTAATGTAAACCATATAACGAGGAATATTCGGGGTCTCGCGTGCAAATAACAACTATTTACATACTGGACCTTGGTCTCCCCCGAAAGACGGAGTGACGCGTTGGATTGAACGCGCGGCCCGTTTTACGAGGCGACTGACTGAACCACTTCGACATGGAGTCCTTTATGGAAACACTTTAGCAACTTATAAAAATAATATTGTGTTAGTTTGATTTTAATCATATTTATTTGAATTCAACCAGGTAAACAACAAGCATACAATATCACACAGAATAAATATGGATCCAAAAGAAAACATATGTCTTGCCAAATTAATTTACTACATCGTAACCAGCACACTGGATATGGCTAAATTACTGTTGAAGGTCTACAATAAACAAAATTAGTTGTGTCGCTTGGCGTAATGTAGCTAACATATAGGATGTTTCCTCCATCGCACTTCGTATGGCATGCAGATGACTGTCGAATGAACGAAACTTCGACATCAAGCTGATAATCTGTTTGAAATATAAACAGAATGAATTTTGTTCGCTCACGAGACAGCACGTGAAACTGTAGTTTTACATCTAATAAACACAGATATACATGTATCTGAACATGTACACTATACTATTTGATTTATTGTCTTGCGCATTTTAGTTCAGTTTTACGTCACTTTCAAGATTATTTCAGCTCACCAATCAGTAGGTGGGGTGAAAACGTGAGTACCCTAAGAAAAACCACATGGCTCTCCCCCAAGTTGAACTTGGCTTGTATCATATGTGGCCAATGTGGGGCTCGAACACACAAAAGACACAGCGGTGAGATGAACGATTGATTAAGAAACAGCACTCTTAACCGCTCGGCCACGGGGGCCGCTAAGTCATTAGAGGCGGTCAACTTATCCTAGCCGCATTATCTGTACCAGCCTTCAGAAAATAAATGTTGACGTGAGGATCGGTCGCGGGTCCTCTTCTGCCGATAATTACGATCAAGCTACCGGCTTAAATCGGTGAAAAAAACAACAAGAATTAGTGAAAAACCTATACGTGCGGACTGCCTTCTCACTACACACTTTAATGCACAAATTTACGATTTTAGTATTAAAAGCAGCAGTGCATTTTGTGATTCTTGCATTTTTTTCTTTTCTTTTCTT
Organism: Rugalucina vietnamica; assembly: GCA_964017185.1. Lineage (NCBI taxonomy): Eukaryota > Metazoa > Mollusca > Bivalvia > Lucinida > Lucinidae > Rugalucina > Rugalucina vietnamica. The sequence continues at coordinate 38,265,831 of OZ024877.1, forward strand.
TTTCATTTTCTAAGCTATATTCTCACAGGGGCGAAAAAAGGAAGCAATTAAAAATAGAAAAAGAATTTTTGTCCTAGCCGGACTCGAACCCAGGGCCTTTTGTTTCTATTCCATACAGGCTACCTACTGAGCTACAGAGTAAGACGTCGTGGACTATTTCGTTTTTGCCTGTCTTGTTTAATTGGTCTCCGTTAGGCTATTGGTAGTTTTGACCAAGTAATTCTTCATATCGCCCCTCGTGATCGTCTCAAATATGCCCTCACGAGTCGTCCCCCATCACACCGAAAATCTTAAACGCACGCGACAGCAACATTTACGTTCAAAAGTGAAAAATGTCTACTATGGTCATTGACACTGGATGCAACGATATTGTAGTCACTGGAGACTTCAATTTGAATATGTTCAATAATATTTCAGCGAGGAAGATAAATTTGTTGTGTTCAGATTTTGGAATGCACCAATCAATAACGGAGCCGACACACTATACAGAACGTTCAGAACCTTCTTTAATAGACCTTATCCTGGTACACAACCCTGACAGTCTTGTTGCTAGTGGTGTTGGTGACCCTTTTCTTGAACAGAATTTACGGTTTCATTGCCCTATTTTCGGTCTCCTTAAATTTCCAAAAACAAAAGTTAAATCATACACGCGGCAAATATGGAATTATGCACTCGGGAATTACGATCTTCTGCGAGCTAAAACTTTTGAGACTGACTGGGATTCTTTGCGTCATGCAAGTTTAGATACATACGTCATAAATTTCACAAACCACATTTTAGAATTAGCGAAAGGATTTATATGCAAACGAAAAAGAGCATACAGAAAAGCGAAACGAACAGATTTGGGAGGCTACGAAACAAAGTCACTGTGCTCATACGGGAGTCCAAACAAGTACACAGTGACAAAATTGCAAATAAACTTAAATCTGATTCCCTTTCTTCTCGTAGTTGGTGGTCCATTCTCAAATCTTTCATTTCGCCAACCTTTAAAACAGCAATACCACCGTTAGATCACAATGGTAGATTATATACTGAAGAACAAGAAAAAAGCCAATCTTCTCAATACTTTTTTCTGCGAACAAACATTCCTTAAAGCTGCAGTCACACTGTCACGTTTCGAGGCCTACGTTTTACTACGTTTCTGAAACGTAGAGATACGGCAATATACGTAGTAAAACGTATTACAACGTAGTGGACGTATTACATACGGCTATATACCTGGCTCATGCCACGTTCGAACTAAAAAAACAGTTCGAACGTGGCACTCTGATTTACGTAGCTTATACCAAGTAAAACGTAGTAAAACGTAGCAAAGCGTAGTCGAATCGTAGTAAAACGTAGTACATACGTAAAAATACGTACTAAAACGTAAATTACAACCCGGTGGAGCTCTACGTATCAATACGCAGGGACTACGTTTCAATACGTTTTACTACGACTTGCTACGTGTTACCCTACGTTTTGATAGGTTTCAGTAGGTATTACTAGGTATCACTTCGTATTGACACGCTCTACTACGATTTAACTAAGTATTACTACGTATGGTTACGCATACGGACCTTCATGATTGTGTGTCAACATCGATGTCATTTCATATCTACTTTGCATGTACATGTTCGTCCATAGAAACACGTGTACGCTGGCACATCATGGATCAACTACAGCTGATTGATGCTGCTTTATCTGTGAATAGGAATCTTCTTCAAAACGGACTATTTCTGTATCTGTGGGAACAAGACGAAGAAGAAGAAAGAAGAAGGAGCCAGAGAAAGAGGAGATTTGTATGGGTGAGACACTGGCTAGTTCGCAGATCCGAGTTTGGAATCTACGAACAGTTAATGAATGGACTGCGGGAGGAAGATATAACAGGATTCAAAAACTTTCTTAGGGTAGATCCAGCCATGTTTCAAGAGATCGTAGACAGGCTTACTCCCAGGATACAGAAGAAGAACACGTGATTCAGGATGACTTTACCTCCTGGACTGAAGGTGGCCATAACGCTGAGATATCTGGCAACTGGAGACAGTTACCACTCTTTGATGATGTACTCATTCAGGGTGGCCCACAACACTATCTCCCTTGTGGTAGCCGTAGTGTGTGAGGCAATCATTGCCAAATATGCTGAGGAAGTCATAAACATTCCGACCGAGGAAAACGAATGGCTATCCGGACGCTACGTAGTAATAACCTGATAAAACCTACTGAATCGTAGGAAAACGTATCGGCACGTAGTAAACACGTGGCTAAACGTACCAATCCCTAGTGAAACTGTGGCCCTAAACCGTTGGATAACCGGACAATACGTAGCGATACGGAGTAAAACGTCGCAAAACGTAGCTATAAACGCACTGAAACCTAACAACCTGCAAAACCGGACAAATTTAGGGCAAAACGTGGGACTTGGAAACATAGTAAAACGTAGGCCTCGAAACGTGACAGTGTGACTGTAGCTTAACGAACAACAACCCGTGCTTCCAGATATTACTCCATACGCTGTCACATCACTCTTCGCTAGACTAGTCTTAACACCAGACGAAGTCGAATCGGTTTTAAAATCTTTAGCTGACGGCAAAGCTTCGGGACTAAATGGTTTGAATATTAACCGAGTTCTCAAAGAGCTTTCAAGCGAAATCTCTGAACCTCTCTGTTCTCTTTTCAACTACTCTTTGAATCTAGGATCCTTCCCTACCCCCTGGAAGGAAGCTAATATCTCTCCAATTCCGAAAAAGGTGACCTGTCTCTCTTAACGAACCATAGGCCGGTTTCTCTTCTGAATGCTGAATCAAAAGTCTTTGAACGCCTTGTTTTCAAACACCTCTTTAATCACATACGAGATAATAATATCTTAACTCCTTTACAGTCAGAATTTATTCCAGGCGATTCAACTGTTAATGAGTTGACTTTCCTCTAAAATACATTTTGCCAAGCCCTGGATGAAGAGAAAGAAATCAGGGTTGTCTTTTGCGATATTAAAAAAGCTTTCGATCGTGTCTGGCATGCTGGCTTGTTACACAAACTCAACGCGTGTGGTATCTCAGATAATATTCTCGACTGGTTTAAAGTTTACTTGTTGAAAGAAGACAGAGAGTTGTTCTTCCTGGTGTTTATTCCGAATGGTCATATACCAAAGCCGGTGTTCCCCAGGGCTCAGTCTTAGGGCCATTACTTTTTTTTATATTTATTAATTACATTGTAACTGACATTGGTTCTAACATTCGACTCTTTGCTGATGATACAAGTCTTTATATCGTAGTAACAGATCCAGACGCATCAGCCGAAATACTGTCTTCAGATATCATGAAAATTGACAACTGGGCCGATCAATGGTTAGTTACATTTCAGCCACCCAAGACAAATTCTCTTATAATGACACGGAAGAAGGATAAACCTGTTCATCCTCCACTTTTTATGCAAAATCACGAAATTAAAGAAGTCAATTCGCACAAACATCTTGGTTTACATTTTTCTCATGATGGATCTTGGCATAACCATATTGAATATATTAAAGATAAGGCTGGGACACGAATCAATGTAATGAGAAAACTTAAATTCAAACATGATCGTTTATCTCTTGAAACAATATATACTTCATTCATCAGGCCGATTCTCGAATATGGAGACGTTGTCTGGGACAATTGCGCCCAATATGAGAAAGACGAATCAGATAGATTCAAAATGAAGCTGCCCGAATAGCTACTGGCACTACTCGTTTAGTATCTCTTGAATCACTTTACAACGAAATTAACTGGGATTCCCTTCAGAAAAGACGCAATGATCACAAGCTTACTCTCTTTTTTAAAATGAAAAACAACCTGACGCCACCATATCTTTCTGATCTTGTCCCTCAGACCGTAGGCCAATCCACAAGATACAGTTTAAGGAATTCGAATGACCTTCAAACTATATATACGCGAACAGCGTTATATCACAACTCTTTTCTGCCGTCTACTGTCAGGGACTGGAATAATTTGACATCTGAAAAGAGACAAATTGGTAATGTTAATACCTTCAAACAATATTTAAATAGAGAAAGAGAACGTGTTCCTAAGTACTTTTACAACGGCAGCAGGAGAGGTGAAATGCTACATACTCGTCTTCGCACTAAGTGCAGTAGTTTAAATAAAGATCTTTTCGATAAAAATAAAGTAGTATCTCTTCAGTGTCAATGCGGAAGAATTGAGAGCACCTATCACTACTTTTTTGAATGTCCAATTTATGCAAACCACCGTTTAGAATTGCTCACTAGCTTACCACAGCTCATAAATGTAACACTAAATCTTATTCTCTCCGGTGATACCCTCTTGTCCGACGACATTAATTCAACTATATTTGAAAAAGTTCAAAAATACATCATCGACACCAAGCGCTTTGATAACTAGTTAAACACATCTACCAAGAGCACGTCAGTAATTTCAATGTATCTTCTCGCGTCTCCCCTGGGCTTATTTGTGTGCACCCAGTCTCATTTAAACATTTTTCTTTTCATTTCTTTTCATTTGGATATTTTTTCATTCCTAATTTCACCTCTGTTTCATACTCACTTTCAAGAAGCTTCAAATAACAGAATATATTTCAGACTGAATTAACAGGTTAAGAGGTTTCACCCAAGAAAGTTTGTATCGAATCTACTATCTATCCTCTCTTTTTTTCGTTTTCTTTACTATAAATGTTAAACCACCTTTTCATGAGCTTATGTATAGAATAGCTACGGCAATATAGAAAAAATGTCAATCCATCATAGGAGAAGAACAAAATAAGCAATTTTGCTTCCGTTCTAATCCTTTTTCAGATGTTTTCTTGTAGTTTATGTATGTATGTCTATGTTGTAAATAATCATGAAATAAAATATGTTTAAACATAGGTTACGATTGTGTTCCGGGCCTCGTCGCTAGAGACATAATTACCCACTATGTTTGTCTCATCATAGTTTCGAGTCTTTGGAAAAGCAGCGGCAATGTCAATGTATATTCCAGAATTGTTCTCGTATTGACAGCCCATAAAGCATGTGGTATTATGTCCTACAAAAATCATTCTCAGGTTTAAAGAATAAAAATTAAAAATAAAACTGAGATCCTTTAAGAGCAGTAAGCATATTAATGAGAAAAGGGATGGGCCATACCTCTGTTTCGGCTACTTAAGCCTCTTCAGTGACCCTTAGCCAAATAGAAATACTGTAATTTTGCAACTTTGAACAGGATAGTCGTTACAAAGACTAGTATTATCCAAACAGAGGCAAATATATAAAACGTTGGTTAGAAAAGCCTACCCATAGTATACTGGTATGTACAGTAAGTGTAAAACTGTGTGTTTTTGCATGTTTTTCGACTTATATTTATATGCTGATATAGATGTTTGAAATAGAAATTTACTACTTGCGCGGGCTCTTTTCTAGTTGTTATAAAATATCATTTGGTGTGTTGTTTTATGATGAATCTCATTTAAGTCATGTTTTTAACTGATCAAAGTTTAGTAGCTTTGAAAATGTTTAAAATTTAGAACCTTTGAAAAAACAAAGTCATCACATCAAATGTTATAAAGCAAATCCTCACTCAAACCCACTTGTGTTGAGATAACATTATTGACACATTTTGACGCAACTTATGCTTAACAGGGCTCATTTCGCCACAAAACCCTAAACATAGAATATAAATGACATACCCCTATCAGGCACTGGGACTCGCACTTTACTTAGATTGAAAATCAGGCGCAGATACCTTACTTCATGAGTCTTAGTCTTGTTAAAAGTTTCTACATGATATATTTTATTTATTTATTTATTTATTCATTCATTCATTTGTAGTAATGGACGCCACTATAGCGGGATTTTCTAAATACTTATAGCGGTATTTCTTATAGCGGGATCCCGCTATAAGTTTCCCGCTATTAGTTTTCAGAAAATCCCGCTATAGGTGCGCACCCTGGGTCTCAGTTTATGTACTAGCTAAGTTGCATGTGTAGGTAAGTATCCTTGAGCGGCAGAATTGGCCCATAAGTTTTGGCCTATAAGTTTTGGCCTATAGGTGCGCATCCTGGGTCTCAGTTTATGAACTAGCTAAGTTGCATGTGTAGGTAAGTATCCTTGAGTTAAGACAAGCCTGCACATTTGCACATTTGCACATCTGCTCATCTGTACATTTGCACATCTGCTCATCTGTACATCTGCACATCTGCTCATCTGCACATCTGCTCATCTGCACATCTGCTCATCTGCACATTCGCACATCTGCACATTTGCACATATGCACATTTGCACATCTGCACATTTGCACATCTGCTCATCTGCACATCTGCACATCTGTTCATCTGCACATCTGCGCATCAACACATCATTGGAGACTATGAGTAACTGGTATAGTCAAGTTTTCTGTAGGTAAGTTCCATTACGAAATTAAGAAAAGGCCTTTTCCCCTCTTGTGTTCCTGGGTAGAATTGTCACATTGAGCCAATCTCTGGACTTGTCTGGGATGAGGGCAGTTGTGTGGGTATGTAGAAGTTTCTGTTGCTATACAGCTGAATGAGTCTGAAGAGTGTCTTAGTCTTGGATCTCAAGACTTCAACTCTGTTAGAGGCATAAGTCTATTTTAGAGGCTTTAAAGTGGTATGCGTTTCACTGTCTCTTGGTCTTGTATCTCAAGACCTCAACTAGTCAAAATGCATAACTTTATAGCCTCTTCCTAATATATTGAGGCTTTTCAATGTTCTCGTATCTCGAGACCATTGATAAGCGTCAAAAACTCAGCTAGTTATTGTCAAACTTTAACCCTTTACTACTACCTCCTGAGAGGAGAAATAAAAACCAAAGACTGACTAACATTTTCAACAATTTTATTTGTCCCGCTAACTGTCAATGCACGATGAAACAGAGGATTAGGACGGCCCCTCTGTTCCTCGTTTACAAGTGTTTCCCCTGAATATAGCTACTCTTTGGTTTATTGTTAATACTGTTCATATGTGTTTTATGTGGCAACGATTATGTCTGTTCCTCGGCCACTTCGTAGCTTGGTGGGTCATAGTCATTCAGTTTCTTCTCAATCAAGAATTTTCGTTTCTTGATGGCATACAGTCTTGATTCGTCCTCGTCATAATCTTCTTCGTCTCTCAGTCGTTTAGCTGTTTCTTGTATTTTCTTGTTGACTGGATCTTTTCTTAATGCAGCTGAGAGATCAGTCAGATACTTGTAGCGGGATATGAACTCTGACAAATACTTTGGCTTTAGTTCATCATATGCTATCTCTTCAGCTTCAGGTAGGTCTTTGCCAGGATTTTCATGCAGGGCTGTTTCAACTGTTTCGTTTAAAGTGTCTTGCATCTTATCTGTCGTTATGCCCATCAAAACATCCCATGGTTTTATTTTCTGGTGCTCTTCCTCCTCCTCATCCTCATCAACATCATCATCCTCATCCTCATCTTCTTCTTCATCATCATCTTCTTCTTCTTCTTCATTCTCATCTTCCTCACTTTCTTCAGTTTCATCCTCTTCTTCCTCATCGACTTCTTCTACATCTTCAAGATCAGGTTTTCTGAAGATGTCTTTTCCATCGTCCAATGATCTTCTTTCAGACATAACACTTTCTTCATCACTGTCTAACATGTTAGCCTGAGTACCTCTGCAGATACCACTGTCCTTGTGTCTTCTCAAATTGTATGATCTGGAAAATTCTCGATCGCACTGATGGCACTGATATCGACCCATAGCTTGTTAGTCGAAGAATACTGAGATTCATCCTGAGTCTGTCTTTTTATACCATCGCTGGAGTTGGTTTTGTACTAGTTCTTCTCAGATTTGGTTTCTTTGTAATCCTCGGACGTTTAGCTGTTGATTTCTTCTTTTTCCCTGACAGTTCTTTACTGATAGAAAGCAGTTCAGTCCGACACACTCTGCAATACTTCGATTGTCTGCCCTCTCTAAGCCTTTTACTCAAAGCTGTATTCAACCTTTTCATAAGGTTTCTGATCTGTGCATAACTTGCATGAGATCCACTCGGTTTCTGTGTCACAGGCGTTTTCTTAGATTCTTCCATAGCCTTGCAGGAATGTTTTGTCTGTTTTTCTAAAGAAGTCATCTCTTTAGCGTTTTTTTAAAAAACTGATAATTTACAAACTCTTTGATTTGTATTTATACTAGTTTTTCTTTCTACGAAAAAGTGTAATTTTAAAATCGTTTTGCCTGTTACAAAAGGAAAAATCATACCATTTTCTGTTTTAATGTAATGTGCACTTGGTCTACAATAGATTTTGAAACAGAAACATAGTGCAGAGTTTTAAATTCTTTATAGAAGATTATGAATCTGATTTACTTTGAAATGGAACAACTCGTAAAATAGGTGCTACAGTATCACCAATAAAAGTGAAACTCGCAATGTCAGAATAAACATAGAAGTTGCTAAAATTGTGATTCAACTTTGCATTGAACTTAAACATATTTTGCTCATTTCCAATAGGCTTTTCGACCAATATAAACGAATCTAATCCTAAGATTTGAGAGAATTGTATTGGGAATATAAGCCTAACAAGCCTTTTCGTTTTGGGCTGATATTTTGAAACGTTGACTAAAATGATCATATGTCATAGTAATGTGAGCATTGAATTTTTTCACTATGCCTTTTTCCAAAGTTGTCAATGGAGTTCTGCATTTCTTCAGCTAGATATTCATGTGACTCATAATTTCCAGTTGGAATTGTTAATTTGAAGTTATAGCAGCCGTTTTTACTGCTACATATGTCTGTGATGTTTTGATTTCCAACTCTGCGTAAACTGGATTGGTCTAGGAAAGTCAAAAAGAAATAGTTGTTTTCTTCTGTTATATTGAGAACTTCAGATGGTGTTGCAATTTCAACCAAGGCAACCTCCCAGCTTTCCACGTCAATTTTAATAGGATGATCCAATCTTACAGTAAATTCAGACTGTTTATTTGATGGGAATATGTTCATAGAACTGTCACTGAGTAATGTAATGTAAAAATCCTTCATTTTTGAAGAAGTACAGAATGCGTCAGTATTACTTGAGTGAGTGAATAATTCAGCTCTTGAAAATGCTAAATATCAGTTTGATTTACAATGTGAAACACAAACTATTTAAACACAAAACCTTTTGTTGGTCGTTTTCCGAAAATTATCTACTTTCAGTTTTAGAATTTTCTGAAAATACTAACCTATATTTGTTTTTCTCAGAAATAACCAATATCGATAGTTCCCCTTGAACATACAAATATATCAACTATGAAATTAATAAAACTTGAATTTTCTGTAAATGTTCAAGCAAAAATAAGTTTATTTATTTCTTTTTAATTAGAAAATGTGATATTTAAGTAAATTATATTACATTCAATAATATAATTGCAACACTTTTCTTACTTTTGATATGAGAATGGATTTCAATATGCAAATTTCCATTTACAAATTTTAATCATCTTTGAAAGCTTCAGTTATATAAAGTTTTAATGGCCTGTACTTATATGTGAATAATAATAAAACAAAGGGCCATTTTACTTGAAGTTTCTATGTTTGTGTAGATGTGGATACAAATGCAAAATCAAATAACCCAGGAACACAAGAGGAAAACTAAGCGATTAAATATATATTATCACGGATTCGCACACAAATTTAACCCATTCCAAATGTGAAACAATAAAAAATGAATGAATAAATAAATAAAAAAATAAAGAAATAAATAAAGAAATAAAGTAATAAATACAAAACGGCAATGTTGCTCACAGTATTAAGTTGCCTGTACGTTTTTTTGCTTCACATTTGGAACTAAAATTAATTACCACAGGAGAATGCTCACCCGAGATTACCTGAGATTTGGCCTTTGAAATGATCTTGACCTTGAATCATAACATAATTTCAATAACCAAATCATGGTGGGACAGATTCTCCAATGCTATATATCAAGTTTCATTGAAATCAGTCTATAGGTTTAAGCGAACAAGATTTTTAAGGTGATTTTTTTAACAAATGGGCGTGGCGGCCATGTTTGTCATGAGACCTGGACCATTTGTATCAACTTTGGTTTCCCCTTCCTATGGGTGATCCACGTGAAGTTTGGCTTTGATTGTTCAATTGGTTTCTGCGAAAATTAAGTTTAAAATGAAATTGACCTTTAACACTCACATAACTTCATCAACTCAATAAGTTGTCTGTATCTACCTACAACAATGTTTTCACTTTTTCAATTTTCAAATTCAAATTTGACTTCGCAGTTAAGTACATATAGGTCAATGTCAACCCAAGGTCTTGATTTATTCAACTTATACCAAATATGAAGGCTCTAGCTCAAATACTTTTTGAGATATGTTGCACACAAATTTTCAAATTTTGATTTCAAAGGGATATAATTCGGAAAAGAGGTATAACTTGGACATGAAAAAATACGGGTCAACTATTTTTTATGAGGAATCTGTATATGAAATTTCAAAACCCTAGCGTTCGCCGTTCAAAAGTTTCAAATTTCATCGAAAAGTGGCAAAATCAATCGAAAATTCCGTGTTTTTGACAAAAAGTACTCAAAAGTTAATCAGGTCATCTACTCCTCAGCCCAAACAATTACACCAAATATAGAGTCTAGCTCAAACACGTTTGAGATATCTTGCACACAATATTTTCAAAAGGGCATAATTCGGGCTTGAAAAAATGCGGGTCAAAGGTTTTTTTTTTCATGAGGAAAACACACATGAAATTTCAAATTCCTAACATGCACCATTCAGAAAATAACACACACACACACACACAGAGAGAGAGAGAGAGAGAGAGAGAGAGAGAGAGAGAGAGAGAGAGAGAGAGAGATACACGCCGAAAGCAATATGCCCCTCCATTTTTAGCTCACCTGAGCCGAAGGCTCACAAGGTGAGCTTATAGTATAGTAGTCGAGCCGGCGTCCGCCCGTGCGTCCGTCCGTCAGTGCGTCCGTCCGTCCGTTCACATTTTCAAACTTGCATATCTCTGAGACAACAAGGCCGATCGCAATCAAATTTTATCTGAAGCATCATTGAGCAGGGGGAAAGGTTGCATGAGGTTTTGGGCCAGGTCGGATCAGAACTCTGGTTTCCATGGCAACAGATAGCTCCCATTGAGTTATAATGGGGAAAATGTTGTGGCCACTCTAGCAACTTCATTTTGATTGGATCTTCTTCATTCTTACAGGTAACAAGGACAACTATAACATCTCGGATGAGTTCGAATTTCGGCCAGGTTCGACCACAGATTGTGGAGTTAGCTGCCCTTGAGCGTCTGGAAAAATCCCCATAGACTTATAATGGGAAAAATGTTGTGGCCACTCTAGTGCCTAAAGTCATTTTTCATTGGAACAGGTAACAAGGACAACCATAATATCTCGGATGGGTTCGAATTTCAGACATCTGATTGTGGAGTTAGCTGCCCTTGAGTGTTTGAAAAATCAAATTTTATCTGAAGCATCATTGAGCAGGGGGAAAGGTTGCATGAGGTTTTGGGCCAGGTCGGATCAGAACTCTGGTTTCCATGGCAACAGATAGCTCCCATTGAGTTATAATGGGGAAAATGTTGTGGCCACTCTAGCGCCTTCAATTTTGATTGGATCTTCTTCATACTTGGAAGTAACAAGGATAGCCGTAACATCTCGGATGAGCTTGAAATTCAGCCAGATTCAACCCTTGACTGCAGAGTTATCTGCCCTTGACTGTGTGAAAAATGAATATTTAGTGTTGTGGCCACTCTTGCATCTTTGTTTTTCAGTGGATCTCCTTCATTCTTGCAGGTAACAAGAATAACTTCAATATCTCGGATGAGTTAGAATTTTGACCAGATCCGACCCCTGACTGCGGAGTTCTCTGCCCTTGAGTGTTTGAAAAATCAGTATTTTGTGTTGTGGCCACTCTAGCACCTTTGTTTTTCAGTGGATCTTCTTCATTCTTGCAGGTAACAAGAATAACTACAATATCTGGGATGAGTTTGAATTTCGGCCAGATCTGACCTCTGACTGCGGAGCTATCTGCCCTTGAGTGTTTGAAAAATCAATATTTTGTATTGTGGCCACTCTAGTGCCTTCAATTTTGATCGGATCTTCTTCATTCTTGGAAGAAACAAGGAAAACCATAACATCTTGGATGAGTTCGAATTTGAGTCAGATTCGACCCTGGACTGCAGAGTTTGCTGCCCTTGAATGTTTGAAAAATCAATTTTTAGTGTTGTGGCCACTCCAGCATCTTCAATTTTGATCAGATTTAAAAAAAAAAAAAAAAAAAAAAAAAAAAAAAAAAAAAGTGTCTGTACTTGTTGACTCTCAGGTGAGCAATCGTTGCCCTTGGGCTACTTGTTTTAAAATTGGGGGCCTAAAACACAATGTTTTCTCTTTTCTCCATTAACAAACATATGTGACCAGATTTGACCTTGCTCAAGGTCAACCCAAGGTCATGATTTATACAAATGGGTTATACTACTTCTAGAGAAGAAGATTTTTGAAGGTTAATATCATATACGTGACGACCATCTTGGTCATGTGACCTGGATTTTCGTTCTCGATTCCCGAGGATGCTCCACATGAAGTTTGGCTTTGATTGGCCCTGCGCTGTCAGAGGAGAATATATTTAAACATTGTTGACAACAACAACAACAACTAACAACAACAACGACGAGAGACGATGGCGGCTGGGGATACTTTCAGCTCAACTTGTGAGCCTAACGGCTCAGGTGAGCTAAAATTCCATTTGTTTAGAAGTACACGTATGGGCGTAGGAAAACTGGTTGTAGTAAGTATTGTGATATCTGGAGTTACACTAATTGCAGGATGATACAATAAGCATAATAGTATGATGGTCAGATCTTTCATGTAATCAGCGAAAATAGACTTAACTGCGTTGAATATGTGGTCATTCTGTTGTGAGTAGTCACTAGACTAGTACAAGTAACTCTGAAACTATTATAGTGTAGTAACTAAAACTTACTGTACGGAATAATGTACGGTTTGTGTGACTTTACACAAATTTGTATCAAATATATATTTGTCTTAGGTTATGACAATTAAGAAAACAGTCTCCATAGTTTAATGGTTAGCACACTCTCTTCGTAATCCTCAGGTTGTGGGTTCAATCCCAATGTCAGACGAATGTTTTTTTTTTTTTTTTTTTTTTTTTTTTTTTTTTTTTTTTTTTTTTTTTTTTTGTTATTCACTCGTTTTTTTCATTCTCGTTTTTAAAAGGAATTTAATCGGAAAATGAAATAACACTCACGCCTTAAAATTAAAAATTAAGATGGATTCGCCCAAATGATAAAAATACACATTCAAAGGCCCAAACTGGAAAGTGAATCCGTATTGTCAGTTTATCTTACCTGTTTTAGAATTTTGGTATATAATAAAAAAATAAAACCGAGATCCTTAAAGAGCAGTGAACATATAAATGAGAAAGGGGATGGGCCATACCGCGGTTTCGGCTACTTAAGCCTCTTCAGTGACTCTACAATTTTGGCAACGTGGAGCCAAAGAGAATAACTGTAAATTTTATAATTATTTTCGCGATTTTGTCTATACTGAACAAATGTGAAAACACTACATATACAGTATTTGCCCATTGTTTCATTTGATTGCAAAACGCCCATTCTTTAGTTTGGCAGTCCCTATATTTTGAATTAAGGTTAAGTTGTGTCAGGCATCTTAAATCTAAGGGGTCTTATAAACAGTCATGATTATTCCACCAATCTTTGTGGAAAATCAGACCGTCATAACAAAATTTATTAAGCGTAATGTTCTCGACTTTTTACGTTCATGTATGCGTCGCATTAACAATGATGTGTAACATGTGTATTATAAAAATTACCATTGGTTTTTAAACCTCCACACGAAACAAACGTAGCGTTTTCAATTATGTTCAGTAGGGTGTCACAGTAGGCAACACTCTGAAGTATTGGTTAATACCCAGGAAGCGGTCTTCCGTCTCTACATAACTGAACGATTGTTTATTGGGGCGTTAGACATAAATACAAAAAGACAAAGAAGAAAAAAAAAACGTATATTTGAAAAGTTGATGTTTCGTATATTATTATCAGAGATACATTTGTGTACATGTATTTGTCGTATCTCCTCGATCGGAAAACAAAATTATTAGGCCCCTGATTGTCTGAATTTTACTACGTCAGGCAAAAAAGTTACGTCCACTTCAGTGTGTTGACATTCATTTCTTTACATTCGGCACACGCCTGACTCACACGTCATTCGTCCGGCACTCGCCTAACTCAAACGCAAGAGTGTGATTGTTGTTTTAAGGAAAACAAAAAAAAAGTTTTGGACTTTTGTCACCTGCTTATAAATAATGAGATGCCGCAGGACAGCGTAGCTCGCCTGACTTCTGCTTTGCCATTATATTAATCAAAACCATGACCTCGATGTCATCACTTCACACAAACATCTACCAACATGCAAAGGATCAACTTGATCATATACATATTCAAAAGACAGACGAGCTAAAAAGGAAGGCATGTAAAATAAAACAAGAATTAGCGGATTGTCCATGCAATAAAAAGATATTTTTTGAGCTTTGAAAATTGAAATTTTAGCTGATTTTTAGCTCACCTGAGCCGAAGGCTCACAGGTGAGCTTATAGTATAGTGGTCGAGCCGGCGTCCGTGCGTCGTCGGTCGTCGTCGTCAACATTTTCAAACGACTTCTCCTCTGAAGCTGCCAGGCCGAATCTTTTCATATTTCACATATAGCATCTACAGGTGGGGGAACGAATATTTGTGTTTTTATTTCGATCGGATTAGAACTCTGGTTGCTATGGCAACTTGAAGTTACCATTGACTTGTATGGAGAAAAGTGGAAATTGGCATTTTCCGTTGTCAGGCTGGGGATATTTGAATTTTGTTTTTACATAGATGTTTATTGAGTAGTCCTTCACGTTTAAGGCAATTTTTTTTAAAAATCACTTTTTTCGTTTGGTTGCTATAGCAACATAAAGGGTAAATTAAAAAAAAAAAAAACTATTCAAAAATCTTCTTCTCAGAAGCCGAATGGGGCATGAAGCTGAAATTTAGCATACACGCGTATGACATTAGCCTGTACAAAGTTTGTGTTTTTTATTGTCTTTGTCCAACTACTTTGGTTGTTATGGTAACTTGAAGTTTCCATTGACTTATACGGCAAAAAGAGGAAATTTGCAATTTCTGCCGTTTCATTGAGGATATTGAAATTTTGTTTTTACATAAATGTTTATTGAGTAGTCCTCCCCGTTTTAGGCAACTTTTGTAAAAATCGCTTTATTCGTTTGGTTGCTATAGCAACGTAAAGGGTAAGTTTTCGAAAAAATATTCAAAATTTTCTTCTCAGAAGCTGTAAGGCGGATGAAGCTGAAACTATGCATACATGCTTATGATATTAGCCTCTACAAAGTTTGTGTTTTTATTGTCCTTGTACCACTACTTTGGTTGCTATGGTAACTTAAAGTTTCCATTGACTTATAAGACGAAAAGCGGAAAATTGCATTTTCTTTTAAAACTGCTGCAGCCTGAGACCTGAAAAGTGGTAGATGCAAACTAATGGAGTAGATGAAGGTATGTGATTAATTTAGGCCAATGTCATCTCTTGACCTTGAAGGGTCTGTCATCCATACACACTTTTCAAAGATCTTCTTCACTGTAACCGCTTGTCCAATCAAAGTGAAATTTTATGTTGAGCATCCCTGGGTAGTGGGGGCGAAAATTTGATCGCGAAATCTGGGTCACATGACCAAGATGGCCGCCACACCCATATATGGTAAAACCTCTCAAAAATCTTCTTCTCCAGAACGGGCAGGCCGATTTTCACGAAACTTGGTATGTAGCATTTGGGACTCCAGCCCATCATAGTTTGATCAAATAATGATCCTAAGATGACCTTGACCTATTTTACGTCAAGGTCAATATTGGAAACATAGGCTTTTACATGGGAAAAGTGAAACATATGGATTTTTTGAAAACTATTGCAGCCTGAGACCTGAAAAGTGGTAGATGCAAAACAACTAATGGAAGTATGTGATTAATTTAGGTCAAGGTCATCTCTTGACCTTGGCCGATCTGTCGTCTATACACACTTTTCAAAGATCTTCTTCTCTGAAACCGCATGGCCAATCAAACTGAAATTTTATGTGGAGCATCCCTGGGTAGGGGTAACGAAAGTTTGATCCAAAATCTAGGTCACATGACCAACATGGCCGCCGCGCCCATATACGATAAAAACCACTAAAATTTTTCTTCTCCAGAACCGGCAGGCCGATTTTCACGAAACTTGGTATTTAGCATTTGGGACTTCAGTCCATCATACTTGTAGTTTGATAAAAAGATGACCCTAGGATGACCTTGATCTATTTTACAGCAAGGTCAATTTTGGAAACATAAGCTTTTACATGGGAAAAAGTGAAAATGATGGAAATTTTGTAAACTAAATGCAGCCTGAGACCTGAAAAGTGGTAGATGCAAACAACTAATAGAGTAGATGAAGGTATGTGATTAATTTAGGTCAAGGTCAATTTTGGAAACATAGGCAAACATGGAAACATGGGGAAAAGTGACAACTAGGTCTCAGGTAAGCGTTTACAGGACCAATGATCCTATGGTAACTATTGCAGCCATAGACTTGAAACATTACCAAGATGGCCATCATCATACCCATTTAGGGTATAAAAAAAAGAAGAAAAAATAATCACTTTGTCCAGTGACTGTACTTGTTGACTCTCAGGTGAGCGATCGTTGCCCTTGGGCTTCTTGTTTTATATATATTTTTCTTTATTTTTCCAAATCCTCACGGGCCCAAGTCAGTTAACCTTACCGAAACGAAATGTAAGATATCTAGAGAGAGGCCAGGCTAGAGGCATGTTGACAATATTGTATATTGTATAACTAACATGGGACTTCTACCAAAATGATGAAAAGTCATAACATCAGCAAAATGCAGCAATTCGTCCAAGTCTCGATACGTAGGGGGGTGGGGGGTGGTGGGGGGGAGGATGGTGTAAAAAACATGTTAAAAGCCCCGTCCTGGAGACTGTTGATAATGAGGAAAAGCAGCTGGGAGCTGTTCTAATGAAGAACATGTGTAATATGGGAAATATCTGCTTTGCAATTTAAATAAAGACCATAAAAGTAATTAATTTTGAAAAATACACTGTACAAACAAATTACTTGTGCACTATAGGTATAATCCAATTTTGTAAACATGTCATGTTTTTGTACTCACTCATTCTAAAATAAGCAGCGCACCCCCTGTCTCGGGGTGTTAAATAAAAATTGGAGTGACATTGTTCAATATATCACCAAGGTTGGCTGTATTTTCAAAATTTGGTACTATCTCCATTTAAACCGAATAAAGTATGATACCCAGTTATGTTTTTTGAGATCTCTGGTAGAAGTGAATAATGCATGACCCCACCAAAAATGGCATGTCACAAACTGAAATGCAAAAATTCAAAAGGCAATAGAATGAACAAATTCTATTTTCACACGAAACAACATCGTTCGATTTACTTAATTTGACATTGTCTTTTGGTAAAAGAAATGGTTATTTTATATCTTGTAAACAAACAAAAATATCAAACATCAAAAATCGATAAAAGCATGTCACAGAGTTTCTGTAATTTACGTGACGCTATAGAAGATTGTCCAAATCTTAATACTGCTTTCTCTTATTGCAGACCAAACTGTGTCAATTAAATAGTTGAATATGTCCTTTGTATGGATAACATATGGATTTTTTATTTTGCTTTACTATTTTGGTCAAATATATCTAATCCCCCTGCTTAACCATTGCGTCCCTTTTAAGATGTAATCATACGTGACACCATTTTTCTACAAATCCAACATGGTATTTAAAACAACGTTATCTGAATATGAAAGTATGGAGGATGAATACATCTCACAAAAAATAAAGTAAATATCAAACGACCCTAAGGTGTTTTTTTCGGATGCTAAAGTTGAAAATGTAATAAACGTGACAGTAATTTACGTGACGGTACTTACTTTCAAAATGCCAATATGACATATTATATAGCTAAGATTGTGCCTTGAATCAGCATCAATAAATGTTTTAATGTCCATTATGTACTTTTCAGTAGTTGAGTTTACGGAATATGATGTTTTTTCATGCAGTGTCACGTAAATTACGCATTTGTCACGTAAAATACAGAGGTAGTTTAAGTCTATTTATCAGTTATAGTTGAAAACAGTTGAATCTAAAAGGATCACATCTCCTTCAATCAAAGACATAGCAATACTACATTTGTTATTCGCATTTGTCCATTCCAAAATACTGACCAACAGTAAAATATCAGCCCTGAGATTAATATACATTTTTATCAATATAAAACAGTTTTGTTTTACTAAATAATTACGTGGTTAATTAATCGAAGGATTTACTTCTTGTGCAGACTGGTTCAAATTCCATGCTTCATTTTAAGTTAGCAAAAACTCAAACATATCTAAGTTTAAAATTAATGTAGGCGACTTAAATATTACTGTCACATAAATTACAGTATTCCGTCATGTATATTACATTTTATAGAATGTTGTACAAAAAGTAAAACAATATTAAAAAATGAAATAGGATCACACAAGATTGTCTGTTTGGAGTAAACTTATCCAGATAAAGTCTTTTAGATAATATTTAATGCCATTGTATATCTGTATTGCAAAAATAATTTATGTTGCGGTTTGCAAGTAATTTACGTGACACTGAATAAAACAAGACCTGCCATATAACAAGATGTATTTAGAAAAGTAATTATAAGCTCCGCCACTCATGTAGGACAAATGTAATTATCATTACATGTTTTGATATAATTCTGATGTACAGGTCAGATGTTATTATAGTTGCAAGTTAACAACACTGAAAATTCTGAATCAAGAAGCCTGCATCATACACATATTATCTAACATTTTTCGATAGTAGATATGAAAGGACGTTTATTATTTGATTTAATCTACTGAATATTGCTCTTTATTTGAGAAACTGAAGTCTGCTAGTCAGAGATATACGTTGAGTTTGTGTTATGGTTACATTTAGTTCATATGTAGTGCGTCACGTTGATTACCAAATTGGAATATACCCATCAAATTTGAAAATGATGTAGAAATTGCAAGAATATCGGGAAGGTGGTGAAATTTTACAGGATGAAGCCTGAATGATCCACAATAGTGATGGTATATCGAAAAAGTGTAATTCTAAAAGTTTATTTTTCTTCATTTTTTTCTCCAGGATTTGCACCTTATTTTAGAATGAGTGACTTTTAAATATCGACTAATCCACGAAAACGGGCGTGCAGGTCATCAAGCGAAAATAGACGATTGACAGCGGAGATTTTCGTTCAAGTCCGTTATGAGGTGAGTTGCGTATTAAAAAGTGTATTGTCATCTTTGGTTTATAGGTATAAACTAGTGTAGTGGTAACGCGTTCGTTCTGCAGCTAACATATTTTTAATAGGGGTTGGAGGTTCGAAACCCACTTTTTTTTTTTTTTTATTTCATTTGTTAAGTAGACTTCTTTATTTTATATATACCGTCCTTAAATTATATTATTTCATATAAAGTTAATTCTATATAATAACATGGATAGTGGCGGGTGCATGTATGTGTACATGAGACATGTAGGCCTAGTGCATGCAGGCTTTACATGTACTAAGTAACATAGAACGTTTTGTAAAACACGGTTAAAGCATGGTGCATGCTTATTTGGCTTTTCAAATGACTTATCCAATGTCATTCCCTTCATTCTGCGAAATGGAGCCAAAGAAGTCGGAACACCTGAACAAACGTGGCAAGGAAATTGTTAAAAATGTATATGAGTTTTGTCGAAAAGAAGAAAGAGAAGGTATTTCAGTATCACTGAAGAAGTGGCTAGTTCGAACTGAGCTCATGACAGGGGTGAACAGACGTACAATACAGAGAGTTCTTAGAGAGGTACCAGAATCACAGGAAGTTGAACCACCAGTAAAGCAGCCACCAAGACATCAGATTGTCCTCGATGACTTCGACTTGTGTGTGATTAGAAGGACTATACAGACAATGTATGAAGAGAAAAAAGTTCTGCCAACCCTGTCGAACATACGAGAATTATTAATCAGCAAAATTGAATATTCTGGCAGCATTACGACGCTCAGAAAAGTACTAAAAAGTCTTGGATTCACATATAAAAGATGTACACAGAATAGGAAAGTTCTTATGGAGAGGCCAGACGTTGTTTCTCATCGGATTAGGTTTCTAAGGCAAATAAAGACTTATAGGGAAGAGGGTCGACCTATCATTTACACCGATGAAACATACGTGCACACCTCACACTCAGCGTCCAAGTGCTGGCAATCTAAAGACCTTGGTTTGAAAGTGCCATTTGGAAAAGGTTCCACTCTCCATTTTTACCAAGCCGATATACATTTCCGATTAAAACTAAGTTGATAGAGTTTTCCATTTTAAATACAAACTGCTATCAATTTAATTTTCTTAAAATACTGACACAAGCTACTTGTAATCTTCCTCTGAGGTGGTTTTCCAAAGTTAGGTCAGGATAACTGCCCATCGAGGCATTGGTTTAACTGTTGACTGTGAATGTTTAATATTAAATAAGTTCAGAAATTATTTAATGTATAATAATTTTGTCTGTTTTTCAGGTGAAAGGATGATCGTGGTCCATGCAGGGGGCAGCACAGGGTTCATTCCTGGTGGTCTACTCACATTCAAAAGCGGAAGCTCTACAGGAGATTACCATGACGACATGAACTCCCAGAACTTCACAAGATGGCTGAGGGAGCAGTTGATACCTAATCTACCAGAGAAATCCATACTTGTGCTTGACAATGCAGCTTATCATAATATTCAAGTTGACAGGTTTATTTCTTTTTTACATTTGTGACATGCGCACTTACTCTTCATTTCTGATTGAAAGTTTGTGGGAATAAAATTTTACAGCATATCATTGATTCCATGTGTCCGCTTTTTTCATAAATGCTTGATGTTCTTAAATGCTATATATGACTGCCTTCTATAGTGTTCATGCTAGGATATCGCGAGAAATGTAGTGAAAAATTACTTTCAATTCAAATACTAAACATTTCATAGGATATACTTTTTATTATTATAATTATCATGGAATTTCAATGAAAATACCGACATTTTTGTTTATGCAGATGCCCAACCATGGCAGCAAGGAAAGGCACTATGCAGGATTGGCTGAGACGAAACAACGTACCTTTTGATAAACGCATGCTTAAGGTCGAGCTCCTGCATCTTTGTAAAACGCACAAGCCGGAGCCAAGATACGTTGTTGACGAGATGCTGAAAGAACATGGTCATACCGCTATTCGGTTACCCCCCTATCATGCCGATTTGAATCCTATTGAATTAATTTGGGCCAATTTGAAAGGTTTGTTGCTATTCTAGACATTATGCATCACACTATATACTCCGCTTGCAACTGCAATGCAACCAAATTCTTTACTGTCAAGAATGAGGCAACATCACACGTCAAGTGACGAATTGAAGTGTGGTGACCGGGCAAAAGCAGACAAGGCAGCGACGACATTTCAGCTGTCGGCTGTTGTCCATTTGATTAGCTTCCAATCAACGCACTCCATTTTGTAAGTGACGTGTGATGTTGCATCAATTTGCATACTAAAATGGTTGCATCACGGGTGTATATGGTCATTTTCTTGCAGTAGCATTGCGTTCGCTCTGATAAGATACAAGAATTCTGAAGGTAATTTCAAATGGTAACTGCAAACAGAAATTTATATCTAACGTTTTCACATGGGGCTATTAATATAAGTGACTGCGTAGTTTCAGCACAATATTATTTGATTCATAGTTCTATATGATGCGATTTACAGGCATTTGTTATTTTTTAGGATTCATTGGGAGAAGGAATCTGTCCTTCAATCTGGGAGAGGTTAAAAAGCTAATCCAGGAGGGCATTGACAGGATTGATGCCAAGACGTGGAGTGACTGCTGCCGTCACGTTCAAGACAAGGAGAGCGAGTACTGGAAGGCTGACATCGCCGTTGAAGACGAAATCGAGCGGATAATGGTACAGATCGGCCCAGACTCTGACGTCAGCTCAGACGAAGAAGACAGTGCTGCTGAGGATACAGCGGAGATGCACGCTGAAGATTCGGCAACAGGAGAAACTACTGACACTGCCGGGGAGGAGGGCGAGACCACAGAAACAGCGGGGGAAGAGGGCGAGACCACGGACACAGCTGATGAAATTTGTTAATTTGATTACCATATGAATGTTATGTAATTTGAAATAAATTATATATACATATACAGACACGGCATTTTTAAATAAATACATGTACATGTAATTATAAGAGGGAAAAATAATTTGAGAAAAAAAAAAATAATACTAATAAAAAAATATAATAAAATATGGGATTCGAACGCATACCAAAACAATTTTGTCATTCTGTGAGTGAAACAGTGAAGCACGACCGTACCCTCACGGCTATGTCTCTATTACTTATAAATAGGAAAATCTAAATGAATTTAACATACAAGAGAAAACTGTCGGATTCTCCGGAAAACTCTCGGTTTCTCCGGAGCAAGGCGAACACTTTCCGAATTATTATTTATAGCATGTTTACCTATATCGACGTTTCAAATGGAATGTGCGACCTATTGACATGACAATCAACATTGCGCGGATTATATAAATACTTAGATTTGGCCACTTTTCTAATCTTCTAGGTCACGTTTCTTCTTGAGCAAGACTTATTTCTCTCTGAAGTTGGCTGTATATCAAATGCGCAAAAATCATACCGTGACGTTGTTTGAATTGCGCGTGAAATCGAGGTATCAACTGTGCGGTTGACCTGTAGGGTATTTAGCCGATAATCATTCAGGTAACCTATGTTCACACTGGCTTTTGGCAGGTACGACCGTTAAGTAAGTTATATTTCAACAAGCTTTTATAGGTTTTAGACGTCGTTTTTATAGTGTTTTTAAATTGTATTTTATCCAAGAGTATTATTTTAACCATCATGAATTCTAAATTTCTGACACATATAGAGGAAATAAAGCTTGTTACACAATGCTTATATAGAACTCAAAAGCGGTGATATTTATTGGAGGTGTACGAATAAGAAATGTAAAGGTCGTTTGAGAACAGAAGTTGCATCGACAAACACTCGTGCTGGTAAACATGGACCATTTTCATGATTTAGACAAGGAAAAACTGGACCGATAGCAACTTAGAGTGCAAGTCAAAAGGAAAGCAACAATGATTTAACATCTCGGCCTTCAAAATCATTAGAAATGAATTACATTGCATACACATTGTCTTAACTGTGCTACTTATAGCTTTATAGAAACTATCAGGGAGACTTGCTATGAATGCATTCTCCATCTTTTCTCCAGCTACACTCACATCTTTTGAAGCAGTCTGAGTGGTCACAGGGTTGTAAAGGTGAGGCCCATTATATTCTATGGGGTGTGAAGTTTGTCTACCTCTGCAAGAATAAGAGCTCGATCTTTGGGATTCAAAGTACGTCGATATTTCATTTCCTGATTGTGCAGTTTCTGTGATGAAGAGCTTGGCTCAGCCTCTGGGTAAATACTGTCTAGCCTATCAGAAACTAAACATGTGATCGAGAATGTATTGATTCCCTAACCAGATCGGCTGACAGTGTCATACCTTTTAGACATCCCTTGCCGATTCTGATGGCAGTTTGTACCAACCACCCAAATGATCTAATGAAGCTGCATTCAAGTATCCATCCTGGTGACGGCAGACAGACTAACATTGTCTTCAGGATGATCACGCATTTCCATCAAATACTGAGTTAAATAACGTTCATACTGGACATGGCCGGCAAGGAAGAAGTAGTTCTTCTTTCGCTTCATAGTCAGCCATTTTCTGTGGACATCACCTTCACGCTCTTCGCGCTCAAATTGGTGGATCAGGAGAGTTGGTAGAAGGAAATTATTTACCCAGTGTCGACCAGTTGGATGTAAGCGGGCCTTTCTAAGTATTGTTGCTGAATGCCGTCAATTATCTTCAGTCCATATGACAGAAATCGTTTAAGAGTACAGCGGCTACACCTCGGAAAGCTGTCACAGCTTTCAACAATGATCTCCCGCTGAAAATACCAGGAATGCCTCTATAAGCTGCACTGATATTTCCACGGCTGAGACTTTCATTAATCTTCCAATGCTACCTAGACATGATTGAATGATACCACCAGGATGAACTATTCCAACACACTTGTTTTGTCACCACATAAAGCTGCATGTCCATGCATAAATGCACCTTTCCATTTCTGCATCTACCATTGAATTTGCATGACTTTTTTTGTATGTAAGATGTGTAAGGATTATGTCTGGGTGAGAGTGGTGCATCAATAAGGGGACCAAACACATAAGTGCTTGCATGTTGGCTCCATGTTGCCAAATCTAAAGGGTCACTGACGAGGCTTGAGAAGCCGAAACCGCGGTATGGCCCATCCCTTTCTCATTTATATGCTCACTGCTCTTAAAGGATCTCAATTTTATTTTTACTTGCAGGATAAAGTACGCCCTTTGTTCTTGATGAGAACATTCTTGATGATAAAGCCATTCCACTCCATGGCATCTTTTTGACCCAAACTGTTTAGCCATTTGGTATCCTTTTCTTGTGCAGACACAATACTTGATAGCTGAGCACAAACTTCAGCGTAGTTGATACTGACTGTTTTCACTGCAGGTGAGGACACCTTTTTGGTCCAGTGTAGTGCATACGTGGAACAGCCCTGGTATCATCTTTAGACTTGTACTGCTTAGCAGTAAGACCTGGAATCTCAAGGGTACTGATTACTGGCAGCTCAGTCCTGAGCGGTTAACCAGTAATCAGTAAGTTATAAGCTTTGCCTGGAACACAAGCATCACAGCCCCAATGGGTGGGGTCCATATTCCAACCGAGAACTCAAAATGCAAAGCTAACAACATAATTGGAATCTGCATAGTAATTACTCGAAAACCCCTTAAAAGTCACAAAAAATAACTTTCTATGTGATAAAAAGTTACTAAGCTGATTTTTCAAAATGGCGGCTGGTGGCCATCATGCAATTTGATGTTGCAAGACAGCGAAATGCAAAAATAACATCAGAAACGGGCTCATCATGCTTAAAATCATAAAAAGATACAAGTAGGCAAAGATCAGGAAAAGGCGCAATCAGAAAGAGATTCCCACTTCAAAAACCGAGGTGGGAAAACAAACTAACAATCAGGTACTTATACCACGAAACATATCGTAAGCCGAATGAGCAGCTATTTTCCCAATAGGTGGCCACTCAGTTACCTTAACTTAATTAAAAATATGAAAACATACATAAGGCGCCAACAGAACAAAAAATGTAAAACACCAAGACATAAAACAAAAAGAACCACCACAGAAGTATCGCCTTGGAACGATCAGTAACACAGTTACTGGCGGACTTAAACCGGTTTTACAGGATCCTAACCTCACCCTCAGCTTCTGCAGTGGTTCATAACATTTAGTTAGTTCTTCGGTCCTCGTGGTGAATCTCTAACTAGTCAATGAATCATCAAGAACAAACAAATAAATCATGATAAACATCCTGATGAATCAAAAACAAGGACTCACAGATTGAGTAAGCTGCCCGACGATGGAGATCCCTGGGCGCCGAATAACCCACTAACTCCGGAGCAAAAGAAAAACACCAGTCGGACCCCGGTGGGCCAAGCAACAGACAAGAAGCTCCAGCCCCAACCAACTAAAATGAATAGCTTTAAGTCGGGGCCATCATAGAGTCTGACGCCCGACCCACCGGCGTGCAATTAAAGAAGGCAGCATAGTTATCAACCATGATTGGGTTAAAAACTAAGCATGCAGACTGTCGCATAACATTCAAGTTATAACCTATACGTCTGTAACGTGTTATGATTTTTCTGAACTGAAAAGAAAAATCATTAATTCCTATAAGTTTCAAAATTTGTAAACCAAGTCACCATAAAATTCAGATTCCGAAAGGCCCTCACTTAAAAGCGTCTTAAACCCAACATTATATTTGGAAATCAATTCATAGTGTCTACGATAAAATTTCTAAAAAGGTTTTTCGAACTAAAACGATATATTGGACGACTTATTCTGAGAGTATTCTGAGAAATCTGAAAATTATTATCGGTTTAGATTCTTTTTCTAACCAACGTTTAACATATTTGGCCCATTTGGATTATACTAGTTTTTGTATCGACTACCCTTTTGAAAGCTGCAAAAATACCTTAATTCTCTTTGGCTCCATGTTGCCTTATAGGGTCAGTGAAGAGACTTAAGTAGCCGAAAGGATCTCAGTTTTATTTTTTATTTTTGCTTTTATTTGCCATTACTGCAGCTGGTGTTGTGCCGTGTGGCGGCCCTAAAAAGTTTCCCGTACACCATCCATAGTGTTCATTATATTTTCCTTTTGGTCCTTTGAGATCAGCGAGGGTACTCTGAGAAATCAGAAAATTATCATTTTCTAACAAACGTTTAACATATTTGGCCCCATTTGGATTATACTAGTCTTTGTATCGACTGTTCTTCTTGTGCATGTCCTTTAAGAAATTCTTTCAACATCAGTAAGAAAATCACTAGGGATTATGTAACATCTATACGGGTAAAAATTCATTACTTCTGATAATAAATATAGATAATGAAGCATGTCAATAAATTTGAGGCATGTTGTATATGTAATATTCTCTTTTCTTTTTCCTTTTTTTTTCTTTGCTTAATTTATATATGTGTTTTGATATTTTCATCTGTTTTTGTCATTCTGTACTTGTAGTATGTTGTATTTTGTATTTGTACTGTTTGTTTATGCTCTCCTTGTATTGGAGGAAATAAAAATATCTATCTATCTATCTATCTATCTATCTATCTATCTATCTATCTATCTATCTATCTATCTATCTATCTATCTATCTAAAAAGTTTCCCCGTACACCATCCATAGTGCAGATTATATTTTCCTTTTGGTCCTTTGAGATCAGCGAGGGTATTCTGAGAAATCAGAAAATTATCATTTTCTAACCAAAGTTTAACATATTTGGCCCCATTTGGATTATACTAGTCTTAGTATCGACTACCCTATTGAAAGTTGCAAAATTACTAGACCTTCAGGAGCCAATAGACCCTGGTGCACCATGCCGGGGATTTTTGAAGGGTATAATTTTCTGAAAGCCCATCCAATTTCCTTCAAAATGACATTTGTTAGCACTCTGACCGTTGGGGCGTTTAGACGTAGCGGCCTTTTGAATGCGTTACGTACGTGACATGTTGTAAATTTCATGAGAATTACCATAAAATCGACATTTGGTATATGTTTTTATGAAGTTTAGTGTTAAAGCAAACACAGAAATTAGCAAATAGGAAAAAAATTACTAAAGCATATGCTTTTATATGAGCATAATTCATTGTACCGCGTATGGTAACGTATGTAACGAAATATGCAGTAGACGTTCCATATGAACAAACAGTACATCGAATTTCTAACGCAAATAAACAAACTGATTGTTTATATTTTTTAATAAAGTCTGTTGTCTGAATTAGTTCACCCAAAAGCGTGTGCTTTGTTTGCAGCTGCGTGTCATATATTGAGACTTGTGTCGTTCCCATTTGCCTGTATACATATACTTATGTCTATAACTAAATCATACTTAGTCATTCTCAAAGGGACACTGGTAAATAGTACAATTCAGCAAAACATTCAAATTAAAACTTGGCATTGTCTAAATGTTAAACTTATCATAGACCAATGACATCTTATTAATTGTTACCGAGTGCTTTGTCATTGGTAACGTAGATAACGACAAAATACCGTATGAACATTCCCTTCATACAGAGGGCTGAGGTGGAATGAGTTGTGAGGATTTGCTTTCGAAATAATGAATTTAGTGTTTGAAAATAAGCCTGTTATCCAAATTATTTAACCAACAATGTTTGGACTTTGTTTCAACTGTATCCCGTTGAGTGAAACTTGTACGTTGTTGCTTGCCCACATACATGTATTTGACAGTGACGTATTTGAAAATACATACTATACTTTCTTGAAGTGTCATTGGGGGAAACACTCAATTCAATGACACATTTTCAGTTTAAAATTGCCATTGTTTTAATAGTTACAAGCTAATTACTAACACAACCTTAATGCATGTCGCCTAGTGTCTCTTACATGGTAACGTAGATAACGGTATGTGTCGTAAAGTCATTTCCACCCTTACAAAAAGTTTGGTTGGTTGATTCCTAAACGCTTATGAATCTGAACAAAAATAAAACACTTCTTAGATTTCAGAATTTGGCTCTAAAATGGTTTCAGTGTTTTTTGATCATCATTATAATATTATAATCAGTCTTTCAATCAATTAATCATGAAATTCACTAGATATAATTACAATAGAACAATCAATCTTTGTCATATGTTTGCAAGCAAAATGTGAAGGTGGATTGATCAACTTTAGCCATAGTTATATGACATAACCTTAAAGCGGGTGTGTAACAAGGCACTATAGGGCTAAACTTGTTGAATCTACATAAAAAAGAGCTTTGCAGATATGTCTATTGACGTCAAGATTGGTGTCATCAAGCCTTTTAAGTGAGTGTGCTATATCATCATTTGCAACCTAATCATGTTGGGTTTTGCAGATTTCATGCAAGTATCCATCTTTCACTAACCATCCTATGCATGTTATGTGTATAACCAATCAAAAGGAACACAACCTCAAGGAGTCGCGCTTAATATTGTTCCCAATGGAGAAAAACGCTCACATTGGTGGTGGTACAGTGTCGAGCCCAGGAGTGAGAACTTGGTTGTTCGAAACTTTCTTTACCGTGAATTTTCTACAAGTATACGGACAAAAACAAAAATGGCAACAAAGAAACTATAATATATCTACTCCATCTAACACCAAGTAAGAATTTAATCCAAACCATCACTTTAAAACAATCAGTAGCAAGCAACAATGATGTTATGGGACAGAAAACACTTAATAGCTGCTCTCTTTATCACGAAAATTTGTCATTTTTGCGCATTAACTGTCTGCGAGACCACAAGCTACATGTATTTTATTTAGACGGATACAGTTCTGCAGTTTACATGCATAAAGAAGAGCCAGATAGAACTCCCGTTCCCATATATAATTGATGGGTGAAAGTACTATGGTCACTCTAGCGGTTATATCTTTGATCGCACCTCCTTTTAACTACGACATAAGCTGACCTTAACTAAAAGACAAAACATGTTAACCTAAGATGGTGAATTTGTAAGTGTGGCTATTCTATAGCACCTTCAATATCTTATTTAAACTTCTGTAAGAAGTACATGTTCATATGTAAGTCAGGAATGAAAATCCCATTACAGGAGTGTCTGGAAATGTTGTTTATGTAAGGTGGGCTGGGGCTTCGTGTGTCTTGCTCAGTCCTCTGAGGTTCATATGGCAGTTTTCGTTTGCTCCAAAGTGTGTTTGTTTGTTTGAATTGATGCTTAGCGTCCCAGTCAAGAGCTATTGTCATGTCGGGAAGTTGCCTTCATTTTATGGAACTTGTACCCAAAATTAGGACGTCATGACATCCAAAAATTGCTTCAAATATAACCACCCAACTAAACCATTGAGGCATATGTATGAATGGCTTGACTTAACCACATTTTCTTGAGAGGCTCATACCTGAGCGGTTAACCAGTAATCAGATAATCATTCAGTCAGTAGTTTCAGTTGTGTTACCTATGACCCTAAAAAGGTACAAGTAGTCAATGGTCAGGAAAAGGCGCAGTCAGACAGAAATTCACACTCCAAAAACCGAGGTGTGGAAAAACTAAATTGAAAATTGACAATTAGGCTCTTAAACTAAGTAAACATATAGCAGGCTATATCTATGGTGTAGTTTTCGTTTTTTGTGAAAGAAAGGATACATGTACTAAGCAAATCCACACGAATACACAACTTTTATTGCTCCACAATGTCCCAGGGTCGTATTTCTTTTGTGGTCCTACGTGTATTTATTTTAGGTTTTGGTGTCGATTTCTGAAGTCACATGGAAGTAGTTAAGTTCAAGTAGTTGTATGTCCACCTTTAGTGAAATAGCTGCTCACTCAGCTACCATAATGTTCTTTAGAGCCTTCACTTTATGATCCATTTGATACGTATGATATATTATATCGATCGCCGTAGACTGACGTCACAGATTTGCCATGAACATTATGAAGGAAGTGAATGTATTTGACCAATCGCAACACTGGAGAGTCATTCAGTTTTATAACGGTAAATCTGTGATTTGAGTCTACGATCATAATAGAATTATACAATAATGTGAATACGCAAATAAGCTTTAATTTTGTATTTTAGCAGAACAGAACCGCAATTAATATTCCATTCCATTCCTGTTACTGATTTAATCCTTTTCAGATTTAATTGTTATCAGGTGAGCAATTGTTGCCCTTTTGGCTCTCATTTCTTTCATCTTTAGGACAGGTATTCAGTAAATTTAATTTTCTAATTGAAATAATTATGGAAGAAAAATGATTATCTGCTATAAATTATAAGTATTTGATTCTATAGAGAAAGTACAAAATTGTTACGTACGTTACCATGCCATTATGTAAAGTATGTGACCGTTATCATGAAGCATGTTCTGTAGTTGATTTTTGTGTGCTTTTAATACCTTTCAGGACAGATATTCAATAAATTTAATTTCCTAATTGAAATAACTGTGAGAGAAAAATGATAATCTGCAATTAATCATAAGTATATGATTTTATAGTGAAAATACAAAATTGTTACATATGTTACCATGACATTACGTAAACTATGTTACCATTATCACGAAGCATGATCTGTAGTTGATTTTTTGTGTGTTTTTAATACCTATGGAAGTTTCATTTCGAAAACTGGGATTTTGTTCTGGAAAGGAAGTGTCTTTGTTCTGTTTCTGCTGGGATTTGTTTATTAAAAGGCATATTATTTAAATTGGGGTGGGGGAAGACAATCGGCATCTGTGGAGTGATGGAAGGTCACAGAGATCTCTACTATATGTCATTTTAAAGGGCAAGGACTATAAATAACTATAATATAAATTATATTTTGGTAGTTTGTCTAAGCTATATTTTATAAGAAACGAAACACGGTGGATATGCCAAAATACATGGGTTATTTACGTTGCTTCTGTTGTACCAGTAGTCATGAAATATGAATATTATTGAATTTGGTCCCGTTAGATTAGGTAACATCTCTGCTACATATTTAAAGGTAAAGTTCTTGTCAAATATTTGCTTTTTGTCATAAATTTTGGTGATCCCCTTAGCAGCTTGAATTTGAAAATCATACGTTGGTAACGTACGTAACACGCTTTGGCACGATAAAGCCCTAGCAGTGAGAGTGCTAACAAGCGGCATTTAGTAGCTTAGGGTACTGGCTTTCAAAACATGTATGTCTACAAAAATCCCCGGCATGGTGCACCTCTGCCATATACTATGTAATAATCTATACTGTTATTGTTGCAAAATTATAGTGTCACTGAAGCGGCTTAAGTAGCCGAAACCGCGGTATGGCCCATCCCCTTTCTCATTAATATGTTCACTGCTTTTAAAACATCTGTTTTATTTTTATTATTTTATTTTAAAAGCTGATTTTTCAAAATGGCGTCCGGCCACCATCTTGGAGTTATGCAAATTACACGAGTTGCTCCAAGTTGCAAGAGTGGCACCCAAGTTAGTTTTGTTCTGGAACACCTGTTGAACACAAATCAGCAAAAATACTTTATAGTACTTAACATTTCTAGGTTCATATAAAAAACTTTGAATTAATATTTTTCGATGGATTAGAATCTCCAATACATTTTCTATAATTTTTGCTTATTCGTGGTCCAGTCAAAATCCAGGTAATGTGGTTAGAAAAAATCAATATTGGCAGAATTTAGTGGAAATTAGCCCCGAAAATATAGTTAAAACATTGTGTTTGAAATACAGAAATTAAGATCTCTATTTATAGGTTAACCGTGAGAATTAGTGCAGAATGTGCACAATTTAATAAGCTTTCCAACAGTGTAAATTTTATTGACATTATACAATCAATGACTTTTGAGGCATTGGATATGATGTGATATCGACCCGAGAATACCAATATTGACCGAGGCGAAGCCGAGGTCAATATTGGTATTCTCGGGTCGATATCACATCATATCCAATGCCGCAAAAGTCATTAACTGTATTATTATTATATAATTTTTGACAAAATGTGTTTAGAAATGCGATAAACGTTGATTCTGCGTTGAATAATAATAATAATAATCTCTATATTTATAGAGGATAACGTATTTAGCACAGGTGACGTTAGCACCGAAGCGAAAGCGGAACCAGAACGTCAGCTCTAAATTTACTAACTAATATAGACCTGCCAGCACGCGCTGGCCAGTTAATATGACAATTTGAAGACTTGCCACGTGGGCGCTTTAGGCCAATGAAAAGCGAGATTTTCAGTAGCTTATATAATAAATTATTTTAACTTTAAAGAGAAGTATTGCGCACCAAAATTGTACTGTCGGATGGTACTTTTTTCATTTTTACTATGTTTCATATCATTATTAAGTGAGTTAGACTTTATTAAATTAAAATAATTTTATGATAATGTTATTATATAGTCTTTTCTCTTTTATAATATCTAAAAATTATTGTACTTGAGCGTACCATTAATTTGCTTCATAATGCACCA
Source organism: Rugalucina vietnamica (assembly GCA_964017185.1). Lineage (NCBI taxonomy): Eukaryota > Metazoa > Mollusca > Bivalvia > Lucinida > Lucinidae > Rugalucina > Rugalucina vietnamica. The sequence continues at coordinate 38,298,487 of OZ024877.1, forward strand.
ATTAACTATGTTTTCAAAACAAATTACTATGTTATTGAATAGGCAAATAATAGGGTAATTCTTCGCGCCCAAAATGGGATGACCCCTATTCAAACATATTCTGCGAAAACATAGATACTGAGGAACTTAAATCAGTTTCGTCCATCTTAGATTCGACTTCTTCCGCTGAGGACCGAGTAAATCGAGCAACGGAAAGTATTGCTAAATTGTTTTCGGATGCGAGCAACCGAACTTTTCCTATGCATAATAAAAAAAAGTTATGTCAGAAAAAACCTTGGTTTGGGCCACTATGTAGATCAGCACGCAAGAAATACCATGCCGCAAAAAAGTACTATAACTCCTGTCAGTCTTCCATTAATATGCATCGTCTTAAAGAAGCAAGTAAAAGTTATAAGAAAACGATGAATAAATTTATTTCCAAGTATAGAAAACAGAACGAAAACAAACTTAAAAATTTACAGTCTAAAAAGCCAAAACAATATTGGAATTTTTTAAATAGTTTAAAACATCGTAGTAACTCGAACAGTCCGAGTCTGCACGCATTTTACGAATATTTTAGAGATCTGAATTCTGCGGATCTTGAGAACGCCGATTTATCTGACTTTGATTACCTACATTCTAGTGATGAAAATTTGAATAAAGAAACAACGTATGAAGAAGAATAACTAAATGCAGACGTAACACCCCTTCATATATCTTATACGCAGAGTTAGGCCGTTTCCCACTCGAAATTACAATAAAAGCAAAAATACGTGGCTTGTCCCAAAAGTCCCGTTACACATGCATTTTATTCTGAACGGATAGCAGGAACCAACAACAGTTACTCATGCAGAATAATTGGCCATATTGGAACTTATTTTACTGTTCAAAATGATATTACACCGGTTACACTGAACATGTCCCCCAAACTTTTTCAATACCTCTTTGCTAAGCTCTTGATGGCCTTCTAACATTCTTTCAAAACTATTTAGACAATCATATAGATGTGTTCCCATATCTTGGGTAAGATCTTCATTGGTGATAGGTTAACAATGAAAGTGTGATAAGTCCTTCACAGGTTTTCAGGGTAAAGAAGAATAACTTTCCCAGGTGACTGATTGATTCTATGTGAAGTTATTTCAAATGAGCCGCATCATGAGAAAACAATGTGAATTTTGATCAGGCTCCACACAAACCAAGCTGTACAAGCGCAGACTGGAAATTTTGGATTTAGGAAGTAGAGGAATTGTAATATCCATATAGTGAAAACAAAGGCGCTTATCAGCTACACAGTTACTGTGACCCTATTCTGCGCCTTTGTTTTCTCATATGTGAAATGTTTGTTTTACCATTGAAGTGTCTCAAATAAATGATTAAGAAGTTTTGAGGAAAGTATAGTCAGTAAAAATTTTGTTTTGCAAGTCACTATCCCAGGGAGGTACTCTGAAATTGTCTAGTCCTCATGATCACATAGATTCAACACACTAAAACAGTATTATTACATGTATTCAGTTGTGGATGATACGGTGGCTGAAAAACTAGAGAAATGCAAGCATTAATTGCTCTTAGCTGAGGTTCTGTATTTCTTCCATGTTGAAATCCACAAATATCCATAACTATAACATCACCATTAATGATCTTATAATCTCATCATCGTGTCCTTCAAAAGTTAAGTCCAGAACGTCAAAAAAAAAAAAAAAAAAAAAAAAAAATCAAAACTTTCTAATGTTGTTAGAAATGTATAAACATTCTTTTCAAATTTGATAGACTGTTACCAAGTTAATTTCCAGGTACAGAAAAACATTTCATAGATGGTTTTATAACTTCTCAAACAACTTTTATATGGAGATTAGTTTCAACTTCTTTCATTACTTGCCTAACTAATTTCCAATGAGTTTGTAAAAACTCTACAAAGAATCTATCAGTCACCTGGGAAAGTTATTCTTCCCACTCTGAAAATATGTGAAGGACTTATCACACTTCAATTGTTAACCTATCACCAATGAAGATCTTACCCAAGATAAGGGAACACATCTATATAATTCTTTTCATAGTTTGGTAAGAATATTGGAAGGCAATCAAGAGCTTAGAAAAGAAGTATGAACAATGTTTGGGGGACATGTTGAGTTTAATGGGTGTAACGTCAATGACCTCACTGCTATAGTTACCTTGGTTTATTTGAAGCACATTTTGGATGCCATGACATCCTTATTTTGTATGAACGCCTCATGAATAGGAGGCAACGTCTCGGCTTGAACATAACAGTTGAATGGGGCGTTAAGCATTAACTCAAACAAACAAACTAAAATAAAATGTTGGCCTTTATCAATACTGAACCAATATATAAAAAAATATGACTCAGTGGCTCAGTGGTAAACTATGTTGTCTTCTGTCCAGGCGATCCGAGTTCGAATCCGGTCTTGGTAATATTTTGGTGTGTTTTCCCTTCACATAAAAACCTCCGCCATTTTTAGTTTACTATTAAATAAGTTCAATCATAAGTTGTGTCCTATTGTTAGGACTAAAGTTAGGACATCTTATGGATGAGACATATCTTATCCCGAAATTAGTCCTAAGTTCAAACTTAGGATAAAATTTGTCTTAAAACGCTTTGTGAAACGAGCCCCTGATCTTTATAACATTATTTTGACGATTTACTTAAAAATATTTTACTTACATTTCCAAAATGTGCTACAGTTTCATTTAGCTTAATATAAAACTAATTTTGAAATAGATTTTTTTGTTTGTAGTGTATTTATTCAAACGGCAAAATATTAAGAAAAAAAAATCAAAATTAACGGCAACGTCATTAGACCTGCTCCGCTGCAATAAGGGAACAAGGGTTCAAGCATCCACTGCATTCTAACAAATGCACGTAGCAGTATGAAAATTTGCCCCCAAAGCCCTTAGATACAGGACTTGGTGATCATAAGTGTTGTAAACTCTGACGTGCTGTTATTGTGGCAAAACAGTGAGTGTAATGGAACTTTTGGGACAACCCTTGGTTTTTGGAACAGACTTATTCTACGAAAATTTACTAAATTTTCATATATACTATACCAAGCACTGAGAACACCAGAAAATATTACTTCAAAATGGATTATTAATGTTCGAAAAATTTTAAGCGACATTGGCAGACATGACCTATGGCTACACCAATCTACAATACACACAAACTCGATACGATTTCTTGTCTTTAATACATTAAAAGACCATTTCTTACAAGCGTGGAGATCAGAACTTGCCGATGATGACAGTTCCTCAAAAGCAAAGAATTACAGTTATATAAAAGACAACATAGAATTGAATCATATTTTAAAATCCTGCCTAAACACTTGTACTTAAATCTGATGCATTTTAGGTCATCTAATCACAAGTTCCCAATCGAAACAGGGCGATGGAACGACACAAATCATACAGAGCGTAAGTGTAAACTATGCAACTTAAATACGGTAGGCGATGAATTTCACTATTTACTGGAATGCCCTCATTTCAAAGACGACAGAGAAACATTTATTTCACCGAATTATTACCGAAGGCCAAATATGATCAAATATAAAAAATTGCTTTCTTGTACAGATGATCAAACCCTAAAAAAGCTTGGTATATACGTTGGTAAACTAATTAAGTCATTTCGATAGATTGTATGTTTAAAACTTAATATCTCATGCTGATCACAATTGTGCTACCTTCGAAAACATATTCAGCCCTGTAGCAAATTACTTAAACGTTATAATGTTCATGTATATCCGATTGATATTGAACCAGCCTTTGCTTGGGAAAACAAACCGTCTGGGTTCCGACGATGTCTGACACAAACCAGCCTGTGCGGTCATTTCGGATTTGGTAAGGGGAGGTGTTGTGTTGTCTATTATTCGATAACAAAGGCGCCGATCAGATGTGCAGTTACTACACAGCTGATCCGCGTCTCTGTTTTCGCATATGCAGACTGTCTGTTTTCTGATGCGCGGGCTCAATAAACTATTGATAACAACGTTTACCTGAATGTAGAAGATGACGGGGCTGCATATGACTGGTGGGTTTCGAGGAAAATGCAGAGAAGTGATTATAGTGGTCGACTGTGCGACCAAAGTTTTGGCATTAAAGGAAGAGCGGTCTTCCGCCTACCTATATTCATATATAATGATCAGCCTACGCAAATTACAAGTTTCTGACCCGCCTTCCTCGTACATACAGGTTTACGAAAGATATAACTTACTATCTCTACGAATAAAAAGTCCATAGTCAGCAACTTATTACACAGTATCGCGTGCCTTATAAATACATTTAATCACATTGCTGTCAGCGTTACATGTCAATTGAAATTTACTCGTGAACCCATTCGGGTCAAAAGCCTTTTATTCAACCAATGAATGAATAAATTTGCAATACCCCCATGAGCACATCTATGTTCCGACTTTATTGGGCGGAGCTACTGAATTATAGAAATAATACTATCAATGTCTTCTCAAGTTATTAATGACGAGTGAATTTCAATTATTGTCACAAAAGCTGTTATAATTGTATGTAATTTGCTGAAGTGCGTGCCGCTGTGAACTACAAAGATAATTGCTCACAGCGATACGAACTAAACCTTTGTGTTATGGCACTTCTGTCCCCACCAACTTTTTCGGATTCGATTTAACTTGTTCAACCACTATAAATGATATTCCAAAAAGTATAATGAATACAAAATTAATATATCCCCTCTCCCCCTCTCTTTCTTCATCATGCATAAATACAACATCACAGAGATGCCACCAATGCATAATATTATTTGTATTTTCCTCTAACATCACCTTTGTAGTGATCTGAGATGTAAAATAAAGTTCAGTTGAGTTCAGTTCAGTTCAGTTCGGCAAATAATAGGGATTATTGGTTTTACGGTTTACCTGGAAGACAACGCTTTATGTAAAAAATACAAGTTTCGTACGCCAGATAAAACATATAGGGCTGTCAAATGGACTAGTATGAGCCTGCAGAGGACCAACGGTTCTGTAAACGCACACCTCAGATCTGAGATATATACCAATATTTGTTTGACTATAATGTCCATACGTATATATATATACTCTGGTCCTAATTGCTACATGTCTTGTTTCATTGCAATAGGTTCAGCAGTTCCGGAGAAGAAGATTTTTGAAGGGTTTTTACCTTGTATGGGCATGGCGGCCATCTTGGTTATGTGACCTGGATTATTTATAAACACATTGGTCTCCACTTCCTAAAAATGATTCATGTAAAATTTGGCTTTGATTGGCCAAGTGGTTTCAGAGAAGATCTTTGAATATTTTTGTAACATAAAAGTATATTGCCACGGGGTGGGGACAGACTAACCCCTGGAGTCCAAATGATTTCAGAATCATAACTATTCAGTCCATTTGCCCATTTCCTGCAAGTTTTCACCTTCAAATGACATTTTAACAGTTTCCCCATTCAAATGCATAGGCGACCTATGCTGACCTTGCCGATAAATATGTCAAGGTAATGCCAGGGTCATAACTTATAAGCACATTGAAGTACTCTGGTCACCGATGCTACATGCCAAGTTTCATTGAAATCGGTCCATCAGTCCGGAGAAGATTTTTGAATGTTTTTACCATATAGGCATGGCGGCCATCTTGGTCATGTGACCTAGATTATTTATAAACACATTGATTCCCTCTTCCTTTAGATGCGTCATGTAAAATTTGGCTTTGATTGGCAAAGTGGTTTCATAGAAGAAGATCTTTGAATATTTTTGTAATATTATACAATTATTGACTTCAATGAGGTAGACATAAGCACGCAGTCCAATCAATAACTGAGCGACGGAACGGAGGGGTTGGTTTAAAGCGTACTTCCGGATAGGTGGGATGAATAAATTGTGTAAACAAACCATGGATAAATGAATCTGCCAAGTAAGATCATTGTTACTCATTTCTCTGTAGATAGTTGTTGTAATATGTGTATGCGCAGTATAAAGTGCATCTCATAAGCTTCAAACTGATATGAAAATGACCTTGCAACACTTCGTAGAAACAGCGTGATAGATGCGCCAAAATTTTATTCGAAGCTTTGTGCCTTACCTGTTCTGTCATGCGACATCATGAAATGACAAGTTTCGAGCAATTCCATCTAACCTGTACAAATTTTGATGATGTCTGACCTTCACAGTACCCTAATAATGATCTATACTATCCTAAATTAAGATGGGATGCCACATGGCTGATTTTTTCAGGTATACGTAGTTTCTTCGTAGGTGGCATTTGTAATAGGTACCTTTCTTCCGGAGGGGATGGATATTGAAATCTTCAGTGAAGCTGTTTAAAGCATACAAAATACGTTTAACGTTTGTGCTATTGTAATGCACAATGCCTATACGAAGGTTACATACGTTGCTGACTAAAATGAAAAATGAAAATTTAAACATGTTTAAAACCTTCGCGACCAGTTCGCGACCAGTTCGGGACTAGATTGCGACACTTGAAAATTCTCATGACACTCGTGCGACACTCGCACGAATGTCGTGCGAATGTCTGCGACAAAATTCGCAAAACAGTCGCGAGAAATTCGCATGCCAGTGAGATACTAGCTTAAGACCCCTACCTCACTGGTACATGACAACTGGAGACTAGTTCGCGAATAGTTCTCGACTATTTCGCGACAAAGCTTAACGATAAGACAAACACAGCTTTTTACGCTGCATTCTCATTGAATGGACATTTATGCGACAAATTCGCGAATTTCGGTCTTATTTTGAAATTATACCTCGCGACTGTCGCACGACAGTCGCAAGACATTCGGGGGAGTGTCTCACGACTTTCCCGCGAATGTGGCTTATTTTCATTTTCATTATTACGACAGTCGCGCGACAGTCTTGCGAAATATTTTGACGAAAACATTTGCATAAATATTTTAAACCTGTTTAAAAACTTCGCGACCAGTTCGCGACTAGTTCGTGACATATGAAAATTTTCAAGATACTTGTGCGACACTCTCATGAATGTCGTGCGAAAGCCCGCGACAAAATTGGCAAACAGTCGCTTGAAATTCGCATGCCAGTGAGATTCTAGCTTAATTGAATTTTTGTTTCATTTTGTCGATTTCACCTACAGTCAGTGTATATTTCATGGCCCATGCCGAAAATATAAGGGCATATTTTAATGATTTATGGTTATAACTTCAAACGCCTGTGCGAAAACTTGCCCATGCAATACGCAGACATTTTTTGACATGTAAAAATTGAAAATTTCACCAGGAAAAATTGATATTTTTAATACTTTCCACAAAACATAGATCGTCTCTGGGGCTGTTCTAACGAGTACCCACAATCTATGTTTTCGACAAAACATTAGAAAAAATAGGTTAACCCCTGCATACCCCATTTTTAGCTCAACTGAGCCGAAGGCTCACAAGGTGAGCTTATAGGATGGCCATGCTCTGTCGTCCGTCCGTCGTCCGTCGTCGTCCGTCGTCGTCCGTCGTCGTTCTCGTCGTCGTCCGTCCACAATCTCAAAGATCTTCTCCTCTGAAACCACTTGGCCAATCAAAGCCAAACTTCATGTGGAGCATGCTTAGGAAGGGGGAATGAAAGTTTATATAAATGGTCCGGGTCACATGACCAAGATGGCCGCCATGGCTGTAAATAGCCAGAACCAGCGGGCCGATTTCCACGAAACTTGGTATGTAGCATCGGGGACGCGGGCCCATCATAATTTACATAAATCATGACCCTAGGATGACCTTGACCTATTTTACGGCAAGGTCAACTTAAATCGCCAATTCATTTGAATGGGAAAAATGGTAAAATGCTATTTAATTGGTAAAACTTACTGGGAATAGGCAAATGGACAGAAGATTAATGTTAATGGAAATTTTGAGCCCCTGGGGGGGGGTTGTCTGCCCCTGCCCCGGGGCTATATACATGTATATTTCCATAATAATGAAACATCTTCTCTCCTGAAACCGCTTGACCAATCAAGGCCAAACTTCATATGGAGCATCCTTGGGAAGGGGGAAAGAAAGTTTATATAAATGGTCAAGGTCACATGACCAAGATGGCTGCCATGGCTATAAATAGAAAAAAAAAACATTTAAAAATCTTCTTCTCCAAAACCAGAAAGCCAATGATTTTGAAACTTGGTGTGAAGCATCAGTGACTGGAGCTCTACAAAGTTTATATAAATCATGACCCTGGGATGACCTTGACCTATTTTACGGCAAGGTCAACATATGTCGCTCATGCATTTGAATGGGGAAAAGTGTTAAAATGTCATTTGTAGGGAAAAACTTGCAGGAAATGGGCAAATGGACTTAAGATTGATGAATCTGAAAAAAATTGGACCCCAGGGGTCTGTCTGTCCCCAGCCCCGGGGCAATATACATGTATGTTACAGTGATATTTAAAGATCTTCTCTGAAACTGCTTGGCCAATCAAAGCCAATCTTTATGAGGAACATTGTTAGGAAGTGGGAATGAAAGTGTATATAAAATGGTCAAGGTCACATGACCAAGATGGCCACCATGGCTATAAATACCAAAAACCTCCAAAAATCCTCTTCTTTAGAACCAGAGGGTTTATGATTTTGAAACTAGGCAATAGAGCTCTACAAAGTTTGTATAAATCATGACCCTGGAATGACTTTGACCTTTTTTACGGCAAGGTCAACTTAGGTTGCCCACGCATTTGAATGGGGAAAATTGTTACAATGTCATTTCAAGGGCAAAACTTGCAGTAAATTGGCAAATGGACTGAATCTTTATGATTTAAAAAAGAAATTGACTCCAGAGGTTGCTCTATGTCCTGGGGTTATATACATGTATATTACCATTCTAGTCAAACAAGTTTATTGGTATATATCTCAGGTCTCAGGTGAGCGTTTACAGGACCATTGGTCCTCTGGTTACTATATACAAGCGAGAAACAATGTGTTATTCATATTACGGACATGTTTTCCTGATGAATTATGTACGGGTATATTTATGGCATTGGTATAAAAAACACACATTGCTGAACTTAAAACAGACTATTACAGCTCAAAATACACATTTACTTATTTTTGCAGTAATTTGTTCCGCACTAGTCATTTGTATCTACCGGGGAAAACGAGGCCTGCGTGCCAGGATTTAACTTCTGATGTGCCGGGGATATATTGTTTGTCATAAGAACAACTTTCAGATGTTGATTCTCATTATTGTCATCGTTCACACACCGTACATACGGCTCGTCAAATTCCAACTGGTTCGTCAAATTCCAGATGTTTATGTCAGCGCGTGCGTTTTGGCGCGTAAGCTAATTTTGTTGTTTTTTCTTGTTTTATTATACTTTAGCTAACGGTTTCAGAAGAAAATAATAATCGGCAGTCTTGTGTGGACATCCACGCATCTGTACATACAGGTGGCAAACAAATAATACACAGGTTATGCCATGGTGTTTCTAGGGCGAAGACTCAACCGGGCGAATGCGTGAAGACACCTGATGCCTAACAACGCCCCTGGACATTGGAGCATAAGGAAACCAACAAGTCAGTTTGAACCCTGGTATGCCCAGGCTGAGACCGCAAAGCTTCGGCCCATGCCATACTGAATTTATAATAAAAATTAGGGATATGCGTATAATTCAAGCTAGAAACAATGCGCTATTGATAATTCGTAAATAATTCCCCCGTCTCATGGCGCTTATACATGTACGTGTACTGTGTCGCGTAGTGTTCTATTTGAATATTTAAAATTGCTTTGCAGTAGCCATACATGTATCAGTTAAGTTATGTGGAATATTATCAAATGCTCACACTACCGCTTTCATTTTTTTCCAAATTTCTATATAGTCAAAAGTACAATCAGCTTTTTGTTCATCGAGTGGCCATCTTGAGTAAAAACAAAACGGCATATAAAATCGTTTAAAGACAGTTGTTTCACTTTATTTCCTTTCCAAGTAATGTTTTCTTTATGCAATTTATGGTTAGCAGCGATGCAAATTAAACCATATACTGACTATTGCATAATAAAGAAGTGTTTTAGTAGACCCGTATCATAAAATGTTGATCTACCGTCTGGGTCGTTCCGTATCGGCCGTCTGTAATTTCACTTATCATTTGACATTCGCCCGTCTGTACTTTGGTGTATTGTTTTTGTCGCCAAGCGACAGAATAAAACGATAAATACACTGTAAAAGTTGATTATAAATGATCCTTCAGATGGAGATTGAAAAAATATAAGCCTCAATAAGATTTTACCATGAAAAGTTTAGGTATTCTTTGTAAAATACAGCAAAATAACTTACCCGCCAAAACGCACGCGCTGACATAAACATCTGGAATTTGACGTACCAGTTGGAATTTGACGAGCCGTATGTACGGTGTGGTTCAGGTCCAAATTTGACCCACATTGCCTGGATTTTTTGTGGCATTTAAAACTTTAAAAGTGTATAGAGACTCTATTGTCTGAACGTTTTGCTCAATGACAGAAATCTTCATGTACATCCTTTTAAGTGATTGACGTAAATTGTCACGTGATCGATCTCAAAGCAACAGTCAAGCCATCTGGAAAACATGTCTATGAATTGTATACCCCATTGAACTACAATGGCATAGGGACTACAGTGGCATACCTATTATTCTTACATTTGACCCAAAACATAGATTGTGGGTACTCGTAAATTGGGGATTACAGGGTTATACCTATTTTTCTTCAATATTTGATCCCAAACATAGATTGTGGGTACTCCTTAAAACCGCCTTGGCGAGGCGGTTGTACGTGTACCGACAATCAATGTTTTAGCAAATATATTATAAATATTTTTTCTACGGATTTTTTTTTTCATTTTTACACCTGAAAAAAATTATCTGTATATTGCATGGGCAAGTTTTGGTAATGATATGCTCTGAGCCTTTGCATGTGAAAGCCAACAATTTTGTTTCCGATCATGTTCGATAAAAACCGACCTTTACAGTCACACAATCAGCCTAGAGGTTTAAATATCGGATTTAACAAAATTGTAGATTTGCCCATTGATTGTAGATTTGCCCCTTCCCCCCACCCGCCCCGGCCAAAAATAATATAATAAAATTTAAACGAAGATGCCACATTTCTGAAATATGACAAATTGCTACAAGATCTTCTCATTCATTATTTCCCGTCGCTGTTTCGTGATTACCCGAACCTCACACGGTAGTAGAACGAGATACCGAAGCGGAGCGGAGTGAAATTTACTTTCCTGATCTAAGTTCAAATGGTTTTTATCAGAACCTTTGTTTTGTTTTTACAATGAGAAAGGATAATCCTTAGTTAGTGTTTATGCGTTTCACATTGAATTTAACATGCATCTGGGGAGTGGAGTGCCTTATATTTAGAGCTCAGGGGTCAGGATCGAGAAATAATGGGTTCGATACCTACCTTCGCCGTGCTGTGCCCATACACAAGACACTTTAATATCCTCCATGGACCTGTGTAGCATCAAGGTTTCGTCCCGACATGACTGAAAAACCTGTTGACTTGGACAAAAACCTATAGCCACATCAAAAATAACATTCATGAAACAAGAATGCCCCTCCGTAAAAGTATACGTATACTCAACCCCTCCATCGTAGGAGACGACGTAATTGATTTGTATCAACATATTTTCAAAAGTGTGGGGCTTTAAACAAAAATAGTGATTTAAAGTATACAATAATACGTAGTCCAAATAGCACTTACCTCTTCACAAGTGATTGCAAAATACCGGAAAACAATCTGGCCAAAATAATGAGGTAGTCTGATTTCAAACCCACAATTTTCACGGGCTGATTTATACTGGCGCATATTTGCGTGCTGCACGAGACATGACTGCGACATATTTTTTATACCAGAACGTGCAGTGTGATATAACCGTTTGTATGCGCTATATCGTTTGGATCAAAAATAGCAGAGAATGGGTTTAAAAACGACATTTTTGTCGTAAAAATGCAAGTACCGTCTCTAAAATGGGTGTATTCTTTTCCCACCCGCTCATTATCGAACTATAGATTGGACTGCGTGATAAGGATGTATCTACCCGACAAAAAATTATATTCACCGAGGCCGTAAGGCCGAGTTGAATATAATTTTTGAGGGTAGATAAATTCTTATGTCTACCGAAATTGAAGTCAATAAATGTTTTGATATATGACTTTTTGACTATTAATGCAAAACTTCTACTTTCATTTTTAAAGCTGAAATCTTATTGCTGAATTAATGTACACATATGCTCCTTCTCACAAGTTTTAACAACTGTTTCTGAAATATTTTAAATTTAAAAGGCTGTTTCCCGATAAATGCCTTTCATTTTGTGTTTAAAAGACGTGTCACAGAAAATGTAAAACGTGCTATTCTTTTTAACTATACCCATTCAGCCAAAGAGAAATGAACACAAATAAAACATGTAAAACTAAATTGTTGTAAAAACTCATTAAAAGTCCTTAGTTCACCTGTTGAATATTGATACATCAAATCATGTCAATTTCACACAGACCATGTTAATTTCATGCTGATACTATTTTTGGGTACTCAGGAGGGGACTATAGATTTTGGAAGTTAATATAGAAAATCTGTCAAAATAATTAACCTCCAGGAACTGGTTTGATCTGGTTTTCATCAGTTTGGTCTAGTTTCAGAAAAATATAAAGATTTATTAATACTGAATGAGCCAATCAGAAGAAAGGTTTTTTTTAGTCATATAACAAACAAGTATATTGTCCCAGGGAGAAAGCAGACTGACCCCTGGGGTCCATATTTTTTTTTCAGAATCATAAACCTTCAGTCCATTTGTCCACTTCCTGCAAGTTATTCCGTTCAAATGACATTTTAACAGTTTTCCCCATTCAAATGCATGGGCAACCTATGTTGACCTTGCCGTAAAATAGGTCAAGGTCATCACAGGGTCATGATTTATAAACACATTGTAGTTCTTTAGTCCCCGATGCTTCATGCCAAGTTTCGTTGAAATCGATTCAGTGGTCTCGGAGAAGATTTTAGAAGTGTTTTTACCATCTATGGGCATGGCGGTCATCTTGGTCATGTTACCTGGATTATTTATATAAGTACATTGGTTCCCCCTTCCTATAGATGCTTCATGTAAAATTTGGCTTTGATTGGCCAAGGGGTTTCAGAGAAGAAGAACTTTGAAAATGTTGGACGACAACAGACGACAGACGGACGCCGGATCATGGCCATCCTATAAACTCACCTTGTGAGCCTAACGGCTCAGGTGAGCTAAAAATGGCGACAACGTCCCGACATGACCATAGCTGTTGACTAGGACGTTAAGCAACAAGTCAAACAAACAAACATCTCCCTAGAGGTTCATACTTAAGAGGCGGTGTCTCTTAAATGACATGACTGAAAAATTACCAACTGAGACGTGTCTGATACTGGCACAGTCTGATACTGTTCAATATGTATCTTCATGTTGCAGAAAAAGATCAGTGGTCGTCAGTTTTAATTATTCTTGATATGAAAACCAGAGGACCAATGGTCCTGTAAACGCTCACCTGAGACCTGAGATCTATACATGAACTTGTTAGACTAGAATGGTACAATGCGTATAACCCTAGGGCAGGGTCAGACTAACTCCTGGAGTCAATGTCTTTTTCAACTCATAAAAATCAAGTCCATTTGCCAATTAACTGCAAGTTTTGTCCTTCAAATGACATTTTAACAATTTTCTCCATTCAAATGCATGGGCGATCTAAGTTGACCTTGCCGTGAAATAGGTCAAGGTCATCCCAGTGTCATGATTCAAGTTATACAAATTTTGTAGACCTCCGTTCCTTAATGCTTCATGCCAAGTTTCAAAATCATAGGCCTTCTGGCTCTGAAGAAGAAGATTTTTAAAAAATTTTGCTATTTATAGCCATGGCGGCCATCTTGGTCATGTGACCTTGACCATTTATATAAACTTTCATTTCCTCTTCCTAAGGATGCTCCACATAAAGTTTGGCTTTGATTGGCTAAGCAGTTTCTGAGCAAAAGCTGTTTGAATATTATGGTCATCTACATGTATATAGCTCCGGGGTAGGGGCAGACAACCCCTGGGCCTAAAATGTTTTCATAAGCATACATCTGCCCATTTGCTCATTCCTAGCAAGTTTTCTGCCATTACATGACATTTTCCTATTTTTTCCCATTCAAATGCATGGACGACCTTAGTTGACCTTGCCGTAAAATAGGTCAAGGTCATCCCAGGGTCATGATTTGTATTAACTTTGTAGAGCTTCATTCCCAGATGCTTCATACCAAGTTTCAAAATCGTAGGCCTTCTGGTTCTGAAGAAGAAGATTTTTAAACATTTTTGCTATTTATAGCCATGGCGGCCATCTTTGTCATGCGACCTTGACCATTTATACAAACTTTCATTCCCTCTTCCTAAGGATGCTCCACAAAAAGTTTGGCTTTGATTGGCTTAGCGATTTCAGAGAAGAAGATGTTTCAATATTATGGTCATATACATGTATATAGCCCCGGGGCAGGGGCAGACAACCCTCTGGGCCCAAAATATTTTCTTAAACATAAATCTTCTGTCCATTTGCTCATTTCTAGCAAGTTTTCTGCCATCTAATTACATTTTCTTTTTTTTTCCCATTCCAATGCATGGGAGACCTAAGTTGACCTTGCCGTAAAATAGGTCAAGGTCTTCCCAGGGTCATGATTTATATACACTTTGTAGAGCTCCATTCCCAGATGCTTCACACCAAGTTTCAAAATCATAGGCCTTCTGGTTCTGAAGAAGAAGATTTTTAAACGTTTTTGCTATTTATAGCCCTGGCGGCCATCTTGGTCATGTGACCTTGACCATTTATATAAACTTTCATTCACTCTTCCCAAGGATGCTCCACATGAAGTTTGGCTTTGATTGGCCTAGCGGTTTCAGAGAAGAAGATGTTTGAATATTATGGTCATATACATGTATATAGCCCCGGGGCAGGGATAGACAACCCCCAGAGGCTAAAATTTTCCATTAACATTAATCTTCTGTCCATTTGCCTATTCCCAGTAAGTTTTACCTATGAAATAGCATTTTACCATTTTTCCCATTCAAATGCATTGGCGACCTAAGTTGACCTTGCTGTAAAATAGGTCAAGGTCATCCTAGGGTCATGATTTATATAAACTATGATGGGCCCGCGCCCCCAATGCTACATACCAAGTCTCGTGGATATCGGCCCACTGGTTCTGGAGAAGAAGATTTTTAAACGTTTTTGCTATTTATAGCCATGTCGGCCATCTTGGTCATGTGACCTGGACCATTTATATAAACTTTCGTTCCCCCTTCCTAAGGATGTTCCACATGAAGTTTGGCTTTGATTGGCCAAGCGGTTTCAGAGGAGAAGATCTTTGAAATTGTGAACGACGGACGACGGACGGACGGACGCCGGAGCATGGGTATACTATAAGCTCACCTGTGAGCCTTCGGCTCAGGTGAGCTAAAAAGGGTAAGGAGTTTTCGACGATTATAAAGCAACCAGCTTATATATAGAATTAACTTCTTTTGCGACATGGATGTTGGGGGTTGCGAGTTTAAACCCAGGTCCCGTCCCCATATGACCTTAGGTGTTGGTGGGACCCCAAATCAACGAAAACGTGTTTTCAGGGCTCCTATATTACTAGAACTTCAAGCGAACGCACTGTTCTGTCAAAATTTTATTTAATGTAATAATATTTTATTTATTTTGTTTCACATCAGCATATGTGGGATGTAAGGTGCGTCTACGTAAGTCGCTCTTGGTTTGAAACGAAAGACATATCTTCTTAAATGCCAAGAGGTTGTCAGTTACATACTCAAACAAGTAGTGGAACAAAAAAGCTCATGAGGCATATGTTGATGATGTGCCATACGGCAGAAAGTTCGTATAGGTAATTGTCCAGGTGTGAGTCGATATTCACTATTAGATAAATAGGGCAATATTACAGTTTTAGTAAATAACTTTTGTAAAGTCAAAAATATATTTAAGGTGCAAATGGTTTCATATAGACAAAATATTCAGCTTTAATATGATGTTTTTAATTAAGTTAGCATTATTAAAAATTAGTCTTTATGCGTGCATTGTGTAGGCACTATCAAAATGATTAAACAAATAGAAAAAAATGCCGAACTTTGGAAAGGGTTCAGTCTTTCAATCTACCGTTTTAACTATTATTCACAAAAATATCACTAAGGTGCAAACGGATGCATATTATAGAGTTTTTATATTTTCATATGATATAATTTTCATAAAAGTGACATAAAGGGAAATTGGTCTTTATGCCTTAGGTATCAAAAAGTTTAAAATTTATTTTCTTGTCGTTTATGCTCGGGGTTTTCCGTAAATCCTAAAGAACATCTCGGCTTACCTGTCGGTTATAGTACTTTATTGAATAACCGTTGAATCTGGGACTCGTGTGTATACAGGAGCTGTAGATTATGAAACCGGGACAGAGTCACTTAATCAATTAATATGCAAAGTCAGTGAAAAATTGAAAGGTAGAGTCCGCAACAAAATTATTTCCATGAATCAAATATTAAAG